>CM056206.1:47269650-48469650 GCA_029692085.1 Gymnothorax javanicus | reverse complement strand
CTACTTTTTAGTGAAGCTTATTGGAAAAAACAACTTCAATTTGCAAGAGTGCATAAAGATTAGACTGAAGAGCAATGGAAAAAAGGTCATGTGGTTCAGTCCAGATTGAGGATTCTGGAGTGATTTTCACATCATGAGGAAGCCACCTTAAAGTGATGAACCTCATCATCAACCCAATTGAAAGACTTTGGGATGTGCAGAAAGGCAGTACGGATCTGCTTTGCTTCAGTTGGTCATCAGCACTGTTCTGCAGCAATACAATGAATGCAAAGACTACCTGAATTAATTGAATGACCAGGAAATTGTCAATGGATTTTTAATCCCTAATAACAAAGGCACATTCCAGGATGATGATGATTCATTGGGCTCCAATTGCAAAAGAGGGGTTCATCCAGCATGAGGAATCATTTTCACAAATGAATTGGCCACCTCAGATTCTGGACCTCAACCAATTGAAAGTCTTTGTAAAAATGATGATATTTGAGTTGTAAATTGGTTTGACCCACCCATCAATACAATATCTCAGCCAAAAAAATGCAAATTTTGAAATAAATGCTGTAAAAATGTAAAAAGGTAGAAAAGGTGACTATAAGAAATGTTTTCTTGATCAAAGCTAGAAGTGGCCTAAAAATATTATAGTGAGCGACTTTTTTTTTTTTTTTTTTTTTTTAGATGAGAGTGAATAATTTTAACTGAAACATGTTACATTGATGGACAAATGATGATGTTTGAGTTGTAAATTGAAGATCCAAGTTGATATTATTTTTGAAATGTAGAAAATTTTTAATAACTATAATTGATGATTTCCCATCTTCAAGGAGTGCAACTTAACTATTTTCAGCACTAGGCTCTTCAGTTAATGGTACAGACAAATTTACAGATTCAAATCACGAAGCTTTGTTTGGTGTGTTGTACAGAACAGAAGTTTGCATAATAATTCAAATTAAACAGTATCATTTGAAAACTATGTAATGCGCAGGACCTTACAGAATTGATGACACTCACTAGTATGACTGAAGCATGCTGGTCACCTCATTTTATACCCCAGTTTAAACTGAAAGTTATAAATCACTATTTAAGAATTCAACAAGTTTGAAAGACAAAAGCAGTCAAAGGTACCGCATGACTGCTTGCCTTCGTATTTAAGACCATATTCTTTCCCCTAACAAAACACAATTTTTTGTTGCTGATGACAATGCACTTTGGTAACAATAAAAAGATATACAATCACATCACAGTATTACTGATGGAAGATCTATTTTGCCGTCTGAGGATAAAATACAAGTATGTCACCATGGAGTAAAGAGCAAAAGAAGAATGCTTGCTTTGAAAGGAATCCTAACAAAATATAAAGACCCTGTCAATTGATCAACATTGCTTTTGACAAAATAGTTAATAAACAAGGACCATTTAGGAAAATGAATAGTTGAATGTTTCATGCACCCTCGCAATAATGAGGGTGAATGAGTGTCATTTTATGTTAAATCAAGTAGAAAAGGGCACTACAAAGTGCGTGTGGCTTACTATCTTTGACAATACATCTCAAGCACAGGCTGATTAGAAAAAAGGAAATATAATTAGACCTGCTTCTTGCCTGTTATCTTAGCCAATATTTCTCTTTTGCAGGTGTACAACTAAAACATAAATTGCTAATTTTCATGATTTATTGACTAATTAGTTAACTAGAACTGTTACTGTCATTACCTCCTCCATGGGGTTGCTCATTTTTTCTATTTAAGCTGCTTCATGCAATCAAGATCTTACCCTTCATTTTGGAACAGTAGGCGTGCTGTTTTTGGAATCTGTGGAGTTTGATGGGGCTTTTGTTCTAGATTGGCATGAGAACCACTTCTTGTACTCCTCTCGCACCTGCATAACACATGGGCCAATCAGCAGCATCCATTAGTCAGCAGCTTGTAATAACCCTTTTACCAACTGTAAACTGTAACGGGATGAATGCATGAGAGGGTCAGGTTACCTCTTTGTTGAGCAGACAGTGAACTATGAAGATGAATGTTCCCTGCTGTGAGTTTAGGACAATGAAGAGGTATTTTAACATAGTACTGCTCTGGAAAAAGCCCAGGATCCAGGCGCAACCCAAAACAAAAAACTGGGCCACAATTTTGAAGATAATCAACCTGAAGAAAAACAAAATAAAAACCCGCTCAAATCTCTCTCATGGTCTCTAGTCACAAGATATAAATTGTACCAGTCCAAAGTTTGGACAAACATTACTTGTCTCGTCACACTGTTTTGGAAAAATTTAAAAGGTTTAACTACTGTGAATAATAAAGAGCAGAGTGCACATAAATGGTCAGAAGTTAAAAAAAAAATAAAAAATAAAAAATAGGGCCATGAGCACAGTAGCTCACTTGGTTTATTTCAGGCTTTAGTGTTATGTAAGCTCACAGGAGGTAGTATTTTTATGCTTGGGTCCAACATTGGGATGATGAAGACACCTTTTTTAATTTATGTAGAAAAAAAAAAAAACGACAAGTAGTAACTACAGGGTCCAAGCAAGATGAGGTAATCATCAGTTTTGAAACAGTGAGGACACAAAAAAAATGTTTTTCAAACAATTTCCAGTTAATGGCATATAATTGTGCATGTATATTTTGTCCTGTAAATTTCACATTATTAGTCACTGCCATGTCTTTGAAATAGCAGCTGTTATTGGATTGACAAATAGCAGCCAATAATTAAAGATTTATTTTGCTCATTGGAAAGACTATTTGATCCTCATACAGAGATGCAATATGCAAAATTGGAACCATTTAGTCAAATGGTTGAAAACAAATTTGCAATTTTACATTGTTTTTCTTACTACAGCGCCACATATTGGCCAATTGGAATCAAATTTGTTGTACCTCTCTATAGTGCCACCATTTGGCCAATCAAAGTAATTTGCATAAAGACTGCCCTTTTTTCACATCCTAAACAATAGTGTAAAGTTTCATGATTGATGACAGTTAAAGTGAGTATACAGACTAATAAAATTTAATATGCTGATGTTAGGTATCTTATTTGAGCTATCACTTTGTTCTTCCAGGTTATCATAGCAACCTTCACCGTTATGAAGCAAGCAAAATTTAAAGTTGCTCACACAATGGTTTAAGAGTTATAACCACTTGTTTGCTATAGCGCCACCTGACAGATTTAAACCAAATTTGGTGTATTAGAATTTTCATGGCCTGTAGATGTGTGATCTCAAGTTTGGTAATGATTTGTCTTAAAGAGTTACAGCTCTTTATATCAATATAGGCCAAGCCCTTAAATTTTGTGTGAATTGATCTCACTGCTTAGGAGGAGATAAAAATTAAAAGTTTCACAAACAATTCAAAATGGCAGAAAGTTTGCAAATACAAAAATGGGTGCAGTTTATGTGGATTGAGTGGTCTTAACCCACAGAATCTAACAAAAATGAATTTTGTTTCTACAACCTATGGTTTAGAAGTTATTGCCCAATACATATTGTAACTCTCTTTTGCACGGCCATATGGCCAATCAAAGTAATTTTAATAAAAATGGCTTTATCAAGAATAGAAAGTACAAAAGTATGATGATGACAGGTGACAGATAAAGTGAGTACGAGGGCAACTGAAATTTGATTGGCTGATGTTCGCCATGTTTCATTTATCTATTTGTTCTCATAGATTTTAGAAGCAACCCAGATTAACATGAAGCATGCAAAATTTCAAGTTGATCGGACATTTGGTTTAGGAGTTATGACCATTTGTTTTCTATAGCACCACCTATGAACGCATTACGCCAATCGAACAATTTATAATCTGCCCATCCATATATGCCTCCCTGCCAAATTTCACCTTGATCCCTTCAGTGTTTTAGTAGTAGGAGATTAAAGTTAACGTAAACACCAATGCTGATACCGATGATTTGATTGTCTGATGTTGGCCATGTTATTTCATTTATCAATTTGTTTTTATAGATTTCCATGGTGACCATGACTAACATGAAGCATGCAAAATTTCAAGTTGATCCGACAAATGGTTTCGAAGTTATGACCATCTGCTTGCTATGGCGCCACCTACAGACCCCCAAATTAGTGATTGGATAGCAGATCTCTGTGACGATTGGTCATTGCTACATTACAGCCCATCATATCCATAGAGGCACGCCCCCAAATTAAAATTCATTATCTGTGATTTTAGATCTTGGTTTGAAGATGCTGTCTATCAATATTTGCACAAATTGATAGCACCGTCTAGGAGGTACTAGAAATTAAATTTTTTTCAAACAATTCAAAATGGCGGAAAATTTGCAAATACACAAATGGGCGGGGCTTATATAGCTTGATTCGTCTTGATCCACAGAATCTAAAAAATAAAAATTTTGTTTCTATGACTTACGGTTCAAAAGATATAGGCTGAAATGCATTATTCATCTCTGTAGATCCACTTATGGACGAATTTGCACCAACTGAAAAATTTATAAACTATGTAGCCATACATACCTCCCCACCAAATTTCACATTGATCCCTTTAGTGTTTTTGCAGAAGAAGATCAAAGTTAACGCAGGCGCCAATGCCGCCGGGTGATTGCATAAGCTGCCTTTGGTCCGTTGGACCAAGTGAGCTAAAAAAAACATAAAATTGCTCGGACTCATGGTAAATAATTCCACTAAAGTGTGCCTATTTATTTATTTTCAAATTGACCTGCATATTTATTTGATTATTGAGTCTGTTATTTCTTCATTATTTTTCAAGTATTTTTTTAAATGATTCATTTTATTTCATTATTCATTTTTTGATTTTGCAAATTTTGGTCCACCAAAAATGACTGCCCTCTTTAAATAATAAAAAAAAAAAAATGTTGATGTCCAAACTTTTGACTGAACTGCATCCGTCAGATGACACCCAAAAATGAATCAACCAAGAGCTCATAACTTACATTACCACTATCACT
This sequence comes from Gymnothorax javanicus, assembly GCA_029692085.1. NCBI lineage: Eukaryota > Metazoa > Chordata > Actinopteri > Anguilliformes > Muraenidae > Gymnothorax > Gymnothorax javanicus. Next base: position 48,464,727 of record CM056206.1, on the reverse strand, counting down.
CACACTTCAGTGAAGTTTCATGCTTGCAAAGGCAGGTGAACAGACTCACCTGGTGTCTCTTGATTGGGACACGTCACTCTTCATGCTGGCCAGAGTCGGCTGCAAGCTCCACAGTATCACACAAAATGAGACCAAGTTGATCTGTTGAAGTTACAAACAGGGAGGCAATCCATACAACAGTTTCTCAATCAAGCACTGAATAAGTTTTTTTTTTTTTTTAACCAACAAGAGTCACGTTACAGAACATTTTCTGAACAAATTAGCACAGTTTTCTGCTCCTGGTTCACATATTCCTCAGTATTAATCTCCAGGCTGGAGAGGCTGAACCACTATTTAAAGTCACTCAGAACTGTTGCCAATTTGACAAGATTTACACGCTAGGTGGCTTGGGGTTAAAAGATGCAAAATATTTCACACTGTGAACCAGCTCAATTCCACATTTCACATCGCCAAGTCTAAAAATTCTCCCCAAGTCAGCATGCCAATTCAACAATTTGGAATCACTGAGAAATGTTTGTTTTGAAAGAAATTGATGCTTTTATTCATCATGTTTTTATTTTTACAGGATCGTTAAATTCATGAAAAATACAGCCAATGAACTGATAATAGCAAAAAATGAGGTGCAGTTTGCAAAGCTAGTTCCGGCAGACAACTGAACATATGTCCACATTCTCATAAACACCAAAACATATCAGATACTGCTCTGCCCCTCCCATAGACAGGCTCTATGAACTGCTTTCCAGCCTCACCTTTGTAGCACCACATGCATCTGTCTGTTTTAATTTGTTTATCACATTGGTGTTGCTGTCAATGAAAAGCACATTTAACACACAAAATGAACACTGAAAAAGTAATCTTTAAAACATGTATTTCAAAAAAGTGGATAATATAGTCTAGACAGTCTTCGAGATAATCCCTCTCAGCCTTGATGATGTTAAGATCAGGACTCTGCATGAAATGTGAATTTTATCAACAACAACAGCACTAATGTCAAAAACAAGAAATAAACATCCAAGTACAAGTTTAAGTCTAAAACTCTTGGGTGCCTAAAACATTTGCACATTGTTTTTGTGCATTTTGTATATTTGTACATATTTAACATTTTTACATATGTGTATTCATAAAAATATATTCGTATACTATAAGACACTTAAAATTTCATATTTGAACAATGACAATTGTCATGGCTTTCCTTCACAATTACCAATGTTAATGCCTGGGTAAAGCAAAAATAAATATGTGTTCTGAGTTATTCACTCAGAAAAATGTTTTATTAAGCACCCTGGAAAATTTGAATGGTTAAAAAAATGGCCAGGTATTTAATATTATGAAGCAGTATTCTCTTATCTGAATCACTGGGGCCAGATAGCTGAGGGTGCTAAAACTACACCCAATCCTGGGAAAGGTGTGGCTTCACTCCAGAGGAATGGATGCTCTGTCTAACAGCTCTGTTGGACTTTTATAGACATAAATGTTTGAGCCACCAGAGCCAGAATCTAATGCAGAGTCCGGGGAAACTGACTTACTTGAGAATCAACTTCGCTCCTCTTTGTCTGCAACAGAATGGTCATTTTTTTTTTTTTTTTTTTTTTTACAGCTAGTTGGCTAATTCTTGTCCCATTTTTGGTCTGAGAAACAGTGCATTCATCAAATGCAGTGCCCAATATTGCTGTTTTCCAAGCTATTGTAATGTTAGCTACCTGTCATATTTCAGAGGAGCCGTGGGTTATAGTTTACAATACTACCGACCAATCTTGAGTTTAATTTTGGAGATAATAAAAACGGCATGCCCATGCTAAAATACAGTGTTCATGTTGGCTGTTCACCTGCCCTACATTGAACTTTTGGGATTTTAAGAAACACTGACCATATGATGATATTAAGCATTTTTTTTTACCATATTAAGATTCTTGTTATGCAGTGACTTGTATCAATTTCCAAGGTGTTACAAGCAATTTTTGCTACTGGACAATAAAGACTAAGAGTAGAATACATGCAAGCATGAGACCTAAGGAAAGTTTTGTTCCTGGATGGCTAAGTTACCACCCACAGTTCAAAAGCATACTGAGCATGTAATGAATGCACCAGACTATCAGTATACAACAAAGTTGAATGTTAGCAAACTAATAGATATTAAGGAATGGTTGGTCTCCAACTCTGTAGACAAAGTATTTCCATGGATTAGGAAAAATGTAAGAACTTTGAATCTCAAGAATTTACCATGACTTATGATGTCATTGTGTTTTGAAAATTTAAATAGGTTGATCAAGACACTGTGCGTTCTATTTTTTATTTAGAGTTAAGGGGCTCCAGTTCACCATCGAGCCATGACTCCAGGCCCACCTGAAAAAAATCCTGAACGTAAAAATAAACAGAAACTGTTATATGGTCTAACTGCACATTTCAGTTGTGATGACTGGTGTACTGGAAGGTAATAATGCACCGGTGGAGTAATGAGTAGAGGATTCAGATGCAAAAAGCTTTTAAAGACAGGGCTTTAGTAAAACAGGACAAAAATACACAGCTATTATTAGCGAATAGGACTGTAACACAGTCTGACATGAACAAGAATTCTGGCAGAGGACAAGAATAAGTTTACAACAGGGACCACTTCTCAGCTATTCTAAGGCTTCGTGATGAGAAGCTGGGAGAGCTGGGGTATATATGCACAGACTACAGTAATCGGATAATAAGCATTAGGTGAAGGTAATTAACAGAAGCAGGAGCAGGAGCAGGAGCAGGAGCAGGAGCAGGAGCAGGCCAGTGGGTAATGCTCAGGCTGAGCGCTGAGTGGAATGCGGGCGAGGGGTGACATCAGTACTCACAGTTCAGTCTTTTCACATTTTCAGCAATTATTTTCTAAAATTTGTGATGATGTTTTGAAACAAATCAGTGATTCTTCTTTACCTGGACTTGGTAAAAATTTGAGCCTAGTTTTAGAAGGTGAAACAATTTAAAAGAGGCACAGTAAATTTGCCTGCACCAGCGCATAATTCAATGCAGGTGCACTGTTTTTGCAGTTCTTGAAAATAAAACTTTTTTTTTTTTTTTTTTTTTTAATTAGTCATTCCAGTTGATGCTATTTGATTTATAACCTACCCAGCTCACAATTTCTAGACCAAAAGTGGGTCAACTAATTCCACGCTGAGTTGTGGCAAGTGACCAATGTAATGCTATAGTGTAGCTCACTAAAATACAGTGAAAGAAGATATTGTTACTACTGAAAAGTGCAACGTGCTCACAGCATACTTACCGAAAGAACAGCAGCGACCGGACCTATGAAACTCCAGTGAAAGTCTTTTTCTTTTCTTAACCAGCAACTGAAAAAAATAATTAATTCAGATTTTTAACAGTGTCTGTTACCTTATCATCTGGTAGCCAATTTATGCATAACCTCACGGGCACACTTATGTGTATATTAGTTATGCACTGCATAAGCTATATTTGTTCATGATGGGGGAAAAAATGTCTTTATCCTCATCCCAAAAAAAAAAAAAATACTCACCTGTCCTCGCTGCCATAACCACCCGAAAACACCGCTGCAGACACTCCCACCACCACCAAGGGAGTTCCGTAGCCAATCAGCAGGAGGTATAGAGTCCTCAGCCCCTCCTTCTGGATGACCTGCACTTTCGTCAGGCTCCTGACCAACAGGAACAGCTGAAGAGTCTCCAGCAACATCCACACGAAGCCTGATAAGAACAGGTACTGCAGAGCGCCTGCAATGACTGCACACACCACCTGAGGGAGCCAAAGGAGACTTATCAAATCCCAGAGCAGCAGGATTGACATTCCCCCTGAGGCTGACGAACCCAAGTGGTTAGTGGAGGCATTGCATCTTTTCAAGCCTCTAGCGCCAAAAAGCAATTTACATTGGAAATATGGCATTGACAATTTTTTCAAGTTCAAGGTCACTGTGCCAAGGTCAAAGGTCAAATCCACTAATGACCCTCACGATGCACACCTATCCCTAACAAAGATCCTGAAAACCAAACTTGAGCCTCCTGTAGCCAATACTCTTTGAGATATGGTACAGACAAATTATGGAGCCGTCGCCTGCCCATCCAGATGCCACAGGGTATAACCGCCCATAAAGGGCCGTGGAGTAAAAATTGGTGTAATGCCTATGTGTTTCTCACACAATGCCTCAAACAATACCCATAAATTAAAGCTGGACATTCACTTCACCTCAAACATGTCAAATCTATTCGGACTGCATACAAAGACTTAGGGATGAAAATTGTGTCAAAGTCCAAATCTTATGCAGGTGTATGCATGCATACATATTCATTTTTTTTTGCCAGAATTCTGTGAAGGCCTGGGGAAGTTTAGAAGAAATACCACTCCGTCCTGGACTCTGAAAAACATGCTGAACAAGGCTAAATAATAATTACCAACGTGTTCGGAGTCAGTGTTTGCTGAATGTGTGTACATTCTGATGGATGAGACGGATCAGATCTTGATGTTACTCCTGTTAATAATTTTACAATGCACACTTCACTTACAAATCTGACAACATTTACAAAAAAACATAGTGTTCTTTAACCATTATAAGGTGTGGAGTGCCCTGTCCTCAGTTTCAGCTTTTCCATCTTGTGGTGTTTAAGTGCTGGAACATCTGTGCTCAAAGAAACCCACTTTTTATAGGGTAAACTAATTTTTTGAGATTTATCTCTGCCTTGCATAGCTTTACAGTGGGCTTTGGATCATTGGGTTGGGTGAAGGGGGTTGACATTCATCCATATGTGACACATGCTTCCCTACAGCTTCAGATTTAAAAAAAAATTTGAGCGGATAACTTTTTACCTAAAATTGAGGTGCAGAACATTAGACCCTTACCGCATTCTCAGTGCGGGACACACCCAAGAGGAAGAGCAGGTGACCCGTGAATAGGCAGATACAGAGGTGGAGACGGGCAGTGTTGTTTATCTTTGGGTTCCACCTGCACAGCAGGAAAGTGAGGATGGCAACAGCAAGGAAGGCCAGGCCCACGCACATGCAGAACAGGTTCACCATCTCCAACAGAGGGTCCTCTTCCTCTTCCTACAGATAAACACTGAGCTTAACCCTGTCCAAGTGTGTGGTCATGAGCTTAAAGGTCACAAACAAAGGTTCTTCTAACACCTGCTCATTTACGGTCAAGAATGTTAGTCTAAATATCAATTAACATGAAATCAAGTGTTTTTTTTTTTTTTTTTTGACTGACACTTGCCCTACTATGAAATACAGATTAACTAAACCAGTAATAGTTGGCATTTTCAGTCACCAATGTGTGTAAAACGCTTGAGAAGTCTTCGAAAATGACGTCATTGTAATTTGAGCCAGGTAAGTCATGAACACTGAATTGCAATTAAACTGAGTTTTTGACCTTGAAAAACAGCCTCCCTATCTGCATGGCCATGATGTATTGTGTGGCCCCAAAACGCTCAGACAGTTCTGCTAGGCTGAAGGCATCGAATGATGTACATTTATTTCTGTTTTCCATCTCAGCGAGCAAGCACTTTATGTGTATTAATGCACTCATCAGTGCCCATCCCTGGGGGTGACCCCAGGACATATGAAGTATGGCATGGGATCTGTTGATTTTTCGTTGACAATTTTTAGCCCAGGATGGGGGCACTGGATCGCTTGTGCACTTTTATGGCAGGATTCCCAGGGAAAACCTTGTGGGATTTATGAAGCCACTGCCACACAAATCTGTGATTTGTGATGACTTTGGGAGCGATCGCAAAATGAGCTCAAAATGTAGACTGCAGTGTCTGCAAAAGCCAATACTCCGGAACCTGTTCATTACATCACAATAAAGGTGACCGGTATTCAGTGGAAAGTGAAAAGCCAATTCTCCTGCTCATATAGGACAGGATTGTAGGACGGAACTACTTCTGCACTGCCAGGTAATTTCAATATTACCATAGCTAGCTACCACATAGCGAAATCCTACATGAAAGTCTTTTTTTTTGGCTAAAAATAGGGGTAAAATTATTGATGTTTGCTGACTAATGTGTTGTGGACTGAGCTGATAAGACGCAGGCAGGAGCCAAAGGCACCAGCTGGGTGCAAAAACTAACTACTTGGCTGGTGTTAGCTGCATCTGACTTTGTGATCTGAATTTACGCCAAGTGTACCAAGCCTGATTGAACTCATATGTATCTGCACTTGATGTTCATCCGCGTAAATACACATGAAGCAAAGATCGTTGTCAATATTCAATATGATTTGGATAACATTCTAACGACTTCATTGGATCAAGCCAGCTAACAAATTAGCTTACTATGGACAATGCCAACCAAAAGAAGAGGAAAACTAGTTTTATTGATCTCAAAAAAAAGAAAACTTATAGAGATGTTTGCAGACAAAAAATGTTCTTGCGGCAAAATTCAACAACACCAACATAGAGAAAAACTATTGCCATTAAAATTAATCGCTAGTGGTTTCAGTCCGATTCATGCTGTAGCTGAGTGGACAGCGCATAAAATAACTCAAACTGAACTTGCTGACCAAAGCAAACCCTCTTGGTCAGCTCGTTGTCTGAATAAAAGTACAGTGGACTCGTCCGACGACTTTTTCTCGTCTTAAAGCCCTTCTGTTTGCTGTTATAAACAAAACCTGCTGCCATTGCTGTTCTTTTTTATTTAGTTGTGTAAAGACAATTGTTAATTTTCCCATTATTTTTAACATTTCTCCAACTACTCACATGGAATCCATAAACACATCCATTGTTATTCATTCACACAATAACACCAATGACGTTTTCAATAGATGACACCCACCGGAAGTACGAATTCAGTTTCAGTATTAAACATCCAAAACATTTCATCTTATAAAGGGCTTTACCTCGAAAATTAGATCCTTTCCCCCCAAAGTTTGTTGTTAGTATTACAGTAGACAAGTGTAACACTTTCACTAGAAAAATCAGGAAAAATTTCTGAAATCTTTGCATGTGACCTTTAAGTCTGTCTCAACAGCACTATGGGACTCTATACCTGTTTCTCGATCTGCAGGAGTAGGGCAAAGGTGGAGAGGTGGGTACAGCTGCATACAGTGTAGTTCTCATTGGAGAAGGAGACTGCACACCCCTCCACAGACCAGGATGCCTCTGTCCCATTTTCCTTCCAGTACACACAGGTAACCAGCCCGGCCTGGGACTGCTACTGACCAGGACAAGAGAGGGACAGAGAAAATTCATGTAGAGCCAGTACACAGTCGTTTCATACAATGAAGACTTCATTCTACAATGCATGAGAGAGAAATTTGAGTATTGCACGGTGGAAGTCTTTTAAACTTATTGACCAAAGCAACTTAAACATTTAGCAGTCAGTTGGGCATGTCCTCCTGCAGGACTAAACTGGTGCTTTATCTACTTGAGTACCATTTTAATTTCAACCAGCCAGTTCCATGTGACAGTTCCTCACACAGGATTAGGAGAACCCTTCCTCTCCCAGTCCTTTAAGCTCCCCCAGATGAATATACAGCCAACAAGGAAGATTCAAAATATAGGGCACTGAAGATCTGTAAAGAATCTGAGATGCATAAACAAAATGTCAAAGTTTTTTTTTGATGAGAGCACACGGATGAAGCCTTTGAGAGCCCCATTCAACGAGCCAAGCCACAAGATGCAACTGTAACTGAAATGGCTGATACCATAAAGCAAAATGTGTCAAAGTTTTACCCTGGATTTGGTTCTACCTTGGGATGTTCGACAAAATTGAACATGAACCCAAGAGCAGAATAACACTCCCACAAATGTTTCAAGCTGTTCCGGAAGAACAAATAAGATCCATGAAAACGAAGCTAAAGCTGGCTGTTGAAAAAAATTCTAGCCCAACTTTTATCTCATATCTGATGATAAGGTCGACAACCCATGAACATGATAGGCATCGCATAACTTGGCACTCCCACAACCCTGTTTCAATTCCTCTCTCTCCAGAACAAATGAGATAAGATAAAGGAGCTAAAGCTGGCTGTTGCACCCTTGCCCACCAGCCCACATCCCCTACCCACCCCTTTACCTCTGATGATAAGGTCTCCAAACTGCCCGGATTATGATCTATAATATTATGATCATGGCAATATTCCCATTTTGCGATCAATTGATGACCCTTAAAAAAAAAAAACAACCATTGACTGATGAAAAATGAAGGTAATCATTATTTTTACTGATTCAAAACACTTTGTTCATTGATTGATAAAAAATCAAGATGTAAACAAAAGCAAAAAAGAAAGAAAAACCCCAGAACCAAGTAAGATAAGAATTACACAACTCACTGAAAAAAGTGGGCACAGCCCTTACTGGTAATTATTTTCTTCCATTGAAAGTGAAAGGGAATACCAGAAACAGGACATTACAAGGAGGTGTCCTACAAAGCAAGTGCCGCTGTATAACCCATTAGACATGAGTGCAAATGCATTGCGTTTATGAGGAGGCAATCAAAAGGTAACTCCTCCTTTTCAGAGAAGTGGCTTGGATGTTACTGAAGACTATGACAGCCCACAAGTCAGATCTCTCCAAATGTGGCAGACTCCATTGCGTACCTTCTTGTGATAGATGGTGAAATTTACAGGCTCTGGGAGCTCCTTGTGTCTAGTCTTAGGCAATGCAGCAGTGATGATGTCTGAATGCATCTCTGTGATATTTTCACTCTTGAAGAAACTTGGCTTCATGAACTTCTCCATTCCATGGCCTGACATCAATAATGCAGAAGCAGTCCCTGGGCCAAAGAGACAGTGTTTATGTTCCATGATGATTCTTTGTCTTCACAGATGATTATATCATGAGTATCATCATCAACCCATCATCACAAATAGCTCTTACCGTTGTTGTGTTCCGCAACAGCAACAAGGTTGATTGACATCATGTTTCCCTTGGCAGCTACAGAGACGTCATCTTGCTAAAATTTGCTTTCAGGCTCACAAAATTAATTTCTGGGAGAAGACAATAAAAGACAATAAAAACATATCAAAGTTACACTTGAGAAATGACTTTTTGACTTCTTAATTCTATTTACTTTTGCATTTAATATCAAAATTTACTGATTCATTGCACTGTCTGGTGTTCAGTCCTGGCCATACTTCAGAAAACAGCGACTGGCAATAAACAGTTGACAATAAAGAGTGTCTCTTGTAACTGGCACTTTCGCTATTCCGGGAACTTCAGGTGCTTTCAGTACAATGGCCATGGAATTCAGCAGGTAAGTTGCATTGACAAATTGTACCATTTGGCATTGCACTCTTCAGATGATAGCACCAGAACATGTGGATGATTGGTCAGAAATTCTGCATTTAATCAGAGACATAACCAGGATTTACATAACTGAGCTTGATACACCGCTGCCCATTGACATGTACCTATATTTTGTGTCCTCAGAGTTCCTTGAATCTCGGTATCATTTTCAGGAATACTTGGTTCAACCAGCGTAGATGCCAGACCCTCTGAAATTTTCAAAGCAGCGTTGCTTGCCTCCACCAGTTCTTTTTTTCTTTTAAAAGGGGCATCTTTTCTATGACAGACATGGTTGTGCTCAGAACACTTGCTACTTTCTGCAAGAGTCAATGAAAACAGTTAAGAATTAATCAGTGAAGGGAAAACTTAGTATCAAGAGTATACCAAGTCAATTAAAAACAATGCAGCACATATCTTCTAGGTAAGAAAAGCAATTTAAATCTGGTCTACAACTTGACTGTGTTGGTATGTAAGCAAATAAAAAAGGACAGTGAAATTATAAATTATCTTGAGCTGTATTTAAATGAAAACAGCACAAAGAGAAGACATTTCATATTTTGACATCTCAACTTTGCTTTTTTTTTTTTTTGTTTATATACACACATTCTGAATTCTATCTCTGCAACACATCCCAAAAAATTAAGACAAGGATGTGTTTACCACTGTATTCTATCAGCTTTTTTTAAACAGCTCTTTATAATAATTTGGGAACCAAGGTATTTTACAAAGCTGAATAATTTAAATATCAAGGACTTTTGTTCTCTTCCAGTTCTTGCAAGATTACAAGCACATGGCAGCAGTTTATACTAAATATGAGTACAGAAGTAGAAGGGAATGGCAAAGATGCGTGAACAGAAGACAGAATTATCAGAAAAAAATCAAGTTGTTTGTTTTCACAGTCAGGTTAATCAAAAATTGAGACGAGCAATCCGGGGACGAAAATCCACAGGGACGAAAATTCCGAGGGGACAAAAAGTCTGGGGAGGAAAAGAAGAGTCCTAGAGCCGCCATTTGGACCCCATACCAGTTGGACCCTAACTGAATGGACCCAGTACCAGTTGGACCCCAGGCCATTTGGACCCAAACCAATTGGACCCCTGACCACTTGGACCCCAGACCGTGCCCAGTTGGACCCCATGCTGTTTGGACCCCAGACCCTAACCATAATTCTAACCCAACTGGTCAGGGGTCCAACTAGGGTTGGAAACCGAAACTCTGTTCCAAATTAAAACCGAGTTTGATTCCAAGTACCGGGTACCCGTGAAAAAAAATAAATTTGTTCCTAAAAGTGACATAAAAATTAATCAGTGCAAACAAAGGCTCCATATATCTTCGAGGCCATGGCTCATATGGCTACCTTCCAGGACTTTTTTTCATCTGCCAGGAGTCAGGACCTGTCACGCATCAACACAACAGCGAGCTGGATACCTAGCATGCATGGCTGGCTTGTCTCAGCAGCAGACACCATGGGTGCATCTCAAAGCCATAAAATACGGATGTAATACATCCATGCTCAAAGCGCAGGCTGCAACCTTCGAAGGCAGTATTTTCAGGGGCATCACTTATTTCCTTTCATCAAACTATCATTTAGGGTTAGGATGAGGATAAATTTAGGGTTAGGTTTGGGGCTAGGTTTAGGGTTAGGGGTTAGAGTTAAGGTTAGGGTCAGGGTAACCAGTGACGACTCGCTTAAAACAAAGCTGTTTCACGGAGATGAGATGACATCCTGTTAGTTTGGCGGATAGCACTAAGTGACGACCCCTAAAAATGCAGCCTTCAAAGGATGCAGCCCAGGCTTTGAGATGCGCCTTGTGCGAAAGACGAGGCACAGAAAATGGTTCATTGTGACTTAAGTTTGCGAAAGAAAATGATGGCAAGGCAAAGTGCAATGTCGGTGGGAAGTTCATTAGCTATACGGCAAATCTGACAAAACATTTAAGGCAGCATGACATCGATGTCAACAAGCGTACCATGTTTGATGTCTTGCGGTCCCCGTGCTCGAGTGTGCTAGCCTCAACCAGTGCCGGCACATTGCGAGCACCTGCAGTTATGTCAATGACAAACAGCCGTGACAAATTTTTCACTTTGACATTAAAGGATCTGATGACCAAGCCACTTCCTCTTTGTGGCAATTTTCAGTATTCTAGTTCGAAACTTTGCCGCTCTTTGTCACTGAGAGGGAAGTTATGAGAAAGTTTACATATTTCAGAAGCTAAATTTAATGAGAATGCATTTATATTCAGCCATTTATATGTGACATGGGGAGTGGCAGTACCCAAAAACAGCACAATCAGAGTGAGTGAAAGTTTATTGATCTTTAATGACTTCAAAGCAGGGGTAAACAGGATGCAGTGCAGAGAAACTTGATACAGAAGAGGGTTTGGAGCTTGTGGGTTTAGAGTGGAGCTCTTCTGGCAACTTGCAGGAGCAGGCGCCAATGGTAGGATTCAAACCCAGGTCACCCACACTGCTGGCAGGAGTGTTACCACTGGGCCACCAGAGCAGGCTGGCTTGAGGCTCAGCAGACTGGGTCGTATCCACACAGGCAGGCAGTGGCAGGATGGGTGGCTTGGACAGGGGCTCAGAAGACAGCAGACAGGAACCAGGAAGCACACAGGCAGAAGGCAATCAGGTTTACCAGGGCAGGAGCGAGAGGACATGGTCAGAGGCAGGCAGAATCAATTCCAGGAAGTCAGACAGAGGGTAAACGCTGGAAAGTAGTGCATGCTGCAGTGACAATCTGGCAGTGAGTTAGTGAAACAGAGCTGCTTATATACTGGCTGGTTAACGAAATTCAGCTGAGAGCAATTGCAGTGAAAGGGGTGTGGCAGAATGAGAGGCAGCAGCAGCAGCAGAGCAGACTGTGACAGAACCTCCAACTCAAGGGACGGCTCCCGATGTCCCACAAGGAAGGACCACCATGGCTGGGCGGGCAGAGGGGGCTGGAGGCAGAGCCTCATACTCCTCAGAGCCGGATCGACTGATAGCTCCTCCACAAGATTGTCAGTGGAGCCCGAGTGGTCAGAGTCCGAGTCAGACGATGGCTCCTCAGCAGGAGAATCCTCCACAGGGAGATAAGGTTGGGAAGAGGTGCGGGCCAGCGGGCGGGGGTTCCTCGATAGCACGGTGGTAGAGGAGGAGGAGGTGGAACAGCCGGCAACAGAGGATTCTCATGGACCGGCTTCACCTTGGACACATAGAAGGTGGGGTGGACACACATGGAGCGAGGACGCTTGAGACTCTTTGCCGTCGGACTGATGACCCTCTGGATGGGGAATGGGCCGATAAACCTGGGTGCCAGCTTCTTAGACTCCACCTGGAAAGGCAGATCTCCGGTGATGAGCCACACCTGGCTAACCTGGTAGACTGGGGCAGGAGAACGCCGCCGGTTGGCCAAGGCGGCGTAGCGCCCAATGGCGCGCTGGAGGGCAGACCGTGCCTGGGCCCAGGTTCGGCGACAGCGGCGGATGAGGGCAAGGGCTGACGGGCAGGAGACCTCTCTCTAAGGCTGGGAAGAGCAGAGGCTGATAGCCAAAGACACATTGGACGGGAGAGAAGCCCATGGCGAAGCTAGTGAGGAAATTGTGCGCGTACTCAACCCACAGAGCTGCTTGGACCAGGAGGAAGGGTTCTGGGACACCATGCAGCGGATGGCCGTCTCCATCTGCTGGTTCATACGCTCAGACTGCCCATTAGACTGGGAGTAGAATCCTGAAGAGAGACTGATGGTGGCTCCCATCAGGCCACAGAATTCCTTCCAGAAGACAGAGGAGAACTGTGGACCCCAGTCAGACACCACATCCACGGGGATGCCATGCAGACGGAAGACCTGTAGCAGGACTAGTTGTGCAGTCTCCTTAGCTGACGGCAGCTTGGGCAGAGGGACGAAGTGAGCCATCTTACTGAACGGTCGACCACTGTGAGGATGACTGTATTCCCGTCAGAGGGTGGAATGCCTGTGACAAAGCCTTAGGAGATGTGGGACTAAGGACGATATGCGACAGGAAGGGGTTGAAGGAGTCCAGCAGGAGCCCGATGGGAAGCCTTGTGCTGGTTGCAAACGGGGTAAGTATTGACAAAGTTGTGGGTGTATTCCTCTAGGGTGGGCCACCAGAAGCGTTGGAGGACATCTCGGGTTTGCTGAGAACCTGGATGGCAGGTGAGCTTGGAGGTGTGGGCCGACTGCAGAACCTCCGACCTCAGGGCTTCAGGGACATACAGACAGTTGGTGGGACAGGTGCTGGGACCAGGTTGACCCTCAGTGGTGGCTCTTACTCTCTCCTCGATGTCCCAGGACAGGACAGCTACAACACAACGGGGGGGGGGTGTTTGGAAGCAGGGCCCTCAGCAGAATCTTCCCCCTTCAGGAACTGCCGGGATAGGGCATCAGGCTTGGCGTTGCAGGACCCCGGGCGGTAGGAGAGAGTGAAGTTGAAACGGGTGAAGAGGGACTAGTGGGAGTTCAGCCTCTTGGCAGTGCGGATGTACTCAAGGTTCTTGTGGTCGGTCCATACTAGAAAAGGTTCCTTGGTGCCCTCCAGCTAATGTCGCCACTCTTCGAGAGCCACCTTCACCGCCAACAGCTCCCTGTTCCCAATGTCATAGTTCCTCTCGGCAGAGGACAAGCGGCGAGAGAAGAAGGCGCAGGGGTGAAGCTTCTGGTCAGAGGCAGCTCCTACCCCTACGTCCAAGGCGTCCACCTCCACCATGAACTGGTGATCAGGATCTGGCATCTGGAGGATGGGCGCTGAGGTGAATCTGGTCTTTAGAGTCTAGAGGACCTCCTCAGCAACAGGGGACCACTGGAAGGGCACCTTAGAACTGGTGAGGGCAGTAAGATGGGCGGCTACTGAGCTGAGTTGCGAATGTAGTCACCTTTTTATATACAAGGCATTGTTAGGTAAACTGCCTGGATATTTGACCAGTTTGCTTAACTTGAGAAGGGGGGAATACAGTCTGCGCACTCTTGACTTTATGGTTTTAGATGTCCCAAGGGTGCATACTGAACTGGGTAAAACTGCTTTTATGTATTATGCTCCACAGAAATGGAATAGGCTTCAACAGTTTTTAAAGTGGGAAAGTCTTATTTCAATAGATTGTTTTTAATGTCTATTATTGGCTGCCACAAAGCCAGAATGTACATGTGTAATGTAGTCATTGTTTTTATTTATTGTTCTTAGTTGTTTTTTATTGCTCGCAACTGGGCTCCATTGCAAAAGAAAGCTTGCTCTCAATTGGACTCCCAGTATAAATAAATAAATAAATAAATGAAGCGGCGATAAAAATTGGCAAACCCCAGGAAGCGCTGCAGTTGTTTGCCGGAGTCTGGAACAGGCCAGAAGGTAACTGCAGAGACGTTTGCCGGGTCCATCTGGATGCTTTCAGTAGCCACAATGTATCCCAGGAATGAAACAGAAGAGGCACGGAATCCACATTTTTCTGCCTTGACAAACAGGGAGTTCTCAAGTAGGCGCTGGAGCACGGACTGGACATAATGGACGTGCTCTTTCCTGGTCTTGGGGAAGATGAGAATGTCATCCAATTTAATGAAGACGAAGCGGTTAAGCATGTCTCAGGGGTAAATCATTAACCAGGGCTTGGAAGATGGCCGGAGCATTGGTGAGACCAAAAGGCAGGACCCGGTACTCTTAGTACCCTGCAGGAGTGTTGAATGCTGTCTTCCATTCGTCCCCTTCTCTGATGCAGACTAGATGATAGGCATTAGGGAGATTGAGCTTAGTAAAAATGATGACCCCGAAGCAGTTTAAAGGCAGAAGAGATGAGTGGCAGGGAATAGCAGTTCTTGACTGTGATCTTGTTCAGGCCCCGATAGTCAATGCAAGGTCTTAGGGTCTTATCCTTCTTCTCCACAAAGAAGAAGCCCGCCCCAGCAGGAGACGAGGTTGATGCCTGCAGCTAGGGAGTCATTGATGTAAGTCTCCATGGCCTTTCTTTCGGGGGCAGACAGAGAGTACAGGCGGCCTCTGGGGGGCAAGGTGCCAGGCAGGAGGTCAATGGCACAGTCGTAGGGTCGATGCGGGGTCAGAGAGGTGGCCTTGGCTATGCTGAACACCTGCTGGAGGTTGTGGTATTCAGAAGGCACCCCAGAGACATCAGGTGAAGAACTGGTGGTGGGACAGCGGAACGATGAAGAGGCATGCTTGAGGCAGGTGAGGTGGCAGGATGATCCCCACTCACGAATGGAACTGGTCTCCCAGTCAACGTGGGGGTTCTGAAGACGTAGCCATGGATAGCCCAGCATTAACGGAAGGCCTGGAGAGTTCAGGATGTAGAACTGGATGGTCTTGTGACGATTGCCAGACAGGAGCATGGGAACTGGGGTGGTCTGGTGGGTAATGGTACCCAGGTGGTGGTCGTCAAGAGCCCGGGCGAGGACCAGACGAGGCAGAGGAACCCGGCAAAGCCCCAACAGCTGGGCCAACTCCTAAATAGTGATGGTGGCATCAGCACCAGAATCCACTAGGGCAGCCAAGGTGAGGGGACCATCTGGAAGGAGGAGCCGGGCTTGAAGATGCGGTCTGTGGTTGTTAGGAGGAAGTGTAGTCGAGCTCACCCGTACCTCCCTAGCTATGGGTGAGCTTTCGCTTTTACCGAACAGGCTGACCCGAAATGACCCTCCTTCCCACAGTACAGGCACAGGTTCAGGCGGCGCCGATGCTCCCGTTCCTCTGGGGTGAGAGGGGTGCGACCCAGCTGCATGGGTTCAGGCTCCTCCATCTGCAGAATAGGCGAGGTGGACAATCGGGTGGGACCCACTCTGGACCGGGCTGGTGTCTGGCAGTGGAGAGCCCCTTGACATCTCTCCCGCCTACGGGCCTGGATGCAGAGGTCAATTCTCATGGCTAGCTCATGTTATGCTTCAAGTAAGCTCGCGCATTCAACGGAAGTCCCGCCTCCAGGCTCGTTCCCAGACACTAATAAAGTTTTTGAGAGAAGAGAGAAGACGTGTTTCAAAAACTTTATTAGTCTCTGGGAACGAGCCGGGAGGCGGGACTTCCGTTGAATGCGCAAGTTTACTTGAAGCATAACTGTGGTATTTTATTATTTTTAGCGAAAAAATAACCGCGTTTCTAGAGTTCTGAGGATACGAGTGGACAAAGCAGACTTGGATTATACTGGACGATGCGTTTGACGATGGCTTGAAAGTTTGTCAACAGACGTTTTGTGGACTTTTTACCGTTGCAACTGTGTTGACCCCATTTGCTTCCAGCAAAAAAGGAATTTGGATAATCCCTTGGACTATCCCTTTAAGTTAACTGGCATCAGGTGTGTAACATGATTGGCTATAAAAGGGATGTCTTAGAGAGGCTGAGTCTCTCAGAAGTAAAGATGGCCAGACACTCTCCAACCTGTGAAGGTTTGCGTAAAGAAATTGTGGAATACTTTAAAAACAATGTTCCTCAATGTCAAATTGCAAAGCTTTGAAGGTCTCATCATCGACAGTGCATAACATCATCAAAAGATTCAGAGAAACTGGAAAAATCTCTGTGCGTAAGAGACAAGGCCGAAGATCTTTACTGGATGCCTGTGATCTTCGGGCCCTCAGACACCACTGCATCACTCACCGGCATGATTCTGTCATTGACATTGCTAAAGTGGCCCAGGAATACTTCAAGAAACCACTGTCTGTGAATACAGTCCACCGTGCCATCCACAGATGCCACCTAAAACTCTATCATGCAAAAAAGAAGCCATTGTTGAGCATGATCCAGAAGTGCCACCGTGTTCTGTAGGCCAAGGCTCATTTAAAATGGACTGTAGCAAAGTGGCAAAGTGTCCTGTGGTCAGACGAGTCCAAATTTGACATTCTTGTTGGAAATCATGGGCGTCATGTCCTCCGGGCTGAAGAGGAGAAAGACCACTCCTCCTGTTATCAGCGTTCAGTTCAAAAGCCAGCATCTCTGATGGTATGGGGATGCATTAGTGCATATGGTGTGGGACACTTGCATGTTTTAAAAGCACCATGAATGCTGAAAGGTATATAAAGGTTTTAGAGCAACATATGCTCCTCTCCAGAAGACATCTATTCCAGGGAAGGCCATGTGTATTTCAGCAGGACAATGCAAAACCACATACTGCAGCTATTACAACAGCATGGCTTCGTAATAGAAGAGTCCGTGTGGTGAACTGGCCTGCCTGCAGTCCTGATCTTTCACCAATTGAGAACATTTGGCGCATAATTAAACAAAAAGTCCATCAAAGGAGACCCAAAACTCTCAAGCAGCTGGAAGCCTGTATTAAACAAGAGTGGGATCAAATTCCAATGGCTAAACTCAAGAAACTTGCCTCCTGAATGCCCAGACGCCTCCACTCTGTGTTACAAAGAAGAGGGGATGCTACACCATGGTAAACAGGCCCCTGTCCCAATTTTTTTGAGACCTGTAGCAGCCATCAAATTTGAAATGAGCTCATTTTGTGGATAAAATCGTAAAATTTCTCAGTTTCAACATTTGCTATGTTATCTCTGTTCTATTGTGAATAAAATACTGGCTGGTGTGATTTGAAAGTCATTGCGTTTTGATTTTATTCACAATTTACACTTTGTCCCAGCTATTTCGGAATTGGGGTTGTAGTTCAGTAGACGCCAATATCGGTTTAAAATGGAAAATGAAGGTGACCTATATCAGAACTACAAATTCCAAGGCATGTTGTCACTCTGTGAAGGATCTGATCAAGGTCAAAGACGAGGAGCTGCACCTTGAAGAAAGTGGCCAAGATAAGATATTTGTACAACAAAGGGGCAGTGCTAGCATACATCTGTTGACAAAATGTGTTACAGCTTAATATTTTAATGGTAATCAGCCCTGTACTGGAATGAAAAAGAGCGAACCTGTGGATATCTATTGAACCATTTCTTCAATGAGAAATACTGTAAATGTTGCTCCCAATACGACTCTTAAAATAACTTGATACAAGTCAAACTTTTAATACCCCACACTCAAGAGATTTAAACTGCAAATTGAATGCATTTCTATTTTAAAGGTGATCTTTTGAGTTCTGGCTATTAGCATACTGTGCTTAAATGATTAGTCTGTTAGTTTGTGGCCCATACATAAAGCCTACCACTAACTAAACACACTAGCAATATCCAGAAGGATCATCAGTTTTGGGCAGCATGGGGCACAAAAGCTTAATGAGGTCTTAATTAAGTGAGTAAAACTTGTAGAGATTAGTATGTTAGTGGACTTGACTGGCTTTTTAAATACGTTAAACTGTTATAACTTTCTGTGATATTAAAAAAAAAAAAAAAAAAAAACCATCATATCATGCATACGACATTGATTCAATCCATGGTGCGTGTTCAATTATTTTGGGCGAGAGAAATTCTCATTCGGGCAAGAAATTTTGAATTTAATAAAATTGAAGGAGAAGATCAGAGGCACTGAACATCTTTGAGAACAGAGAGAATGGGGCAAGAAAATAAGAAGAGTGGCAGGTGCAGCGTGCAGAGTACACCATTCCTAGTGTATTTTCAGTGTATTTTCTTGGGAAATTCTTTCATAACCCAGAAAATATTGACAGCTTTTTGCTCTTCCTTGCTGCACTGACATTGTACGTACATATTTGAGCTTGTTTACATGTGTACAAAGTGGATTCCCATTTGTTTCATTCACTCATCACTTGCTGCAGTCAGCTACGCAAAGAGTAGAATGGGCAAGTGGTTTGCATCGGTCATGATTATCATGCACAATGTGAAAATTAGCATCAGTGCTTATTATTCCACTGCTAAATGCAGTTTGGGCAAACACTGCAGGCATTTACTCACATTCCCCAATCTCTAGTGATTACCAAATAAAACCACCCGATGTTCCCATATCCTCTCCAGCTTTTCATGTGCGCCAGTGAGTTCAAAAGTTGTACAATCAGAATCTGCAGCTGCCAAATTTAATAAACAATAACTAAATTGTAAACCATACAATAAGATCATACAATACTGGCTTATAGTGTACTGTATAATTGTCAGTTAATAACACAGACAATACCACGATCAATCATCGATCCCAGAGGCTCATATTTTGGCAATTTGAACACATAGACGACTACCTCGTTTTATCTCACAAAATTAAAACATAAATCCCTAGAGCAACAGCAAATATATTTTCCATATAAAATCAGCACGCAACCAGTGACAAACCATATCAGGCAGCACCATATCTGGGTCTTCCGCCAAATCCTTGTTCATTTCATCGAGGAAGAACATCTCTCTTGACATTCCCTGTGTAAAAAAAAAAAGAGTTTAAAAAGTGGTGCTCTGTATCAAACACTATTCTGTACTCTCCACAGTGAGGTTTTATTCAGTAACCAACATACCTCTGGTGGATCAAGAGAGGCAAGATAGTCATCCGCACCTAAAGAGACACCATTGACAAATGAGAGGAAGAGAATCTAAATACAGAAAAAGGGGGCCTCTGTAGTTTCATGAACTTATTCTGAAAATCTTCAACTTACTCTGACATACTGAAATCCCAGTCTCCCAGATCAGTCCAGTAGAGGAGATATACCCATCCTTACAGGTACAGTAATAGCTTCCTACAGTATTGTGGCATACAGTTTGGACGCCACATACATCTTCGAGACATTCATCCACATCTGCAGAACACATACTATGCACTCAGTATTACATATCATCAGCTAATCCGCATCATTTATTACTCCTAACAGTGTTTGGGCGGTTCTAACCTTCACAGGGGTCGAAGCTGTTAGCAGTGGATGAGTTCACTGCGATGAGTTCACTGTACCCCTCGTGACAAAGGCAATCATAGGACCCAGGAGTGTTGATGCAATCTGCATTGGGACCACAGATTTCAAGGTAATCCTGACACTCATTAATGTCTGCGGGAGAGGAATAAGAGGGTTTCATTGTTATCATGCGGAACTTCAAAATCATTTGCCCATTCAAATTAATACCATTTTTATATTTCTGTTTCACATGTTTCCATTGAGAATAAAATATTCTCATCCTTATTATTTACAACTGTACAAAAATACATATTGAATAAAATACATATTGATCAGAATTTTTTTTTTTCTAAAAATAACTGTTTTTCAGCATTCCCCCATTGTTGGCTGTGTTCTACTTCAGATAACATTATTTACGTGAAGGGTATTTATTTTGCATACCATCCGCTTCCATATACAGCGAATGCTGATGACGTTCCACATATGACCTTACTGTAAGGTACAATATTGGCTCACAAAGGATTATGCTATTCTGTCACTGATGATTACAAGTGTACATTGTGTTTAATATGATACATAATGTGATACATAATGCAAGATTTGACACCCGCCAATGTTCATTCTTTCATTCTGAAGATAAGAGCTGCCTTTTACTAAGACCAAGTGTCAACACTCAGGCATTACAGGGCCCTCACTCTGGCTGTGAAAAAATGCTTACTTGCTGTATGCTGTATACTGTCAAGTCCGTAAGTATTTCAACCATGACACAATTTCAGTCACCTATTAATGTTTGCTTTTCTTTTCAGAGAGCGGCTCAGACTGGAATCCCATAAGGAGGAGGAGGAGGAGGGAGATAGAGAGAGAGAGAGAGAGAGAGAGAGAGAGAGAGAGAGAGAGGAGGAGCAGTCCCACCAGAGTGAAATTGCCAAAAACTTTTTTTTTGTTTATTTTGGTCTTGTTATTTTAGTTTGTTATTTTTACCTGGCTGGATCCTGTGAGGGTGAAGGGCGAAGGCATTATTTGTATAGAATTTTGTTTCTTTACTCTCTCCATTCTCCCTCTCTTTTTCTTGCGCTTGGCAAATAAACCCGGTGTCAACTGGACTTTCCCTGACCTCCCTGTCTAAGCTCATCCTTCTGAAGGGTGTGTCACTGCATCTAACAGACTAATTCTTTCCCTTCTCTTATCTCTTATCTTCCATTCTGGTACAAGTTGTTTTTGCCTGAACTTCCCATTATATAAATCCTCTGAATTAACTCTGGTGAAGTCTTCTCTTATTGACTCTAAGCCTTTGGTGTTAAGAATGGTCACGACTGGTAGTTCAAGCACAATGATGACACCACTTACAACCAGCCATAAAAGATTAATTTTCCAAGATGGGTTCAATAGCATCTCAAAGCTCACATTAATCACACTGTCACACATTAATCACACTTGAAAAAAAAAAGTCTTTGACATGAGGACCAAAGATGCTTTGAAATAAAAAGTGATTTACAAATTAATTTATAATTAATTTTAATGAAGAGGAAAACTTGTCAAATCGCCACTCATTTTTCTGGACTGTCAGCCGAGAAGAATTTATCCACATTCTATCTCTGAATTTAAATCAGCTGCACTATTGGCTACCTGCCAAAATGCCAATTGATCGAGCAGTAATTCATAAACACTTCATAGCAGTCGCAATCGGGAGCTTCAGGAGCTCTTCTTTTTTCAGAGCAAACATTGCATAACCCTTTGACTCCCCAGCAGCAGCTAAACTTTCAACTTCGTGCTTGTACATTGGGTCATTCCATGTCAACTCGACCAGTCAGTCCACCCGACCGACTCAGAATTTTATATATTTATGCTGTGGATAGGTGCTGATATGAAACTAAAAATTCCCAAATATTTTGCGTCAACTTCAGTTATAAAGGAAGTTATGCACATTTGTTGCCAATGGCAACGGAAGTGCCATGCCCACCTTCAAAAACACAAAAACCATTATTTCCCCGCCACCAGAAATGCTACAATTTCCAAAATTGGTGTCCTACATTGATTTTTAACGTAGATTCTGAATCTGAAATCAAAAATTTCCGATCTTTTGTGGTTTGAGAAATATTTGGGGGTTACCCCTTTTTTGAGACTCTTTTTTTAGGCCCTTAGAACCCAATGAGGCTCCGAATAGAATTTTTTCATTTTTGTTGTGCTGATGGCTGCATGCAACAACTTCATCATATAAAAAAATTGTGGAGGTGTTTTTCCTAGTTTTAGAGATGAAAGATAATTTGTACAGTACTGAACCTTATAGTGTACATTTTCACATGTTCAACATTCATGGACCATACTGTTACATTGTTTGCCTGTAGGCAAATACACCTGTGAATTGCTACAATGTGCATCAGTAATCTCTGTCTTTTCTGATATCATTCATCACATCACTTACACTTTAATTTCATTTTCTCTTAACTTTGGATGGGACATGCATGACACGTAGTGAGCTGTACTACTGCAGTAGTTTCTAGTGTGTGATCAAGAGCAGAATGGCTGTACGACTTGAAAAGTGTAAATACTTCTTCAATCGGAAGACTGTCATAAGAGACATTGGGCCTCATGCAAGAAGCCATATAAGAACAAATTTTCTCTTATTTTTGTTTGTATCCCAGTTTTTTCTTATTTTGTTCTTACCCATTGATTTCTGGGATGCACCAATGTTTTCTTATTTTTGCTGTTCTCTTAGGTAAGAGAACAATTTACTAGTGGTCGAGAGCACTCTTACCGAGATAAGAGAAAACAGAAAACTGTTAACTCTGTCCACACATTGCTTGTCCAATTCACAAAAACACAAGTTTTAAAACCTAAATATTAAAAATGCATAATATAATCAAATTTTGATTGTTTTATGTTTTTGAGAAATTTTAATGATTTTATTATTTAATTCTTGAGCTAAAGAGTTTGGCCAGTTGATCCTAATTAGGACTAAGCTATAAAAACCTTTAGATACTTGCGTGCGTTCTGCTTCTGAATGGCTTACCTATTGCTGTTGGACGCTTTGGCCATCCAGGCCCTGCGCAGAGAGCGCGTTTTTAGAGATTGCGCGGATCTGTTTGCTGAGACAGATGAGTGGCTACTCGTACCAAATGTGAAAGCAACCGTACTCAAGCATGGAGGATTACTGTTATGTGTTACGTCTCTCTTGTTCTAACAAATGCAGCGGCAAAAAGATATTTCCATTCAAACGAAGAAATTCAATGCTTGCTCGAAATGTAGGCGGATGAAAACATACAATCACAACTGGATACTACACGCAAAAACTGAGATTTATGGAATAATTTGTGAGTAGTTACATTCGCGTGGTTATCACAGAATCATAGATCAGTGCCGTGACAAACTAAAGAAAATGCGGCTGCCATATTTCAAAGTGCGGGACGCGGTGCCAAAGTCTGGCTGCTCAAGTCATTTCGTGGTATGAGGCAGTGGACAGCATAATCGGCCAAAAAGGCAAGGGCGAAAGAATTCCGTATGCAGCATCCACCAATATCGAATGTAATCCATCAAAGCCATCAAAGGTGTTTTTAACATCTTCTGCATTTTGGAAATTCCTGAGCTAAGATTTACACTGAAGAAACTATTATCATGGGCCATAGCTGAATGTCTTATTTGATCGAGTTTTGCCATGCCTTCAACTGATTAGGGGTCAACCCCTACAGTAGAGAGCGTGGCAAAACTCAGACCAAATCACACATTCGGCTCCATGGCACGTAATATTATGGAATCACTATCGTGAGTAAGTCGTTTTTTATGTTCTTCAAACCATAATTTAATGGTTTTGACATTTAAATTTCAGCTTCACTAAGGACAGTTAACAAGGATTCAGCAGTAATGGTTGCACTGCATGGAATTAACGTTAAGCCAGGGGAGAAGTTGTGCATCTCGTGTTGGAAAAAGACATTGGACACCACACAGAATGAGACGATAGCCACCATGGAGGACTATCAGCCTGATCCAGAGATAGAGGATCTTAACGAGAAGTTCATTAGCCTTGGTTGAACCCCACTGAATGTGCATGGGAAAAAACTTTTCGCGAAAGATCGGGCCTCCTGTGCAAAGCAAAAGGTTGGTGATTTTTCAGCAAAGATTCAGGACAGTGTTGCTAGTGTATTAAAGGTTCCCACTGAAGAAATCTGTGAAAACTGTACAGCTTGTTCTGATTTAGCCTCGTTAGTCAGTGATCTAAAAGTCAAGTGTAGCAAAGCTACTCGAAGGGAGAAAATCAGATTGCTTACTCTGGCGCCTCCTAGCTGGTCTATCGATAGAACTGCAAAGGAATTTGGGGTTAACACGGTACCTAGTTAAAAAAGGGCGTGAACTGAGGAAGATGTCTGGTGTGCTGGCGGATCCACCAAACAAACACGGGAAACCGATGTCTACAGAGGTGATCGATATGGTTGAGGAGTTCTACCAGGATGACGAATTCTCGCGAATTTGTCTGGGGAAGAAGGACTTTGTGATTACAAGAAAGAAAAATGGGGAAAAAGTTCAGCACCAGAAAAGACTGTTGCTCACTAACCTTAGGGAACTTTATCTCGAATTTACACGCCATCATGCAGTTGATATAGGATTTTCTAAGTTCTGTGCAATCAGGCTGAAGTGGTGCGTTTCAGTTGAGGCAAGTGGAATGCATTCAGTCTGTGTATGTGAAGTGCATCAAAATGTAAAACTTCTTGTAGCAGCTCTTCCAAAATCAGTTGACTACAAAGATTTGCTTTC
Source organism: Gymnothorax javanicus (assembly GCA_029692085.1). Taxonomy (NCBI): domain Eukaryota; kingdom Metazoa; phylum Chordata; class Actinopteri; order Anguilliformes; family Muraenidae; genus Gymnothorax; species Gymnothorax javanicus. The sequence continues at coordinate 48,440,060 of CM056206.1, read as the reverse complement.
CTTGTTGGTTTGTTCATTGGACTCAAGAGACTGCATGATACACGGGTGTAAAAACTGTCCTGATGAGATAAAGCTACATGAATACTTGGAGATTATGTTCAATGAGGTTGACATGGATAACGAAGATTCAGTAAACTATAAGCAGTGGACTCATGGTGGACAATCCAAGTTACATTACATTACATTACAGGTTCTTAGCAGACGCTCTTATCCAGAGCGACATACAAAAGTGCAAAAGATCGGTACAAAAGTGCAGAGCTCCTAGGAGACAAGTACAGGTGCTAACAGTAAAAGTGACAGAGAACACATTTGGTTGTTACAGGTCCAAACCACTAGGTAAACACCAAACATACTGATATTATATACTAAAATATACTAATATACTAAGGGCAACAAAATCAAGTGGAACAAAATCAATTAAAAGGGCAACAAAATCAAGAGCAACAAAATCAATTAAAAGGGCAACAAAATCAAGAGCAAGAAAAATTAAAAGGGCAACAAAATCAAGAGCAAGAAAAATGAAAAGGGCAGCAAAATCAAGAGCAACAAAATCGAGTGCAACAAAAGCAGGTAAAAGGGCAAGAAAGCAGGGTGGGATGTAATGTCAGAGGATTCAGGGCAGTGGAGTAGGGGAAAGGTGGAGCCTGAAGAGGTGGGTTTTCAGGCTGCGCTTGAAAGTGCTGAAGGATTCTGATGTTCGGACCTGGATAGGTAGATCATTCCACCAACGAGGAACCAAGTTAATTGATGTGAGTTAATCAGTGACAGATTTTATTCAGACTCTGGTTAACATGGCTGAAAATGCAACTAAGCATCACTACACTGCTAGAGTGCAAGCCACTTATCTCAGGAACCTAGAACTAGTGATTATTTTGTTGGATTACGCGGAGAACTATTCGTTTATATGCCAGGATGCCATCCAGGGGTTCCACTGGGAAACGGCACAAGCAACTTTGCACCGTTTTGTGAGCATGGCCAAATCCTTGATCCCCTGACCCTTTTTAAGTGGGCTGATGACCATATAACAGGGAAAAAAATGTTCTTCGTTTCAAAAGAGGCCATTGAGGCCCATGGCTTGATGCTTGAGGCATGGATGACATCAGCCAAAACAATGGCTGGTACTAGGAGTCACCACAGGTTTATTCCTGTGTCACATTACGAATTGAAGATGTCACAGTTGTCTGAGGATAGGTCAAGTTTGAGCACTCGTGTGAAGGTTGCATCAGGTCCTGACCGCAGCAACAATCCAGATTTGACTGCCTTGACGCCAGGGCAATATGTCGCAGCTGTGTGTGATGATAACTGGTATATTGGGTGCATTTTGGCAAGGTCAGATGAATACTGTGATGTGATAGTTAATTTCATGCACCGACGGAAAGGTTCCAATAACATTCTTTCATGGCCACGTACTCACGTTGAATCCCATGTTCCATTTGTGAATGTACTCTGTGTTGTTCCTGATCCAGTCCCAACCACTGCAGCTAGACGATGCTACAAACTAGGTGAAGAAACAATTTCAATGGTTGATCGGTGCTTTAAGGAGTTCAACGAAAGGAATCTGGACTGAGCTACATGTAAAGCTTTATGTTATTTTTTGCTGGGTTCTTTGTACACGGTGTCTGCCATAGCTTATTTCATTAGTACTACCGGCATAAGTAATTGAATATTTGCCTGGAATCCATCTATATCAAGTGCTGATCGCTCCCAACGGTCACTCACTGATATAGTCTGGCCTTAGTCGGTAGGCCAGCGTTTAGCCCTTACGTCACTAATGAACTAGATATATAAATATTAATGTTTTCTGCTCTTGGCTGATTGGGTGACCTTTTGGCGAGAACCACCAATCGCTTGGCGCCATTTGCAGAATGAATGCTGGCCAGGTTATCCATTGCACCTTGTTGTGAGAAGTGGTAGCTAAGTAGTCGAGCAATTAAACATTGGGATAAACAAGTATCTATCTTATATCTGCATGTTGCGTGTATATTTCCTTTTACTTTGCTACATCTGGCATTTTACAAAATGGCTTTACTCAACATTATGAATGTGAGTTAGCTGGCCAGCTATGGCATTCGTGAATGTTATTTGACCTGAGCTTAAAAATTAGATTGTGGCTTGCTTGCGTTCACTCTTGGAGTGGTTGTTAGGTTTTGAACAGGATAACGTTTGGCCATATCTGTGTTTTGTTTATTTCAGTGGGATTCCCCAGTATAATAAAGGCTAAATTAAATAACACTCAAATTACGTAACACATTTCACTGTAATTGGCATTAGCTATAGCTTGAAGGGCATGATTGCATCAGCTAGTTTAAGCCTATGAAGCTGGTATGTAATACGACAGTTGCTAATTTATTCCTTGCCTGTCTACTTTCTTTGGAAAAGAGAAGATGGATAGCTTGTTCCTATTATTGCAACCTATTGCTGCACAACGTTTCGGCATTTTTAACGTGGATGGCCAATGCTTATTTTGCCGCTTTTTTAATATCTGATATCAATCCAGTACAAGATCATAGCGATCAAATCTATTCCTTTTCCCTTTAAAAACGATTAAACATCAATGGCAATAACAGTATCACTGAACATATAAACACAAGCATTATTTCAGTTTGAAAGTTTAATTCGTAGTTTGCCGCAGTCCATACTGTATTTCTGTATTGCCAGATGTTACGTGACCGCTGCTGAGAGACACAGCTCTCGAACAAAGTTCATTTTCTCCTGATCTGTTGGTCTTGCCAAAATGCCACTGCAGCACCAGAATGTTTGGAAGATATGTGGCCTGTGAAAAATAAGTCCAATATTTAATTCTGTGACGATGGGGCAAAATAATCGGTGATAATCTGTGCTCACGTTCACTTCTCCCCATTGGAATCAATTCATTCAGGACCCGCCGCAAGTCTGTCTAAAGGGGCGGGGCACCCTTGCGACTGTGAGCCAATCACAGATCTCGCATGGATTTTGTGCGAATATTTGAAACTCAAACGCTAGCTTACCGACTGAGGCCAGACATATCAGTGAGTGACTGTTGGGAGCGACCAGCACTTGATATGCATGGATTCCAGGCAAATTGAATGTACTGGGTATTAAAAAATCAGTACCCAGTTGAAAGGTCGAATAATTAAAAATTTTGGTAACCTTTGGCGTGGAACTTATACACCATTGTAAATTAGAGGCTTAAGCAATTATATTGAAAAACGATTCGGGAGAAAACCTCCAGTGGTTATTGCATAAAAACCCAGTTTACAGCTCATTGACTTTACCCATATTACCGGCAGACCGCTGATTCACCATTGATTTGAGTGGAATGCCAATGATTGTGACTGTGCTGTCGGTTACATACATGTAATCTGGGTGAATGTTACATTAACTTGTTTAATTGTTTGCATCAATTAGGACTCAGAGGGACTTCTTAAAGCCACCTATTCGAGCTGGCAATGTATAGCGCGCGTTGGTTCCACAGACCGATGAATCACACAATAGTTTCAAGTTTCCTGTGGTTTTATGAATGAAATCGAGAATGGGGTCCAATTTTGTAAGTAGTAAAATTATTTCCGTCGCGACTTATCTGCCACCCCGAAAAGGTCGCTTTAAGGCACCCTCCACAGAATGCAACGCTGCATTGCGGTTGACATATGGAAGTTGAAAGTTAAATGCACAGTTAGGCAAGTCCAACCCTTAACTGTCTCCTGTCTAGAACTGGCTGTTATGTAATAGTGCACGATGGAATTTGCACTGGTGCATCTGGACAATATTGCCCTAGCTTCTGAGCCTAGAAATGTAGACGTATCCTAGCTGTAGCAAATAGTTTTGCTCAGCCGATATGTCTAGCCACGAGCCATAGGGCCCCAGTACTACCAAGTGATTGGTCCGACCAAGGTTTGGTCAGACCAATCACAACGCTCTATGTTTGTAGAGAGTCGTTGGGCAGGCTTAGCACGATGACGACAACGCTGCGACGGTGCAAAACAACTGAGATGGCTGCGGCAAAGGAACACCGGTCGTTTGAATTGGCTTTGGCATTGACTTTGGAAGAGTTAGACTTAGGCTTTTCTTTGAAAGATGAGCAGAAAAAGGCACTCAAGTCATTCATTTCAAAGACTGATGTACTTGCTGTTTTGCCGACAGGATATGGCAAAAGCTTAATTTACCAGCTGTCTCTGCTGGTAGCGGAACGAATGGGAGTCAGTGAAAACCCACTAGTGGTTTTAGTCTCGCCGTTGATCGCCCTTATGGAGGACCAGGTCACAGAGGCAACCAAATTTGGACTCACAACCATGCAACTTGTTGTACATAAATTGAAGGAAATTAGAAATGGCCATTGTCATTTAGTCTTACTCTTCGGTAGTCCTGAAGCCTGGCTCATGTAGAGGAAGTGGCGCGACATGTTGGCTACCAAGGTCTTCCGAGATAACCTCCAAGGAATCGTGGTAGAGGAGGTACATCTCATTTACAAACGTTAAGAGGCATCAAGTAAACTACGTAATGGCGATAAAGTCTATATTCAATATTTACAAGTAATGTGAACTGAATGTACAGCCAGTTGTGTTACACATGGCCCCATTGTGATATTATAATCACAGCAGACTGAAAGTCGGAATGCTCCTCTTTTATCCTCCTCTGCTGTCGGTGTTAAACTTTGTGAAGTAGCTTATATGTTAGGACCACGGGGATGGACGGTAGTGTAGATGGATAGTTTAGCCATAGCCGTGTAGCCGTATCCCTTCTAAGTTTACTCCCCCGTTGACTCATTCCGTCGCTCTGAATACGTCACCTTGTTCTTTGCTCTGATTGGTCGTAGCGCTATCCTTTTGCGTGCAGAGGCAGTTTGAAAGACAACTGCTGATTCCACCCCTAGGATTGAGCCCGGTCTATCGGTCGTGGCCAGACTATACATTTTGATGTTACAGTCTGGCTTGTCAGGCTACTAGCCTCTAGTTTCTAGTCCAGAGAAAAAAATTGGCATTTAACGTCTAATTTTTGAATTTTTCACACCTTCAATTGGGCAATGTTTTTTTAACACCCAGTACTACAGTACCGGCATAAGTAATTAAATATACTACAGAGCCCCCTGTTTTTGGACAATTAATAGGGAACATGGGTTTGGGAATTGTACTTGTACTTGTATTGCAAAAGTTTGGATTAAATTAATTTTGTTTGTTTTCATGAATATAGCAGACCTCTGGTATTAATAGTACAAAACACCTAATATATTTAAAACCAGGAAAAACACCTCCACAATTTTTTTATATGATGAAGTTGTTGCATGCAGTCATCAGCACAACAAAAATGAAAAAAATCTATTCAGAGCCTCATTGGGTTCTAAGGGCCTAAAAAAGGAGTCTCCAAAAAAGGGGTAACCCCCAAATATTTCTTAAACCACAGAAGATAGGAAATTTTCGATTTCAGATTCAGAATCTATGTTATAAATCACTCTAGTACACCAATCTTGGATATTGTAGCATTTCTGGTAGCGGAGGAACAACGGTTTTTGTGCTTTTGAAGGTGGGTGTGGCACTTCTGTTGCCATTGGCAACAAATGTGCATAACTTCCTTCACAACTGAAGTTGACGCAAAATATTTGGGCATTTTTAGTTTCATATCAGCACCTATCCACAGCATAAATATATCAAATTCTGAGTCGGTCGTGTGGACTGACTGGTTGAGTTGACATGGAATGACCCCACTGTATTCACTGTGTACGTTTATGATTGTGCACTGTATTTTTCACATGAGTCAGTACCTTCATGAATAACACGTGCATAGACTTTTAAGTCGCACAAAGTCAGAAGTCTTGACTGTGTTGAGTTGAATGAAAAGGTTAAATATTGTCCCACCATCCCATGGCACTGATAGGTTCTTGTTTGCCCTGCAGGGATGCTGGGGATCTGAGCACACCTGCAAAAGGAAAAATATGATAATTACAAAAACAGCAATTGAGTGATTTCTTGCTCCGCGCAAGAGAAAGATTTTACTGAACTATGTGTTGTTAATTGTGCGCAGTATGAGTACAAGTGCAAGTTCATACATGTATATTTGTGAGTAAAGGTCTGGGAGACCCCTGTGAGTGCACTCAGTGGTTCATTCAGCGTATCACCCTGAATACTGCTGAATTATGGCAAAATCTGAAGCAATACATTTGTAAAAGATTTTAAAAAAAAAAACCATTTATGAAACATTAATGAACTAAAGCTGTTTGGTAAGCAGCCAGGTCAAAGTGAAAAAATCTAGGTTCACATGATATGAGACCTGCCCAGGTTTTTTTTTTTTTTTTTAAATCAAGCAATCTTGATCTACTATTTTTCAAAATTCTTCATGCTCAGACTTTTTCATGACTAGGCATTGCCCCTCTGAAAGGTTCCACTCACCCCTAGATCAGAGCATAGGTCTACTCTGCAGAAATTGTTTGGTTGTGGTCAGTGTTGCTAAAGTTTCTGACGCTGCAAAATGAAAGGCTCATAAACTTAATATCAAACCTTTGCTTTCCATACTGATTTGGAAAACAGTGATGTGCACATAAAAATTAATTCCCTAAACTTTTAATATTGCATTATTCTATTTTTATTGATGCAAGTTCATATTTTTTTTTTGTTTTTGTTTTTGCACGAGAGGGTCAGAGCAGTGATTTTCCTTACAGGATGGAGAGAAGGAACTTGGAGATCCCTGGACGGGATGGCTGCTCTGAATCTCTACCTGTAATATCTGACAAGGTTGGCGAACAACAAGGTCAGCCAAATGAGCTGACTATATTTTAGGGACAATGAATACGGGATGTCAGGTAATTTCATTATCTATTCCTCTTTCACCTCTCAACTGCATGTAATTATTTCTAGGGCAACCTGTGAGGTAGCTCGACTCTTGGTCACCCGTTTCGTCTTCCTATCCATACATCAAAAAATAGGACTATGCACGCAATTCTGAAAACTTGATGTTCATGTATTGACAACATGACTCCAAACTGCTAAACTCTGAGCATAAATCCATTGTTCTCATTCAACTATCATTCTATATCACCGAGAGCAAATTCCATCATAAGTAGCATCCTTTGTTCACCTTGAAATACTGGCCTTCAAAATGCGATACCCTGATTATCAATCAGTTTCTCTCATGTTGAATCTGTGCAAACTCCATTGGAAAAACACTTCATTCATGTTTCAGAGTATAAATTAGGCCTCAAGTGACTCACACAGGTGTTAGAAAAGATGATGGAGCAGCAACAACCAGAAGGAAGAGGAAGACTTTTTTGAGACCTGTAGCAGCCATGAAATTTGAAATGAGCTCATTTTGTGGATAAAATCGTAAAATTTCTCAGTTTCAACATTTGCTATGTTATCTCTGTTCTATTGTGAGTAAAATACTGGCTGGTGTGATTTGAAAGTCATTGCATTTTGATTTTATTCACAATTTACACTTCGTCGCAACTATTTCGGAATTGGGGTTGTATTATATATCATATATTATTATAATATTGTATATTTTTGTATTATAATATTGTATATTGTATATTTATAAATGTGTCTCTGATCATTTTTCCATTGTGGTCTTCAAATACCTTCTAGATTTTGACTTGCAGCTGAGCGATTTACTTTGTTCTAGGTTGTGAGCATGTGCAGTAATTGTGACACACCTCCTTTAAACAGTTCACATTCCAGAGGATCGGAGCAGTTTCTGATACGCACGGGATGGGAATGCAGGCGTGTTTCAAGTTGTCTACTAGAACTAGTTCTGCAAGCTACACCCCATTTGTGTCAGAATATCTGTATATGGATATCTCTGGCGCATTTGTATGCAGTATGAATACATATAAGTGTATTGACCAATGAGCCTTTCATTTTGCAGCCTTATCAATTTTCGATCGTGTGTGTGTGTGTGTGTGTGTGTGTGTGTGTGTGTGCCTGTGCTCAGGTGTGTGTGCACGGCTATGGGAACGTGTAAGAGTAAGACAGTGTATTTGCTGGTAGTAAGTATTTGCTGGAAGTAAATAAGAGAATAGTGTCTCACAATGGATTACTGTAATCATAGACTTCAGATGAGTTTCCAATGCGAATCTCTGCTCCGTTGATTCTGTCTGCACAGCAGCCCGCTCTATTAGTCACAGCCACAGAGGAGATGCTGCGTGCACGATACAGGTCAAGTCTCAACCATGGGTTTTTCTCCTCGTTAGTGTGGCTGCAGGTTGTGGAGGATCGGTCATTTGCCCTGCATGCATACCATCCAAAGCCCACGGTTGACTGTCTGGCAAACCTAATATTGGCCAGATTTTCTTCTGTAAAGGAAAGAGATTAAACCTAAGTTGTGAATTTTCAAGACAAACAAAGCTGGATGACCTGCAATTGTTCTCCAGTACTGATTAGATATGATATATGCAGTTGGTAGCATCATCTCTTGCATTGTCATAACAGTGTCATTTTGCTTGATTACTTCTGGAATTCTCCCTTGTTATTGGTAAATTTGCTTAATAATTTTGCAAAATACATCAGTTGTCTGCGCACTTTGAAAATCACAGTGGACTTTTTTTTTTTCTTGAATGTGCAGCTTGTAAGCCTTTTTCCCAGAGTGATGCTCTCAACCCAGGTAGGATGGTAGATACACTACAGGCCAGAAGTTAGAAAGCAAGATCAAATTTGTACAAAAAAAGATCATAGTTTCATTGGCATACTTTGCAACAAAATAAACATGATTATTATATAAAGAGTCACTTATCAGAATACATCTGGGGACTGAGGGGGCCAAACCATCTTTTGAAGAACACCTTCCTCTTCTTTTTTGTCTAGGTAACCCTGACAGAGCTTGGAAGAATGCTTAGGGTCCTAAGGGAAGAATGCTTTTGACCTGTATTGGCCTTGCTTCCAAACTTCTGGCCTGTAGTGTAGTTAGCCATTAATGTCAAAAAAAAAAAAATTCTCTCAGTCCATGTTAATGATTTCTTAATCATCCCATCTCTGTTCCTTTCCCCCTCTCATTGTGTACTTTCATTTTCCTTTTTAGCCCTCACCCATTTCATTGCCTCTGTACATGAAAATGTATCCCGTGCTCCAGGTATAGCACCCTCAATCTTCCCTCTTTTACACCGTCTTGCCCCCACTTCACGATTATCTCCACACTGAAGACATCTTGCTTAGTCTGGTTATCTTACAATCATCTGTGTCACATCCACCTTGCCCACACCCCCAACACCTGATCCCCTTGGTACAAACTGCTGCCAAATTCCCAAAATCCTAATATTGCAAGCCGACTGCAAGCAATCAGGTTGGATAGTTATGCAAATTACTGCCAATTGATGGCAGTGCGGTTTCTGCTCTTCATTGTGTGGGGATCGAAAGTCTCAGTAAGTAAAAAGTGGCTGCCTAGCACGTGCATTTCACATGCCTTAGCTTAACTCAGAGCTGAAGGCCAAATAAATTGTAAGTATAATTACGATATTTGCGCGTAATACCTTTATAAAGTTTGAAGACGCTTGAGGGAAAGTTTTAACAGTGGATGGAATGTATTATCTGAGATATTGATAAATTTAGATACTTTAAGCTTCTATGGTGCTGCCCAATGTGATTCCTTTGTCTGAGTTCCTAAAGTTAGAGTTGCATTTTAGGTAAATGAGAGATCATTAGATTTATTCAGTTCCAGATTGCTATTATAGTGTATTTTAGCATTGTCAGATATGTATTTGAACGGGTTTAAGCTACAGTTTTGCTGTTTTGATACCGTTTGTACTGGCAAATACATGCCCTTCGTTTAGAGTTCTGACACTCTTTTTCCTTGGTAAACTAGATAAGAGTCCAGTGCTGTTCAACCATGAGAGGCATAGCTATTAGTTTTAAGGCCATTGATATAGCACCATTAAAAGCGCACAGGTGAGGTATGTACTTTATTTGCGGCAAATTGAAGAATCGATTGATTTTTATTGCTTTTCCAGTGAAGCAAGAGTGGAAATAAAGAAAAGCGCGTGGTATTGTAATCCTGACGCGCGCGACGCGAACGCGCCAAGCTCTTCAGTAATAATAAACATTGAGCTGTTTGTGATGTGTACAGTGACACTTGACTTGTTCTTTTGGGTGTGGTCAATAGCCTACATAAAGCCAACAAAGAAAATGAAAAATGCTACTGCATCCAGAAAATGGAACGGCGCGTGACACAGGAGAGAGAAAAAGAGCCATTGGCATGTTACGGGCAGGTCTCAGCTGCCGAGAGGTGGTGCATCATTTGCACTGTCACCGTTCAACAATCAGTCGGCTGTCTATCCGAGAATGGAACACAGGCACTGTCACTGACTGTCACTTAGGGCAGCCACGAGTGATTATGGTAGCTCAAAAGCGCCACATGTCGTTACAAATTGTACGTGACAGATTATGGACAAAAACCCAAACTGATCATGAAACGAGGGGTCGGAGACATCTGAGCATGAGCACAAGTTCTGTTTGACGCCGTCTACAGTGGGGTGCAAAAATATGGGCACGCCTGGTTTAAATGTCTGTTACAATTAATCTCCAAATGATTGAAAGCAAACCTGAACACTAAATGCTGCAAAGTTAAACATGACTCCTTCCTGCAAATTTAAAAGCAAGGTTTCTTTTTATTTTAATTTTTCTGAGTTTTTAAATGATAAGAAAGGAATCCAGAATTTTTTTCAGAGGTTGTAATACCAAATTCTAAAAGTTTAATTTAATCTCAGATGCCTTTTTGTTTGGTTTTCTTGGAAATGCCCAATAATTTTGACCCCAAATTGTTTGAGGTAAAAGAAACGCTTTCATCTGAAAAACATTTTTTTTTTTTGTATGCGGAAATTAAATTATGTCAAGCGTAAGCAATTCACGAGTAAAATTAAAAAATTTTGTTTCAGCAAAGAGTAGGGAAAATTAACCATGGACACTAAGGACACTAAGTTTACTACCTACAAGCAGATTAAACCCCATGCTATTTTATTCAAACTTTTCATTAGCTGCTTGTAACTGAGATTTTATGGTTACATAAACTGCCAAGCACCGTACAATCTTACTGGATTTTACAGGACGCTGCGATGCAGTGCACATTCGCATTTTAATTAAATACGATGCAAATTCACAGATTCACAGCACATTTACTGTGAATGAAATTGATGTTTGTGGTGGTCAATTAAAAAGCACAACCAAAAACCTGACATTACAACCTATTATCTGTCTGCTAGTGCCGCTTGTGAACTTACGATCTGTTTTGCAAATGTGTTTATCAATTAAACATAATGTTATTCATACCCTGCCAGCGTAATTTGATGTGCACAGTAGCTAGCTACAGAGCTAAATGAAAATGGGGTGTTTACGGCACAATTTGGAGTTACATGGAGTTTTGCACCATCTTAACTCCTCTGTGCAAATGTAGACACAAGTGGACATGGAGCTGCTTTATTTATGCACGCTGTCACACTAGTCTATCAATAGGTGCCACAACCGAAACAGATATTGAATATTCATGAGAGAGCCGGGCCTGCTACCGATTTAGAATATGGATGAGTTAAGTCCCATCCTTGTTTCCCAGGAATTGTATGAATTAAACCCCTCAGCCAATCCTGATGTGCAAACTGCCTTATATACTTGCCCATAGTATCGATCTAGGGGTTATTAGAAATGATCTCTTGGACCAAAAAAAATTGTTGTCTAGTTCAGCTATAATAGGCCAATTTAGTAGCAAAAAAAACAGTTTTCGGAAACAAAATTCAACATGGTATTGATACTATATCATTCCACAATCAATTATTGTCTTCAGATATTAAAAATGCATGACTCCCTACCATTGAATTAAGCGTAGATTCATCTCTCAACAAATTCAGTGGTTCCTTACAACCTCATACGATGCCTCAATGATATCCAGTCTCTCTAATGCTTGCTCAGGCTTATCTGCACAAAGCACAGTTATAGTTCACGCCCACCTGAACTATAACCAGGTAATTATCTATTGATTGGCACATTTTTATCTAATTCCAGACGGTATAAACTTTCCACAGTAATTGAAAGACTTTGATTGGACCCTCAGGAAAGTATTTAAACCCTTGCACAACAGCAAGTTCGGCTGTATTCTCTTAACTGAGTGCAGCTAAATGACCTGAGTACAAAGAAAAAAAAGGCCTCCAAAACTAACCCAGAGGTGACTATGTTACATGTACGTGATAGCAATTTGATACCGACATAATGGGATAATGAGAGTTATTTCAAATGGAACAGTTCTGGAGGGTTCCTCATACTGGAAAGCTGACAAACTCAAACTCCTTGACCACTACTAGAATTCCTCAGAATATTAAATTCTGAATTACCTATTCTCTAGGGGCCAAATAAGACATCTCTCCAGGTGGCTCCCAAAACTCTAAGATCCCTGAAAACGGCGCACTGTCAAATCATAAAATAATCATATATTTTACACAAATCATTCACCCTGCAATGAAAAGCTAGCAGTTCCCACTTCCGAGCTCGCAACCTTATATAAACACTTTCCACACCTTATCAGGAACAAGTATAACTCATCAACTCCGTAATATCCAAGATATACTTTATATTTTAACAAAACGGACATTCCACTACCAGGAAAAAACCGAAAATGCCCCAACATACAGTAGCTATTATTAGCAAAGACTAACAGTTACTCTTACTAACACAAGCTCAGTGATCATCATGGCTATGGTAAACCAAGAATGAAATATAGCCAGCCAGCTAGCCAGCTACCCATAGTTTAAAAAAATATATAAAATTGCACTTACCCAAGGTCAACAAAAACCTTTCTTCATTGAATCGCTCCTCCAGAGACACAACTGTTTTGGGTGGAAGGAACCCTCCAGTCACATTTCATCTATATTATAATAGCCGAGTGGCCTCTGTGTGCGTGTGTGTGTGTGTGTGTGTGTGTGTGTGTCCGACCACTCGGTGCAAGATTCCACCGGGCTCGTATCTGCAGCATAGCGTAAGCGACGCTATTTGGCTCCGTCTTTCGGGCGACTGTGTCCGGCCAATCAGTGCTAGACTCCCCCGGGCGCATATCTGCAGCATAATGTGAGCGATGCTATTATAATATAGACATACAGGGGGAATCCCCCTGTATCCCCCTCTCCTGGGGATTCCCCATTTTGAACCCAAGCCAATTCATCCACAGGAGTCCTGAATCCCAAAAAACAGATGCCAGGCCGCAAGAGAAAGTAACGCGTAATCTGCAGCATAATGTGAGCGACGCTATTATGCTCCGTCTTGCAGGCGACTTCGTGTTCCACTGAGCGCGGAATGTCAGCGCAGGGTATTCCCCTTGATGGCTACTTAGTTTTAGTTACTATAAAAACATCGGTCACGTGACAGCCACCTTGGTGTTTATGGAAACACCATAGCAACATGATGACATCAAAGAGGTGCATGTGATGACATCATAATGGTGCATTGTTCACTATAATATAAAGACGAAGTTACATAAAATAGAACCCGTGGATCCCAACGGGCAGAGTGCTAGTTCTGAATAATTCCCACTGACTATATCCGTACCTCATTTAAATCCCGTAAATATAACTGAACACTTCGGCCAGTTTTGGGAGTCTTTTTTTTCCTTTGAAATCGCGTCATTTTCAGCTGCGCAATCGTGCGCAACATAAAGACAATACAACCTTCCTTGCTCTTATGCAAATGTCTGTATGCTCTTCTGTTTGTTCAATCAATGTCTTTCAGTTACTGTGGAAAGTTTAAACTCTCTGGTATGGGATAAGAAACGAGTCAATCAATAAATCATCACTGGGGAAGACTTACACTACAGGCCAGAAGTTTGGAAGCAAGGCCAATACAGGTCAAAAGCATTCTTCCCTTGGGACCCTAAGCATTCTTCCCAGCTCTGTCAGGGTTACCTAGACAAAAAAGAAGAGGAAGGTGTTCTTCGAAAGATGGTTTGGCCCCCTCAGTCTCCAGACCTCTCTCCAAGTGAGCTTGTGTGGGACAAATTGGATTGATCCATCAGAAAAGTGCGTCCCACGAATCAGCAGTCTCTCATTGATGAACTTAAGAAAGCGTGGAATGCAATTCCAGGCACATACCTTAAAAAACCTGTGGAAAGAATGCCTCGTATATGCCATGCTGTTGTTAAAGCAAGAGGAGGTTACTTTGAAGAAAGCAAAGTCTCAGCAAAAAAAAAGGGAAATACCTGATAATTTGAGTAAAAATGTATTCTGATAAGTGACTCTTTATAAAATAATCATGTTTATTTTGTTGCAAAGTATGCCAATGAAACTATGAGCTTTTTTTTGTACAAATTTGATCTTGCTTCCAAACTTCTGGCCTGTAGTGTACGTGGGCGTGAACTATAAGTGTGCAGTTACGCAGATGAGCCTAAGTAAATAATTGAGTGATTGGCTATCAACATGAGTGCATTGGAGGATGTAAGGGAGTGCTGAATTCGTCGATGGAGAAATCTAAGCGTAAATCCATGGTAGGGAACGAAGCGTTTTTGATATGTGATGACTATAATTGATCGTAGAATGACAAAGTATCAACACCATGTCGAATTTTTGCTTCAGAAAACCGATTTTTCTTAACTACTAATTGGAATTTATTGGGTCACTATAGCTGAAGTGGTTTCTACAGTGGACAACGAAATTTTTTTTTGTAGCAAGAGATCATTTTTTGTACTGCTGGGTAGATACTATGGGCTCGTATATTGATTAGCTTTCACATCAGGCTTGGCTCAGGAGTTTAATTCATGCAACTCCTGAAAAACAGGGATGGGAGTGAACTCGTCCATATTCTAAACTGTGTTCGAGCTCGGCTTGCTAGTGATTATTCAATAACTGACCCAGGGATGCATAAATTTGCAGCTCCATGTCCGCAGGCGGACACATCTGCACAAAGGGGTTAGGGTCAGTTACGGGAAACTAATATCTTTCCAGTATAGCATGTTCAGCGGAGAAACATAAATTGTAAATTCTATACAGAGTTCACCATCAGGCCAGAGAAAACTGCCTGGGGTGAGAGATTAATAAGTATAAATTTGAGCGCGAAGCGAGCTTTATTTTTTGGCAGTGAATAGCATTTTAGGTTAAAATAAAGACTGCCAGTTTTAATTTTCGGGCATCTACACCCAACGCTGTTGGAATTGGAGCCCTTTTGGACAAGCATAACCATCCAAATACACATGTACAGCACTCATTTTTGTTTGAATTAATACAATTATGATGCATTTTAACAGATTGTTGAACAATGTTAATTTGATTGGGTCAGGGACAATGACAAGTGCCCAGCTGAATGTGAAACAGCCGTTTACTGCAAATTCGGTCAGAGATGTGCTACAATTTAATTTGTAGCATAACAATGGCATTGCTGACTCACTTTTTTAATGAGGATTTTTAAGGTATTGAAAAATTAATGCAATTTCACCTCTTTAAATGCATTGGTAGCATTGAACACACTGCCCAAGTGATGGCTTGCACACAACTACATAGTCAGTCATGAAATTGCACTCAAAATTCAATTGGGATAGTTCATAGTTTTTGAAAGAAGATACACCTTATTGGCTGACAATTTACGGTGAGCTACATAAGAATTGGCTCCCCTGACTGGAAATACACAAAAATACTATTTTAAAATATGTAGCAACAAAATTATTGCGATAAACACAGAATGCCAACAAGTGGAAAATACTGTTCTTTATTTATATTTCAAAGAAAAAAACCAAGATTATTTATTCATTAAGAATCCAAAATAGAAAAAAAAATGGGACAGCATGTTACATTAAAATTGAAACTGAAAGCAGTGATTTTTAAATTGTCTTTGACCAGAATTGCATTGAAAACAATTCAGCAGCACAGAATTTGATGTCTCACCACATTAGTTTTATTGATTTTTTGAAATAAAAATATTTAAACTTTGATTTTTGCTATATATTTTATTTTATGTTGGGACTTTCAGCTATTTACCATTTTTTTATATTGTTATTCCTTTACACAACACTTAGTAAACATTATGCGACTGAAGACACCAAGTGAATAAGTGTTGTCTACCAAATTTAAACCAGGAATGAAATTCAACATATTCAAGTTTATCCAAATTTTAAGGAACTTCACTGTATTGCCCCATTATATCACTTCCTTTTTCTATTAGGGTAAACAAATCAGGTAAACCTAAAATCCAATTGTCATCCAGCACTGAAAAGAAAAAAAGACAGATTATCATAGAGCTTCATAAATCTGGCAACAAGAAGATCCACAAAAAATTAAATTTACATTAGGCAGGCACTTCTTTCAGATTTAACCATTTATTACAAAATGACATGCATTTGTGCTTGCCAGTGACTCTGCTCGAGAAATGTTTCAGAACATCCGTGCGATCTGAGCAAGCATGACACAGACAGCCCCTGAGATCACAAGCCCTTAACAAAGCCTCAGATTCAAAACATTTAATGAATGAACACAAGATGAACAAATGCTGCTTCCAATGAACAATCCTGCTTATGAAGAAGGAAGCAGGAGAGGTGGGGGAGATGAAATGCAGATCTGTACTCCACCAGAGTAGGAGTGGTATTAAGTGCATGGAGCAGGTGTAATGGCCGGTAGTGTAGGAGGCCAGGAGCAGCGAAAAGAGAGAACGTAAGCAGCGAGTAAACAGTACAAACACAGAGAACAACACAGACCAAACGCAAGAACTCGCGCCTCCAAAGGACGTCTAATAGTCCGAACACCGGAGGCAATGCGAGAGAGAGAAAGGGAGAAGAAACTCCAAAAATTAGAGAATAAAAAGTCTTTCAAAACCTGACTAAAGATTTCTTCAGCTATAGTGCGTAGCTAAACACAGACACTCTAGTGAAGGAGGCGTGCCGGACCTCTTGCTTATATAGATTCTGGGGAAGCGCCGCCCCAGCTCAATCAGCCAGCTGGGTAAAGAATTCGATAGCCCAGGAAACGATATCGTCCCGGGACGAGAGCCACAAAGAAAAGTCCAAAACACACGCACAAACATCCAGAACCACAACAGCAGGAGGGATGACTGAATATTGCTTTGGTTATAAAAGCTTGCTAAGTGCATTGAAAATGCTTAAGTCGAGAATAACTGAACAGAAAGGGACTATTCATTGGGACTGACTTTTGTGCCTGCCTGAATTAAAGCTAAAGCTCCATTTCAGGCAGGCCCCTCTTGTCCAATTTAATTAATAGAGTGACATGTATTTGTGTTTGGTTGTGACTCTGCGCCAGGAATGCACTGGAACAATCTGAGCAAGCATGACGTAGGCAGTCCACGACATAACAAACCTCAAAACTTGTGCTCCCGAAGGTATCAGACCAGCAGTCTCCTGCTCATAGAATCTGAATTTAAGTGAAACGGAATGGAATTTTCTATAGCAACAGGCATGTTGCATTAACTTTGACATCATGCAAGTGTGCATGGCATCTCTGAAAGCAGTGAGATCAGCAGAATTGCTGAATCTAGACAAAAAAAGAACACACAGGAAGACACTATTAGAGACTTTATGCAGGGAAACTGTGCTATCGAAGGCATGAAACTATGTGTGGCAGTAAATATGATTCATTTCCTTTGAATTCATACAAGCATGCATGACTCAATGAGTTCAAGGAGCATAGTGTACATGCTGAATGCAAACAGTTGAACAATCAGCAAGGCATGATTAGAGTGACTAAATACAAAAGGGCCAGGTCACGTGGTAACGGAGTTACAAAATTGGTGTATTTTGTATCATAGCTCCAAAACTAAGTAAGATAGAGTTACAATTTAAATGCCTTTGTGTAGGTCTTCCCTAGCACTTCAAAAAACAAAATAGCCAATTTTGTTCATTTGAATTAGTTTGGGTGAAAACGGCAAAAAACTGGTCGGTAACGGAATTACAAATTTATAACTCCGTTACCGACCAGTTTTTTGCCATTGTTGGCTCTAACCATTTGTTTTCTTTGCAGCAGAAAATCAAAGACCCAGTAACAAAGAGAATCATGAATGCCCATCTGCTGTAGTTTGCTAAAAAGTTTGTTTGGTAAAATTGTATTAAAAGCAGAGCTGTAGTCTATAAAAAGAATCTTCGCATAGTACCTCCAGGTGCTGTAGGATGGAGTGGAGACATACGGACACAGCATCATCAACAGACCTATTTGCTCTATATGCAAACTGAAAGGGGTCTAATCTGACCGCTCTGGACAGATATTCACACACAATGCGTTCAAAGATTTTCATTATCACAGACTTTAGAGCAACTGGTCTGTAATCGTTCAGGCAGCTAATCTTAGTTTTTTTGGGCACAGGGACTATGACTGCAGACTTGTAGCAGTCTGGGACTTTGCATTCCCTTAACGACTAGTTGAAAATATCTGTAAGGACAGGAGCCAACTCATCTGCACAGTGTTTTATGGTGGCGGAGGATACCAGATTAGGGCCTGCAGCTTTCTTACAGTTTTGTTTTCTTAGTAGGCGCCTAACCTCATCCTCCTCAATGACCAGCGGAGGGCTGGAGGGGTTTATGCCCACAGGAGGTGTAGAGGCACTGGCATGGCTATTATCAAAGCGGCAGTAAAAGTCATTGAGACAGTCAGGTAGGTCGGGATCATCATCCACCACTGACGCTATGCTAGTGTAGTTGGTGATCTGCCTCAGGCCTTCCCATACTCCTCTGCTATTGTTGCTGTTTAGTTTGTTCTCAAGCTTGTGTCTGTAGTCAGCTTTGGCTCTAGTAACAGCTTTCTCAAATTTATATTTAACCGCTTTGTATGCCTCTTTATTTCCACTCCTATAGGCATTACATTTATTTTTCCGTAGAGTTTTAATCTCTCTGCTAAATCGTGGCTTATTATTACTGTACACAGTCACAGTTTTAGTCGGGACACATACATTTTCAGAAAAGTTTACATAGGCATTGACCACTTCTGTGAATTCATCAAGATCGTGACATAATTCTTTAAAAACAGACCGGTCCGTTTAATCGAAGCAGTCTTTCAGAGCATCTATTGCCGGAGGAGACCATTGTTTTACCACCCTTGCTGTTAATTTGACTGTCTTAAGTTTCTGACGGTAGGCGGGGATTAAGACAATAGTGTTATGGTCCGACTGCCCAAGAGGAGCCCAGGCCACTGCATGATAAGCATTAGCAATTGTACAAAAACATTGGTCCAGCGTTTTATCATACCTGATAGGCACCCGTATCTGCTGTTTAAACCGAGGCAGAGACCGCTTCAGGCTGACATGATTGAAGTCCCCTAAAACCAGCACCACAGAATCCGGATAGGAATTCTCAATGTCCGTGATGTGAGCAGACAGTTGTTGTTGGACTGCCTCGGCCTCGGCAGCCTGGGGAGGCACGTAGACGGCGATCAGGATGATGGATGTGAAATCCCTGGGCAAGTAGAAGGGTCTGCATTTTAGGGATAGTGTTTCAAGGACTGTAGAGCAGGTTTGGGAGATTACGGTAGGGTCTGAGCACCACCTCTGGTTCACGTAAAAGCATACTCCTCCGCCTTTGGTCTTCTGTGATGCCTTGGTGCGGTTGGCTCGGTGTAGGTTGAAGCCTTCTTGGTGTACCGCCGAGTCGGGGATGCCAGTGTTGAGCCAGGTTTCAGTGAAGCACAGCACGGAGCAGTCTGCAATGACCCGTCTGCTGTTGATTAGAATGGAGAGCTCGTCGCGCTTGTTAGCCAGTGATTGGACGTTGGAGAGTAAAATGCTTGGTAATGGGGACCAATGTTTCCTTCGTTTGAGTCGAACCAGTGCGCCGGCTCTTTTCCCTCGCTTCCTGATTCTCGGCTGGGGTTTGGAGTTGATAATCACCCGTCCCACACTTGCGTCCGCAGCCTTGATTAAAATGTCCTCATAAAAGTTCAGTTTTGGCTCAGCTTTAGCTATGTTATCCCGAATATGTAGGAGAGCCAATCTGTCGTATTTAATGAGCCCAAAGACATAATCCACATGTAAACACAGCATAAGCAGACACACCTACAGACAGAGCACAACCATGTGGCCATAGGCCGGCGCCAAAACCGCACTGGCATAGTCCAAAGACCTAAAGCTAATATCCATGAGCCCCTTGGAGCCAGAGGCAACGTGCTCCAATATTTATGGTGTTGTATGGTATATGTTGCCACATTCATGAATAGGATGTGCGTTGTGCCATAGTTTGAGGTGTAACAGCAGATCATACACACCTGTTGCCAAAGTATTTGATTGGGCTACAAGTGGGCCGCAATTCCATTATGAATGGCTATATTCAAAAGCTAACATTTCCAAGGTGTAGCCTACTTAAGATGCATATTTCAAGCATCAACAGATTTTGCAAAGCTTAAATTAAAATGCATGCTGCAAATACCGCCTCGACAAACTTAAAGACAAGTCAATAACTGAATTAACTGAAGGTTATACAAAGCAGTATTTTGTTGACCACGATCTGCAGGAGATCTTAGCAATGCACTTAGACAAGTGCTAAGCTGAATGTTACCTGCTTTGAATCTGCTAGTGAGGAGACTTAATATTTTAAATAGAAATGAGAAAGGAGTCACAGCTCCCTCAGCCAGTAAAACTTTAGCATATGATAAATAAGTAACCTGAAAAAAGTGCTTAAGTATGAACGAAATATTCACTGTGAAGGGATAAGTTAAAATCTAAATTGCAGTACAATGAGGAAGAGCAGGCCTTTTATTTGTATTATAATATATTCCAGCATACTCATCTATTGCTTATGAGAAAGTGATAAACTACAAAGTCCTCATAATAGATGGGCCAGATTAGGTGCAAATTTGGAGGGAAAAAGCAGAAAAGCCTGTCTGCCCCATAATGATGACGAAGGTTTACCTTGGGAGCAGTTGTCCTCGCAAAAATATCACAGTGTGCTTAGCTGAGATAATTATCTGAAGGAGACCGAGTAGGAACCAGGAAGAGGACGAAATGAATGTTTCCTCGTTTATAAAACCTCTCTAATTTGGTGCAGAATTCATTACTTATTGGACAGACAGGGACTTGCGAGTGGAACTATCCTCCGTGCCTGCCTGAATTAACACTAAATCTCAATCACCGAACAACATCAAGCCAATTATTAAAAATTTGTCTGAGAAACCTGAATGACGAAGGACGCTAATGCAATTTACCACCCAGCATCGGAAGGAGAATGATAAGAATTTTTTTTTTTTAATGTGATAGTACTTTTGGTGAGTTTAATGTCAGGGGTGTCAATAATTCTGGAGCCAGGTGTATTAACTATACAATGCTGTTAAAATGCCAGCTACAATGCTGGAAAAAAAAATATATATTGAAAAACTGAAATATCACAATCAATTCACACATATTCATATTCAGCAAAACGTTGTTTTTGGAATGCAAAATAATGTTCAGGGTTGCACTGACAGAACCATGGATGCATAAGGATGGCAGCTTTGAATGTTTTTTTTTTTTTAAGTAAGAAAATTTCTTGATAACAATTTTCAGAACAATAACAGAAGCTTGAATCAGTTTCACAGAGATTAAAGATGGAATTACTTACCTTCAAGGCAAATGTGACATACTGGCAAGAAAAGCAAAATGCCTAGAACAGTGAAATATCACATAGTTAGAATAATTTAAGTCTTCCCACACAATTATTAAACCTTACATAAACTCTTTGTATTCCACAATACCTTGATCAACGTACCATGGCAGTGTCTGACATAGGGGTCTTACATATATATGCCTATTGTGACATGTATCAAAGTGCCCAAACTGTCAGCTTTAATTCAAGGGCACGAGCAACCATAAGAATTATATTGCTTTTAAATTGTGTTACTATCTGAATACTTGCTGCCTTCAACGTGCACAACCGCAAAGACGAAAAAGATGATCCATAAACAAAGCCGGACCATCAGTGTAAACAGGATTTGCCCTTTAATGAACTGGCGAATGACGGTTCAAGAAACAGCATGATGCATATTTATATTTGAAAGAACTCAAAACTAATGTAGTATTGCTAAACCATGCAGACCAGTTAATAAGCACTACTCACTCACCCAGTAACAGTGGCAAAGCGTCAGCATTCATCTTCACTTGTTCTTTGCTGGGAGGGGTGGACTGGTGATGAAGTTTGAGTTGAAATCTGATGAACACACTTGAAAAAGCTTATTTTGAAAACCAAATATCTTATGCAAACATGGGAGCAGCTTCGAGAACAGGAGTGCACACCATCCTACAGGACTCATTGCAGCTCTGGAAACCGGACATTAAACAAACTTCCCATAATTATGAGAAAAACTTCAGGTTTGATTCTCATTGTAAACTGATAAGGTATGTTTTTAAAAATAAAAATATTCAACATTCAGTACGACAGTATCCAATTGCTTATTCATATCTGAATTATTCTTGGCGATGAAACTTAAACCATTGTAACCATGCTGTGTGCTCTTTTTTGTGATTTTATGTTTGATTTAGCCGAGAAAATACGGGGGGAAATTGGAACAGCAAAATTATATCAAAATGATATTAAAAAAAAAATGTGTTTGATTGTTGGCCAGTTTTTATTGTAAAGGTAAAACAAGTCAAAATATTTATACGTCTTGGATTATTATGCTGTACAACAGAAATGTATTGAGTAGCACATAGTCAGGGCCAAAAGTAGATATGCTTGATAAAAATTAGGGGATGCATATACAAAACAACACCATTAATGATTTGTATGCTAAGTTCAAACACACACAAATCAGCCACGAGATTAAAACTGCCTGCCTAATGTCAGGAGGGTCCCTTTTGTGCTACTGTACCTAAACAGCTCCAACAAATTGATATCACTTGAATTCCCAAACACAGGGTTTCCAAGCAGAACATTCCCAGAGTTTCACTCTCCCTCCAGCTTTTCTTCTTCCCAGAGTGCATCCTGATGCCATCTCTCCCCATGTAAATGGTGCACACGTGCCCAGCCACAACACATGGCATAAAATGGGATACAGTGGACCAGGCAACTTTCTTCAGCTGCTCCAAGGTCCAGTTGTGAAGCTCAGGTGCTCATTGGGGGGGGGCTTTTAGAGGTGGACCAGGGTTACAGTGGTCACTTTGAATGGTCTGCACGCTAAGAAGTGCAATACACAGCTGGGTATGACGTGCTTTGTGTTGTTACTCAGTCCTACTGTAAATGCTACTGAAATTCTCAGCAACTTGTGCCAGAGTCGCTCTTCTGTCAGTTTGGACCAGACAGGATAGCCTTCATAGCCCTCATTCATCGATGAACCTTGGCTAAATCAAAACCCCGCCCAAAACCCCATGGTTAGTTCATGGTTGGTCCCTCCTTGGGCTACTGTCAGTAAGTGCTTACTTCTGTTGACAGGAAGTCACCTCAGAAGTCTTTCAGCTTCAGAGATGCTCTATCCCATTCATTGGGCCATAGGGTCATTCCATGTCAAATCAACCAATGAGCTGAACCTCACCATCTCCAATTTTGCTCAAAATTTGTGTGTGAATTGGTCGTGACCCCAAACCCCCAAATCTCAAATTTCAGCTCAATCGGACCTTCCAGTGCAAAGTTCGGCCTTTTTTTTTTTTTTTCTCGATATTTCTTAAAAAAATGCCGTGGCAAAAAAATTCAAATGGCCATATCTCCAAAACTACTTGACTGATTTTGACAAAAAAAGGTATAGTTGGAAAGGGAATCACACAAGCATTCCAAATCTGCCATGTTAAACTCATTCTGGTAACTGGTTGTGATGAATTATTGACCTATATTTTGACCTCAAAATTGACCTTGAGGGTCACGTGACCTTGATTTTTTTTTAACACCAAATTCTACCCTGATGAGGTATCTACATATCAAAAACTTAGAAACATATTATTTTAGTCATAGAGTAATTCAAAATTAAGATTCATGTGTCCAGCCATTTTCTGAGAATTCTTGTGCAATTAGCGATGCACTGGGACTCCCTGGACTAGGAAGTGGTGGTCCCCAATAAGTAGTCATCACAGCATGCTTAAGAAGTTAGACAAAGGAACTTCAACTCTCAATTTCAATTTTTAGTATGTGTAAACCACTGAGAGCATTAAGAATGTAAGTACATGTATATCTTCATTTTATTCAGGATGCCTTCCTTCAATAAATCTTGTTTATAGTTTGTTTGTATTAGGAGACAAATCAATCAAAACACGGGCCATCACGGAATGACATTTGTTGGCTACCTGAGGTGGATACTCTGTGTGTTATTGACACCCCATCACTTACATCATCCTCATCAAGACAATATACTCTCAGCCGCAGTGACTTGATGAAAATGTAAAAAGTCTGCCCAGTTTGGCAAATAGATTTTGAATAAACTGAACCAAGTGGGACTACACTTCCAGGAGCAACTTCGATAGTGGGATTTGAATTTGTTTTTTCTAGAAAGAGTGCAAGCTATCAGGGTAAAAAACATTACTTGATGAAACATGGAACAAGACTACACTTAACAGAACTCAACTGTAGGGATAAGTATGTACTGTACGTAGTACATTTTGTGTACACAGACCTGAATTTCAGCAAGGGTATACCAGATTTAATTGAATATTGCTGAAAAACAAAACATAATATGTTTCCAAGTTTAAGATATGTTGTAGAAACCTCATCAGGGTACAATTTGGTGTTAAAAAAAATTCAAGGTACGCGACCCTCAAGGTCAAGTTTGTGGTCAAAATATAGGTAAATTATTCATCACACCCAGAGTTACCAGAATGAGTTTATAAATGGCAGATTTGGAATGCTTGTGTGATTTCCTTTCCAACAATAGCTTGTTTGTCAAAATCGGTCGAGTAGTTTTGGAGATATGGCCATTTGAATTTTGGCGGCCACAGCCATTTTTCGTGAAATATTGAAAAAAACAAAAGGCCGTAACTTTGCACTGGAAGGTCCGATTGAGTTGAAATTTGAGATTTGGGCGTTTGGGGCCATAGCCAACTTGCATACCAAATTTGAAGAAAATCAATACAAGTGAGGTGTAGAATCCCATTTTTTTGGGTGATTTGACATGGAATGACCTCATAATGATTTGGTCCCTGTCAAAGTTGTTCAGTTCCTATTTCTCCCACATCCAGCACTTTGAATGCAAGAACTGACTGTTCACTAATCTACAAATGTCATAGAATCCTGTGTAGACATTAGGTAGTTCGGAAACATAATCATTATAGACATTAGGTAGTTCTCATAATTTTAAGCTAGTTAGCTGCATACTATCATCCTGTATAGACATTAGGTAGTTGGCGGAAACATAATTTTAGCTAGTTAGCTCAAAATTATTCTGTATTGTGGTTCGAGACCAATACTGTATCTGAAAACATTTTAATGCCAGTGTTGCAATGTCATAAAAAAAGCTAGCATATAAGGTACCAGCTCATGACAGACACTTAGTCTTGGGATTCCTACAAAATACTCACAAGCAACATTATTTTCTGAACACAGAAATTTATTTGTATTTGTCGAAAGTTGGACTGTGTTGGCCTATGTACACAGCTTGTATGTAAAGTTACACAGCTAGCTAGCTACTATTTTTGGAATGTTGTGATGAAAAACAGATATTTTAGCATGCTAACTGAGCTATCCCCCGATACATACCTGTCCAACAGAAAACAGTCCAACTGTGCATTGCTCTCCATCTCAATCCTTTCCTTCAGTGCTCGCCAGCAGAAGAAAGCCAACAACTGATTTACTTTTGTTCTGGAGTGAGCTTTGTCCATTTGGCATTCTACCTCACTGATTTCCTTACATGCTGCACTGTGTCAGCCATTTTTGCAGCTTCATGTTAGAAACTCGGGTCACCAAACCTTTACAGCTGGGGTCCCCTAACTTTTTTTCAGTGGGGGCCACATCAACTTTCCTCTCTGTGATGGGGGGCCGGGGTCAGTCTATAACAGGAAATGATATGGGCCAGGGTGACAACAAGTATTATTGTGGAGATTAGAATGATCATTTGTTGCAGCCGCCCTACGTTTGGCTTTGGCGCCACCTGTTGATTTGCAAAAAAAAGTAATAAAAAGTCTTCACGTGTTTATTTGAAGTACCACAGATACTCCATTTATTTTATAGAAAATAAGAACACAATGGTAATGTCCAGGTAAGAATGAGATGATGTGATTTTGTAACAGGTACAGTTGAGTTAACAATCGGTAAGTGTTTTGTCTTTACAGGTAGTGAAATAATATTAAAACAGAATAATAGTAAAAAAAAAAAAAAAAAAGCAGGTAAAGTAGTCTTATCTAGGTGAGCTGGCTTTGTATGTACAGAGTAAAGACAATATGAGTTATCAACAGGTAGGTATCTTGTTTTTACTGGTTTGCTTATTTCCTAAGGCCACACAGTGAAATAATATTAATACAGAATAGTGGTAAGGATCAGGTAGTCCTACCTAGGTAAGCTGATTTTGTATTTTCAGATAAAGGTGAGTTAAGAATAGTTAAGTATTTTGTCTACACAGGTATATTTGTTTACTAAGGCTACAGTGAAATAACATTAATACAGAGTAATTGTAACAAACAGTATGTGTAAGGTGATGTGATTTTGTATTTACATGACTCTTAGATGAGGTTTTCGTGCTGTGAGGATGAGGATGCTGCCTCCAGGGTGGGAGCGGTCAACCACAATCTCTCCTGCTCACTTCAGGGTGGTCCTGGAAGCATGCAGGCCCTTCAGGGATGGCAGATAGAAAACACAAGCAGCCCATCAGCAGATGACATACTGCAGTCTAATTTTGTCTGTGACATCACTGTTCAAGGAACATGTTGCCTATAAAAAAGAGCATTACTTTAATGACATTTTTTCATATTCATTGCTATTGAAATCAGTAGGCTTACCATATCAGTGTGAGCTGTGTGCTTGCTTCTGACTGGTGAGAAGATCGATGTCAGGTTCCATTCCAGTTACAGCCAGTCTCAGAGACTGATGCAGGTGTTGATCTGTGAGTCTTGATCTCGTCGGATTTTTTATCAGCTTCATGCGCGAAAAAGTTTGCTCACAGATATATGTGCTCCCAAAAACTGTGGACATCTTCATAGCGTGCTTTCTTATGTTGGGGTAGGTCTCATTTGGGAGGGCCGCATAGTAATCGATGAGACAGTTGGGGCTGAATAAGTCTTTCAGCACATCACAGGTCTGCAACTCAGCCAGTTCAAACTGTAGAGAAGGCAGGGTGTCGTTAACGTCGGCAGCAAAAGGGTTCTGGAATATGCTAATTTCTTTAACGTTGACATGAAGCTCACGAACCGCACACCGAACTCCGCCCCCAGTGTTTCCAGTGCATCCTTGCACTTCTTGGTTGGGAACGGGACCGCTGGTTTCTCAGCTGAGAGGCTTCGAGTAGCAGGGAGATGGGTGATGTCTTGTTTTTACATTTGACCCACAAGCAGTGCTAGTTTAAGCTCAAATGCTTTGATGTGGGAATACATGTCGAGATTAGTTTTCCCTTGCCTTGGAGCTGCAAATTGAGGCCGTTTAAAATTTCTGTCACATCTGTTAAAAAGGCGAGGTCCCATTTCCATTCTGTGTCGATCAGCTCTGGTACAGTTTTTCCCTTTGTCAGGAGAAAGGCATTGATTTCGGGTAGCAGGTCGTAAAAAACGCTTCAAAACTCTGCCCCGGCTGAACCAGCGGACTTCAGTGTGGTAAACCACGTCTCCGTGGGCTGATTCTAGCTTGGAGAGAAAGGCTTGGAAATGCCGGTGTTTAAGTCCGTTTGCTCTGATGAAGTTCTTGCAGGACAAACCACATTCATGACAGATTCCCACCTCAGAACTTTGCAGCACAGTGCCTGCTGGTGAATCAGGCAGTGGACTTGTAGTGGGAGGGTGAGACCTCTTTCCTCCATTTCCCTTTTCATGCGCCCTACTAGCCCCCTCGACGCACCGATCATACCCAGAGCACCGTCCATTGTGATGCTGGCCAGCTTAGACCAGTCTAGATCCAACTCTTCCATCGTTTGGCATACTTTACCAAAAATTTCCTCCCCTGTCGTAGTATCTGTGAGACTTTGTAGAGCTGCCAGCTCCGCGAACACTTCAAAGTTTGAACCAACTCCCCGAATAAAAATCAGCAGTTATGCTGTGTCCCGCACGTCATTACTCTCATCCATTGCCAATGAAAAAAACACAAAATCTTTAGCTTTCTCCTTCAGCTGGGCATGTACATTATCCCCCATTTATTCAA
This sequence comes from Gymnothorax javanicus, assembly GCA_029692085.1. NCBI lineage: Eukaryota > Metazoa > Chordata > Actinopteri > Anguilliformes > Muraenidae > Gymnothorax > Gymnothorax javanicus. The sequence continues at coordinate 48,411,986 of CM056206.1, read as the reverse complement.
TTCGCCTGATGACTGTAGATGCAGACAGACTCACCGCGTTTAGGACATCTTTCTTTTCCGGACACACGTCCTCCGCGACAGCGCTTCAACACTTTTTAACAAACTCCCCATCACTGAGTGGCTTTCCACAGCATGCTATCAGTTTAGCTACCTTGAAGCTGGCCCGGACGGATGAGAGGTTCATCTGTGTTTGACATAGCAATGCGCTCTGTTGGGCAGCTAATCCACGTTTTAGCCTAGCCACCTTGTCTCTCCTCACTTGGCCCTGCAAGCAGGCATACTGCTCTCCATGGCGGGTTTCATAGTGTCGGCGAATGCTAAATTCTTTGAACACCGCCACGGTATGTTTGCAGATTAGACAAACCGCCTTTTCCTTGCACTGGACAAAAAAATAGTCATCTGTCCACCGCTGTTTGAAAACTCTGCACTCTGAATCTATTTTCCGTTTCAGCATTTTGTTGTCTGACATTTTTCTGTCAGCTCGCCTTGTGTGCACTTAATGCCGGCTCGGTCAAGAGCAAAATCACGTGAGAATATACCATTATGTGAGCGGGTGAAGATGAGCCGCTATTATAAATAGTTCATAACTATGGTCAATTTTAATTAGCATGCCAACCTTTAAATACGGATATGTTATGATAGGAAAATGCAATTTAAAAAAAAATTGGCGATGTTTAGAGGGATTGTCTGGGAATCCCAGACTCTGGGATCGTTAAGTGGGCCGCTCCAATTGTTTTGGCAGGCCGGGTCTGGCCCGCGGGCCGTAGTTTGGGGACCCCTGCTTTACAGTCTTGCCCTCTCACATTGCTCGTTGCAGCCATGGAAGAGCGAATCCAAGTCGTGCTCAAGACAGTCCAGGGGTCAGAAGCCAGGTGGTGAGTCCAAAGCTGCAGTAGCCGGACTGCATCCCAGAGAAAGAATCGCTGGGGATGAAGTTCCTGATCTGGCGGCTGCTGAGATCAGGTAGCTGTGCCCAATAATGAGCCCATGAGAGAGATTAATATTTTACTTTTACTTTTACTTTCAATATGTCGAACATATGGATGAAGAGCAAAGTTCTCCAAAAGAATTCAAAGGAAGGTTTACTTGACAGTTTATCGAAAACAATCTAGCACCTACTGAGTCCAGAGCAGTAACTTAAATAGACAAGACAATTACACAGGAGGGGAGTGGCTACAAATGATCACATTAGGGAACCAAGGAAATGATGAGACCCTAAACCAATTGAATTGGTGAATTCAATAAAGGCCCAACTCCGTGTTGAAAATGTGTCGAGTTGGGCCCTTATGCTTCTGGAGCAGGAGAGGACCTAATTAGAAGACAGTGGGTAGTGACAGATCTGCACTGACCATAAGGGCAAGGCCTTGGTAAATTAGTGACTAATCAAACAAACTTAAAACTAGTTACAGTTACATGAGTATCTGATCATATGGAGAACAATGATCTAGGAAACATTTTTGTACAAACAGTATTCTCAATTTCCAATCTGTCATATTGGTCAAATATGACTGAGGTAACTATAAGTACCATTTCTGTCAGTGCAATGTGATTTAGACTGTGTCCTTCTTCTGGGGCAAAACAATTCAAGATCTCATAATGGCTTTAAAAGCGTCTGGTTTTGCTTATTCCAAGTAACTGAATTTTTTTTTGGAAACTGAGCTTACTGTCCCACAAGTCAACAGCGCGTTGCATTGTTAACTCAGTGGCAGTGGCACGCGTATAGCGTTAGTTACAAACAGATACATCCAATTTTAGGAGAAAATTTCCAGAATATATTCCAGTGTATTATATAGTTTTTTGAACCCATTTAATGTATGCAAAGATACAAAGCCCAACGTCCATGTCAAAAGGAGCTGTTCTCTTTCACAGAAAACACAGCTCCTGCCTGCAATGCCTCATTTGTATTCCTACCCTTTCTTCCTAAACATGTCTATGTCACGATGAAACACTTTTGCATACTTCCCGACTACCGGCTAGTTTGAGATGCCATTGAAGAAAGTTTGTTAGAGTGGAGATTGGGATGAGTTTGGTTAGTGCATATCGCAACGTCAAGAGGATGCTGTTTTCTTCAGTGCAAAGGAAAATCCTCTGTTTCTGTGCTTCCAAAGGAAGAGGAAGTGAAGAAACAGTGTTTGAAATTTTTCCACTATTCCTCAGCAGCAGTGGCGACTGGTCATTAGGGGCAGGTGGGGCACAGCCCCACCTGGTGTCACCAGAAAGGACCGTAGGCAAATTACATTATTCATTCTCAAACATGATCGTATTATCTGATTAAATGTCTTGTCTATAAATTTAGCATTTTCCTAAATTGCATGGAATTTGTGTTTGAATTTAAGCTCATGTTTATTGGTCTCTGTTTTGCTGCTTCAGACCGATCTCCTGATCCATATCCGCATTAATGGGGCTAGCCCCCCTTACGCAATGCAATGTTTACGAGATGTGTGAAAATACAAGTACGCATGCTCAGAGTGTTCGCTGTATTAGTGGAGGTAACACGAATTTGTTGGCATGTGGGGCTGACAGCCCCAAGCCCGACTACTGTGTCATTTCATCAGGCATCATAGACATATACGTAGACGTCGCATGAGTGGTGGAGAGGCGTGTCTACCAGGCGACCATGTTAGTACAGGGTTAGCGGAAGCCTCACTGTGTATGTACTTCTATTGGGGTAAGAAGTATCAAACAATTTCTACAAATCATTACTCGCTGAATTTTCGGCCGATTTCCAAGCGGTTTGATTTAAAGTAACACATTTAGCTATGATCCAGGATGCCCTGATACTCTAAAATGCCGGTTTTACTACCAAAATGCAACTTTGTATTCACAACAGTCGAGCGCTTAAACTTAAATCTACACCAAAGATGCCAGATTTTTGCGCAGGATATGGATGCTGAACAAGATATCCATACCAGATCCCGTGGAATTACCTTTTTCTGGTAAGATTTAACGATAGATTTTGGATGTATTTGTGTATTATAACATTATGTTGAGAGCTACTGTAACTATTAGTCCACCAGCGAAATGCTAACGTAGCTAGGCTAGACTAGCCCTAGTCATGGAAGTTGAGGCTTTATTACAAATAAATCATAATTATAACGTATAGTTATCCGGGTATTTCTCCACACCGCCCAATTTTATTACAATCCTCTCTTTTCTTCTGAACGACGAACAAAGAGGATGTGATTGCATTTCAAAGCTGGTTACTAAGGGTGCCAGGTCAGATCCTAACGTTAGTATTAAGTTTACAAGATTGTTGTTGGCCCAGGTATTTTATACCGGATGGATACAAAGAAATGCTCTTTCTATTCACAATTTCTCTATGATTTTTGTAATATTAAAAAGGCCTGAATCTACTATTATTTTAAATGATATTAAAAAGACTTGGAAAAAATATGTTGCAGTTCATTGATATTCATATGTATTTTATACATATTTCAATATGTTGCAACATTATGACAGTAAGACAATGGTATACTAATTTATAATATATTGTTATGCTGGATCAAGGCTAGATGGTGATGACAGTGTGTCACATATATGCTTAAGGACAAAGTTGTTGTCATAATGCTGTCATAGAGTGGATCGATCCTAATAAGTTGTCTGTGCATGCGGTTTGCTGCGGCACTTATTAGTGGTGTTGAGCGCTCTACTTTGTTATGGAGCTACGGTGGCATATGGCTTTTAAACAAATGTCCATCCCCGTATTGGCGAATGGCAGGCGCCTCTCACTCACTCACTCGCGTGCGCTCTCTCTCTCCCTCGTCTCCTCCGTGTGTGTGCGATAATGTTGACTTTTAACTAAAAGCTTGTAAGGTAAAACAGCAGCAGACAAACTAATGTATCACAAATTGTTGTATAGAAATCACCGCATACCCCTCGTTTGCTGTGCCACGCCCCCCCCAGACCTAAAATACATTCTTGCCCCACCAAGTTTTTACACTTAAAAATGCCACTGCTCAGCAGTACAGCTTTTTAATATGTTTCCTTGATTTTCCCAACATATGCTTCCTCAAACGTTATTGGCCAATCACATCAGAGTGGGTCTTAAGGGCCAGGGGTCAGAACAGCCCATTTAAAGCGGAGTGAGTCTAAGGTGCTGCACATACGGCCAGCACAGCTGCAACTAGGTGTTTTTTCACTATAAAATCATGCAGATATTTGAAAATAGATCATGAAAATAGAAATCCTGAACTCAAATATGGGCATAACATGACCCCTTAAAACTGAGTCAAAGAAGTCCATCATTGATTCAAACATGAGCATAAAAAATGTAACCCAAGAAATCCTATTCAGCCGTTTTATTGTCAGATTTACCGATCAATTAACTGCTCAGTGACTATGGTTGGAAATGAATTCAGGCCAGGGAATGCACACAGTATGTAATTTCTTCATAGTCCAATTCTACCAGTTTTAAACTTAAAGGATAAGAAAACCTATGATGAACTTGCATCGCCAGATTTTATTTTTTTTTATCTATTAAACCTTTATTTAACCAGAAAAGACTCGTTTAGATTAAAAATTTCTTTTTCAAGAGTGTCCTGGCCAAGACAGGCAGCAGCACAATTAACAGGTTACACACAAACATTAAAACAGCACCCATAAAAACATCAAACGTTAAAAGTATAAAAGTATAACGTTCAAACATAGGCTCAGTGACACTGATATCAATCAGATAAAACATCTACAGCCAGAATCTCTGCCTCCAAGACATTTAGAAGTTCTTTAGAAGTGTTCATTGAGACCAGCTCCTTCAGTTTTAGGTCCTTTTGTAAAGAGTTCCAGTCAGTTGGAGCAGCAAACTTAAAGGCAGACTGTCCAAGCTTGGTTCTGACTTGTGGAACAGACAATAAAAACAAGTCCTGAGATCAAAGACCTTAAGTACTTATTCTTTCATTGATAAAAACTTGCAGGTATGATGGGAGCAGACCTAAAATACATTTATAAATAAACAAGAGCCAATGTTTTTGTCTGCATGCGGACAGATCAGACCAATCAACAAGTGCATATAAAAGACAATGGTAAATGTGAGCTTTAAAGTTTGTAATAAACCTCAAAGCACCATGATAAAGGAATCAAGTGTCAACAGGCTTTGAGAAGAAGCAGTCCTGTAAATCACATCACCATAGTCAAGAACAGCCATAAAAGTTGAGGCAACAAGTCTCTTCTTGGACTCAAAAGAAAGACAAGTTCTGATTCTAAAGTAAAAACCAAGTTTCAGCTTTTGTCTCTTCAACAACTGTTGAATGTGAGGAGCAAAAGACAGACAATCATAGACAATAATGCCAAGACACTTGTACTAAGATACCATCTCAATGTGTTTACATTCAGTGGTGGTGATGGGTTTCAAGTCCTTTGACTTCATCATGGAGTTGGAGAACAACATGACTTTTGTTTTATCGGAGTTTAAAACAAGTTTTAAATCATAAAAATGTGACTGCACAGCATTAAAAGCAGTTTGTAGGTTTGAAAGAGCCAGATGTGGAGTGGGTGCTGAGGTGTAAATGATTGTGACGTCTGCATAAAAATGGAAATTGGCCTGAGAGAGCTATCAACCTATACATATTATTAAATTCCGTTGTCTATTCCTTTAACAAAAAACAATAAAACAGACCATTATTCATTTAGTTATTTATTAAAGATTCAAAAGAAATTACACGTTTGTACTTCTTTTGTACATTCTAGCACACACCTTTTCTTTTGATCTTTTAAGGTTCCTCCCCCCCACCCCCATCAGCACCATTAAAACGATGTCAATTCATTGTAGGGCATTTTAACATAGAAAAATCATCATCTATACAATATTGATTCAACAACAGTTTTTCAAACGTTGAAATGGTAACTGTAATTAAACATTGAATCAACATAGATTTTTCAAACTCAACCAAAAATAACCAATCTGACCAAAATCAAATTTTGAATTAATGTCTTTTGCTATCTGGGAGAGCAGTTTACCTTTCATAAGACATGGGCCTGTTAATGAGTAAATTATCTTTCTAAGATGGATGTAGCTTATTAATTAATTGCCCTTAGATTGCATTAAGAAGGAAGTTGTCTTTAATTGTCGATTGAGTATTCTTATAATCAGAAAATGTGTTCATCAATGAAAATGGCTGAGAACAAGTCAGCACTTGTTGTAGAAGGATGTTCTGTGCCTACCAATTTTTCAGTACTGTCTATGCCAGTGGAAATGAACTGAACTGCAAAACCACATAATACTCCTTAGATGCTGCGACATTGACCAATCATTTAGTCAGCCAACAGCAAGCCAGACTGACCACTGCAGACCTGCTCACAACAGACAGGAACAAACATGTATGATTTTAGGGTTAACAGGCATTTTTGACTGTTAACCCCTTGAGCCCTGAGCCTCCAACTCGAAAATGACATGCCCAAAATGAAATGCGTATATCTCTGCAACTACTGGGTCCGTTTCCATAGTCTTGGTGTCATAATAAAGGTACCTGTGCCAAGGTTTATTCTAATCGAGTAAATCAGTGCAAAATCAGAGGTTTTAGTTCAGTAATGTCTAGGTGGCATCTCCAAATTGGAATAATTTTTGGCACTGTGCACCATTTTTGATTTCTGGTAACAAAGTGTAAAACTCATTTAATTTCACATATGTCACTACAGGCATACATTCCATCTAAATACAACTATTTAATTAACACCTTTATGGAGAAGCTATATCTGGCTATTTATGTGTTACCTTATTTAAGGCTTTATAATATAAGATTTCGGCTTCACAGAGAGAAAAGGAATGGCAAAACTGAGTCAACGCGTACTGTAAACAACAACAAACCCCTTTATATGTTTGCGGTTTGGACGCGGAGAAGTGTTTTGACCACATTTGGCACAGTGTGTTATGATCCTGTCCTGCCTGACCATGTTTTGATTATGAATTCTGCTTTTTCTGACCATGCTTTGTATTTTGTATTGTGATTTAGATGCTCTGCCATGTTTTGTTTTTGCTTTGTCTGTGTATGTCTTCCATATTCCACCATTGCAGTTATATTCCGGTCCATGTTTTGTGTCATACCATGCATTGCACTTTGTCTCCCCTGTCTGGTCTTTTTTGTCATGTGATCGCTCACTGCCCCAGTATTGTGTGCCACACTTTGGGTGATTTCATGGTTTCTGGGATTTCAACCATTCCTTCCAATCACGTTTACTTCCTTCACCCTGCTTTTCTATTTTATTAACAATACTAACAGTTTGTCGTTTTAGTTAAACTTACTAACCAAGACTAACATTGTTTATAGTACTAATTTACCAACAAGCACTAGGGATTATATAGCTGCACATTACTAATTGACTAACAAGCTCTCAGCACTCGCTCTGCTCTAGTCTCCGCCCCTTGCCTTCACTCAATTTACTTTGCTGTGCTTCGGCAGATTCTCTGCACCTGGCTAATCACTGTTCTGCCTCTCACTCTGTGCACGGTAGAACTCCCTAACCGGAGCCGTATGTTTGTCAGTAGGCTGTCTCTGTGATCCCTGTCCACGTTTTGGCTTTTGCCAATTTCTTGTAATCAGGTACTTCCTCATGTTCATTCCTTTGTAATTAGTCTGATCCAGCTAACCTGTTCCCTATCATAGCATGTGACTTCCCCTACGTGTATTTAAGCAGTCCTTTCACTCACAGGTCTTGTAAGAACGTTTTCCCTGTGCTGTGATTGTTGATGCCTTGTATGCTTAGTGTTATACTTCTGACTGGAACATCCCCAATTCTGGTTTTGGCTTTTTCTTTGATACTTCTCTGCCTGTGTACCGTACCTGTTTTGCCTGACCCTGAGTTTAGTCTCTGCTGCCCTGTTAATGGTTCGGATTACGTCTACTGGACTTTGGCTTTGCATTCTCTGACATACCCGTGCCTGTGTACCGAACCTGTTTTGCCCGACTCTGAGTTTTGTGTTTGCTGCCCTGTGTACAGTTTGGATTACGTCCCTGGGATTCCGATTTTGGATTGTGGACTCTGTACCTTTGCCTTCTGCCTTGTGGGGGTTAACCCCCCCCCAACTGCAATAAAACTCATTTTTGCTGAAACTTCCTGGTCTTGCATTTGGTTCCAGAACGATACCTCACACAGTGGGTTATTTTATAAGCTTACTGGTAAAATTCCTGTTGCTCACTGGCTATTTCTGAATTGCTGGTACGGGAGTCTGGACGCCATTGTTAGGTGGAATGACTCCTGCAGCCCTGCCTTTTCAGTCATGTGTGGTACCTGTCAGGGTGGCCTTTTGTTGCCAATCCTTTTCAGTATTTTTGTAAATGACCACCTTATTGAATTGGAACAATCCGAGTCTGCAGAGGTTAGAATTGACGTATCGCTCCAAGGAACAGCGGTGCTTGAGGTGGCATCTAGGTATATATGAGTGATTGGCTATCAACACCAGTACTTGGGTGGAAATAAGGAAGTGCTGAATTTGTCAATGAAGGAATCTATACATAAATCCACAGTCGGGAACGACAACTTTTTTTTTTTTTTTTTTTTTTTGTATGTGATGACTGTAATTGACAGTGGAATGTGAGAATAATACCATTTCGAATTGTTTGCTTCAAAAAACTGATTTTTCTTAACTAAGTGGAATACTGTTGGCTCACTGTAGCTAAACTGGTTACTACGGAGGACAACGATTTTTTTTTTTTTTCGCAAGAGATTTTTTTTTTTTTTTTTTTTTTTTTTTTTTAAAACTGCTGGATCGATACTATGGGCAAGGATATTGACCAGTTTGCACATCAGGCTTAGCTGAGGAGTTTAATTCATGCAACTCTTGCAAAACAGGGATTGGAGAGAACTTCTCCATATTCTAAACTGCTTTCAAACTCTGCTTGCTTGTGAATATTCAATAACTGATCCAGGGGTCCCATCTAGTGATCGAGTACTGTAACTGCGTGCTTAAATTTGCAGGTCCATGTCCGTGGACGTCTACATCTGCACAAAGGGGTTAATACTGGCACTAAAGAGTACCTGCCAGGATTTATAGAATGACATTGATCAGTTTACCAGCTTTGTAGGATGTCAGATACTGACTGAAAATGAGAAGTGTGGCACTCATTAAGGTTCACATCAATATGCATCTACAATTCAATCCAACTATTTAAATAAGCAGTGCAGCGACATGTCTGCATAAGTAAGATGGGCGCATGCGCACGCAGGGGCCGGCAGTGAGTTTGAGAAGTTGGCGTCCTCGTGTCAATGTTTTATCTTTTTAAATTTTTAAGTCGTTTTTATTCACCATTTTATGCTGCGACTACATCAGAGTGCCCTTGGTGCTGAAAATGGATACCTTCTATCCCGTCGTTTTGTGGACATTTTTCCACCTGTTGCTACTGCTCACGGAGGTTGCCGACCAGAGCAGGTTGCAGTACACCAGAGATGAGCTAATGCAGCTGAACTTGCCACACGCAGCTCACATGACAGGTATCACAGAGCTAACAGACTTTATCCGGGAGAATGTTTGCAAGCCTACCCGCGGTGCGACAACTGTGAAGGCGAGGAAGCAGGGAAAACGGGCGGGCCTCAGGCTGCGTATGAAGAAACAGCGGCTCAACCGGCTTCCCCTGCCTTCAATGATGTTGGCGAACGTTCAGTCTCTGAAGGGTAAACTGGACGAACTCCAGGGAAACGTGCGCTACCAGAAGGACTTCAAAGACTGTGGGGTCCTGGCATTTACTGAATCATGGCTTACTGAGAGCGACTGGGACAACAACCTGGCCCTTGACGGCTTTGGAGCACCATTTCAGATGGACAGACAGGCTGAGGTGACGGGGAAATGTCAGGGGGGTGGTGTAGTATGTCTTTACGTTAACGTTACTGCAGCAGCAGCTCTGTGACTGTCAGAGAACGTATTTGGACTAAAGATGTTGAAATCCTTTCTGTATCGCTACGGCCTTTCCACCTCCCCCGGGAGTTTCCGCAACTGTTCGTAACAACGGTGTAAATACACCCTAAAGCAAATGCTGATTCTGCCTGTAGTTCTATTTTCGAGGTAGTGCAAAAACTTGTCAATCTCACCCGACGCTCCCAATTTTATTTTGGGTGATTTTAACCACGTTTCTCTCAAAAAGACACTTAGGAACTTTTATCAATGTGTATCCTGCCCAACCAGACGGGACAGGACACTAGACCTTTGCTACGGGTCGGTGAAGGATGCCTACAAATCTCTCCCCAGGCCCCGCTAGGCAGAGCGGATCATAACTGCGTGCACCTGCTGCCCACATATAAAACTGTCTTAAAAAGAGAGAAAGTCCAGACAAAGGACATCAGGGTCTGGACACAGGAAGCTGTGGAACGCCTGCAAGCGTGCTTTGACTGCACGGACTGGGACATGTTCAAACAGTCGTGTAGTGATAACCTTGATGCCCTCGGTCTTGTTGCATGCTCTTACATTGTTTTCTGTAGAGACATGATTATTCCTTGCAAGCGGGTTAAAATTTATCCGAATAATAAACCATGCATAAATAAATCTGTGAAGGCCAGTCTACAGGAAAAGAGAGCTGCTTTTAAAGACGGAGCATCCTCCTCTGACTTGCACACAGCCAATAGAGAGCTGAGGACAGAAATCTCAAAGGCCAAACAGAAATACAAATCTGAGCTAGAAAATAAGATGGCTACAAATAACCTTGGCTCAGCTTGGTCTAGCATAAAAACCATAGCAGGCCTCCAAAGCTTAAAGAGCAGTCAGATCAGCATGGATGGCTTTAACTCAGACACTGAGCTTGCAAATGCTCTTAATGGGTTTTACAATCGTTTTGATGACAAGCATGATTTTAGTAAGGAGGTTCAGGAGCTGAGGCACGAACTGGAGGATGACCAGCATTTTAATATAGACCTCAGAGATGTGGAAAAGGCCTTTCTCTCAGTTAAAGTAAACAAGAGTCATGGGTCAGACGACATATGTGGACGCTTACTTAAATCTTCTGCCGGAGAACTGAGCCCCATTTTTCACTTTATTTTTAATAAGTCTTTACAGTTACAATGTGTCCCTGCAATCTGGAAGGATACGGTAGTAGTCCCCTTCCCAAAGGTCAGCTGCCCCAAGGTTCTAAACAATCTAAGACCAGTGGCTGTCTCATCAGTGGTTATGAAATCCTTTGAGGGACTAGTCAAGACCGAGATCCTGAAAGAAACAGGGCAGGCACTAGATCCAATGCAGTTTGCATACAGACCAAACAGAGGGGTAGAGGATGCTACAGTTACCCTGTTTAACCAGATTGTGAAACATGTCAAGCAAGTTGGGTCAAATGCCAGACTTCTATTTATTGATTTTTCATCTGCCCTCAATACAATGCAGCCCCACATCTTCAGATCATCCTTGGCATTATTCATTTGTTTGCGCAGTATGGTGTTGCTGAGTTCAGCATGAGTACACAATTTTTGAGCAGAAGGCTGCAATTCCATTATATATCTTCAGGTTTGACCGACCTGGCAACCGACATGCTCAAAGCCACTGCCACAGGAGAGAGGCCAAAACTCCTCAGCCTCTCTGTGATAGACCCTGTGACACGGAGATTGAGCATCTCGGCTGCCAGGTCACATGCAGGACAATCAACTTTCATTATTCTGTGCCAGAGAGACGCAGTTTTTAACTTTATAGTCTCTGACACAGAGCGGACATCGAGGGCCCGGAGTAATGCCGAGTGACGGTGAAATTTGCTGAAGCCAAAGACTCTTTTTACCAAAGTGCCCTGCAGGGAATCAAGGTCTTTGCGATCTCTTACAGATAGATGCACTGAGGCAATGCCATAGAACAAAGATGGCACACATACCGCGTTCCACAGTTCAACTTTAGCCTCGGAGCAAAGCCCTGGATAACACATACCACTCTGAGATAAACTATAATATGACTTTCTACAAATTCTGGACCGTTTCTGAACATGCTTCCGAAAAACTACCCTTGCTACTCATGACAACACCTCGGGTTTCCATAGAATCAACATTATCCAATGTTATTCCCCCAAGGGACCAGCAAGGCTCGGACTGAAAGATATTTGATCCAACTATCAAACAGTTAGACTTTTTGACCCCAAAATTTAAGCACCAGGCTTTAGCATATGCATCACAAATGTCAATCAGCTTCTACAGCACTGTGACGCTAAGACTAAGGAGGGTAATATGCAAAGAGGGTAAACGTGTGGTTTCCAATTCTAACCCCTGCCGACTCGGATTGTTCCAATTCAATAAGAAGGTCATTTACAAAAATACTGAAAAGGATTGGCAACAAAAGGCCACCCAGACGGGTACCACGCGTGAGTGAAAAGGCAGGGCTGCAGGAGTCATTCCACTTAACGATGGCGTCCGGACTCCCGTACCAGCGATTCAGAAATAGCCAGTGTTCAACAGGAATTTTCCCAATAAGCTTATAAAATAACCCACTGTGCCAAATGCGGTCAAAACACTTCTCCGCTTCCAAACCGCAAACATATAAAGGGGTTCATTGTTGTTTACAGTACGCGCTGACTCAGTTTAGCACATATATCTTGAATGACCTCAGCGCCGCTCAGTACCCCTGCCTTCTCTAAATCCATACTGACAATTAGACAGATCATTTTCACAGTCAGGCATCAGAAGGCGCTCAGCCAATTTAGCAAAAGAGGAGCTCAATGTAATGGGTCTATAGCTATTGGTGAGGTTTGAATTTAGAGTAGCTTTCTTTAGAATTAGCACGATAACACCAGTATTAAAACAAGATGGCACTACACTTCAGGATAAAATATTAGAATAAATAACTGACAGATGTTTACAAAGAGTGGACGAGCGGCCATAAAACAGATGCTCGGCAGTAATACCGTCCGTTCCTGAAGCACAACCCTTGCGCAATTTGGACAACATTAGATATGAAGACCTGGGTGCAAGAAGTACTTAAGTCACATTTTCCAAAAAATGAGCTGACACTACTACCATAAAGTAGAGTGTCACGTGCATCATTTTAAGCCAAAAAATTCCAAATATAAGTACTCAAGTCCTCAATACTGATATACGGCCTTCCCTGAATCTACTGAATTTTTGTGCAAGAAATACTCAAGTCTTTGCAGAAGTACTCAAGTCCTTGACGTCATCAGGAACAAGTGCCTAAGTCCATGACTGTCCAATCAGCTGCTAGTATGTGTCATGTGACAAGCGTAGCAAAAATGACTGTTTGGCAATCAGAAAATGATTGAAACGGCATTTGTGTGGTAAAAGTACCGAAGTCCATGCATTTTATGGCAATAAGTACCGAAGTCCAGGCATTTTATGGTAAGAAGTACCAAAGTCCGAAACTGATTTTCTTGTTTTTTTCGTAATAAAGCATTATTTTTCCACAAAAACGTGTCTGTCTACTTTGTATAACCCCTGGGACTAGCAGCAGGCGCCACTGAATGTTATCTTTTAAAAAAAGTATCTGCAGCATGTTTTCAAAACTTTGACCCTTAATATCTCAAAAGTATTATTTTGTGACTAAAGTACTTCTTGCACCCAGGTCTTCATATATTTGTTCTGGCGGCACACATACTGAATGATCCTTGACATAATTATCAGTAAAATACTGTTTTACTGTGGCTTCAATGTCGTTTTGAGCGTCAGTCAGCCCAATATGATCGTTCTGCATAATACCACTGTAATAGTCACTGAAGTCGCTGGCTTTCAGGGGCGAATTAGCAATGGGTTGTCGACACTTTTTGATTCTGTTCCAGAAAGACTGTGACCGTCGTTGGTTATATTGCTGAGAGAGAGAGCTAAAAAGGGCATCATTCAAAGATTTTTGAAGACATTGACGGGTGGTACGTCTGAAAACCTTTTTAATATCCTGATAACATTCATAAACTGTGCCGGTATCATGAATAGCCATGTTCTAAAGGTAACATTTCCACGGTGTAGCTTACTTAGCTGAGTACGTCAAGCATCAGCAGATTTAGACGAGCTTAAAATCAAATGTGTGCTGCAAATACTGCCTCAACAGACTTAAAGACAAGTCCATAAGCGAATTAACTGAATGCACTGGAGGTTATGCAAAGCAGCATTCTATTGACCATGATTTGCTAGAGATCCTAACAATGCGATCAGACATGACCAAAGCAGAATAGAAATAAAATTATATTTCCTGGTCAGAATCTGCAGGTGAAGGGACGTAATATTTTAAATAGGAATTCGAGAGGAGTCACAGCTTCCATAGCCGGTCAAACATTAGCAGGTAATAAATACTTAACCCGAAAAAAGTGCGCAAGCAAGGAATAAATCTACATGGTCAAGAGCTAAATTAAACTTCGCTAAATTGCAGTATGCAGTGGAAGGGCAGCCCTTGATACTTCATTTGTGAGTACTATAATACATTCCAGCATACTTATTTATTTCTCATGGAAAAGTGACAAACCACAAAGCCTTCATTGGCGTGGGCCAGATTGGGTGCAAATTTTGAGGGAAAAAGTAGAAAAACCTCTCTGCCCCATAATGATGACAAAGGTTTACCTTGGGAGCAGTTGTCCTCACAGAAGCTAAGGAAAATATTGCCATGTGCTTAGATGAGATGCAGATCCATATTGGGCCAGAGTATTACCCAGGAAGAGGAAGAAATGAATGTTGCCCAGTTTATAAAAGGTCGCTAATTTGGTGGAGAATTCAAGACTGATTGGACAGACTAGGACTTGTGAGTAGGACTAATTTTTGTGCCTGCCTGAACTAATGTTAAATCTCCACCAATGAGCAACATCAAGGCAATTATTAAAAATTAAAGTCTGTAACAGTCGAAAACCTGACAGACAGAGGATGCGAATGCATTTTACCACCCAAAATAGGAAGCAGGATGACAAGAAAGATAATTTTTAAATTTAATCGTATTTTCGGTGGATGTAAAGTCAGGGGTACCAATAATTCTGGTGCCTGTTGTATAAACTACAAAATAATATGAAAATGCTGATGACAATGAAGGAAAAAAACCTAACTGAGAAATATTTTCAATTAACCTACAAACCCCAGATCCAATGAAGTTGGGACGTTGCGTAAAATGTGAATAATAACAGAGTACAATGATTTGCAAATCCTTTTCAACCTATATTCAATTGAGTACACTAGAAAGACAAGATATTTAATGTTCAAACCGATAAACTTTTTTTTTTTGGAGTTATTCACTCAATTTGAATTTGATGCCTGCAACATGTTCCAAAAAAGCTGAGACAGGGGCAAAAAAAGACTAGGAAAGTTGAGGAATGCTCAAAAAACACCTGTTTGGAATATTCCACAGGTGAACAGGTTAATTGGAAACAGGTGAGTGTTATGATGAGGTATAAAAGGAGCATCCCCGAAAGACTCAATGGTTCACAAGCAAGGATGGGGCGAGGTTCACCACTTTGTGAACAACTGCGTGAGCATATAGTCCAGCAGTTCAAAAACAACATTTCTCAATGAACAATTGCAAGGAATTATGAGATTTCATCACCTACAGTCCATAATATCATCAAAAGATTCAGAGAATCCAGAGAAATCTCTACACGTAAGCGGCAAGGCCGAAAACCAACATTGAATGCCTGTGACCGTTGGTTCCTCAGGCAGCACTGCATTAAAAATCAACATCATTCTGTAAAGGATAGTACCATGTCGGCTCAAGAACTCTTTGGAAAACCTTTTGTCAGTTAACACAGTTCTTCGCCTCATCTACAAGCAAGTTAAAACTCTACTATGCAAAGCGAAAGCTATGTATCAACAACACACAAAAACGCCACCGGCTTCTCTGGGCCCGAGCTCATCTGAGATGGACTGACGCAAAGTGGAAAAGTGTGCTGTGGTCTGACGAGTCCACATTTCAAATTGTTTTTGGAAATCATGGATGTTGTGTCCTCCGGGCAAAAGAGGAAAAGGACCATCAGCGCTAAGTTCAAAAGCAGGCATCTGTAATGGTATGGGGATGTGTTAGTGCCCATGGCATGGGTAACTCGCACATCTGTGAAGGCACCATTGATGCTGAGAGGTACATACAGGTTTTGGAGCAACATATGCTGCCATCCAAGCAATGTCTTTTTCAGGAACGTCCCTGCTTACACTGCCAGTCAAAAGTTTTTGCACACCTCAATATTTTCCGTAATTGTTACAGTTGTTTGATATTTTGTTCTTGTGTAATAGTCTCATATTGGTTGTAAGGTAGGAAAAGTGAAGCCCAATGTATAAACCATGTATTTAACAAAACAAATAAAGAAAAACCAGGATCAGTCATTTGGTCAATGTTTTAGCAGATCAGTAACGATGGTCTAATCTAGTGCTTCTCAAACCTCTCCTGGAGGACCACCTGTCCTGCATATTTTAGATCTCTCCCTGCTCCAGCACAGATGATTCAAATGATCTACTCATTATCAAGCAGCTTCAGGGGGTAGATATCACCTGTGCAGGATTCCTTGTTGACTTTTCTTGTAAATTTATTATCTGTTATAAACAAGTATTGGGTTCCAGTGATTTCTTTGTTGTAAACATACATTTACAAGAGTGTTGTTAAAAGGAAAAGTGATGTAACACAGTGGTAAACATGCCCCTGTCCCAGCTTTTTTGAAATGTGTTGCAGGCATCAAATTCAAAATGAGCGAATATTTCCAAAAAATAATAAAGTTTATCAGTTTGAACATTAAATATCTTGTCTTTGTAGTGTATTCAATTGAATATAGGTCAAAAAGGATTTGCAAATCATTGTAATCTGCTTTTATTCACACTGTACACAACATCCCAACTTCACTGGAATTGGGGTTTGTACATTCATATCAGGCGAAACTGTTGTGTTTGGAATGCAAAATAAGGATCAGGGTTGCACTGACAGAACCATGCAAACATAAGGATGGCACAAAATGTATTAGCATAAACCCTGCTTTGAATGGTTCTTTTTTAATGTTATTCAGGAAGTTTCTTGATAGCAATTTTCAGGATAATAAAACAGGTTTGCAACAGTTTCATGAAGATTAAAGATGGAATTACTTACCATCTTCAATGCAAAAGTGACATACAGGCAAGGAAAGCAAAATGCCTGGAAGCAATAAAATATCACGTAGTTAAAATAATTTGGTAACACTTTATTTTGATGGTCCTTGGTAGATGCTCAACAGACAAGAAATAGCATGTTAGCGACATAACGGTTGACGCTCAACAAAGGTTGATTTGTAGACAGATCAATAGTGTGAACAAAAACATCTTCATACTATCTACTGACTATCTTAGACATAACCTTAATATTTATGTTGACAATCTACATTGAAATGTTAAGAGACGCTCAAGAAACTAAATTAAAGTATCAGTCAACATGTTATTGATATCAGCGGAGCATCTACAAACATAACCCTGTGTATTTACCCGATCATCTATTGACAATTTTTTGATAGTGAGTGTTGCATCATCAAGTACTGACTTCACTGGCAAATACTGATAAATTGCTCACTATGGATGAATGTTGATACAGGCACCACATTTACCTGATTATCTATTCATATTTTGTTGATGGTCAGTTGATTGTTCCCCTGAATGTTCACCTAATCATCTGCTGGAACGTAATTCATAATCAGTTGCACATCTACAGGCGTCACATCGTATATTAACCTGATCATCAGTTGATGAACTGTTGATAGTCTATTGAGCGTCTCCAAGTATTAACCTGATCATCTGCTGATACTCAAGTTAAAGTTTCTTGAGCATCTATTAGCATCATACTGTAGATCGTCAACATAAGGATTAAGGTCGCGTGTAAGACACTTAGTAGACGGTGTGATGATGTGTTTGTTTATAGTATTTGAACTGTCTACAAATCATCCTTTGTTGAAAGTCAACCTTTATGTTGTTGACATGTTATTTCCTGTTTGTTGAGCATCTACAGAGGGACCATCAAAATAAAGTGTTACCAATAATTTTAAGACTTTTGCCTTCTATGCAACAATTATATCTTACATAAATTCTTTTTGTATTCCACAATACCTTGATTAAGGCTACCATGGCAGTGTCAGACATAGGATTCTTATAAGTACCAATGGTGATAAGCATCGAAGTGCCCAGACTGCCAGCTTTAATGTGATGCCATGTGCATCCATAAGAATTGTATCACTTTTAAAATGTGTTACTGTCTGAATACTTGCTGGCTTCACTTTGCACAACCACAAAGACGATAAAGATTATCCATAAACAAAGCTGGACGACCATTGTAAACAAGATGTTGCTCTGAAATGAACTGTCCAGAAAATTGAAGGTTAAAGAAAAAGCCTGATGCTGATTTATTTTTGAAAGAACTAAAAGCTAATGTAGTATAGCTAAAGCATCTAGAGCAGTTAATAAGCCCTACCTACTCACCCAGTAACAGTGGCAAAACACCAGCATTCATCTTCACTCGTTCTTTGTTGGGAGGGGTGGACTGATGATGAAGTTTGGGTTGAAATCTGATGAAAATGCTTGAAAAAGATTATTTTGAAAACCAAATATCTTATGCAAACGTGGGATCAGCTTCGAGAACAGGAGTGCAGGCCATCCGAGAGGACCTGCTGCAGTTCTTCGAAACTGAACATGAAACAAGTTTCTAATAATTATGAGTAAAACTTCAGTCAGGTTGTGACTTTCAATGTAAATTGGTAAGCAGTTTTTGAAATAAAAATATGCAAGCTACAATTCAAAAAGACTGTTTATACTTTTGCTTATTCAAATCAGAGTTACTCTTGGCTGTGGAGCTTAAACCACTGTGACCATGATGTAACCACTTTTTATGAAAAATTTCTTGATTTTGCCCAGCAAAAACAAAGAAAATTGTAAGAGCAAAATGATAACAAAATGATATTTAAAAATGTGTGTATATGTATGTTACAATCAGATTATGAAACCTGTCATTTTGTGAAATGACTAAAAATATTTAGTCATTCCATGAAATGACTGGTTTCACAATCTGACTGTAACATAAATATATATACACATATAGTTGCCCATGAAGATGGAATTTTGTAATCAGATGCTTTGTCTATCGAGAATAAATCACATTGTAGCAATCATTTCATGAAAAGAGGTGAAAAATATTTTATTCCTACTTTATGAGCAAGAGTGTATATACTGTAACACGCACAAACACACGCACGCACACACACACACACACACATCTTGGAAACAACTGTGCTGGGTAGTTTCACAGTCCTCATGCTGTATTTTTCTCACAGAAACACAAACTTGAAAGTACTTTTTTTTCTTTACTCATTTTGTCCAAGTAAGACAATGCAAGACTCCACACAGGCCCGGGCAAAAAAAAAAAAAGACAAAACATAAAATATGTTACATGTAAGGTAATATTGTGAAATGAATCAATTGATGCCATTAATTCAATTATTTTTTTAAATCACACAATATGCTGATGGAGAAAAAAGATTTGATGGAAAGTGGGAGCCAGGACATTTGATGATGCACTGGTCATGTTTGTTTCGATAAGTTATCTATTTAGCAGGGTGACCACGGGTACTTAAAAAGTCTTAAATACAAATTTACCAAAATAAGGCCTTCAAAAGTATTATATTGTCTTAAACTCAAATCAGATAGGTCAGTTTTAGTCACGTCACCGCGATAATTTCTGGTATGCGGGAAAGAGCACTATTTTTGCCCCCTCTGCGAAATTTTTTTCTGAAGGTCGGTTGGGACTATAATATACATCAGCCATTCACTGCTAGGCTGTACTCATGCATGAATGAGAATGGCGATGCATTCGACCTTGTCACTGTCAGCTGAGTTGAGCACGCGGCAAATTTTCAAATGCTAGTGTGACAGTAACGATTTAATTGCTCCACAATATCCTTAATTACAAGTAAACTAACAGGTCTGCTGCAGAAGTGCAATAGTCCATTCGTTTGGCCTTGGCTTCGATGACTAATACTGCAGGTCAGAGAGGAAATTTCATGATACCAGAGAGTGAGGATGATGTCCGATGTTATTAGCCCAAAATACAGTCTGCTTCATGACCATAGATGCAGGCTGTGCATGACACAGGCTCCTGGATGAGGCATAGAGCTGATAAGTACATGCTCGTCACTGAAGAACTTTATTGTGGAGGCGTTACCAGTTATTTTCTGAACTAGTAATTTGAACATCTGCTGCAATCGACAAAATACTATAAGAAAATCTAAGAACCACAGCTTTTTTCATTTTTATCGTACTCTTATGAAAATAAATCATCTTGCACCCACATAGCCAGCCAATGCAGAGGACCAACCAGTCACTGATTTCATATATGATGCACGAGAAATCATCCCAATTATGACTGATACTTTCCAAAGACTTCTAGTTCTTACCTAACAATAGTATCGCTGCTTTATCTTGAATATTGCCATGTAACATATTGTAGTTTGTGTTGTCAATATAATTAGTGTTTCATATTATTTAATGATAGCGCGTTAGTCATGGCCACAGCACTTTGCATTACGGTAGCACTTTTTGACGAGGAAGCACAAATTGACAGAACACCGGCTCCTTCAGTAAAACTTCAGCATTTAGTAGTCTTTAAAAGAGTGTGCAAGCATTAAATCAATCTAGATCTTCAACTGTCAAATTACCCTCCACCAAATTGCGGTACATTCACAAACCCCAATTCCAATGAAGTTGAGATGTTGTGGAAAACATGAATAAAAACAAAATACTATTGCAGGCATCAAATTCAAAATGAGTGAATATTTCCAAAAAAAAAACAAAACAATAACATTCATCAGTTTGAACATTAAGAGTGCCTTTCTCTAAGATCAGCCCAATACTGGCAAAAGTGGCCAACTCACAATCTCCAAATCTCTTCATACTTCATAATTATTGAGTTTGGGGCTGGGAATAGGGAAATCAGTCATGACCTTGGTAATTAACCCCTCCCCTGCTGAGCAGACCACGCCCACTTTTCTGTGCCATATTGAGCGATGACAAATTTGACTGCACCATATTTCAACCTACATGGAGGTCCCAAGTTTTTATCAATTATTCTTGACACTAGAGTTGGTGGACTGCAACTTAAAATGAAAAAAAAATCCTGAGACCTCCATGTGCGTTGACGCTAGCACCACCTAATGTCATAAGCGATGCCATTTCCGACACATGGAAATTGGGTCCTAGTTCTAAGCTACATAAAGATCCCAAACAAATTACAACAGTTTTCCAATCTTTGCATGCCAGGCATCAATAATCAGCAATAAAAGTTTTGGGACCTTTGTGCTGGAGGGAGAATAAGGGACCAAAAGTGGGGTAGATGGGCGTTGTCACCCAACTTCGAGCCACGCCCACCAAAACCTACATGGCCCCCTTAGGTGGACCCTCACCAGTATCTGCTACATCCACATATGAACTTACAATTTTGCCAATAAAAAGCTTGGGACCTTTTCATTCCATGCAGGTATTAGTAAGTAAGTAAGTAAATTTTATTTGTATAGCACCTTTAACAGAACAACATCACAAAGTGCTTAACAACAGTTAAAATGAAAAATGCAACAAATAAAAAACAGCAAAGCATTGAAATACAAAATACCATAGAAAAATTGTTTTAAATGTTCAAAAGCCAATCTGAAAAGATTTGTCTTAAGCTCCTTTTTCAAAGCCTCTGCCGAAGAAGATGAGCGCAACTGGAGTGGAAGAGAGTTCCAGAGAGTAGGCGTCACATATTCAAAAGCACGGTAACCTTTAGTTTTTAAATGCCCTCAAGGAACAACAAGTAAACCCTTGTCAGAAGACCAGAGTGAACGACTAGGGATGTATGGCTGGAGCAAGTCTAAAATGTAATCGGGCGCCTGCCCATGAAGGGCTTTATATTCGTAAACAAGGATCTTAAAATGAATTCAGAAGTTAATTGGAAGCCAATATAACGAAAATAAAATTGGAGTGATGTGAGCTGTTCTAGTGGACCTAGTCAGTAATCTTGCAGCAGCATTTTTAACCATCTGTAACTGATTAAGCGAAGATTTATTCAAACAGGTGAAAAGGGAATTACAATAGTCAAGCCGGGAAGATATAAAAGCATGAATCAGCATTTCTAACTCAACTTGAGACACAACAGATTTCAATTGAGAGATGTTTCTTAAGTTAAAGAAACAAGAGCGGGTCAGTGACTTAACGTGTTCATCAAAAAGCATTAAATTATCAAGTGTTACCCTGAGATTTTTACATTTTTTTCTTAAAGAGGAAGAAAGGGATCCAAAACTTTTCTCAACTTGAGAAGAGATGCTCTCTGAGGCGATGATGAGAATCTCAGTTTTATCTGTATTTAACTGAAGAAAGTTGTCACTCATCCAATCCTTAATGGCCGACAAACACTCCAGCAACATATTAATTTTATCTGATTCAGTGTGTAAAACCTCACAGCAATACCAACGATGGAAATTGCCAAAGGCGAAAGCTCAATGTGTTCTTCTTAACTGGTGTGACCCAAAAGAAAGCCTTGATCAACATCTTTATTCATTAGAACAGGGCACAAAAGCACAACAGTTACGATTAATCTGACTCCATATTATTAATTACGAATATAAAATTTTGTTGTAAATGTGTTGAGTTTAGAATAATAATACCATACCTGGTCTTTTGCCAATTTTACACGATTGCGCTTCCGGACCCACACAATCACAAAACCTTAGTTCGGGGAGCCCTGCATTGGTTAGCCAGCAGCCACCATAATACGCGAGTACCTTTCCCTTGCCACAGTTACTGACCCGAGTCAGCTAGTATGATACTAGTAGTATCTATCGGGCTCCTTAAGGAGAATTTGACAAAAACCGGAGTATTACGCCCATGGGTCCCCTCAAGCCAAACCTCCAGAGCCAATACCCCGCCAATCCCGTTAGCAGTCGAACTTGGCCCCCATTCTAACTTACCAGAGCTCCCTAAAAACTGCCTCTGCAACTGGCCTCTGACAGTAGGTATGACACTTCTTTGAATTTACTGATGACGGTGCTCAGAGGAAGCATATAAATGGAAAACAAAATAGGCCCCAAGACAGATCCTTGGGGCATGCCACAGGACATAGTTGAACATTTGGAAACATATGGACCAAACGACACAGAGAAAGTCCTATTAGACAGGTAGCTAAAAAACCAGTCAAGGACACTCCCTGTGACACCAACCCATTGTCTGAGTCTATCTATTAAAATGCTATGGTCCACGGTATCAAACGCAGAGCTCAGGTCAAGGAGAACCAACACCGAGCATTTACCTGCATCTAAAGACATCATAATATCATTGGAAATTCTAAGAAGAGCTGTCTCAGTTGAATGTTTTGGTCTGAAACCTGACTGGAATATATCCAAAATACTATGGGCAGTTAACACAGACATGAGTTGCTCAGCTACAACTTTTTCTACAATTTTGGAAATAAAAGGCAGTTTTGAAATTGGTCTGTAGTTTTGGCGAACAGATGGGTCCAGGTTGCTCTTTTTAAGAAGAGGCTCCACAAGAGCAGATTTAAATTAAGATGGGACGTGGCCTGATTGCAGGGAGCTGTTAATTATGGAGACTGAACAGGGACCAGTTGTTGGAAGTACAGATTTAAATAAAGATGTTGGCAAGATGTTCACCGGGCTAGATGATGACTTCATACTGACCAGATCATTTAAATAATGAAGTGAGATTGGGCTAAAACTATCCAGAATTGTTAGCTTACATGGCAACAGAGAACATGAAGCAGAAGAGGGCGTGATGCTGGCTCTTACATTATTTATCTTATCCACAAAAAAGGACAGAAAGTCATTGCAGTCTTTGTTGGAAAAGACAGGGACATCAGGGGGAGCAGGAGTAACAATATTATTAATGGTTTCAAATAAAACCTTAGGGTTTCGCTTACTGTTAGAAATATTAACACTTTTATTTGTCATATTTGAGTATTTCATCAGTATCTATGTACATACAAATTGTGTACATTATGTACATAGAAAATACATTCCAGTTTATTTCAATGCAAGTTTGATTCACAATTGAAAATTCTTTTGTCAGGATGAGTTAGTTGATATTTCTTGGCGTTCCATTCAAGCCTCCTAATTTTAACTCTATTTGTCATATTTACATACATGTAAATATGACAAAAACCCTTTACAGGCCCCAATACCAACAGCATAGTGCTTCCCTGAAATCAAGTGCAAATGTTCAGCTCAAGTAAGCTCCAATTTGGTAGTTGACCACAGGTGTTTTGCTTTCTTTCAAAATAATTTGCCTGAACTTAATAAAATAAACATGAAACAAAACAGGTGTGACTCTATTGTTTGCCCAATAAATTGTTAGTTTTTGCAACCACGTGTCAACAGTTTCACCAATGAGGAATCTATTGATTATATGATGATTAAATTGTCCCATGAATATCAAAAGGTCGCAAATGAAATTCCTGATGAAACCTTTTTTTCTGCACCACAAAGTACTTCGTGGTGCAGAAAAAAAGGTTTCATCAGGAAGGTCACTTGCGATCTTTTGTTATTCATGGGACGAAATGCTCAGTTAAATTTTTTTTGCCCGGCAGTTATTTGTACAAGTTTCTACTATATCTCAATGTGGATATGAAATTTTTATTCTTCGTGGCATTAATAGTTTTTTCAGATGTGGTTTAAGTAAGGGATAATCAACTCGTAGATGTGCATTACACGGTTTTAAGGCACGACGCGAAGGCGAGTAACCACCCGACGCAAAGCGTCGGGTGGTTGCCTCTGCAAAGTGCCTTAAAACCGTGTAATGCACACCTACGAGTTGATTATTCCGCTTATACCATGGTAATTTGCCAGCAATATCAAATCAACGCATTCAGAAATTTTTGGTGAAAGTTTTGCACTTAAAAAAACGATATAGTGATCATTAAACAGGCGCTGCGCCTTCTCGTAGCCAATTTTATTTATTTATTTATTAACTTTTATTTAACCAGGTAATTAGCCCATTGAGATCTAGGACCTCTTTCGCAAGGGAGACCTGGCCAAGAAAGGCAGCAACACACGTCTGTAACACAAAATTAAAAACAATACACACAACATTCAGAAGCAAAAATGGAACAAAGTACAGAGCAGATATACAAGTAATAAATAGTGATCATATAAAATGCTAATTTTTGATGATACTGATGATATTTAAGTACAGCAACACTGTCCAATGGATTTACGTTCAAGGTCCTTTAAAATCATAGCGAAGGCATCATAAGTAATTAATTCTGGCAGTTTTAAATCTTTTTGAAGGGTGTTCCATGTAAAAGGGGCAGCATATTTGAATGCTCTTTTTCCCAACTCTGTGTGGACACGCGGAACAGTCAATTGCACAGTGTCCTTTGAGCGAAGCCCAGATTGGCTTTGGCTTCTCAGGATATATGTAAATAAATACGAAGGGACCAGCCCAAGGAGAGTTTTATTAATAAAACCCAACCAATGCATTAGTCTGCGTACATACAAAGAAGGCCAATCAGATTCTGCGTACAATATACAGTGGTGAGTAAGACGTTTACATCCAACGACAAATCTTAAAGCGCAATGATACACAGAATCCAGTGAATCCTATACTATAGGCCAAGCTAAACTGAACCAGCTAACTTAGTTCAGCTCACCTTGGAGAAAGAATTTTTTGCGGACGCTAACAGCTTTTTACCAGCTAATGATTTGGTGACAGATTCCAGCTGAAATGGAGATTATGCATAACACCACATCATGCGCGATTATGCAGACTATAGCTAACTTGCTACTCGCAATTACAATGAACTTATGACGGTTTCCGTAGAGCCAGCGAGCTGAAATCAGTCTGTTGTCATAGCAGGTAGCTAGCGAACTGTAACAGTTGCTGATACATGAAGTGGACACGTTAGCTTCCTTTGTAACTCTGCACAATTACTGTTGTTTAATGAATAAAGCGTGATTACTTCGCTGCTTAAATATTTGCAGTTATTATCGCTGGAGCACCTATTGTTAACCACCCAGCGGGACGCGACTTTATGACGCCGCCAAATTTACTGGAAATAAATGAGTAGGTTTCCGTTACACCCAGTCAAATGCCAGTGCTCTAACGTTGCTATGGTTACAGCTTGGCTAGCGGATGAATTTCGAAAGGTGAAACTACCGTAGCCAAACTTCCTGTGCGGTTCCACGGTTTTAATCAATAACTGCCACCCAATCAGAAAAGAGTATTCACCCAGACCATGGTATAAGAGGATAAATAGCTGCTCTAAAGATAACTGCACCTAATTAAGACAAATCAACAGTTTGTTAAATTCCTAAGACTGCAATTGTGGTTGAACAAAAACCAGCATACACAGAGGGGCGCCAGGACGGAGTTTGAGAACCACTGCACGAAGTGATGCCTTGGATATAAATCCTTGTGTAGATTTCTTTACAAGGATTTCAACAGGAACTTTGCGTCAAATCTGCACAAGACAGAGGTGATGAATGCCAAAACAATTTTCGCTGCACCACAAAAAATTCATTATTGTGGGCCATCTTTTGAAGACTAATGAGATCGGTAGTTTCAGGAGGTTGGCATTTCAATACACGTCAACAAAGTATTTCGAATTTATGCTGCCTCTGTCTAGTGAAAGAGAAACTTGAAATCAAAACGTGTATTGTATCGTGTGTTGAAGTAAACATTCATCATAAAATTGGCAAAAAGCACTTGAACGAGAGTTACATACCATGTTGTTTCTTCTTTATCCAAGCCATGTATGATGTGTACTGCCATAAACAACAGGCCCCTGCTAGCCTCAAAAAGTGATAATGTGTAAAAGAGACCAGTACTGATGGATTTAAGCCAGGCTATGTAGGTCATTCCTGTTGGCAACACCAAAAGGAAGATTAGGAATAGCCTATTTATAAATGACTAGACACCTGATAAGAGAAGTGTGAAACAGGATGTGGGCCAAAAGATACAGCTGAAAAACCTTGTGAGGCAGAGGCCCAGATGTGTGCCCAGATTTTAACCAAAATGTCTAAAAAGAAAGGGTTAATGTTAAAATTTACTGAAGCTAAAATGGCCTTTTGAGGATTATTGGAACTCTGATTTAAAAGGTATGTATGAAATGGAGCTTGGCTTGAAAGATACAGGTACATGTACATAATGTACACAATTTGTGAGTTCACAGATACTGATTAAATACTCAAATATGACAAATGAAAGTGTTTATATCTGCATGGAATGAAAACGTCCCAAGATTTTTATTGGCAAAATTGGAAGTTCATATGTGGATGTAGCAGATACTGGTGAGGGTCCACCTGGGGGGCTATGAAGGTTTTAGTGGGCGTGGCTCGAAGTTAGGTGACAAAGCCACTCTACCACACTTTTGGTCCCTTATTCTCCTTCCCACACAAAGGTCCCAAAACTTTTATTGCTGATTAGTGATGTTTGGCATGCAAAGATTGGAAAACAGTTGTAATTTGTTTGGGACCTTAATGTAGGATGGAACTAGGACCCAATTTACATGTCGGAAATGGCATCGCTTCTGAATTCAGGTGGCGCTAGGGTCAACCTACATGGAGGTCCCAGGATTTTTTTCACTTCAAGTTGCAGTCCACCAACTCTAGTTTCAAGAATAATTGATAAAAACTTGGGACCTCCATGTAGGTTGAAATTTGGAGCAGTCAAATTTGTTACCGCTCAATACAGCACAGAAAAGTGGGCGTGGCCTGCTCAGCAAGGGAGGGGTTTATTACCAAGGTCGTGACTGATTTTCCTATTCCCAGCCCCAAACTCAATAATTATGAAGTATGAAGAGATTTGGAGATGGTGAGTTGGCACCCTTGGGCTGATCTTAGAAAAAGACACTCTTAAATATCTTGTCCTTGTAGTCGACTCAATTGAATATAGGTTGAAAAGGATTTGCAAATCATTGTATTCTGTTTTTATTCAGGTTTTGCACAAGGTCCCAACTTCATTGGAATTGGGGTTTGTAGAAGAGATGAACCTAGACATTTATTTGAGAAAATTATGAAAATTGCTTTCGTGAGAGTGAACAAAACCACAGCCTCCATAGCAGGTGGGCCAGATTGTTTATTTATTTAATTTATTAACCTTTATTGCAGGGAAGTCCCACTGAGGTCTCTTTTGCAGGGGAGCCCTGATTACAAAATAGACATTTACAATGGAAATTTAGCGACAAACAAAACAGTTAAAAATTACACAAAATTCATATACAGCAAGTGCAGATAAAAGGCAAAACATTTTTTTTCAAAATAATATAGAAAATAATAATAAATAAAAACATATACGTACATAGGACAGTGAATATTGACATACAATAAAACTAAAAGCAAGTACATCTGGCCTCTTTTAGTATCCAAATATCCAAAACTAATTTCTTGTAGGACTCAACTGGGATCAGGCAATCCATCTTCAGCGTATCCTGACAATTATTTCTCATACAAGGTGAAAATGCACTGAAACTGGTACAGTTCAGATTTGTTCTAGTCCTGGGTGCATCTAAAATAATCCACTCTTGTGATTGGATATGCTGACTTGTGATTTTAATGGACAAAAGCCTAGTAAGATAGGAAGGAAGTTTGCCAAGCAATGCTTTATAAATGAATAAAATACAATATAGCTTCCTACTATAGTGAAAGGAAAACGACCCTACAGAACTATGTAAAGCACAGTGATGAGTTTGAAAACCATCATTGGTGATGACACGCAGTGTGCCATGATAAATTGCTTCCAAGGGTCTTAAGGTACTATTTGAGGCATTCATGTACAGGGCATTCCCATAGTCAAATATGGATAAGATTGTCGCCTGGACAATCTTCTTCCTACTGTCTAATGAAAAACAGGATCTGTTAAAGAAACCCAATTTTCTTATCAATTTTTCTGGACAAGTTGGCCACGTGTTTTAAAAGAGAAGTCATGATCCAACCAGATACCTGAATATTTGTTGGACTGAACCTGCTCAATTTGAGCACCAGACATTGAGAAAATGGTGGCTTTTGACGTAATTGTATTCCGTGCTGAAAAGATCACGAACTTAGTTTTGTCAGCATTTAAAACAAGTTTAAGACCAGCAAGAGCTTGCTGTATAACATTGAAAGCAGATTATAAGTAAACAAAGGCCTGGGTGCACATTGCTGCTGAGGAATAAAGCACTGTGTCATCAGCATAGAAATGAGCCTTGCAATTTGCTATATTACTAGGAATATCATTTATTTACATTGTGAATAAAATTGGTCCAAGTATGGATCCTTGGGGTACACCTTTCATCACCTTTAAAAATTGAGACTTCACATCCCCATTCATAATAGCTTATGTTCTATTAGAGATGTAGTCCTGAAACCATAAGCAGGCTATGCAATCAAGGCCAATAGAGGACAACTTTTTAAATAAAATTATATGGTCTACTGCTGGGCTGTTCAACCTTGTGCAGAAATGGCCAGTGTGGGTACAGGCTTTCATTCCAACCAAGCAGCTACACACCTGGTACTACTTATCAATCCCAAGAGTCTTTGCTAATGAGCTTGATTAGTAGTATCAGGTGTGTAAGTGCTTAGTTGGAATGAAAGCCTGCACCCACAACAGCCCTTGCAGGATAATATTGAATAGCCCTGGTCTACTGTATCAAAAGCTTTTGCTAGATCAATAAATATGGCTGCACATTTTTGTTTATTATCCATAGTTGTTACATCATTTATAACCAATGAAGCTGCTGTAATGGTGCTATGTCCATGCCTGAAACCAGATTGCTGTGAACTTAAAATGTTGTTGAAAGTTAAAAAGCTGCAAAGTTGTTGCTTAACATGAGATTCTAAAATCTTAGCCAGGCAAGGCAATAGCTTCAAATAGGAATGGGGGGGAGCCTCTCGCTGTCCTATAATGGCAACAAAGGTTTACCTTGGAAGCAATCAACCTCATAAAAACCAAAGAAATCGACATGCTGCTTAGAAATGAGAAACATGTTTCTTAGTAACCCAAGTTTAAGCAATGCAGAGGGCACGGCGCCAAAGACATGGAGGACTGCCTTGGTTATAAAAGCTCACCAATTAGGTGGGAGGAGCTAAAGTTAACATGACTGGATAGTAGCAGGCTTGTGACCAGTCTGACTACCGTGCCTGACTGAACTAATGCCTAAGGCTCCATTATTATTAAAATTTAGGTTTTGATCTTGCAAAACCATTGTTATTGATTTCAAGCATTCAAACACTGAGTTTCAACCTTTCAAACTTTTTTTTTTGCAGTTTCGAAATATGGAATAATATTCTTCCCATGCAAATTTAGTCAAATTCTCAAAATGTAGAAAACAGGGTAGAAAATAAGATGAAGATGTACCAAACGTCTAATACAGCAGTCACAACCTAATATTGTGGAAAGCTAAAGTTTCTGGCAAGTTCCTACCATTAAACTGTCAATCAGTAATTTTTCTTATTGAAAATGTATGTTCTTTAATTACGATCTCTTTTCAATGTGCATGTTCAAAAAAAATTAAAAAAGGTAGCACATCTCAATTATTCAAATCAAGGAGGACAAAATTATTCAGGAACCAATCACTGCTCTTTTCCCATGTTTCAAAATATAGGGACTAATTACAAATGACCCCATTACATAAAACAGTAAGCTTGACAAAACATTAATACTGACCATCATTCAATAAATCATAGTATTAACCTAAAAAGCATTTTAAGCTAAAATCATCATTAAGTCCATTTGGTGCCATAGTGTTGAGCGTGTATATCCGAAACATTTCTCTTTGGCCAATTTTTTCAGAACATCTCTCCCTCTAGTGGGTATCATGACTTTCTCAATCCCACAGAATTTCAATGAAGAGGGTGAACCGTGATTAGCATCAGCATAATGCTTTGCAATTGCATAATCCGTTTTACCTGTACGAATTGCAGTTTTATGTTCAGAAATGAGTTGTTTCAGAGATCGTTTGGTCTGTCCTTGTCATGGATTGGTCCCGCCGGCTGAAAACTTCAAGCCGGCGGGCACTGGGACCATGGGCCCAAAAGCTGGGAAAGGACCCACACGCACAGGCTGGAAATAAATAAAAGGTTTCTTTTAATAAATATTCATAAAAATAAATAAACCTTCCACAAACACAGAGGGGAGCAGCAGCAACATAAAACACCAGGGCTAACCAGACTGCAGCTGCACTGCCAATTGGCAGTGCAGCTCTTATATACTCTAAACTTCACCTCCACTTCAACGAGCAACAGCTGGGGCTCGTTGAAGTGGAGGCGAAGACAGCCGGAGGGGGAGGGACTGCAGGGCAGAACCATCACAGTCCTACATATACTAATCCACAAGGGCATGATAACATGTAAATCACATGAGTCGATTTGCAATGTATAAATTCCCGAATAGGAATTTTCCTCCCAATGTGAGGATGATTAAATGATTTTGTATTTGTAGTGCTATTTCAACAGGCACAATTACCACATCTGTACATGCCAGTTGTTGTCAACCATGTGGTTTTATTTAATGTCATGTTTTTGTACATGACAATATTTTTAATAGTAGCTGCTCTCCTGAATGAAAAAAGGGGTGGAGAATTACAAATGTCCTTCAAAGATGGTTCTGCATGAAGCACATGCCAATATCTCTTGATTAGCTCTTTTATCTGTGATGCACAATGTTTATATTCGGTAGAGAAACAAACCCGGTTTAAATTTCTTGTTTTTTGGTTATTGGAGAGAAGATCAATGAGAGGTGATGTTAGCACGTTGTATGGCTTTCTGAATAGAGTTGGAGGCATAACCTCTTTCCATGAACCGATTAGCCATGATGGTTTTTTGGGACTGAAAGTCATCAGGATCTGAACAGGTGCGCTTGTGCCTCAAAAACTGACCAACTGGAATATTCTCCTTTAGGTGTCTAGGATGGTTACTAGCAGCATGCAGTATTGAGTTGCGTTCCATGTCCTTTTGGTAAATAGAGGTTTTGTCTTTATAAATGTTTAGATCTAAAAAATTAATTTTATCAAAGCTGTATTCACAGGTGAATTTTAGGAAACTTGAGCTCTTATTAAGATATGATACAAAGTCCATCAGTTCACTCCGTGTCCCCTCCCAAAACAACAAAATATCATCAATATAATGCCTATATAATTTTATCTTTGAATAATATGGGTTATTATTGGGGTCATGTATCATAGCTTCTTCCCATTTTCTCACAACCCCACATCTTTTCAACGTATCTGTACATTTTTTCATTGCACGTTGTTTGACATCAGTAATTTCAGACGCTTTACAAGTTCCCAGCACTTATTAAAATTTAATGCATTTAATCAAGGTAGAGAGCTAGTGATTTGACTGCGGTCTGATAAGCAGAATCCTGCATATGGTTTGTGCAATAGCAAGTTTTTGAAATCCAAAAAGTAAGTTGAAAATGAGAAAAACCAACATTTTCAGAAGAACGTTTGTGTGCTTGCTTCAGCTTGAAAAGTTGAAAAGGTTGAATTTGGAAATGCTTAAGAAGTTGAAGAAGTTTGTGTGACATGAACCGTATCAATTTAAATGGCATGGCTTGAGGAGGGGAAATATATGTTTTCAGAAGATGTGTATGTTCATTTGAAATTTTGGGAGTATGAACAGTAAAAACAACAGTTAAAAGTCCAGTTTTATATATGTGGTGGCTACAGTGCGTCATGTCATATTACACTCTCCACCTGCATTATGTTTTCTGAAAACAGAATAAAACTTAAACTGTGATTTCCCAACATCTATTTAATCATCAACTTTTAAATTGTTAGCACATAGCATAATTGCCTACGTCATATTTTTGCCAAATTGAGATATTGGCTGCCTGTTCTTTCATGTTGGCAAAAAAAAAAACCTGTTTTTGCTTTTTTCTCAAAATCTTAAAAAAATGAAAAAGAAAAAGAAAATCCATTCTCTTAAATAATAAAAATAATAATAGAGGATTTTTAAAAAAATTTAAAAATTAGGCAATTATGCTATGAGGCTAATGAAACGTAAACTTAAAAAGAATTATAAATGGGGCATGGATCACTGAGCATGTTCATGCCTTCATTCTTGTCGACACTCGCATGCATATCTGCGGCTGCCCGGCCCCACTGTACAGTAGGCTATTTAAGTTGCTGTCCTGCCACAGCCCCACCCCTTTGTTTGGTGGACCATTTAAGTTGCTCTCCTGCTCTGTCTCTTGGCAAAAACATGCCTCTGCCTGCTGCTGCATTTTATCCTTCTCTGCCACTGATAGGAAACTTTCCAGCTGTTTCACTCACGTCTGGTGCTAATCTACCGCCCACCTCCACCCCAGGATCCACCTGTGGGCTCTGATTTTCCCTTGGGGGGGAGCATGGGGGGATGGGGGGAGGAAATCCTGACACATACTGAGCAAATTTAGGCATGAGAAGAAGTAGCTGATGAAAAAATAATGAAGTATGTTAAAGTGCATGGCGCACTGCTTTACTGACACTGAAGCAAGCTCACAATTTGGTTGATATGTTGCTTGATATTATCATGTCAGACAAAATGGCAGAACATGACACAGTTACAAGCTGCGGTCTGAAAAAGAACCCACACATGCTACAGTCCTTGACAACAATAGTTTTGATTCTGCAAAACAATCATTCGATGGCTTTTATTTTACACTTACAACCAGACGACAAATTCAGGGCATGCATTATGCACATTCACAGGCTCAAAGTTTACATCATACATGGTCAAATTGTAAAGGGTAAATCAATGTTTAGATCATTGGTACATGGATGATAATGATTTTCTGCAATCAATGATTAACCACCTTTACTGCACGTTCCATGAAGAGGTGTATATAGCACTTCCCATAACACAGATGGGATCACTCATCATAACAAAAAGCACCTGAAACTTTGAATTCAGCATTTTTCTTTTCATAACCTACATGGTTAACTTCCACTGTAATTACTAATTCCTCAGTGATCCAGTCACAAATAAAAATCAGGCTGGGTACTCAAACAGTATGTCATTTCCCAATGGCGGAATTAGACTTGCAGCAAACCTAATATCCCAAGAGAAGACTTTTAGTGTTCATGTGCAGTATTTGCTGTTTGACAAAATGTCTTCAGTTCTCATACATGTCCTTGGCAGTTTTACGTTCTGTGCACTTCCTAAAGCGTGACCCTGCTCACCTGAAAAAAAAGAGGAGGAAGGTTGGCTGAAAACCATTGGAGTTCCTTAATTTTGTCCCGAGAAAATGGAAAGCCAAAGACCAGCTTCAGTTCAGACAAAAATCTGTGATTGGGCCTTTCACTTTACCTCAAAAACCAGAGGGCAGTGGTTTTACTAAAAATATTAGTGAACATTCTCATTTGAAAATTATGCAATGCACAGACAGAATTAAT
The DNA here is from genome assembly GCA_029692085.1 of Gymnothorax javanicus. Classification (NCBI taxonomy): domain Eukaryota; kingdom Metazoa; phylum Chordata; class Actinopteri; order Anguilliformes; family Muraenidae; genus Gymnothorax; species Gymnothorax javanicus. The sequence continues at coordinate 48,377,791 of CM056206.1, read as the reverse complement.
GGCACATTCTAGTATGACTGAGTCATGCTTGTCACCTCATATTTATACCCCAGTTAAGCAGAAACCTATGGATTACCATTTGAGATTTCCATAAGACTCAGATTAATGTATAATAGTAAAGCAGTCAACAGTGCCCTGTGAGGGCTTGCCCCCTGTAATGGTCGGCTCGGAGGCCAGGAAAACGTGGACTGGACTCAAGTGCAAAGGTGGATTTGGTTATAGAGTTTATTGTTGTCCTCCGCGCAAGCAGGAGACAAGCATATCAAAGATACAAAGAAAAAGGAAACGAGGTTCCAAACAATTAGCGAACACTGTAGTAATACTATGGCTAAGAGAAAAGCACATTACGTACAGTTAGCAAAGGAAAAAGGAAACGAGGTTCCTAGTAAATAGGCTATTCTGTGCTAAAACAAAACAGCACAGAAGAGTTATAATTACGAGTTTTAGAATGTTTCGCGAAACGAGTAGAAACAACAGCATAGGTGTGCTTTTACGAGACTCAGCAATGAACAATAGTGCTGCTGCAATTTAAGTAGCCACTGCGGTGCCTCTGTGGCAACGAGGCACAGGTGAATGTGGTGGCTTGATGAGCGCAGCAGCTGATCTGGGTCTTACTCAGGCGGCGTGCTGGCCCTGGCAAGGTGAGACCTTACACCCCCATACTTATAAGAGAGTCTTCTTTGCCCCTGCAAATGCGCACAAATTCTTGTTGCTGATGATAGTTCATTTTTGCTCTAATAACAAAGAATACAATCATCACAACATTACTTAAAGGCATTGCTATCAGGAGATGAAATTCTAGTTTATCATTAGGGGGAAGAAAGCCAGAGAAGGATGTTTAGGTCAAAAGTTTTATCAGCATGTAATACACAGAACCAATTTACTGACCACCACAAATTTTTGCTAATAATGAATGAACCCGCAGCATTTCGGAACATAAATTAAGTGTTATAATGTATCCTGGCTTCACGATGACTTGAGGTCCTCTTCTAAAGCGATGCAGCTAAGAAAGTAGTTCTTAAATGAGATAATTTGGGGGATTGAAAACTATTGTAACCAACAAAACAGATTTACAGAGTTGAATTACTTCAATAAGAAATAATAAAACAAAAAGTAAGCAAATAAACCAATGATACAATGCTTTTAGGGAGGACATTGAACATGAATGTGTAAGCCACTTCATGCTGTCCTGAAGAGAGAATATGCCTGTGAATTCATCACCAGGCTGTATGACATTGACTTAAAAATTAATTTTCAATGGAAAAGGGGAGAACTTGAGATTTAGTATGAAGCAATATGATGGATTCTTAAAATTCTATCCTATTGAGAATGATATAATGCGGGACAAAAGGCATCATTTTGTTTTAAACCCTCTGCGCAGATACAGATGCCAGCGGACGTGGAGCTGCTTTATTTATACACACAGCTACACTATTTTATCAAGAGGTGGCACATCCGAAACGGTTATTGGATATTCACGAGAGGGCCGGGCCTGTTATTGATTAAGAATATGGATGAGTTAAGTCCCATCCCTGTTTCCCAGGAATGGTATGAATTAAACTCCTCAGCCAAACCTGATGTGCAAACTGCCTAATATACTTGCCCACAATATCTATCCAGCAGTTGATAAAATGATCTCCTGTGACAGAAAAAATCATTATCCTTTGTTGCAACCAGTTCAGCCATAATACACCAAAGGTATCTCAATTAAGTAGTGAAAAAAAATCAGTTTTCTGATGCAAAAATTCAACACAGCATTAATACAATATCATTCTACAACAAATAATTGTTATCAGATATTAAACACGCGTAATTCCCTACCATTGAATTACTCATAGATTCATCCCTCAACAAATTCAGTGGTTCCTTACAACTTCATACAATGCCTCAGTGATATCCAGTTTCTAATTATTGCTCAGGCTTCTCTGCGTAAAGCACAGCTATAGTTCATGCCCACATGAACTAAAGCCTCGTAATTATCCATTGATTGACAAATTTTTATCCAATTCCAGAAAGTATAAACTTTCTAAAGTAATTAAAAAACATTGATTGGAGCCTCATGTTAGGTTGTATTCTCTCAACTGTGCGCAGTGAGTACAAAGAGAAAAAAGACCTCTAAAACCAATCGAGAATTTCCTAGGTTACATTTACATGATAGAAATTTCATACCAACATGGATAATAGGAGTTATTCTGAATGGAACAGTACTGGAGGGTTCCTCATACCGCAAAGCTCTGTCGCTTTGTTTACGTATCTGGAGGAGGACTACAATGATATAGAGTTTTGCTCCATTTCTAGTGAGTACAATGGGTAATATGGAAAGCTTATGGCTAGCTAGTTCGCCGGCTTGCTGTTTTTTATTTTCCATTTACCATAGCCATGATGATCACAGAGCTTGTTTGCCACATTGGTTAGTATGCGTAACCCTTAGACTTTGCCACTAATACTGTATATGGTGGCATTTTGCTTAATGTGGTGGTATTTTATATAGCATTCATGGAAATTGAATCCCTAGGTTTTTGTTCGTTTAAAATGAGAGCAGCTCCAGGACCTCGATAAAACCCCGGCTACGTTTGTTGCTCCGATTCTGATCAATCTAGAGTATCATATTGCCTGCTTCTTCCTGATGGTGGAGTGTCTGTTTTGTTAAAATGAGGTGTATTTCAGATATTACTGTGCTAGTGAGTAATACATGTGAAAAACATTTATACAAGCTTGTGTTTCGCTTGGATGATCAGAATTGTAAATAGCAAGCTTTCCGGCGTGGGATGAATGTTCTGACAGTAATATAAGCAGGTCCTTTAATGGGTATGTGTGCTTGCTGACGCGGCTTTTTAGGAAAATGGACAAAACTCTGAGCTTTATCATGGAGAAAAGGCATGTTTTTGGTTTGGAGAACTCACTGGTGACTATTGGTGTCCATCCACGCCTATATTGATAAACTTGTGCTAAATTCTGCTAAAAAAAATCATTAATTCATATTGAACTTCATGAGTCAAAAGTTGATTTGTGTTAAACATATGATTATTTTATGATTTGACAGTGCATAATTTGGAGAGCTCTGAACACATTGGGAGCCGCTTGGAGACCTGTCTTATTTGGCTCATAAATGGTAGGTAATTTTAAAAAATCACTGTCAGATGAAGTACACTTGTGGGCAAGGAGATTATGATCCCATAATTGTATTTTTTTTTTTTTTTTTATCCCAGCCATTTTTCAATTCTCAGTATTTAAAAAAAAATTTCATTGCTGAATTTTTCATGAAGTTTTTTGTGTTTATGGCCTTTCCTCTGAACAAAAATTATGAAAAGAAACTGAAATACGATGGAATTCCAAATGCTATAAGTGTCTTGTCTGGTTTAAGCCATTGTACTCCTTTCTGTGAAGCTCAAATCTTGAATTATAAAGCCTTAAACAAGGTAATACAGAAATGGCCATATTTTACTTCTGCGCAAAGGGGTTAAAGCAATTATATAAGGACATGATATAGCTCATGCAGCTTTCTCGCTCAGATGGTAAATCTCCGGGTCGACAATTTAGATGGAAATATAATTGAACTTGCAGTTTAGCTGTTATCTCAGCCAATATGTTGTTTGTTAAACAGATGTGCAAATTCTTACACAATTGCTAATCATCTGAATTTTTCAAATAATTTGTTAACTGCAACTGTTATTGTCACTGCCACTCTCATATGGCAGCTTATCATTTATTCAAGCTGTTACCCACAGTCAAAAAGTCTTACCCTTTATTTTTGAACTGTAGATACACTGCTACGGGAACCTCCACTTCCTGATGGCTTCTTTGTTTTACAGAGGCATGAGAACCATATCTTGTACTCCTCGCGCACCTACTTAACACATGGGCTTATTAGCACCATCTTATGAATATTCTCTTATTCAGTATTTTTCACTGCATAACCAATCCTCCCCAAACTGTAAAATAAAACATTATCAATGTGGGAAATGGTCAGGTCACCTCTCTGTTGAGCAGACAGTGAACAATGAAGATGAATGTTCCCTGTTGTGAGTTGAGGACAATGAAGAGGTATTTAAAAAAAATGCTGTTCTGGAAAAAGCCCAGGATCCAAGCACAACCCAAAATGAAAAACTGAGCAGCAATTTTGAAGATGATCAACCTGAGGGAAAACAGAAAAAGGTAACCGGCTCAATCTCTCTCACCCTTTATGTTCATGAGATTTGTATGCATCTTTCAGAAACAAAAATTCAAACACAAATCTGCCAAGAGCTCATGACATACACCAAAACATTACGACCACTCATATTAAGCAAGTATCATTGATTATCTCATAACCCCAGCACAAGTCAAGGTGTGCAAACAGACTTTAAAGCTGCAGTTGGTAACTCTTCAGTGTTTGATTTGATAAAAATGTCATAATACTCTTTCGGCAGTGAGTAAGTGACCAGCAGTAGTGAGTATCTACTAACAGAGATCCAAGAAGAGAAACACCATGGACTACTGACAGGGTGATTGGAGGCCAAACACTCATCAATGCACCATGGCAACAAAGACTATTCCGTCTCATCCGAACCACAGAGGGGCTACTCTGTCACCAAATACAGCGACTAACACTCGTCTATACCTGGGAAAGAGACGGTAGCTGGATGCACTGTAAAAAAAGGACAAGCTAGTGGAGGGAGTGTGAAGCTCTGGGAAATGTTCTGCTGGAAACCCTGGGACTGGGCATTCATGTAGACATCAATTTCAGGGAGCTATTTTGGTGGCACATGGAGCAGCAATCACACAATATGCAGGTGGCCACAGGGTGTTGGCTTACCAGAGCAGCTTTGCCTGTACGCTGACACTCACTTGTCATTTCAAGCATATGTAGATGGGTACACGCTCACCTGGTGTCTTTTGATTGGGAGATGTCGCTCTTCATACTGGCTAGAGTAGGCCGTAGGCTCCACAATATCACACAAAATGAGACCAAGTTGATCTGTTAAAGTTTAGTTGCACACAGGTAACCAATCCATACAACAGCTCCCTTATCAACCACTGAATTAGTGCCTTTTTTAAACAAAAAGAGTTTCATGAAACAGAACATTTTCCTAACACATTAGAACATTTTTCTGCTTCCAGCGCACATGTCCTTCATTATTAATCTCCAGGCTGGTGAAGCTGAACCACTTGGTCACTTGCAAGCATCGCCAAACTGACGACATTTGCTCTTTATTAATCTCTGGTTAAAGATGTGAAAGATTTCACAAAACAGCAAATTTTGTGAAATGAATCCCCACAAGTCAGCATGCCAGCATAGTGTCACTGCAGTCTGGGACTTGGCTTGATTTAGATGAGCCAAGCTGAATCAATTACAAAATTGGCTATAGCTATCATTTATCTGCATAGAGGAACACACAGCGTGCACCATTAAACCGTTTTGCACCACTGAGAAATGATTGTTTTTGAAAGAAGTGAATGGTTCTATTCCCGATAGTAGCTTTAAATCAATAAAAAATAAAGCCAAGGCATCATGCTAAATATTTCTTGGACTAATTTCAATAATTTCATTTCAAAGCAATCTTTGCAAACTTGTAAAGCTACACCTCATTGTTAAATGGCCAAGCAAATATGCTGAATCGACACTAGAGAGATATTTAAGCTATATGTGCGATGTACATTTACATTTTATAGTACATTTTACATTTAGATACAATCCCAATTCCTAGAAAGTTGGTACATCATGGAAAATGAAAATAAGATCAAAAAGGAATGATTTGAGAAGCAATTCACCTTACCATATTGAAGAGTACAACAATATGTCTTGATGTTTTATCATGTAAATTGGATATTTAATTGAAAATTTACCATTTGATGATCACATCAAAGTCCAAAAAAGATGCCACAGTTGACTTTTTACAGATTGATCATCGGTCTATTTATACAGTGATGTGAAATAGTATTTTCCCCCTTCCAATTTCTTCTTTTGTTGCACATTTTTTGCACTTCAATGTTTCAGATAATCAAATTAACTTATTGCTCAATAAAAGTAGTAAACACAAAATCCAGTTCATAATGCATTATTTAAGTTATGGGAGGAAAAAGCCCTGCCTAGCCCCATGTGAAAAAGTAATTTCCCCCTTAGAAATTAAATAAACTAATTAAACAAATTTATCTTGATATTTAAGTTTGATTGAAGACCCCATTATACTAAAGTCACAAAATGTCCATTTTGAGAAAATCAAGACAATGGACTTGAGTAGCTATAGAGGACATTTTACCATCCTTACCCCATGGTGTGTGAAAATGTGACTTATGTACTTTTAGCTCTAAGATCTTCATCTTCGATTTAATTCAATTCAATTAAATATTCTTAATTGCCTTTAATGTCAAATGGACAATATTGCCAAAGTGTCAAGGACAATACAATTATTATTGAGAAAAAAAGGCAGAAAAATTGACAAAAACTACATATATATACTGTATATGAAATCGTCAATTTCGCTAAACACATCCAGAAATTATCACTGCCAGCCCTATTGAATCTAAACATACTTAAATAGAACCTGACTGGAAATGTGAAGTTGGACAAAAGCAGCTTGTTATGCTGCGATCTAAAGAAATTCAAGACAAGTTAGAAAGTCGTTGACATCTATCAGTCTGGAAAGGGTTAAAAAGCTGTTTCTCAGGCTCTGGGACTCCAGCGAGCCATGGTGAGAACCATTATCTACTAATGGAGAAAACTTGGAATGCTGGTGAACCTTCCCGCAAGTGGCCGGCCTACCAAAATTATTTTAAGAGCACATCGACAATTCCTCGAGGAGTGTCACGAAAAAACCCCGCAAACATGTAAAGTACCGCAGGCCTCACTTGCCTCAGTTGAGGTCATTGTTCACCATGTCACAATAACAAAGAGACTGGGGAAAAAAAATAACATCCATGAGAGACCTGCAAAGCGAAAACCACCGTTGACCAAAAAGAACACAAAGGCTCATCTCAAATTCGTCAGGAAAAAAACTTAATGCCACCCCAAGACTTTTGGGATAATATCCTGTGGACAGATGAGTCAAAAGTGGAATTCTTTTTAAAGACATGGGTCCCATTACATGAGACATAAAGCTGACACAGTATTCCACAATAAAAAAAACAGCCAAACACGATGGTGGTTGAGTGATGGTCTGAGCTGCTTTGCTGCTTCAGGACTTTGGCAACTTGCCATAATTCTTGGAACCATGAATTCTGCTCTCAAGAAGAAAGTCCAGAAGGAGACTGTCTGGCTACCAGTTTGTCACCTAGAGCTCAAGCGGGATTGGATTGTGCAGCAGACGAATGATCCGGAACGCGCAAGCAAGTCCAACTCTGAATGGCTCAAAAGAAACAAAACGAAGGTTTTGGGGAGGCTAGTCAAAGTCCTGACTTGAAATCTGATTGAGATCCTGTGGCATGACTTTAAATAGACAGTTCAAGCTTGAAAACCCTCCAGTGAGGTTGAATTTGTAAAACAATTCTGCAAGGAAGAGTGGGCCAAAATTCCTCTATAGCGATGTAAAAAGTGCTTGTAATTGCAAACATTACATTGCAGCTGCTGTCCCCAACAGTGGCACAAGCAGTTATCAGGTTTGGAGGTGGCAATTATTTTTTCACAGGGGTGAGAATTAATAGGGGTTTTAAATAACTCCTTACCTTCAATAAATGAAATAATTGTTTATAAGCTGCATTTTGTGTTCACTCACATTGTCTTGATCTTATATTTAAATAGATTTAGATTTTAATAAACTGAAACACTTAAATATGACAAATCAGCAAAAACAGCAGAAACTGGGCAGAGGGCAAATAATTTTTCACAGCACTGTATAAATACTCACAAATACTTGATTATTAAAAATGCTTAAATTGACAATTGTTGTGGTCTTTCAAACCAATTTCCAGTGTTAAATGTGTACAACCTAAGTTAGGTGTCACAGTGATTCTGTCAGAAATGCTAAACATTTTTGCTTGCTCTGGTAAATAATTCTATGTCACTACATTGTCTTTGAAATTCTTGAGAATTTAACTTATTTCTTTTGTTAGGATGGTGATTTAAGTCATTGCTACATATTTCATTACCTCCTCAGCTCACAATTTCCTAATACTACAAAAAGTTGGTCAACTAATTCCAGCCTGAGCCACGGCAAGTGACCTACGTAATGCTATACTGCAGTTGAATGCCCTCAGAGGTGTAGACGACCTTCTGTAATCTCATTTTTTATTTCATGATTGCTTTATCAAGATCAATGCATGGTCTATGATGATTCAAAATAATTTGACAAAGTGAGTGCCTCCTGGCGACAAGTATATAATGGATGTGATGTAAGAATGGCAATAATATGAATAAATTAAAAAAAAATGCAAAATGGCCCTCTACTGCTATATTTTGATCAACTGAAATACAGCAAGAGTAAATATAGTAATTGCTAAAAAAGTGCAGTGTGCACATCACATACTTACCGAGAGAATAGCAGCCACTGGACCAATAAAACTCCAATGAAAAGATTTTTCTTTTTTTAACCAGCAACTGAAAAAAGATAAATTCTTACTGTTGACAGTGTCCCCATACTGTTTCCTATGTATGGCATTGAAGCAAATTTTTCCATTACCTGGTACAATTATCATGCCCTTTCACCAAATAATGCCTGTATAAGCCACTAGATATGCTCATAAAGCCAAATAAAAGTCTCCATCTGGACCCAAAGTAGTTCTTTAATCACTATCACATGATCTTCATCATGAAGAAAATACTCACCTGTTTTTGCTGCCATAACCATCTGAAAACACCGCTGCAGACACACCAACCACCACCACAGGAGTTCCGTAGCCAATCAGCAGGAGGTATAGCGCCCTAAGCCCCTCCTTCTGGATGACCTGCACTTTTGTCAGGCTCCTGACCAACAGGAACAGCTGAAGAGTCTCCAGCAACATCCACACGTAACCAGCAAGGAAAAGGAGGTGTAGTGTGCCTGCAATGACTGCACACCCCACCTGGAAGAGCCATAGGAGACTAATCAACTCACAGAGTGCCAGAGATGGACATTCCCCTTGCAGCTGACAAGCTGAAATGATTACTGGTGGTATTGCATTTATGTAAGCCTCTGGTTTCCGCGCTGAAGCCTATACAAATATATGACCATAATGAGTCAGAATTCAATGCTATATCCTAGAAATTCTGCGACCAAGTTTAGGCAAAAAAATTTCACTTTCTTGTTTTTGTACAGGCACCAATTTTCAGAGATGTTTTAGGATGTTAAAAGAGTAAGATAAAAGTTTGAATTTTGTTCCTTTTTTGGAAGTATGTTAAGTAAACATCTGCACATGAACCGGCAAATGGGGTGGGATGGTGGTCGGGGCGATAGGAGTGGTGCTGGGCCCGGACAATTCCCACAGTTTAATGATATCATTTTGGCCAAGTGAGTAGATAAACCGGGGTTTTTTTAACTCATTCCCTATGGCAAGCCGCTGTCAACGACGCGGCAAATTCTACCATTCCCTACGGTAAGCAGGTGCCAGCGGCGTGGATGACCATTCGCAGTCCGATGAAAACATGAAATCAGTTGACGATCGCGGTCATGGGCCACCTGTAATTCAATACTTTATATTGTGTAATTTTTGGGAAAAGTATTTCGTACAAACACAACAATTTTATATGAAAGTATTCCGTAGGAAATGAGTTAAGCAACATAGCTGTATGAAATGCTGCCCCAGAGATTAATTCTGTTTCTCCTCATCAGTCTATATCCCGTGTGTTTACTGATAGCCAGGGTTATTAGGTTAACTGCATGCTAACTTCTGAGCTGCGCATGCTTAGTTTTCCTTCATTGAGGAACAAGTAGATAGCTAGCTAATGTTGGGAAACAGGATTTTTGGGTGTTAGCAACATGAGGTGAGCTAGACGGTTTGATCAATGGGTGATGAATGTGTATTAGGAGATAAAGAGAAGCCTATTTGCGACTTCCAGCTGGGATCTCCGTTTGTCTTCAGTTCCGACAGGACAGTACGCACTAGCACCTTTTAGTTGGAGGTTCTGTATGCCCATATAAGGAGCTCACTTCCGAGGGTTGGGAATCTATTGAACCAATTAAGTTGAGTGGTTCAGGAGAGGCCCAATTGTAGAGTATTCCTTTTTATCAATGTGAAAACCCTAGAACCAATCAGCAACAACTTTTGATAATATTAAAGAAATCATATGCAAACGTCTGTACTTTAACATGTATAAAGTTTCTTAAAAAATGAATGAATTTAGAACTCTGCATCATGCTGATGCTCCCACGGCCGGCTGTGTAAAAAACTTTTTCCTGCTTTTGCTACGAACATCGGAGTCTGCTTCTTCATTGGGACAACGTTCCTGGTTTTTTATTAATTAACCAACACTAATAATCTTAATTTACAGGCTGATTTGCGTCATATAACATGAACTCTTTGTCATCCAACACATCGGTAAAATATTCAAGGACAATAGGGTTGTTCACTTCAAAGTGAACATAAAGTGAGCCACGCCCACGGTAGCCATATTGAAGGGCATTCTAATCTTAAGTGTGTAAAACTCACCACCTCAAAGGGCTCTACACAGACGTCGTTTCTGAAGTGAGCGGGCAATGTATACTTAGCTGCCACAAATCTGTGCGATGTTCTCCCCAGAACAATATGTGTGATTTAACGACATTCAAGAAAATGACAACAGTGGCTATTAGGGAGCACACAGAAAGCTTGCAAACTTAGTTTGATTGCTTACAAACATCGATTAGCTGACGACAGTTGTATTTACTGACACTTTTCTTTTTTTACCCCAGGCAATCTATTGCCTTATAAAAGCTATGCAGTTGGTAGCAGCGAAATAAATAACTGGCCAGTGAAAGCAGTTAAGATAAGATACCCTTTATTGAACCCCGTGGGGTAATTTGTCCTCTGCATTTGACCCATCCTATAGTTAGGAGCAGTGGGCAGCCATAGAACAGCGCCCAGGGACCAACTCCAGTTCTATAGCCAGTCCCTTGGTCATGGGTACTCGTTGGAGTGTTCCTATGATGCATGTTTTTGTGGGTGGGGGAAACCGGAGCACCTGGAGAAAACCCACGCGAACACAGGGAGAACATGCAAACTCCACACAGAAAGGCCCCAGGCCAGAATCGAACCCACGACCTTCTTGCTGTGAGGCAACAGCGCTAACCACTGTGCCACCGTGCCACCCAACAGGCTGCTTTTGCACCTGACTTCATGGAGTGTGGGGTATAGGGATTTTCCCTATGGAGTGAAATGCAGCCAAATTTGCTAAGTCGATGGAGATTCGCCAAAGCAGAAGTGTTGGGCGTTCAAGTGACATCAATCACGTCATATTTTTCACTGGTTGTTGACGTTTTGTCGAGTAAAATCAAAAAGGTTTCCAACAATAGTCAACAGGAATAGTTGACGTGGTGGGCTCACATTTCCAGTCAAGGTGAACCTTGTGAACCAATCAGAAAGTCCTTGTTGATCAAAATTGTGTCACTGTCCAAATCTTAAAGACCTCACCATGCACTGCATGCTGATAAAGTCCCCCTCAGGATTATTAGTACCCCTTGTAATAATGAGTTAAAGGGGTTTAAAAAGGCCCTATAAAAAATATTAGTTTATCATCCCTGCCCGCATTGGAATTTTTGGCCGCGTCTATTTTTAAAAAATTTTTAAAGAATTTTTAGTACCAAAAAAAGGGCAATCAGCGCAATGCTCTGAGCAAGTAGTGCCATTGTACCCATAGGTGGACACTTAAGCTGTTTACTTGAGAAAGTTATGTTCCTGTGTTGTTCTCAGTCGAGTACCGCAAAATAAACAGGTCTAGACATCAAGAAAACCAAGTCAGGACCGCATAACTAAATATATAAAAATTCATTTACAAGAACTTCATCAAGAAATAATTATTTTTAACCACACGTACCGCAATTATCGGCACCCAATAAAATCTTATGAACAAAATGTGAGCAGCATTTTTTGTATGTGTGTTTTACTTTTTAAACTGACCTGACATTCTATTTCAGTGGAGTATAAGCAAGCGGTGACGGAGGGAAAAGAGTGTTGACCTTCATAAGTCAGGGAATGACTAAAAAAAATGGCTAATTGCTATATCTACCATTAGGGAAATAATTAAGAAGTTCAGATCAACTGCCACACACTTACCTGGAAATGGACCCAAGTTTAATTTGCCCCCAGACACAATGAGAAAGATGGTGAGAGAGGCAAAAAAAAAAAATCCCCAAAAATTGTTTTTGGAGAATTACAAAAAAGTAGAATCTTAGTGTCATCAAGTCTCAACGACAACCATTAGAGGCCACCTCCATGACACAGATAATTTGAAAGGTATGCTAGAAGAAAGGAGCCTTTCCTGTTATTTAACCAAAGATAAGCTCCTGGAGTGTGCTAAATGTTGCTGGGATTTTGACTCGAACTGTTTTTTTATGGTCAGATTAAATTAAAATGGAGCTTATTAACAACAATCACACAAATAAGGATGACCATACTGAAGAGTATCTGATCCCTACTGTGAAATATGGAGGAGGTTCTGAGATGTTGTGGGGCTGTTTTTCCTCATCAGGCTGTGGGAGCCTCACTAGGGTACATGGCATTATTGACTCCGTGAAATACCAAGACAATTTAAATCTAAATCTGGCTGCCCCTGTTAAGAAGCTAAAACTGGGTCATTGTTGCATCTGCCCACAGGACATGATCCGAAACATACTGTATGTCCAGACGAACACAGAAATGATTGACCGGATGTAAAATCAAGCTTTTGCCATGGCCATCTCAGTCCCTTGGTCTTTGCTCCAGTCAAAACTTAAGTGGAGACAGCTGAAAAGTGGAGCGAGGACCCTGGATGAACTGGAGAGATTCTGTAAAGAGGGACGGTCTCAGATTCCCCACTCCGTATTTGCCAACCCTATATGAGGTTAATGGAGAAGACTCCATGTTGCTTCGTCGTTTAAGGGAGGTTGAACAAAGTATAAATGCAGAGATGCCAATAATTGTTACACATGTGGCTTTGGTAAAAAATAATTGTTTCTTGACGAGGATTTTTTTTCCTCTTGGAATGAATTTACTTCAATTAAAGGTTGTATTCTTCTCATCTCTTCAGAATGAGATTAGGCTAAGTCACCAAAAGGTTATTTTTATAACCATTTTTTACTCATCTTTACCAAAACTGTAAACTCTCCTCACTGATGAGCCCTACCCATATAAATCAGACATTGTATTCCGTAACCATTATCAGGTGGAGGCAGTCGTGCCTTCCTCTGTCCGGGCTCACCTATTTTGTGATATTAAAGTGCTGGACTGAAAGCAATCAGTTGTAATTGACAGAAAATCTTGTCAATGGTGGGGAATGGCTTAAAGTATGAGGTATTTGACCCTTACCGCATCCTCGGTGCGGGACACACCCACAAGGAAGAGCAGGTGACCCGTGAATAGGCAGATACAGAGGTGGAGGCGGGCGGTGTTGTTTATCTTGGGGTTCCATGTGCATAGCAGGAAAGTGAGGATGGCAGCGGCGAGGAAAGCCAGGCCCACGCACATGCAGAACAGGTTCACAGCCTCCAGAATTGGATCTTCTACCTCCTGTAGATACACAAAGCTTATCCCTGTCCCAGTGTGTGGCCCAAGTTCATCTCAACAGCATGATGGGACACTGTACCTGCTCATTTGTCTGCAGGAGTAGGGCAAAGGTGGAGAGGTGGGTACAGCTGCATACTGTGTGGGTCTGATTAGAGGAGGAGACTTCACACCCGTCCACTGACCAGGATCCGTCTGTTCCATTTTCCTTCCAGTAGACGCAAGCGACCAGCCCAGCCTCAGACTGCTACTGACCAGGACAAGGGAGACACAGAGCATTTTAATGTGCCATAGCACAGTGTTTGTGAGGGAGCATGAGGAAATAGAGTGCTTTTGGTTCATGTACTCAAGGTAACACAGTGAAGGCAGTCTAAGTTTGCCACCCAAGGCAGAAATGACAGCTGGCGTTTGTGTTCAGCAAATTGTGATACAGGTGACCTCCAACGCAAGATTAACTGCCTTTGTGCATGACATCTACGACACATGAAACTTCAGACTGTGGGTGATCCTCTCTCAACTTACCATGGAGAGCAAGTAATTTGCTGCGTAGTCCTAGTATGCTGCTGGGAATTTAATCTTAAAGTGAGAAATTACTGTATAGCAAATTGGGAGTTTTCACCCCTCAGTCCCGACTAATGGGCAGAGGAGTATTGTCGTCACGCACGGCGTCCGTCCGTCCGTCCGTCCGTCCACACTTATATTCCGCACATTAACTCACAAACGCTGTCGTCGATCAACCCCATTTTTGGTGTTTGTGTCGGAGTTGGGTAGCTACTGAAGCCTATCGATTTTGGCGGCACTCCGGTGCCCAATATGGCTATCAGAGCCACCATCTTGAATTTGCATTCCACGCATTGACTCAAAAATGGCATCGCCCATCATCGCCATTTTTGGTGTGAGTCTTATGGCCAGGTAGCTACGGAAGCCTATCGGTTTTGGTGGCGCTCCGGTATCCAATATGGCTGTCAGAGCTGCCATCTTGAAATTGCATTGACATCATCTTGTTCTCCCTGTTTGCGAGAAGGTTACAAAGCTCCACAAAACAGTTGAACATCAATGAACTTTCTTCATGACGAAATTCATGTCAAACGGTGGTAAGTATCATACTCAGAGTCACACATTGATATACTGCTCAATGTGGGCTAAGGGGTACTCTTCGCTTCAGCGTAACTATTTTTTGTTTCTGTAGTTTGTTACATACTATAAACCATAGATAAAAACCATTTTTAACCATTTTGCATTCAGAGGGGCATGTCCTCCACTAGGTTCTAATTAGCACCTAATCTAGAGGAGAACTGTCCAAAGTTTATTCAGCCTGATCCATGTGACTTTTCTCACCCAGGTTGAAGTAAATCTTCCTTTGACCTCCTTTCCCAATTTTTCAAGTTCTGCAAAGTGAGCACCCCGCCACCAAGGAAAGTTCAAATGGCTTGGAAGATTTGCAGAGGATCTGGGACATGATAGAGCTTCCGAGGAACATCGTTCAGTCTCCTGTTTGATAACCCCATTCACCCAGCCAGGCTACGAGCCACCACTGTTTCAGGCCCTTCATCACAAAAATTTCTGTCACTTGTGCCATGGTGGCCCTTCTGTCAGGTTGGACTAGATGGGATAGCCTTAGTTGCCCTTGCGCGTCAGTGAACGTTAGGCGCCTAAGATCATTGGAAGCAATGGAATTGCATAAAGACGTTTCAAATAATTTTATTTAATTTAAACAATTTAAACGATCATGAAACACATTCATTGCTTCCAACCCCTGAGTAAAGAAAAGCGCAAGAAGTCCGGAGTCATAATTGGTTTCCAATTACTAGTGGTGAAATCCACCATAAAAAAAGCACGTAAAACTGATAAACCTCCATGGACGAGGAGGTTTATGGAAGCACCGAGCTCTTGTGTAATGATGAAAATTGAGTTGTTTGTGATTTGTGCAGTGACATCTTGACTTCTTTTGGGTGTGGTCAATAGCCTATATAAAGCCAACAAAAAAACTGAAAAATGCAAAAGGCTTCAAGAAAATGGCACGGCTTACGACACAGGAGAGAGAAAGAGCGATTGGCTTGGTACAGGCAGGTCTCAGCTGCGGAGAGGTGGCGCATTGTTCACCTCCGCCAAGGAGATGTATGTGTTTGCTGGCGTTTATCTGTTTGTCTGTCTGTTAGCAGGATATCTCAAAAACAACCGCATAGATTTTAGCCAAACTTTGCAGGATCTTAGAGTAGCACAAGAGGAACAAGTGATTAAATTTTGGCATATCTACAGCATAAATACAGCTGACATATAGGCCAAAGTTCAAATCCAGCTAAGCTGGCAGAGATTTGAAGTCTTTCCAATGGGCCAGATTTCCAATCGGCGTGTTTTTGGGTTTTGCTGCCACCTGGCGATGGAATGCAACAACACCCTACATCAGCCAACGAAAATAACTAATGCACAGAGTTGCCTTGGCGTGGCGGAGGTGCTGCGCTCTCTTAGTGCTCTTGTTGGCACTGTTACCGGTCAACAATCAGTCTTCTATGCGTTATGGCCCCAATCTGTTATGGCGTCAATTTGTTATGGCGTAGCGGACAGCAAGGGATGACAGACAAAATTTTAAAACTTTAACAGATTTAATCAAACAAACACTTTGAACTAATCTACAATCTACTCTACTGACCAAGATTGAAATAAAAAAAAAAGATATTTACAGTCCCTTGGTAATTGAGATGGGGCCGCTATGTTGCGATGTCCTGGGACAGGAAAATGCTCCAACACAGGCAAAAATCCACAAAAAGCTTCACAGGTCTTGAAAAGAGTGACAGGTCTGGTCAAATGTATCCTTCCACAATTTCTCCTTGCAATTTCTCCTACTCCCTTTCACTCTCTCAATTTTTCTCCTTATATACTCTTTTCCAGCCCCCTCCCACCTTCCAGACTTTTTTTCAATTCTCTGGGACATTCCCCTCTGAGGCATGCCCGGGACATGCCCCAAAACCTAGCTCCAGACTGGGCTTAACAAAAAAAAATGTCAATACTGCCATCTAGTGGCTTTTTTTTTCCACATTACATATGTGTCCAAGAATGGGAGAAAGGCACTATCGCTGACTGACCCCACAGAGGGCAGCCACGAGTAAAATACCTCACGCGTGCATTTTTAACGGCTCTAAGGATACATTGGTTTAATGAAGAAGGAACACAAGATTATTTCCCATTTTCTGAGAAGTGACTTAGAAGTTGCTGAAGACCATGATAGGCCTGAAATTTGCACTCTCCCGATGTGAGAGGCCCAGTTGCATACCTTCTTGTGGTGCATGGTGAAGTTGACCCGCTTTGGAAGCTCCATGCATCTCATCTTGGGCAGTACAGCAGTGATGATGTTAGAATTAATCTCTGTAGTGTTTTCACTGTCGGAGATACTTGGCCTCATGAACTTCTCTATGCCTTGAACAGACATCAGAAGTGCAGAGGCAGACCCTGGGCCAGGGAGACAGTGTACTGTATATAGCACAGTGGTTAAGTTAAATTTTGTGCACTTACGCTTGAAAGCATGATACTTGGCACATTGATGCCTTGGCCAATATTAAGTCATTTTGGATATGGAACTCAGTCAACAATGCCCTCCTATTGGCCACTAGAGATCCTGATGTGTTTTTTTTTTTTTTGTATGTAATGGAGATGTGCGGATGGGCTTTGACGTCATCCGAATTTGCACATGCGCCTAAATCATCCACCTGCCACGCACCCATAATGCGTATTGTCTTTGATTTATAGACCCACACCCTCTTGGACATCTCACTCCACCTCTAGGCTATGTTACCTTTCAGAAATATAAGGAGTGTTTCATTGATGAATGAATCTTTTCATTAAAAATTTACTCCAAAGATTAGAGATGCTGCCAGTCTTCACAAGGAAGGAGTACGTTCAGCTCTGATCGGTGCATCCTTTTTTTTTTTTTTTTTTTTTTGGACAATGCAAAATTACCACCTTTTCAAGTCAGTAAGGGAGGTACAGACAAAAAAAAAAAAAAAGTGTCATGATGCAGGGTTTTTTTTTTGTTCTTACCAGTGGTTTTGGAGATCTTTTGCATCTTTTTTTTTGGATAGGTCTTGTAATATTGGATGCAAGGAAGCATGAAATGCAGCCCAAGAGAGGAAGTCATCTTTAGCCAGCTTAGGTTTGCATTGAAGCTGCAGCATATGCTAAAGCCACCCGCACTTTTTCGCTAAAGCCACCCGCACTTTTTCGCCAGAGGGACTGGAAACCTCCGATTTAGCTGGACCTGTTGTGGAACGCACTTCAAGGAACTCATCTTGAAGTAGGCCGCTGGCATTGCAGAGATCTTTTTCCTCTGTGGCTCACCTCCATACATCACTGGGAAATTTTGTGCAAGGCCCTCTAGTGGTCACTAGGAGAAACTGCTGACCAGATTCCATATCCAAAAATATTTAGTAGGGGCCAATGCATGAACTTACCAACTTGCATGCTTTAACCCAAATTGTGCGATTTGGTTAAAAATTCTTGCTTAACTATCCGCTATTATATTCCACAATAAGATTCATCAATCTTAAATGATGGGTAATCATGTCATCATCAAAACATGGTCACAGAAGGCACTTACCGTTGTTGCATTTGGCAACAGCCGCAAGATTGATTGACATTCTGTTTCTCTTGACAGCTAGGGATGGTATCTTGGTTATGTTCCCTTTAAGGGTCACAACATTTATCTCTGAAAGAAGGCAATAAAAATATAAATGAAGTACAAGAGAAATGACTTTTTGACTGCATTCTATCATAGGGAGATACATAGTTTGGTATCTGATACAGTATTTGACCATAAGATTCATCTTGCTGTCTGATGCTCAGTCTGGACTATGCTAGAGTGATCTGTTGCTGGAAATAAACTGCTGAAGACAATGACTGTCTTATGGAATGGGTGCCTGTGGTATTTTGGGAATTGCTAATAAGACGTTTCAACAAAATGCCCCCGTACTTAATCGGTAAATTGCATGGTACTATTGTGCTGGGTGGCATGATGCTTTTCGGCTGACAGTGCCCTGATACGCATTCACCAGAACATGTGGAATATTATTCTGTGATCCTGCGTCCAGTCGTAACTTGGATTTACATAAATCAGTATGACAAATAACTACCCATTGACTTTTACCTATGTTTTGTGTTCTCAGAGTTTTTTGAAACTCTGTGTTATTTTCCGGAGACTCTGGTCCAGCCAGGATAGATGCCAGTCCCTCTGAAACTTTCAAAACAATGTTGATTGTCTCTGTCAGTTTTTTTCCTTTCAGGGGTAACATGATGTCTGCAACAAACATGGTCATGCTCAGCAATGCTGCTACTGTCTGCGGGAGTCAATGAAAACAGTTAAAAAAATAATTAGTCATGTAAAAAACTTTGAATTGAGAACCAAATCAATGAAATACTATGCAGCCCATGTCCTCACCCACCCAGACCATGATAAATGCTGGGTTTTCAACTTTACTTTTCCAACAAGCGGGACAGTACATTTCTTCTTTGGCCCAGAGAATCCAATGTCCATTATTATCACAAATAGTTTAAAAGGTTGACCATTGCATGTTTCCAGTATGTCTCCGTTTTTCTCAGATGACCTGAAGTCCGGAAATGATGGAACTTATGGACTTTGCCAACATATTGTTGCAGTACCAAGAACAGAAGGAGCCAATTGCCCAATCAGGAAGAACAGAGAGTTTATTCACAGGTTCAGCAAAGCAAATCCAAAGCAAAACAACCAGAGGAATATAGATAAGGCATATTGTTGTCCAGTAGGGTAGACTGGGGCAGTTTGAGGTCAGAGATCTTTAATCATTGTGTTAGAGAGGGACCGCAATCGCCGCAGCGAATGGAGGTAAATATTAGGAAAGTTGTTTGGGAGGAATTGAAGCAGATGAGAGAGGTAATGATGAGGAATGTGCTGATGAACAAGGGAGGCCGGAAGACAAATACAAAACACAAGGCAGGGTGCGAAAACTCAGGAACAAGGAACAAGGACTGCAGAGAATCAAAACACGAGAGAACAGAGATGAGCAGAAGGGGGTACAATGACATCTCACAATTAAACTCAGAAATGGAGGAGCACAAATGCCCAGAGCAGATAAGGGGAAACAACAAACAGGTGAGAAAAGGGCGTGGGGGAATGAGAATGGTGTTGAGACAACCAACGTATCAAGGGATAATGAGGGTGAATGTGAAACATGCAAACAAAGCTAAAAAATATGTGTAAACTAATTATCATGGAGATAGGACTTGACACATTTGGCTTTCTTGGTGTATAGGAACTTGAATTTGTGGATGCAAAAAAGATTTCTTCTTATTGACAAAGGATTTTCAAAGTATTCCTCAACCAATCTGGTTCTCAGGATCAAAGATCATGGGCAGCATGGTTTTCTTTTTTTTTTTTTTTTTTTTGCATTCCCTGAATCTTCTATTAACCTTATGCAACATGGAGAGTGAAATCTATAGAATCATTGAAATTTTGTTCTGAGAAAAAGTGTTCCAAATCTGTTGGATTGTTCTATCAGTTTTTCACATGGCAAGCCTTAACTAATCAATCCTTGCCTGTGAGTGACTGGGCCTTTAGTGGAGCTCAGTTTATGTCCTAGCATCATAGAATCAATTGGTCAACACCTGTTCACAAATTTTTTTTATTTATTTATTTATTTTTTAATTTCACAATTTTCCCAGTCTTATATTGCCTCTGTCCCATTACTTAGAGTGTGTTGCAGGCATCAAATTCAGAATGAGAGTCTAGAAAAACTGTTCAGAATAAACTTGTCTCCAGGGGAAAATCAAGATGGACGACCGAATGATTCAAGTTGTCCAGGACTGGCCGGTGCCCAATGATTGAAATAAACTCGAGCCTCTTGAGCTTTGCAAACTTTTCTTGATTGCTTTATTAATTGCTTCTCAAAACAGCAAAAATGGATATGTCTCGTTTTGCTGTGAAACTCTTCAAATATAATACAGCCCTACAATGTCAAAAGGCAGTAACTCCAATTGTCTTGTATTGGAGTTACTGCCTTTTGCCATTGTAGGGCTGAGTATTGGTTGATAACGTATGATTACCGACACTAATCACTGACCCAAGAGGGTCATTTTTTGGGCGGTCAAGGCATATAGATGAACGTGCCATGTTCTCTCGCACAATTAAAACATAAATCCCCAGAAAACTATCACAAATTCTTAGCACCATAGCAAATATACTTCATATATGCAATCAGGATACAAGGTCCGGTAACAAACCATCTCAGGTAGCACAATATCCGGGGTTTCCTCCAATTTGTTGTTAATTGCATAGAGGAAGAACAACTCTCTTGTCTGGTTCTGCAAAGACATGAAGTAGTAGATGTGTTCTATTTCAAAAATGATGATTTTCTGTACTCTCCATAATGAGCTTTTCCTCAGTAACCAACATACCTCTGGTGGATGTAGGGAGTCAAGATAGTCTTCTATTCCTGAAGAGACACCATGGAAAAATAAGAGGGAGAGAATTTAAAAACCAAAAAAGGAGGCCTCGGAAGGTTCTTGAACTTCGTTTGAAAATCTTATACTTACTCTTGCATTCTGTTGTCCCAGTTTCTAAGATCACTCCAGAAAAAGGGACATACCCATCCTTACAGGTGCAGTAATAGCTTCCTGCAGTATTGTGGCAGACAGTATGGGCACCACATACGTCTTTGAGACACTCATCCACATCTGCAAAACAAACCATGCAATCAGAATCACATCCAATTAGCTAATCCATTCCTAGTCTTTACTGTGTTTGGGCAGCTCTGACCTTCACAGGGCTTCAAGCCGCTGGCGATGGAGACTGGGGTGATTTCATGGTACCCTTGGTGACAAGTGCAATCATAAGCCCCTGGAGTGTTGGTGCAATTTGCATTGGGACCGCAGAGATTTGGGTCATCTTCGCACTCATTAATGTCTGCAGGATGTAAATAAGAGGGAGTCCTGGTTATGATGTTGTATGTGATTACTGCCAAAACCAATGAAAATAAAAACTGATCATTTTAATGTTGTTTTACACATTTCCATTAATCGTAAAACATTCCCACCCTCTTTATGTACAGTTTAAAATGCAGATTAACAGAAATGAATATTTTTCAGCATCCTTCCATTGTTGGATGTATGCTTCCCTAGAGAGCATTGATTACATAAAGGCCACTCATTAGAAACTCTGGCCCAGAGCAACTTGGACAATGAACTTTTTCACAGCACCAACAGGATCCCCCCAATACTGGGGATTTCATCACTGTTAGATCGCATAAGGAGAGAAATCGTGTCTTCAGTTGCCAATTAAGATAATTGGAAATCGCGTCAATAAAGGAAAATGATTGAGAACTACTAATTGCAGTCAAAAAGGGACGTGTCTTAGCACCCTCGCTGGCCACGCCACTGGGCAATAGTAGGCAGGCAAAGCATCTTAAAATAGGGCACCTTGTGTAAGATTTGCCAATTGAGTGCTTGGAGGGAATCGGCGGAGCTGTCAGCTACTGTGGGCTTGGCCTGCGATCTGTACCATCACTAATGAAGGCGGGCTTTGCGAGCTGGGCATGAGTCTGTGGCCTGCCTGAACTAACGCTATGCTCAATTTGTCATGTTAAATTTCTTAATTTTTTAGTTTTAACTGAATTTTTCTGCACATTGTCAAAGTAGGGTAAGATTTAGAACATACATCTCTAAATCATCTCTAATCATCATCCATTGGTGCAAATTTGATGTTTGCTCCATTACTCAGGGGGATTGATGCGTTTTCTTTGACCACCTTCTGTGGCAGGTGAAAGGATCAGTGTCTGTGATAGGACAGTATTGCCCGGCTTTAAAGTGTTATGACTGAGTCAACGAGGCAAATCATGATCACAGAGCACATTTATCTTGCTCTTTAGGATGTTGTTAGCATATTTCACTCCACTTTTGTCAGGGATAAATCCTCAGGTCAATTAGGAGAGAGTGAAATGTGTCGTATTGTAATCCCATTGAACATAATGCATTTTTGCCTCTGTCATTGGCTGTGGTTGAAGTATTGTGACATGGCCAATGTTGTGAATCATTGCTTTGCATGCACTGGTATTTCCGTCAGGAAATGCACATCAAGTTTAATTTTATTACCACAACGTGAACTGGTCACTTTAAATCAACAATGCAATTTATTTCTGGCTGAGTTCCGAACTAGCACTTAAAAATTATTTTTAATCCTAGTAATCTGACAGGTAATTCTCAATGAGACAGGAAAAAGTTTTTTGCTTGAAAATACTGTACATGTTTTGGGGCAAAAAATTCTGAAAACTGCATTAGAGGTGGACAGGTGGGCAACTGTTAAGGGCAACCAAAATTCTAGTGTGACTTGCCTGTAGGGCAATCACTTTCTTTGAAAATTCTGCAAGCTCTGCGTGGCCTTAAGATTTGGAATCTGCTCAAAGAACTGACACTGTTAGTGAAGCAAGCCATCATTAAAGTGAAAAATAAAGACAAAATTAACGAAAAAGCAGAAACATTATTGTGACCAAGTTAACTATATAAAAAGATTTCACATTCTGCATTTGAGTAGATATGGATGAAGTCATAATGCCATGAGTATTTTTACATACAGAACCTCCAGCCATGGATAGCCTCAAACAAGCCATCTTAAACAGGGTTAATGGCTGAAGTGAGTAATTAGTGGAAGAACTGGCATAGGGACTTTGGAAGCAGGTAATTCAGTATTATCCAAGCATAGTGATTGAGCTGAAGGTTTTGTGCTGGTTTGTCAAAAAATCTATAATATGCTTCCATTGGTATTCTTGTGATTATTTTCAGACATCTGAGGAGCAATGCATCGACCAATGACCTATCAGGGCATTTTTAAGCTGCTGTGATTTCTTTCTAGGTCAATGAAATACTGACATTTTCCTTACCGAGACATAACGCTTCCTTAGTTGGCAATCTGTCCTTAGGTACTTCATACCCTGGAATGCAGACACAGCCTCCATCCGCAGTACAGGTTGCACCTGGGCCACAGGAGCTTGTGGTACAGTCGCTATGACCTGCATACACATGGCACCCACACAATCTGTGGTGGAAAACTGTTGTTGAATTTTGACTTCTTTTTTTATATATGGTACTCTTTTGTTGTCCCACATCCAAGGACTGCTCTAACTGTACATTCTCTCGTGCCGACAGTCACACTTTTTCCCCCCCATCAACCCCATGAACACGATGAAGTGATCTTAAAAAATGAGCCAGAAAATTCCATGGTGCACGTGTGGCATTTGCAAACGGTAAAAATGTTATGAATTGCTTGTTATCTATATTTCATTCCTGTCATCCCAAGGGCCCCTTGGAAAGTTTCTGAGTCCCGTTTTTGGGCCCGGGACCCCCTGTTGTGAACTGAAGGCCTATATAATGCATAGTTCATTACATCATTTTACATCTGTCCAGAGTAACACTCAGGAGTGCAGGACAGTAACACACTCCAGAACATGAAATACTTTGTCACAACAAAGAAGCTGCCATTATACGTTATATTTATCTTTATCAAGCTATGAGATTTCCCAAAAAGGAAACCCAGGAAAAAAAAAAGAAAGAAGGCACTGAAATGCAGTGGCTGTTACTCACGAGTCGCAAAGACAGCTGAACACGCTACTTTTGGTAGACGATAAACGTAGTGGCCTTGCGGGCAAGCCAAAACTTGGATGTTGTTGACAGTGTTGGTGGAGCAGTTTTCCTTGGACTTGAGGTGTATGACACCAGTTTTGATTCCCTCCCCCAGTCTCGGGTGAGTGAACCCCAGATATGCGGAGTAGCTTGAACCAGAGCAGCATGATCCAATGCAGGATTCGGGTAAAACATCTCCGGAGATCCCAAGAAACTGCACCCACCATCCGGCCTTACGTTTGTCGCACTTTGGAAACCCAGGGAAACCAGTGTACTCATAGGCAATGTTACGCCAGGGATTTTTCAGCTCCCATGGATAAGTACAAACATCTAGATGAGATACGTAAGGAAAAGACATAAGCATTAGAAACCTTGAAATTCAGTTACGCAACTTGATAAGACCGTGGACATTTTTTGGAGTGGTAGGGAATCATAACGGGTCAAGCCCGAAAGACACCCTTAATATGTGAACCCTGGGTTGTTACAGCGGAAACTAACAGCCCAGCTGTTCATGCTTGGTGTGCATTCTTAACCCAGAGGATTGTGGGTGCGTCCCCATGTTCAAAAATTGATCCGTTCTTCCACTTGTCTCCTCTGGGCACACTTCCAGGTAGGATAAGAAGGCAAAGGAGGAGATGGCAACTTTTTTGAGTATTGGGACACTCTCAGTGGTTGCAGTCCACAAAGGGTGATCCATAACAGTTGTGAAAATGACAGTTGGACAAACGTGCAAGAAGCTTTAGTGTATTTTTGCCTACATTTTTTTGCTGCAACGCCCCTCACTGAGGTACTCCACATTGTGACACTCCTGGCCTTCCGTCATATCAGAAATTTTTGCCATTTGCCTGCATACATTGGGCATACTTCAAAACTAAAATTTGATTGAATAACTTTTGGTGTGCCCGGAGGAGACAAGTGCAGGAACGATTTCAGTTTCAATACTTTCGGTCACCAAATATTTGGGTGGTCTGATATCAAAGGTATCATACTTGAAGTACTTTAACAAATCTAGGTGTAAATACCAAGAAATAAAATCTGAAATTCCAATGGCCTATCTCGTATTTGTCTTTTGGTCTCAGCCCCAAATGTACTGTGTTCGGTGTATCACAAAAACAAAGGAATTGGAGCACTGTTCCAATACTTTTGGAGGGGACTGCATGTTTAGCATGGTTTATTAAACTTAATAGGGAATATCTGTTGAATGTCTGTAAATGAGGCGCAGCCTCAGCTAGTTCAGGCAGACAATTCAAGACATGCCTGCATTCTCTTAGACACTCCTATGCCACTGCCCCTACCCATCCAAAGGTTGGCTATTTAAGCTGCTCTACCATGCTGCCTCTGTTGCCAAAAAACATGCCTCAGACTGCCGCTGCACTGCCTCACTCCGCTGCTGCTAGTAACACTAGTAACATTGCCTGCTGCGGCATTGCTCTTGCCCACTGCTGGTTAACATCTCACTTCTTCTCCAGTATCCACCTTAGGGCTCTTAATTCCACCTGGGGGGGGTTGCCCTCTTTTGCTCAAGCTCAGTAGGCCACAGGGTGTGCCAGGGTCAGAGCCTAGATGCCAAGCTATCACTTTATCTATCTGTCGATGCTTCAATTAACTATTTACACATGAGTTTGCTGACTGAAAAAATCCTCTAAAGCATTACGTCTGACTTGAGGTCCAAGCTATTTTTCTAACACGTGTCATTCTTGAGGAAGAATTTACAAAACAAATCTCACAATCATAGAGACAAACTGAGGAAATTTTAAGTTCTGTCTGTTGTGTGGGGCTTTGTAGAAAAAAAAAACTAAATAACAATTTCAAGGCAAGGGACAGATTTGTTGTCATAGAGAGAATGAACCAACAAAATTCCTCATATCTCTTTCAGCTTTAAAAAATTAACTTATCATGTCCTTTGATCAGTAATGGGTGAAAGGTAATATCAAAGATCTATATATTAATTCTCAGTTAGCCCGGCCTTTGCAATGTCCTCCCAAACCACCCAACGGATCCCTGTGCCCTCTGGCATTTGCGTTCCAGACGAGCTTGCCTCTATCTCCCGCCATGAGGGATCGAACCAAATCGCCCCGTTACTGAAATTTGGGCCATTTTATTCGTTTTTGCCATGACGGGTGACGTCACTATCCATTAGGATTATTGGTCACAATCAACCCAGGGCAGAGCACGGGTATGGCTAGTCTAAAATAGGTGTCAAATTCCTGTCAAATTTCAAAGTGTTGTCCATTGATTGAATCATTCTGAAATGACTTTGCTGTCTTCTTTAGATTCAGTCAATCTATTATGCAGACTTACCTGGATATTGTAGATATTTTATTGTATTATTGTACGTTCTATTATACTGGAGGTAATGAGGTGCAATTAAGGATAAAAAATTGGTACATGGATGGTGAAATTACTGCAAACTTTCAAATTACTATTCATGATTTATAATCGGTGATGCTATTGTCTTCCAGCCAAAAATGCCACTTTTTGATCAAAGCAGGTTGTTTTATGACAGGTTGTCAAGATTTGGAGTTCCCTCTTGGGTTTTGTTATTTCAGAGCAAACATTCTGTACCTCCTCCCCCTCCCCAGTCGCAGCAAAACAATATAGTATCTTTCTGAGTTATATACCTCTGTGGGTCTGCTACATTTCACCTGGAATCACTGTGGACTGAAAACTTGGATGTGCAGCATGATTACTATGTTGGTCAATATTTTGAGAGGCATTTAATTAAGCTAACATCTGAAGAATCATTCAATTAACTATACTGCTTCACAGATGCAAGAGCTGTCTCCAGGGTCCAGTTTCCAACTTGAAGTACAAGACATATGTACTTGAAGTACATGACATAAGATTGACGAGTCATGAACACGCATGGTAGTGTATTTTTTGTATGAATCAGTACCTTCATGATTAATATGGGCATAGACCTTTACTTCACACAAAGATAGAAATCTTTCCTCTGTTGAGCTGAATGAAATGCTAACATATCGTCCCTGCATTCCGTGGCACTGGAAGGTTCTTGTTTCTCCGCCAGGGATGCTGGGAATTTGAGCACACCTGCAAAATACAAAAATATAACAATGCTGAGAGTAGCAATTAGGTAATTTATCACACCTCTCAAAATAAAAATTGTACTTCACTTTCTTGTGCTTTTGTGCTCTCATACATGTGTACTTATTAGAAAAGGGTGGGAATCCTATTGAATGTGCATGTCCTAACCTTCATACTTTGGAATTATGGCAAGACCTGAAGGCATATGTGCTGAAGTGATTTTAAAAAAAAAAAGATTAATATGAAACTGTTGGTATGGAAGAAACAGGCAGGTTGAAAATCAAGGTTCAGTAGAAGTCCTCCCCAGTGATGTTTTGATTAAACCATCTCAGACTGCTAATTATCAAAATTGGTAAGGTAGGCCAACAAATTTGTCAAAACCGACTGGTTGAGTTCAAGTTTCGACTTTTAGTTTTTGACCAAAGGACTTCAAAGAATGCTTCTGGCAATTTCCCCAAACGGCCCTTAAATGCCATAAAAAGTTCATCTAATTTGCAGAAAATTATTAGATAACTGTTGTTAAAGAAGGTTCCCGCAGTTGCAAAACTGAGGCAGCATCTATGATCTGTTCATAGACTGATTATCCATGGCAGTCTTTCTGTACAGACATGGAAAAAATTGAAGGTCCACTCAAAAATGAACTCCTAAGACTTTTAATGTTTTGTTATTCTATTTATATTTTTGCAAGTGCTCACTTTTCGCATGCTTTCTTTTTTTTTTAGATTTTTGGTTTTTGCCAAAGAGAAGGTCAGCACAATCAGTTTGATTCCAGCGCTGGTGTCTGAGCACCCATGCGACAATAAGTGCATGTATCATGGAACCAGATCAGGATCAAACGTATTTAACTTGAAAAAACAAATTGTTACTGAATAGTAACGTAGAAGCTAAGCATGCCTAGAAAGCAAAAATAAAACATACCATTAACCCTTTAAGGCCTAATGCAAAAATCCCAGCAGAGAATCATGCTGCCATGTTTACCATAGTAACCTGTATTTGGACTGAAGCACAGCTTCTCAGCTTTCAGGAACAGTTGGAATTTTTTTCTATTGCGCAAAACTTACAGTAATTACGGTACTTTCAAAATTACGCGCATATCTGTGTCGGCAACGACACGTTCTTAAAATGCGCACATGCTGTCCCGGTTTAAATGGGTTAAATGAAATAAAAACCGTTGTGAGTAAAGGACATAAAATGTACACTGCCTGGACAAATAAAAAAAAAAAAAAAAAAAAAAAAATTGGCGTTAGGATTTAAATAAGAAAATACTTAAGACCTTATGACTTATTCATTATTGCCATGATTAAAATTATGTTTTAGCAGACAACAATTCTTTTCATCCTGACAGATGCAGTGCATAGCTTCTCATTTCTTTAAAAACCATGTGAGAAGACGTATCCCATGGTTCTTGAAAAGAGTATTGGCCCTTTAAACAAAGAAAATGACTCAGAGGATTGCTGAAATCATTGCAAGTGGATAAAGAAGTGTATAATGCATTATCAAAACCTGAAAATGTAGTGATTTACTGTCATCTTCATGGAAGAAATGGGAAAGAAAAAAAATCATGAATGATCAGAAGTCAATAAAACGCTTGGTGAAGTTTCATCGTAAAAAAAAAAAAGTGAAAGTAAACTCATGGCTGTGTTCAAGTGAAAGTAAGAACATTTCTGCAAACTATTTTACAAACTATTTTAGTTTGCTAAGGTGCATAAAGAGTGGACTGAGGAGTAATGGGGAAATGGGGCCAGTCAGGGTAAGACAGGAAGCCCATAAAGCAAAGTGCCGTGATCAAAGCAATAGGTGGTCCAACAAAATATTAGAGCATGCAGTTTTTTTTTTTTTGGACAGGCAGTGGAGTAGCCTAATAAGCTTATGAGTCAAACACAAAGTCTGGAGACAAAAATTTTTAACTTCAGTACAATTGATTAAATATCGTTTTCAGTTTTGAAACCCTTAGTTCTGAATATTTTTTCAAGTTTTCAGTTTCAAATCAAAAATCAAATTTGCCAATTAAAAGTATTTTCCTGACGTTGCGTTCAAGCAGCACCAAATTTCATGAAAATGTCTGTTATTGCATGTGCAAATATGCTTTACTTTCACTTTCAAGGCATGTTTAGTGTTGACTTTTAATTTTCAGTTAAATTTATTTTTTTCCAGTTCCAAAACATTTGGTTCTTATCTGGCTCCTCTGCGTATCTGAGTGTTTACTCATGCTGAATGAGAGAAAGGTGTCTCACAATGGATTTCCACTGCCATTGTTCTGCTTCGAGTATCCAATGCGAATTTCTGCTCCATCTATTCCATCATAACAGCAATCCTCCCTATTGGTCACAGCAACGGAGGAGATGCTATGAATATGAATAATGTCAACCATCCACCAGGGCCTTGGTTCTCTGTTTGTGTGGGCGCAGTAATAGGTGCCTCCGTCAACGGCATAGTGAGGGAGCTGATACAAACCATTTTCCAGTTTCAGGGAAGACTGGTCGGCATGCTTATTATAGGCCACCTCTTCTACTGTAAAGGAATGAGAGGGAACCTAATTACTGAGTTTTCAAAGTTGGGTACATTATTTGCAAAAGTAATCTGGTTGTAATTGCAATGAACACGTACAATGTAAAAAGAGAGCTGCACTGCTAGAATCATTTTGTGGGCCAAACTGGACGTTTCCTCTGACATGAGTTCCCTCGTGAAACTTGCAATGGGTGTACTGAATTGTGTATGCGGTTTTCTGTTGAATATAAGGTCTGTGCATGATAATACAGTAATGGTCGCATTCTGCCAGCAATTTTCATACTTACCCGTGTGCACAGGACATTGCCATTGTAGTGCTAATATAGCAACTTGTTAGCCACTTGATACTTAAAATTTTACATTTGACATTTGAACTTTGACCTTGGGTTCAAGGTCAAACAGGAAAACACCCAGTATCTTGCTTATCAATGCATTTAGAGCTTAGGTCTATTTTATATACTAGGAGGGAATCATATACTGACCCGAGATTTCAGCTTTACCCGTGTCCACATGACATGGCCATTGTAAAAAATATTGTCCCCTATGGGCTTCCATAGCCTGCAAAAGCATGTATCAGCTTTAAATTTACTGTTGGCACCGTTCTGCGGAGCAGTAGTCACCGCCATGGCCTGAGTTCGGATCCGAGCTGTGCCAATGCCGGCTGTGGCCTGTAGCCTTTTTAGAGCAGCGCATAACTGGCTTTGTGCTGCTGCGATACGGGAGGGATAAAGCTGGTACAACTGAATATAACCCAAAGTGATCTGAAAGTCCAACGAAAATTCACAGCAGAATTTTGCCACTTTGCTCTAAACACAGCATCTTAGACTGTGCACAGTGATGCAAAAAGCAAGTTTGCAAACTATCAAGCTAGTTTAGCACGATTATATAACAGGTCACCGTAAGTTAAGTAGCAATGGAAATCGAGTGTAAATATTTCTTTACTCAGAACATAGTGTAATGTACTCTAACAGCTACGCTATCTACAGCGCAAAGAGCTTTTTTACCATCAATTTTTTTTTTTTTTTTTATCATCGCAAATGATAATTTCAGCGACCTATTGCCAAATCCTGCAAGCCAGCTGAATGGTTTGCTAGCTAGCTAGCTAAAAAAATTGGGATTCAGTGCCAGGTCACCTAATTAGCTAGCTAGCTAATGAGGTAGTTAGAACAAATGTTAAAACACATGATAGCAAGGAGTCTATTTACCCACAGACTGTGATCAGCTACTATTTTTGAAGGGTTGTATATGGTTACTTTATCAAAGTCAATGTATTAGCCACCTAGCCAGTAGATCGCAAGCTGTTGGCACGAGTTTGTAAAGACTGGCAAGAGCACTGCACATCGGCATGGGCATCTGACATAGCTAACCCTTGAAAAAGCTTCCAATCGCGGTAGAATGGTGCTTTCAATAGGCTTAAAATTTGATTACATTTCCTAACAAGACAATATAGATAATAAAAGGCTAACAATAATGTTTGATGTAATGGAACAGATTCCTGGTTTCTAGTCTTACACAGAAGCAGCCAGCCAGTCTAAAAAGTTTGCGGGACATGCTTGCGACTGAGTTGAGTGGATTTATGGGCCGGACCTTGAGACCGCAGCTCAACCCCCCAATTACTATTGCGCAGACTCTGGGTCCAAATGTGCAAGATTGCAATGTGCTTATGAAAGATATTTTAGCTCCGTTTTTGTACAGCGTTACGAAGTGGAGATGCATTGTCCATTTTTATATAATCAATAGGCTGATGTGATTGGCCGCAATGGAACCAAACCCCCATTACACCCACAGATAATTGATTTGTGTAAGACCAATCCTTCTGACAACAGCACCACAGTTCCTCAATAATGTCATCAATCTAGGGCTGATTATGTTTGATGGTCATTGTTTATTTTATGTGGTAATTTTTGCTCATTTTTACAAAGGATGCCAATAACTCTTAAGTTGATAGTAATTATGAGATGTTCATTTGTGCAAAAATGAAAAAAGTTGTTCCAGAGAAATGTTGAAAAAATAAGTCATGGGCACAAAAGACCGCTGATGGCGAGAGTAAATTTATAATGTTAAGTAGCTTCTTGAAATTTTCTGACTGGAATTTAATGATAATACAAACTAATAAGAAAAATGTCAACTGTGGACTAAACATCGACACAAAACTCTTGAGCTTGGAATGCAAATGAGGTTCATGCGCTAAAGTAGAATACGCAAAATGCATAGCTGTCTGTTTTGAACATGTCTATCAAAAAGCCATAGTCATGAGGTTACTTCATAGCTATTTTCTGGCTTACAGCTATTTCACATTTATTAAGCAAAGATTTACTTACCATCTTCAATGCAAATGTGAAATACTGGAATGGAAAGCAGAATGGCTGGAAACAAAGAAATATCAGGGTTGCAATAGAAATTCACGATCACAAAATGAAGGTTAACTCTACTGCCTGATACAGATTTAGTTTTGAATTCACTCAAAATTAATTTAATCCATGTAAAGCACCCTGCCCAGATAATTAACACAGCCCAATTACCTAGTAACAGTGGAAAATGTCCAGCATTCATCTTTGCTTGTTCTTTGCTGGATGTAGATCTGATCTACTGGAATACGCTTGGAAAAAGCTCGTTTTGAAAAACAAAAATCATGCAAACACGGAGGCAGGAAGCTTTGATAACAGGACTGTTAGTTTAGACCCACCTTCAAGGACTATTTCAGCTGTTGAAAACTGAGCACTGTACAAGCTTCACATATTTATACGTAAAAGGTATGTTAGATCGTGACTATCAATGTAAAGTAATACATCGTATTTTCAAACCAAAATATTCAACCTACAGGATGACAATGGACTTTTTCTGAGCCTGCATTCTTCCAAGCCATTGAATTTAAAATTGAATCATTGTAATCATAATTTGTGCACTTTTACCAACTTGTTTTGATGAAAATGTAGACTTCCGCCCACAAAGATGGGAGAAAATTGTTTCAGGCACAAAAGCAATACATGCATTCATTGTATGCAATTAAAAAAACATTATTATGTATGAACAAGGAAATGGAAAAAAAAAAATCCTGTGCTCAATGTGTCCAAATATCATGGCATTGCTTACAACAGTTCTTTTGGAGTGTGAAAGCAAAATAACTCAAGATAATATGCATAGCCTAAACAACGACACAGTAATCTTAACACATTTACTGGCACATACCGTCAAGAACAGATTTCCCGCCTGCGATCTGCTGCTGCTTGGATGGATTTTTCGCATGCACGCTTCAGCCTTTTCGCCTCACGCTCAAACTGCCTCTGTGTGCTTGGAACATTTTATTTTTTTTGTTGTGACACATTCCTGTCAGAAATCGTCAACCGATTGAATGCCAGGTTTCGTGTTGACCAATGAAATGTCCCTGCCTCGTTGCAGGCCAGTACACTGTACAGTTTACTAGGTTATTTGGTTCATACGCTCCTGCCCTTGCTTTCTTCACAACTTTGGAGTAAAATGACAGTTTATGTATTTATACACCAGTGCCCATACTTTTCTTTTACCATAATACCTACATTCAACACGAAACTTGGCATTCTGTTGGTTGGCGATTTCTGACAGGAATGTATCACAAAAAAATACCTCGCTCTTGAATAAAGATCGGAATGTTACTTCATAATTTAATGGATCTGTACGGCCCATTTTGGCAAGCTTTTGATATATTTTGGTGCATCAACATCAGACAAATTAGACTAGACATACTTACACTGGAAGCCTGGTCATATGGAGAATATTGAACCAGTAAACTATTTTATACAGTAAAGATAGTCAAAATGAATTAAGTGAAATACCCCTACCCTCACATCCCAATCCTCACATTTCTGATTTAGTGTAATTGTGAAATGAATTCAATGTTTTTTTGGTTTTTTGATTAGATATAAATTCTGCACATAAGTTTTTGGCAGAATTATCTATAAGAGACTCTTATTTTCAACTGTTGTGATAGAAACAGTATAAGTGAGATTTCTGCCAATGTAATTTAATTGAGGTTATGCCCTCCTTTTGAGCCAAAAATATAATTTACGGCAACGTTAATAAATTGTTTAAAGTGTGAGTCAGGTTGCCTGTCAAGACCAAATTATCAAGTTATTGGTGGAAGATTGTGATTATTCAAGTTTCATAAGGACTGGATAAAACAAATATTGGCACCCAAACTGCCCCTTTACAGACCTCTGGTTTGAATGCTTATAAACTTGTTTAGTGAAAAGCATATCAAGTCTTACTTTACTGACAAAACTATTTGATTTGCATACATCAACTTAAAATATTTGATGGATTCTCATTCATTGTTGATTGTAAAAGAAACTATTTGGCCAAGAATGGATTTAGACATCCAGTATCTTTTGTTGGATTTCAAAATCTTCCATATGAAAGAGGTCATATTAGTTCATTTTGTAATATGTAGCCTATTCAATGAAAGAGGTCATATTAGTTCATTTTGTAATATGTAGCCTATTCACTTCACCCTAGCTGACAGAATCCTTGCCTGAGTCATCAACAAACCAACTCATCTCATCAAGGGAGACGTACAATTTACATAGTTCCAGCCTGTTAATATATGAAAATCGCACAACCTATTCCACGCGGACACACAAATGAAAAGAACCACACAACATAAACACAGGAGGATGTTTCAGCAGCCCAGAGGAGCAATGCATCTTTATTCAGCACTTATTTTGTACTCAAATTCTGTTTACTCTGTCAACAGTTGGCATCTTGCACACTGTGTGACACTCATCCTGCATGACTAACCCTGAAAAGCAAATATATTTACATGAGACTAACCGCCATTGCAAGAATTCGCAAGTAAATCTTTAGTCCAATCTACAGCCTTATGTCACCCCTTATTTATTCATGTGCTTATTTCATATTCACAGCAGACAGTGACTTCTCATTTTGTCTCATTGTGGTAATGCATTTATTATTATGCATCACTTGAGTTTGTCAGAGATGGTCACTCTTTTTGTAAATAATACACCTTAGATTACTGAGACTGCAAATGCTTTCTGAGTTACACATCAGAAAAAATTGTCTGGTGCAGACACATAACATTACCACATCAAAGGTAATTTAACAGAGGTTGTTTCATGACTTAGATGAAAGCCTCTTCATGGTAACGCTATTTACCTAATCTTTCAGTACACAGTAACAGCTGGGTCATTCCATATCAATTCACACACCCTCTCCAGTGACATCTCTCAGATATGACTGAAAAAAAATCTAAAATTAGTTTTTGACCCCAAATGAAGGAATCTCAAATTTTAGCTTCATAGCTTTAGTTATTTCGGCATTATGGCCCTGGGAAATTTGGGTGCCATGCCCACTTTGTTCCTGCACTTACTTTGTAACCACAAAATTCCACCCTGATATGATGAATAAGTTATTGTGTGTATCATTATTTGGTATTAGAGTGTGATTTCATCCACCAAAACCATCAATACTGAGCTAATCAGAGTTGACTTACTTTCTGGACTTAGTCATTTTTAAGAAATATGGGCCAAAGGGTCCATTTTTCAAAAAAAATCAGTTCATGCAGAAGGAGCTAGATAAGGAAGCTTTTTATCGGCGCTAAAGTTGAATAAGGTGTATAAGTTGGTCATATTAAAAGCAAATTATCTATCTCAAATGGAGACATGGTAAAATCATTCCCTTAAATGAGGGTTCTGCAGGGTCTGTTCGTCCTGTGACCATTTTTGGGAATTTTTTTTTTTATTGTTTTCAGTCAAATCTGAGAGAAAAACTGGGGAAGTTTCTGGAATCTGTGTGAATTGACATGGAAGGACCCAGTTATCGACTGCAGTTTGTAAAAAAAAAAAAAACGAAAAAAGAAAGGTTGCATTAGTGGTCCAAAAAACACTCAAATGTCTGTACTTGTGTACTCTTAGTACTTCCAAAAAATGTTTTAATTGTTCAGTTTTTCATCAATGATTGTGATCGGCTCTGTTCGTGTCCTCTGTGGGTTGCGAAGTGCTGTCCTGGAAAACATAAAAAGAAAATCATTCAATTAACTGAAAGTAATGCTAATGCTTTGTTAATGTATTTGATAGGCATTCAGGTCAGCAGTGTAGCATGATGGATAATGACGCAACTGAGCTTATATCACACACATTGAGATTTCCCAACAGTAAAATTTAACAACTCTGGAAAAAAAAATTATTAAAAATAATACATATAAAACATAAATACATATTAACTACTTAATTGTTTTAGTTATGACATACGTGCATCTTTAAGTGTTATCAAATAAAGGTGAATAATCAGCATAGCTTCTATACTGAGGAGTGTAATGATTTCGAAACTGGGCTTCTAACTGTGAAGTTTGGATTCAATTATTAAGTTAGGCACCGTAAAAGCACTATATCCTTGATTGTGCGATTGGAGGTGCCAACTTGCTCAGCCAGTGCCTAGTAACACACTCTGAAAGGCCCAAACTTGACAGATTTGTTCCATAAGCCCTGTGTGAAAATATGTAAAGTGACTCTGACCTTTCGGTGACTGCCAACATTTGCGTGTCTCTTACCTCAGAGGCTTTAATAGTATCCTCTCTGGGTTTCCCTGTCGATGGCCTCTCTGGTCCCCACTGACATGACAGCAACCTCCTGTAGGCTGCTCGTACCTGTGCAACACCAGTCAGCAGTGTCCAGCAACATTCAACATAGTAAGCAATAAAACAGTCTCAATGAAGGGGAGGGTTTGGTTACCTCTTTGTTGAGTAAACAGTGAACAATGAAGATAAAGGTGCCCTGCTGTGAGTTGAGGATGATGAAGATGTATTTTAAGGTAACGCTGTTCTGGAAAAAGCCCAGGATCCAGGAACACCCCAAGACAAAAAACTGGGCGCAAATTTTGAAGGTAATCAACCTGAAAGACAAAAAAACCCGACTGGTTGTCTCTCACTCTTCGGTCCCTAACTGTAACTGACTCTGACCCGATTCAGCTTTATATCAGGGCAGGAGTCTTCAGGTTTAGTGTGGTCCTATCAGGCTGTCAGGCAAAACCGCACACAAGCCCAATATCCATAACCACTGAAAAGTTTTGAATCAATCGTCATTTAATTAGTTTCTGCTATTCATTCAATAAAAGTGTTTTTACAATCATAAATTAAAACATCGTATTCTTAGATGTTTTGATAAATATTTTGAATATTTGGGGACTAAAAAAAGCTTTTAAATGATTGCATGAACTATTTTAACCCCTTTGCGCAGATACAGACCCCGGTGTCTGCAAATTCTGAAATTTAATTTCTAAATAATTCTGTAGTTGAATTTCCAAATGTCTTGCTTCACTGCAATAATTTTCCACAGTCTCTGTGACACAAATACTGAGTTATAAAGCCTAAATAGGTTCATGCATGACAGGAAAAATTGGCATTATTTGAATTCTGCGCAAAGGGCTTAATGATTTCTCATAAAAGTATCCACCATGCAATTAGATCACTGCTTGGCAAATTTTAGGCATTCATTCACAATAAACGTCCACTTGGACGATAGTATTTCTTAGAGGAGTGTCTTTAAAGGGTAAACTTCAGGAACTTCATAATTCAGATGATCACACACCAGCTCTATGGAGTTTAAATCAGGCGATTGAGCTGGCCACTCCATGTCTTTTATTACCTTTCCAAAAAACACCTGTAAAGTATATACACACTCACCTGGTGTCCTTTGACTTTGAGATTTCGCTCTTCATACTAGCCAGTGTAGGCTGCAGGGTCCAGATGATTACGCAAAATGAGACCAAGTTCAGCTGTTCAGATAACAAAAGGGCCATTCTCAGGACCAACAACTTATTTTCATGTGATATGGACAAAGCATATTTAGCATTGCACAGGATTACATACCGAGAGAATAGCACACACTGGACCAATGAAACTCCACTGGAAATGTTCAGCATCGTTCAACCAGCACCTGAAATCAAAAGTCAGACTCTAAATCTCTATTTCTTCTATATTTCAGTGCGAGTGCTCGTTTCCTCTAATCAGAGACTAAAGCTGCATTGGAGACCCTTCGAAAGGTCATAAGCAGAGAGAAAGACTGTTTGCAGGGGACAGAATTTCGGCCATGTCCACTTGGAGGTTGAAGTTTTGAGTAAGGTCGAGTAAACTCCAGTTGCATTGGACACAGAAATTATTCCCGAAGTAATCGCTATCTAACTGGAGCATGTCAGTAACCCAGTCTTACAAGTTTCTGTTTCATTTAAAACGTTGTCAATATAGGCAACTGCCTTTGTAGGCAGTTGCCAGCAAGGCAGCACACTAGGTTTTGAGACACAACTAACATTGCGCACAGTAGCCATGTGTCATATCAAGCAAAGTTATGAACATTAGCAAGCCAGCTAATGTCAGCTAGCTGTTCACAATTAGCAAAGATATTGATACCGACCGTGTAAACAATCTTGCAAATTCACCCGTTGACATGGGAGTGCAACTTGCAATATTATAATATCATTTAAATTTCCATCAAGTTCATGGACATGTAATAATGATCGGAATTAGAGCCTTATAAGAGACAATGAATGAGTATACACATAAGGTTACTTTTATAACAACCATTTTGAAATTCTATTAATAGTAATATTGTCTCAAAGACATCATTCCTATTTGTGTACTAGTGAAATTGAATGTTTATCTGGGCCTGGACCAGGTGCAAACTGACTAATGTCATACAGGCAAAACTCTTTGGATCTCTGGGCATGTCCAAAAACACATCTGCAATCATTGCTTATCTCCATTTGTGCCACTAAAGAGAACAAAACTGAGATCTTAGAGATTGTTACTCTAAGAAAAATTAACTGCTGTTTAATATTGAAGAGCCTAGAGCTAAAAGTACTTTTTCACACCCTTTGAGTTATGGACAGAAGTCAATTTTCTCAATTTTTTTCAAAGTGGCTGTTTGGTGACTTCAGTACTTTTAGCACTAGGGTCTTCAAATTGACTTTGGTAACTATTAAAAGCATTATTTATTTGTGAAAATGTGACAATTCGCACTATGCTCTTCAATTGTACTTATTGTACTTGTAGAAGCAGTTTGAACTAAAACCAGCATACACAAAGGGTCCCCAGGACAGACATTGAGAACCATTGCTGTTGGCTGTCCTGAACTGAAACTTATTTTCAAGCTAAGGGTTTCGTCCAAACCCATTACCTGGCTTCACCTCAAACAGGGATAAGAGAAGGAAACCGACTGATAGAAAAGATCTAGCATTATTTGAGTGACTCCAGCTGACTGTCCAGTACTTGTGCTTGCTCCCTGTTCGTGTTTATGACCCTGCTTTATGACCCTGCTCAATAAGTGCGCAGCTTCCAGTTGCTAAAGAAGCAGCTGGCTGAGAGGAGCAGACTTTGGCGGAGGGCCATGTGTTATCTTCACCCTTCGAAGCTGGTAGCTGGGACCATGTATTAGCATGTTCACACATAGTTCTGGAGGGAATGGAGAAAGTTATTTGTAAGCTTAAGTGCCATTGTCTGTAAAGTTCAGGCAGGTTCAGACAGGTGGTGATAGTGACTATGGTGGTGATGACTATCACCACCTGCCTGAACCTTACAGACAATGGCTCTTAATGACAAGATCCCTTCAATTATAGAATTCATGGGTTCCATCTGGCATGCTCTCTCCCTGTCTCCGAATGGTTTCCTCCCAGACCTACAGTTTCCTCCCACAGTCCAATGACATGTTTGCTAGGCTAACTAAAGACACTAAATCTGCCATAGGTATGAGTGTCAGGGTACATGGTGCATGTGTGCTTCGAGATGGATTGGCGGCATATCCAGGATGTATTCGTACAGTTCACTCAGTGCCTGCTAGGATGAGCCCCAGCCCCAACTCTATCTACGCACCATCCTCCCGTCTCCCCACTGACCCTGAGCCTAACCAGTCATAAGTAGTCAGATAATGGATAGATTGGTGCTGTATGGGTCTAATACCACAGCAAATTGTGCAATCTGAAGATTTTTAGCATTGCTAAGAAAGGGCCAGTGAAACTGAAAATAACTTACTGGTCTTTGCTGCCATAACCATGTGGGAACACGGCAGCGGACACTCCCACCACCACTAAGGGAGTTCCGTAGCCAATCAGCAGGAGATATTGCGCCTTGAGCCCCTCTCTGTAGATGACCTGCACTTTAGTTAGGCTCCTGATCAGCAGGAACAGCTGCAGAGTTTCCAGCAACATCCACACAAAGCTGGCCAGAAAAAGAAAGTGCAGTATGCCAGCGATGGCAGCACACGCCACCTGGATAAGCCACAGGAGACAAATGAGAACCTTATTCTCACCTGTAATAGATCAATTTGCAGTATTGAAACATAACTTTCAGATTAAATTGCCCATTTATGTAGGGACCACCATATCATGAGCAGACAGCTATGACAGGATGTGATGACACAGTGTGTTTATTTGTAATACTAGAAAAAACCAGAGCTGTGCTCAGAGAGCGCAAGTACCTCTGCCAATGTGCTCAATGTTATTTTTGCCAGTATTAGCTAGCAACCCCTGTGTTTATGCAGTCCTGAAGTCTTCGCGCAAATTTTTTTAATGTGTTTTTGACCTTTTGCATGTCCTTGACTTTGACCTTTGACCTTGACCTCCCAAAATCGAATCACCTCTTTCTTGAACAATACTTAATCATTCCACCAAATTTGATGAAAATCCGTCCATAACTTTTTGCATAATCCTGCTTACAAACAAACCAACAAACCAACCAACCGACAAACGATAATGATCACATGACCTCCTCCAACTTCTCTTGGTGGAGGTAATGATTGTTGGAAGTCATCGTCACGTGCCAAAAGTCCGCCTGTGCCAAATTTGTTCTTATGTTTTTGAAGTTCACTCAGTCTCATTGAGAGACGTTGTTTGCAAGCAGCAGCGCAGCCGGATTTAGTGCAGGTCTCTCACCCATCCTTTTCAATGTAATTCAGTAGTACGAATGCAGTCAAGTCAATCATTTTTTTTCTCTCAAGAACTTGCAGTCGCAAATGTGGTTACAAACGAACTTCATCAAATGACCCTCCATTTTAGACAAGCCCATAGAAAGTTATTGCGTGAGGCTAAAACTACTTTGCCCATACCTTTTCTACAGTCTTTGGATTAATCAAATGTTGCAAATAGAATGACTAAAAATGACAATCTCAGTCACTGTGGGCCATTGTTATTCGCGTTAAAATTCACTATTGACCGTCAATTTTTTTTTTACGAACATACTCAGAGTCATTCAATGACAAAAAAGTCTTACTGTTTTTAGAATTACATTCTGCCCACCCTCGGAATTATTTTTAAAAACAGTCATGTTTTCAAATAACGAGTAGCACCACAGTAGCCGTTTCATACGTTTTCTCAGACTCTTACCGCATTCTCAGTTCGAGAGGCACCCACGAGTAAGAGCAGGTGACCCGTGAATAGGCAGATACAGAGGTGGAGACGGGCGGTGTTGTTTATCTTTGGGTTCCAACTGAACAGCAGGAAAGTGAGGATGGCAGCGGCGAGGAAGGCGAGGCCCACACACATGCAGAACAGGTTCACCGTCTCCAGCAAAGAATCATCCTCATTCTCCTCCTGAAGACAAACAGAGAGCTCATCTTTGTCCACGGTCTTTTCGATCACTTGTATCACTTTGCATCCTTTCTTCATAATCTTTCCTCGCTTCTGAGGTACGACTCAACAGAGGACGCAAGAAAACGAAGCAACCACTGAGTGCATGAATGGGTTACCTGAGGTAACCTAATGGTGTTTCTTTGCACTTGCTCATTTTAAGTCAAGTCAATTATATCCACACAATATGCCACCCTATTTACTAGCTCGAGAGCCATTCGGGAGCCTAGCAGCTCCGGTCACACTTTAGACGAAGCGTTGTAATACAGCATGTATAATGCCTTCATAAAGTATTAAAGCAGTATAAAGTATAAAGCAGTATTCGTGTGATGTTCCTGTTGAAACTGTTGTTGATGATTGTTATTGTCTACGTGTTGTTTGTAACTGCTGTATTGTTTGTTACTTGTTGTGTTGACTGTTACTTGTAAGTGGTGTGTATGGATTGTGAAAACAAATTTCCCCCCTCGGGACAAGAAAACTATGAATCTGAATCTAAATGAGACATAATGTCTTCATAAATCACACAGAGGCTAATGTTATGCTTCAAAAAGGGTGAAATAACACATCCTAATTCAGCATGTTATGCCAGATGTGACAATGGCAATGTCACTTAGCTGACAATGTCACCCTTTATAGCATTTAGCCACCAGCTAAGTGACATTATCAGTTATATCACATCTGGCGTAAGATGCTGAGTAAGGATGTGTTATTTCACCCTTTACATAGCATGATATTTGCTTATGTATGATACATGCCGACATTATGTCTCATTCATGAAGGCATTATACATGCTGTATAAAGCCTTTATGAGCAACACTTCATTTAAAGTGTGACCCCAGCTCCTAACGGGTAGCTCCTTCACGGAGCATTTAATGGGTAGGAATGTCCTTATAATTGCAGCCCTTAACTGATTTGCAGCTGACGCAAGAACCAAAGAGACAACAACAGATGAAATAAGAATTTGTCATGAGCCTAAAGTATGCGGTCATTTGCTTCTGTCCCTCTCAACAGCTCCAAGAGACACACTACCTGTATCTCTGTCCGCAGGAGAAGGGCGAAGGTGGAAAGGTGGGTACAGCTGCATTCAGTGT
This sequence comes from Gymnothorax javanicus, assembly GCA_029692085.1. Taxonomy (NCBI): domain Eukaryota; kingdom Metazoa; phylum Chordata; class Actinopteri; order Anguilliformes; family Muraenidae; genus Gymnothorax; species Gymnothorax javanicus. Next base: position 48,335,342 of record CM056206.1, on the reverse strand, counting down.
AGTTCTCATTGGAGAAGGAGTTTGTGCAGCCCTCTTCAGACCAGTCTGCTTCCAATAAATCATCCTCCCAGTACACGCAGGCGATCCGCCCGACCTGCAACGTCTACTGACCGGGACAAAACGAAGACGGATTAGCAACGATGGAATGAGATTTTGACTTGCAGTCGAGTGGATTTACTTTGTTTGATTTCTTATTAGGTGAAACAGTTTTCAAAGCTCAGAGCATGCACAGTAAGTGAGGCACAGCTCCGACAACGTTTGTCAATTTGATTGTTAATTGAGGGTCAAAATTGAATATTCTGCATAAAATAAATTTTATGAGACTGATTTTTGTAATTGTGTTGATACACCTTCTTCTATTGTAGTGCCCAGAATGGCAACTGAATGGTGTATTCCCTACATAAGTGGTGTGCTGCACACGGCTATCAAAGTAATAGCCATACTGGAGTGCTGATGGAACCCCAGCAGCACAATTGGATGCGATGTGGATGGACGCCTCTGTAACCAATTGGGCAACTTGGCCCTTTATGGAGAGAACATTTCAATGTCAAAACAGTGAGTGTTTTACATGAGTCATCACGGCTCACGATATTGCGCACTTTGCAGCCCTCAGCCGATACAGGCCCTGAGCATGCTCTGGTCTACAGGGGTGGCACATCTGCTCGGTCAATTAAATTCTGCCAAAAACATGGCAAATAAGACCACGAGGCATGGAGGTATCATCCAAGGTATAGCAAATGATGAGGAACATATAGGATGGCGGCAGAGGATCTTTTTGCTTGACTTTTTTGCAAGATAATTCCTGGAATTCATGCAACATCAGCAAAAGATGGGATGGCCTGCTTCCACACCTGAAGTGTAATTTACTGCCACATCCTCTCGCCAAGACCGGGGACCAATCATTAATCTCTCACTGTCTCATTGTGGCTCCATGCACTAAGTCAGTGAGTCCTTATTGTGTAAGGTAGGTGACTCATTTGGCCATGCCGGTTAGAGCTGAGCCAGGTCCAGTTGCTGAAGTACTGCACTGACAGTACAGCAGCTTGTCATTGACTAGTCTGATCAGCTTTTCATCTATGTAGGAAAAATGTGAAAACAATGGTCCCAGCGTCTTTTCTTCACCAATTTACGCACACTGCAGCCGTATCTTTGACAGCGCTTAGAGGTATAATACTGCCAAAGACTTCACAGTCACAACATTGTCATCTGCCGGCAGTTTTTTCCATTTCTGCACAGTGAACCTGGCTCCCAGTGTATCCTTTGGTGACCATTAGTAGCACTGCATCATTCCTTGCGACTGTAATGGAGTACGTCCTCCAATAGCGATAAAGTACTACTGCCTAGCGATCTAGAGCACATAAAATGCAACATAATAGTGAATTACTTGCTGAGTGTTTATAAATAAGTGGAAGGCTGCATCTCATAAAACTCTTTAATCACTGGTAAAGCGCAAGAATGACTAAGAGACCAAGATGGGGTTTAGGGAGGATGTCAAAAGTCACGTTTCCAACCAAAAGTACTCAGAACTTTTAGTCCCAGGGATTACTTTTCAAAGAACTAAAAGGCTCTTCCAGCCCATCATTTTGTGTGTTTCCTCAACTGTATAATGTTCAGTGAAGATTAAATTTAGACTGCCGACATGAGAAAAAGTGAAGGTCTCTTATTTTACCTGTTATTTTTGCATCATCCTCAGTATAAACACCGTCAGCCAATCTGTCATGCAATTTCTTCTGAAACTCCATGTTGATGCATGAACGCACAATAAACAAAAAACAAGCTAGTTTGCGACTGCAAGTTTTTAAAAATGGCATATATATATATATATATACATATATATATAAAGGGAAGAAAAGGCTGATTAGAAAAGGGAAACAGGTGAGTGTGAGGGAACAGAGTGTGCAGGGAGGTGTGGCTATGAATAAGAACCTGAGTGTGCTAAATAAGTAAACAGAAAGGGGAGGGTGAAAGCAGGAGTGAATAAAGGAAAACAGAAATAGTGACAGGTGAGCTAAAAACAAAGGAACTGATATGTGATGCGACCAAATAAACAGTGAATACCAGGAAAATAACAAACACATGAAAAAATGCAAAAATATACAAATACAGATTCAGATCCTGACACACGTCCTCAAAATCTTGTGACCACATCACTTACGTCCTCATTCAGCTGCACTGGTTACCGGGCAAACAGCACATTGAATTTATGATCTTCCTCTTCATATACAAGGTCAGGCACAACGTTGCACCCCCCTACCGCTCTGAGTACGTCCCAACTCACACTCATTAGCTGTATGCTCACACTGTCCACTCCTACTCAACTGGCCCTCAGTCTATCCCCACCACATGATGGTCTATGATGGGTGATCAAATTTTCAGCTCTTCAGTACCCAGGCTCTGGAATTCTTTAGCAGCACATACCCACCACATAGAGTCACTAACATCTTTCAAAAAATTACTGAAGACCTGTCTGTTTACTCTTGGCATACCACTGGCTGTTTCCTTTCCATGCAAAAACTGTCTGTTGCATTATATACAACAACTTAGTAATTATCTAACAATTATAACTATTTTAAATGTGTACATTTCCTGTCATATTTCTATCATGTATGTTTATTTTTTCCCACTTATGGTTACCTTGTGTCCAGAGAGGCTCTATTCAAATAAAATGTATTATCATCATAATTATTATGACTATCACAAAGCATTATCCTTCCATGCAGGGACTTTTTGGGGAGTAAAAAAAAATTCCTGGATGTTCATTTAGTATTTCCCCCGGTTCTTGCGGAGGAAATGCTGGGAGTTTCTCCAAAGGTTCTAAGTTCCTGGGTAAAGGTGCTGCTGTTGAAACATGACTAAAGTGGGCTTGTATTAGCTGGCATACATTATCAGAGACAAGGTTACAAGGCTTAATATGAGTATCACACTAAATTGCAGATTTCCATCCGCGATGAACCACCACACACTTTCTTCTACTCATTCACAGAGCCACTTACAAACGTAATAAGTGCAGATTTGACCAGCAACAAAAAACGAATACCATACTGGATTTAAACTCTCGCTGTTGCATGGTGTTCACAATCAACCGTAGCCACTTTTATATTTTACAATCATTTATTACTCTTTCTTATTTTGTTTATCCATTTCAATGGCTGAGGGCGTGACGCCATCGAGGAAAAGCAATTCTGAGGTGGGTCAGGTCTTTTGAACCAGCTCATTTAGCTTTACATTTTGCTTTGCTGTGGTTACTGTTCTTCACCCACAATGTTGCAGTGCTAGCTAGCTAGCAACAATATCTGACACATCTTGAAAAAAGAAATAGGCAGTCGGCAAAGAAGCACAAATTTGGAAAACATGCATAAACTCAAATACCGTAGCCAGAGTATGACCAAAATGATTGAGTATGGTTATTTACATTATTTTCACATTTAAAAGACTCCAGCATTGTAATTCTTTAAGTCTCCAATAGGTCCATTCTATATAGGTCCATTCTTTACCTTCTTGTGGTACAAGGTGAACTTGACAGGCTCCGGGAGCTCCTTGTGTCTGGTCTTTGGCAGTGCAGCAGTGATGATGTCAGAATACATCTTTGAGACATTTTCACTCTCTGAGAAGTTTGGATAGATGAACTTCTCCATATCACTAAATGACATCAGAACTGCAGCAGCAGAACCTGGAGCAGAGAGACACTGGTTATTCCCCATCTCCATCTAGTTCTATCATCATTTTATAATCAGTTTTATCTTCTTTACTTTTCCATCTTCCCTTACCGTTGTTATTTACAGCAACAGCTGAAAGATTGATCGCCATCACGTTTCTCATGGCAACCAATGTTTGTATCTCAGCAGTGTCCCCCTCTGGTCCAATGGCCACTGAGCTTATCTCTATAGCAAGAAAATATACCTGTATCACTTTTTAGAACAAGGGCAACCATGGAATGCTTTTGTTGAAGCAGCATTATTTAGGTCAGAGGTGGTCAACCTGAATAAAGTCATATCTGAAAAGGTCTGTGATTCGTGCACTGTGAAGCTGCATGGAGGACAGGAAGTTGTGGACTGGACTCAGGTGCAGGGATGGACTTAGTATATTTATTACACCAAACTGCAGAGCAGCAGGCACAGGCATTGCAGTTCAACAAAGAAAAAGGAACAGAGGTTCTACAATGCTAGCTGGTAATACAAACACTGACTATGTAGTACACAAAATGAAAAAGAAGCGAGGTTCCTTTGAAAGAAAAAAGAAAAAGTACTGCGTTAAGTATAACTGCCCTTTGATTAGAGTTTAGATTACACATGCGAGGCACAGGAAATAAGTCTGCAAAGACAAACAGCATCGCTAAAGCGTGGCACAACGAGACATCACAAAGACATTCACAAATGAATTGGTATTTACACAATTCTGCTACCACTCAGAGGAAACAACAAACATGCATGTGATAATTGAATAATGAGCAATGAGCGATTGGCGATCTGTAGAGCGGCGAGCTGGATGGCAGGAGGCGTGTCCACACAAAATTATGGAGACTACATTTCCATAATATGAACTGGAGAGAAAAGCTTTCAACTGGTGCTCACTAAACTTGCTGGACTTATACTATAAATTAAAGGGTGTCATGGTGATGCGGACAGTAGTGCAATCTCCACTCAGGGAGACGGTTGTGAGCTCATATCTGACCCGTGGGCTTTTCTGCCTTTAGTTCAAATATTCTCTCTGTGATTGCACCATGTTTTCTTCTCCGGTTAATCTGGTTTCTGCCCAAATACATGATGCATTTGAGGCTAAGTAGAGATTCTGAATTGCCCATCGGTAAAGGTGTGTGTGGGTCAATGTTCTCAATAAAAAAGGATGCCTCGAGTTTTTTTTTTTTAATTATTATTGATGGATAAATTAAATATTCATTCATTTAAACAACAGTTACAGATGCAAATTTAGCCTATTACAAGAGAAAATTCAATGGTGAATGCAAATTATTCGCAAGGAGGTATGTAACTGAGATGGTCACAGGTTTGCGTATCTTTGTCAATGAGATCAAACCATTGAGACTTTGATATGGAGGACAAAAGTAATTTAATTTATTTTATTACTCCCAGGAATTGGATGACCAGCCATTTCAAACGAAAGACTGGTGGATATTAAATAAAAACCAAAGTGTACAAAAAACCTTTTTTAAGAAGCAATCAGCATGTTACCTATGGTAGCTGTCTGCACAGACTTGTTATCGTAGGTCTTAGTGGGCTCCACCAGGGCAGATCCCAGCCCCTCAGTGATCTTCAGGACAGCACTGGGAAGGCTGATTGTATCATTCAGTCCATCCACAAAGGATAAATTGCCCGCAACTGACAAGGCCAAGGTCAGGGTGTCAGTCACTGTCTGATGGCGTCAGAGAAGGGTAGTGGTTAGAGTGAAACATTTCGGAAACACTGCCATAAATACCAGCTTTGTAAGGTTCCCAACATGCCATTTTTGCTGGGACTGGTTCACTGTGGATTTACTCAATTCTCAAGTGATTTTTAAAGCTGCGTTTTTGTGTTAATCTGTAATGATCTTACCAAGTGTCTGTCTTTCCCCATTGAGGAGCTTTGAATTGCTGCCAAAGTTCGTATTTGCTGTTGCTGTTTTTAAGCATTTTGCTTATGTCTAGACCTTAAATTCTTTTTTTCTTTTAATCAATTATTTGATTATCGGGGCACAGGTTGAGTAGCCAGTTTAGGGAGATGGCTGGGGACATACGCTCAGGCTCCTGAGCGCTCAATATGTTCAATGCGTATCATTACACGGCTACGTCCCTCTCCATCTATGTGTTGGGTTATTTAAGTTGCCTGCTTCTATCCTGATTTCACACTTTGCCACTGCTGAAAACTGCCATTGTGTACTGCTGCTGATGCAGCATCACTCTTTGTCCCAACAGCCCCACCAGAATCTACCTGTGGCCTCTGAATATTTTCCTGCAAGGGGGTGTTGGGATGTTCTGGCATTCCCTGCACGCTTCACCTTAAGGGGGCACTCCGCCCAAAACACAATTTGGCCTCATTGCATTAATTCTCTGATTAAATAAACCCCATCTAGACAGTTTTACAAACTGTCCTTTCCACAGTATCTACAGTTATAATAGGTTACTAGTTGTAAGCCTACTAGCAGCTTTCATGCAACCATACAGACTCCAGTAACCTGGGGTGACCAGCTGTCCCTGTTTTCTGGGTATAGTCCCTGTTTTTTGTTGGTCTGGTCACAGCAGGAGCTGCCCCTGGAAATGTTCCAGTTTTTGATTGTAGGCCTACATTCAAGACAATTGGAAAGTATTAACTAATAGCCCAAGTGCTTAATGTCACAATGCAGACTGAGCAGAACAACAATTTGGAACTTAAATCTTGTGTTTTTTGTTTTGACCATGTTTTTTGTTCGCTTAATATTGAGCTTGTGTTCGCTAGATTTCTTCTTCTGATTCACACAATGTTTAAAACCTCTTCCACACAAAATTTCCCATCGGAGGTGCTATAGCCCTGTTCTCACCTCACCTTAAAGGGCATTACTTCCCCAAACCTGTTCTCATTTACGTTTCCTCATTAGCAACTAATTGTTAGTCTGATCATTTGCGGGGATCAATCCGAAGAATTACTGTCCATTACCCATTAGCTTGCATTATTGCTCATTGAAATAATTATCAAGCATTTTTCAATCCACATTAATGGTGACATAAAACGTCAATGTCTTTCAAAGCTACTGAATTCCTGTTGCTCACAAAATGGCATATTTTTTCTCTGCATCAGTGTCCGATCGGTTTGATACACCCAAGAAAAAGTTTTTTTAAAAAAAGCAGTTTTGCTGACTCAGGTTTGCGTGTTAAGTTTGCTTATGTAAAAATAAAACTGTCTATAACCAGTGACATTACCAAAATGCAGATTAACTCTCAACTTCCTGTTTCCTTGACTCTGTTTCCGATTATGAATCGAATACTTACAGTAATTGAATTTATGGTCACACTTTAGATGAAGAGTTGCTCATAAAGGCTTTATACAGCATGTATAATGCCTTCATAAATGAGACATAATGTCTTCATAAATCATACAAAGGCAAATGTCCTGCTTTCTTAAGGGTGAAATAACACATCCTTATTCAGCATGTGATGCCAGATGTCATACAACCCCAATTCAGAAATAGTTGGGACGAAGTGTAAATTGTGAATAAAATCAAAACGCAATGACTTTCAGATCACATGATCCAATATGTTATTTACAATAGAACATAGATAACATTTCAAATGTGAAGGTTTGCGTAAAAAAAATTGTGGAATACTTTAAAAACAATGTTCCTCAGCGTGAAATTGCAAAGGCTTTGAAGGTCTCATCATCGACAGTGCATAACATCATCAAAAGATTCAGAGAAACTTGAAAAAACTCTGTGCGTAAGGGACAAGGCTGAAGACCTTTATTGGATGCCCGTGATCTTCCGGCCCTCAGACGCCACTGCATCACTCGCCGGCATGATTCTGTCATTGACATTACTAAACGGGCCCAGGAATACTTCAAGAAACCACTGTCTGTAAACACAGTCATAGTACCATTTCAGCTACATCTCTTGTTTTTAATGATATTATATGTGCTCTTGATAATGGACAGCATTGTGCTGCCTTGTTTATTGACTTGTCCATAGCCTTTGACACAGTTGACCATTCAATTTTAATAGGTAGACTGGCCTCTGTTGGTCTTGCTCTGAACGCTTGTCAATGGTTTATAAGCTATCTTACGGACAGAACTCAATGTATTGTTGCTGACTTTACTCAGTCCACTGTTTTGAATGTCACTAAAGGTGTACCACAGGGTTCAACATTAAGCCCTTTACTTTTTACATTGTACATTAATAACATTGCCTCTTTTAATAATGGCTGTAAGGTACATTTTTATGCCGATGATACGGTGCTTTATTCATCCTCCTCCACATTGAGGGGAGCCATATCCGCTTTGCAGACCTGTTTTGAGTCATTCCAGAACTCACTTTTTGAACTTAAACTTGTTTTAAATGCAGCAAAAACAAAATTTATGCAATTCTCTAAATCCCAATTTATAAAGGAAGCTCATTTCAAAATTAGCACTTTGGACAGCTCTGAAATAGAAAGGGTATCCTCCTCTTAGTATCTTGGAGTATTTATTGATGAAAAGGTCACCTTTAAATCTCATGTTGATGAGCTAGCAAAAAGCTTAACGATGAATCTTGGGTTTTTTTATACAATGTAGAAACAGATCGTGTTTTTCGGCTGAAAATGGAAAGCTGTTAGTACAATTTACCTTCCTACTTGTACTTAATTATGGTGATATTCTTTATATGCATGCCGCTTCTACCACCTTGAAACAGCTTGATACTGTTTATCATTCAGCACTCCGTTTTGTTACTGGTGATCACTTCTGAACGCATCATTGTAACCTCTACCAGGCAGTGGGTTGGCCATCCCTGGCTGCTAGGAGAAGGAAGCATTTGCTTTTGTATGCATATAAAACTATCATTTTAAAGCTTCCCAATTACTTAACATTTCTCATTGCATGGCGTTCCAATCACTATCAGACAAGATCTCAGGATTGGTTAGTCCTTGGGGTGCCAGAAGTTAAATCTGAACTGGGAAAAACTGCATTTAGCTATTGTGTACCTAGCACCTGGAATAAGTTCCAGGAGACTGTTAAACTAAATGCCTTGTCCCATTGAGCACATTCAAAAATTTGTTACATGAGCTTGATGTTGAGGTATGTGAATGTTTTAAGTATTGATGTTTTACTGTCTTCTTATTGCTGAATTTCTTCAAATTATTTTTATTGCTTTTTATCGTATTGTTCTATGATTGTAAAATGTATTGTATGTAACCAGGGCACCATTGAAAATGAGACCTCAATGGGCTTCCCTGGCTAAATAAGGTTTAAATATAAATAAAATAAAAAACAGTCTGCCGTGCCATCCACAGATGCCACCTAAAACTCTATCATGCAAAAAGGAAGCCATTGTTGAGCACGATCCAGAAGCACCGCCATGTTCTGTGGGCCAAGGCTCATTTAAAATGGACTGTAGCAAAGTGGCAAAGTGTCCTGTGGTCAGACGAGTCCAAACTCGACACTCTTGTTGGAAATCATGGGCGTCGTGTCCTCCGGGCTAAAGAGGAGAAAGACCACCCCTCCTGTTATCAGAGTTCAGTTCAAAAGCCAGCATCTCTGATGGTATGGGGATGCATTAGTGCATATGGTGTGGGACACTTGCATGTTTTAAAAAGCACCGTGAATGCTGAAAAGTACAAAAGTATATTATGGTTTCAGAGCAACATATGCTCCCCTCCAGATGACATCTATTCCAGGGAATACCTTGTGTATTTCAGCAGGACAATGCAAAACCACATACTGCAGCTATTACAACAGCATGGCTTCGTAGTAGAAGAGTCCATGTGCTGAACTGGTCTGCCTGCAGTCCTGATCTTTCACCAATTGAGAACATTTGGTGCATGATTAAACGAAAAGTCCGTCAAAGGAGACCCAAAACTCTCCAGCAGCAGGAAGCCTGTATTAAACAAGAGTGGGATCAAATTCCAATGGCTAAACTCAAGAAACTTGTCCCCTCAATGCCCAGACGCCTCCACTCTGTGTTAAAAAGAAGAGGGGATGCTACACCATGGTAAACAGGCCCCTGTCCCAACTTTTTTGAAACCTGTAGCAGCCATCAAATTTGAAATAAGCTCATTTTGTGCATAAAATTGTAAAATTTCTCAGTTTCAACATTTGCTGTTATCTTTGTTCTATTGTGAATAAAATACTGGCTGGTGTAATTTGAAAGTCATTGCGTTTTGATTGTATTCACAATTTACACTTTGTCCCAACTATTTCGAAATTGGGGTTGTATAACTGACAATGTCACTTAGCTAGTGGCTAAATACTATAAAGGGTGATGTCAGCTAAGTGACATTGTCAGTGTCACATCTGGCATCACATGCTGAATAAGGATGTGTTATTTCACCCTTTACAAAGCATGACATTTTCTTACGTATGATTTATGAAGACATTATGTCTCATTTATGAAGGCATGATAAATGCTGTATAAAGCCTTTATGAGCAACAATTTATTTAAAGTGTGACCAAATTTATTTACCGATTGCATCTACCTGTGCGGGACTGCTACCTCACTGAACTGCCATAGCTCGCACACCTGTAGTGTCCACACAGATTGCGTTTTTGCTGTGGCGCTGCTACTGCTAGCCCTTTTGTTCTACATCAACACATTCTCATCCCAACTTGCCATATAGTGAAGCTATGTGACCAAGCATCAATATACAAAGAGAATAGGGGTCTTTGGCTTACTTATTTGATGTTTAGAGTTAGGGTTCAGGGTGGGGTTAGGGGATAGGGGGTAGGCTTTGTTTTAGCAATGATGTGAAATAAGGATGCCAAAAGCCTTTGTTTTGGTTGTATATCAGTGCTTGGTCACATAGTATCACTATATGATGCATCGGGTAAGAATGGGCTCTCTACATTGAGTATCCTTTGATAATGGCATTAAATAATCTTATTTTTCTTAAGGTGGAGAGAGAGAGAGAGAGAAAGAGAGACAACGCCCACTTGAAGAAATACTGCCCTTTGCCTGATGGCCTTCTAACATAATGTAATTGCTGCCTACATAGGGTTAATGACTGCCATTTTTCCTCACATAAAATTCAGTAGGGACTCTACATCAGTGGCTACTCAAAACGAAATTAAAAACAAGGGGTTCTGTTTTGCGTGCTGTTTAGGCGAGCAGCATGGCCATGATTTAACTGATAGTAGCCAATGATAACTCGTGATTGAATAACTAGTTTGCTAAACTATCCTGAGGAGTTTACTGACTCAAAAAAATTAATGGGAATTAGCCCAATTAGTGTTTTGAGTTGAGTACATCTTTAAGCTCAGTTGGTCACAGGATGTGCCAGGCTGCGAGACGATCATTTTATCTATTTGTGAATATTGAAATTGACTACTTTCACGTGTTGGATGAATTAAATAGAAAGTATGTTGCAAATGACCAGCTATAGCTTCAAGGTTTTAAGTTTAATTACAAGACTAAAACCCACTTTAGGACATATTTGAAGGGTTGCCCTGAATTTGCTTGATAATTTTGCAGCAAATTAGCCCCATACACATTTGCAGCTCCAACTATAGTTTTTGACTAACCAATGGACAAAAGCTTACGGAAACATAGACACTCTGAGAAAACATTTACCATTTCTGTGACCGAAAGATTATTTTTAACCGTAACAGCCCATGTGGTACCTTTATATACTATTCAAAAAAAGTAGGGGATATTGGATTTCCAAGTACCATGAAATGCAGATGATGAGGTCAGGAAGGAAACAAATGACATAAAAACATTAAGGAAACATTTGTCAATTTATTCGAAACCCTGTGTACAGTCAGTAAAGGACAGATTCTCCAGAATAAGGGTCGACACAAACACAGGGTCACACAGCAAATTTACCACCATTGTGAAACAGAGTCAGTAGCGGGTAAAACCCCTCGGTTGGCTAGACAAGCTCGAATTCGGCGTGGCATACTCCCTAACGAGACGTCCCAGGTCATTTTGGGGAACGTTATTCCATTCCTGTTGCAATGCTGCAGCAAGTTCTTGGACATTGGCAGGAGGTTGTTGACGTTGGCGTAGCCGCTGTCCAAGCATGTCCCAGACATGCTCGATGGGGGAAAGGTCCGGACTGAGTGCTGGCCATGGTAATGTGGTGATATTCTGCTGCTGGAGGTAATCTGTAACGATCCTGGTCCTATGACATTTGGCATTGTCATCTTGGAAAATGAAACGGCGACCATAACGACATGCAAACGGCACAACATGGGGTGCCAAGATGTTGTCCCGGTAGTACTGCCCTGTGACACGTCCAGCAACAACATGCAAGTCTGTATGCCTCCCCACACCATTACAGATCCACCCCCATACGGATCATGTCTAATGACGTTAACGTCATGGAAACGTTCGTTACGTCGGCGCCAAACCCTCCTGCGTCTGTCAAGGAAGTCCACAGTGAACCTCGACTCATCTGAGAACATTACGTTGTTCCATCGGCGATTATCCCAGCGTTGATGATGACGACACCATTGGAGTCTGGCCCTAATGTGACGAACCCTCAAACAGGGAATGACACGAGGACGTCGGGCGTGTAAGTGAAATCTGTGCAGACGATTCCTGATGGTCTGGCCACTCACTACCAAGCCAGTATCCCTTTGAAGTTGAGACCTTATCTGATTTGCTGTTACCATATGATTTCTCAAGACAATAGTGCGGATGAATCTGTCCTGAGCCTGAGTTGTTGCCCTTGGTCGACCGGATCGTGGTCTATCCTGAACAGACCCTGTAGCACGATGTCTGGACCATAATCTGCTGATGACAGACTGGGAAACATTCATTGCCCTTGCCACAACGACCTGTCTTGTGCTAACCTGTAGCATGCCAAGGGCACGTAACCTCTCCTCCTGTGTTAGACGGCGCATGGTCTCTGTTTAATTAACGACTTCAACCACTGATAATCTGATGCTTTCTCTTCAAAATCTTCCTTTACAGTGGCTCTAACCTTCCAATTCAGAGTCATGCAAATTTGTGGCACAACCCCCTTGATCATCAATAGCATCCCGTGCAGATCGTGAGAGTGTCATTGATGTGTTTGGGTGATGAATTTCTTTGGAAATGCTTCCTCAGTAAGGAACTATACAACATGGTTTCGTATCCCTTTGTATATGTGAAAATTTTGATCTCAAAATAAAATATCCCCTACTTTTCTTGAATAGTATAATTCACCTTTCCTGAAATCCAATATAAAAACATTATGCTGCTGCTAGCAATGGGTCCTCAGGGGTTTGCTTATAATCTTTGCTGTTAAATTAACAGATTTGTCCATATCTTAGCGCCCAATACAAACCTTCTCAGGTAGAACAATATCAGGGTTAGTCTCCAAAAACTTCTCAATTTCATTGAGGATGAACATCTCCTGTGATTGACCCTGTGAAGGAAGGTAAATTAGTGACCTTCTGTATCTGCCCTTGTCATACACTGCCATTTCTACGGTCAGGTTTTCCTCTGTTACCAACTCACCTCCGGGGCAATGAATGCATCAAGATATTCTTGGGCACCTAATGAAAGAATATTTAAAGATAAGATGGAGAGAACCTCAATACTGAAAAAAGGGGTGAGTGGACCTCAGAAGGTTTGTAGACTCAGTCCAAAAATTAATTTATCCTCCACTTACTCTTGCACACTGTGATCCCAATTTGCCAGTATGGATCAGGAGAAGCCATATACCCATCTTCACAAATGCAGTAATAGCTTCCTGGAATGTTGTAGCACTGCGCGTGGGTGCCACATAGGTCTGGGACACATTCATCCACATCTGCAAGGCAGCAAGCTCAGTAGAGTCACACAATATTAGCTAACAAACATCCACTTTCAGTCCTTGTGTGGGATGCTCTGACCTTCACAGGGGTTTGTGATGTTGGGTATGGAGCCTGCGAATTTGACCAGGTAACCCAGGTGACAAGCGCAGTCGTGACTCCCAACCAGGTTGATGCACTCAGCCTTGGGACCACAGATATTGGGGTCATCGATGCACTCATCAATGTCTGTGGAAAAAAGATTATATAGTTCTGATGGTTGTCAAGTGATTTGAGATCACTGAAGAACCGTGGTCCCATTCACATAAAAAGATTGCTTTAATCAGCCATCTTGCATAGTTCCAGTCACTGGAAAATTTCCCCCCTCTTATAATGTATTGCAATACAAAGCAGATAAATTAGATGCAATCGTTTGTTTTGATTCTAGTTTTGTTACAGCCTTATTTTTTTAGCCCTTTATTGCTAGCTCAACCTTGTGGTGGAGCACATTTTGATTCACTGTGTAAGCATGAAAGATGAGTTGAATTAAACTGACTGGATTGTTTCAGCATAACGTACCTCAACAGAGTGTTAGAGATAGCTTAATCAGGTTGAGTTAAATTCAACACGTATTTCAATTTGATAGTGACCCAAAATGCACCCTCCCAAAAGGTCGAGGAAGTTAAAGGGTTGTGTCTTTATTACATGATGAGTACTTACAGAGTATGCACTATTCACCCTAATGCAGGGTGACTTACATTTCTTGACACATACTATAAGCTAATCTGCACAAATTCCCAGTCCTGACCCTGTTTTGAATGTTCTTTACCTTGACAGGGGTTTGAAGCGCTGATCAGGATCTGTGTGTACCTTTCACGATATCCCTCATAACAGGAGCAGCTGTAACTATTTGGAATGTTGAAACAGCCAGCATTGAGACCACAGACATAGGGATTTAATTGACACATCCCAGGATCTGTGCGAGGTCAAGAATAGATATAAAGCATGATGGGTTTGGTTCATGAAGTAAAAAAATAAATAAATAAAATAAAGATTGAGTAAGTAAAATAAAGTCACAAGGATGGCTATTGCAGAAGCTAATGATAGACTGATAAATATAAAAGAAGCTCTTCCCAAGCAATAACGCTCAAAAATATGCAAATGCAGAAAATTGAACCAAATCAACTCCATAATGTTTATTACCATGGCTATTTTAGCATATATGCTGGCAGTCAGTATGACTGGGCGGGGCAGATGACATGTCTAATACCCAGTGAACAATTGTGTGTTACTCCGGTGGATTCCTATCTGGGATCATTTAGCCTGCGAGCGGGCTGTCTTGTTTGCGATGAGAGGCGCGAGTTGAGAAGCGGCGATAGGATTTGGGAGAGGGAGGGAAAAGAGAGCCTGCATGAAAGCCAGGGGTTTTTGAATTCCCCGCGTTCGCCCAAGAACACAGCATTCTGATTGGTCGAATTTGACAGTTGTGAAATTCAAATTTGACAGTTGAACACTTGTCCACGGCTGCCTTCCCTATTCGAAACATTATACAGATTTTCAGTGGACATATGACTAGGTTTCCCGTTCCCATACTTGACAATGAAACAACACTTGCAAATATGGCAACGATCGCTCGGACTATTTACAACTTTTTTCGGCGTTACCGCGCAAATCATCAGGAAAATCTCCTAAAAACTACCGCGAGGGTACTCTGCACGTGCAATTTTTTGTCATGTCTGTTTACATTTTGCTTCATTCCTATTGGTAGTTTATTTTCCCCATGGGGCATAACGAGCTTGTTCGGGGTGGAATTCAAAAACCCCTGGCTTTCTGCACTCTCTTTTCCTCCCTCTCCCTAATCCTCTCGCCGCCTCTCAACTCGCGCCTCCCATCGCAAACAAGAGCCTGGGAATCGTTGGACTGGATTTGCATCAGGATCAGTGCAAAACGCCCATATGCTTGCATTATGACTGTTTTTTTTTTTTTTTTTTCAGTTGGATGCCCAATATGAAAGGCCTGATATTATGATATTCTTGGACCTATACCTGATGTTCACTGACACTTAATTGCCAGGATCCCAAAATAAGTGGGAAGACTCACTCTTAACTCTGCTTCCTCAAAGTTGTGATTTAATGCATGATGTTTTATTGAGGATGTTGTATTATTGAGGAAACAATCTCCAACTCATCTTGAATTGACACTGCCCCTTACCTGCACAAATAACACTCGCATCTTCGTCGTGCCCGCAGTTTACTTCTTCATCACTTTTGTGTTTGCAATTTCTGAGGTAGGATTCCCAACCTTTGCAGTGTACATTATCCATCAAGACATTATCAACCCCCTCTCCAAAATATGCGTTACCAAGAGCAACGACAGCATTCCCGCAGCCAAGCTGTTTGCATACCACCCTAGCATCCTTGATGTCCCAATAGTCATCGCACACAGTTGCCCACTCTCCATTGTGAGAAACCTCCACTCTTCCAGCGCAGTCGTTGTGTCCATTGACCAGTCTGATCTGATCTAAATTGGATGGACAGAGAGCATCAGTTTATTATGCGCTCACTTGATGTGCAGTAAGAGGGTACCACCTTCTATTAATTTGAAAAAAGGGAATCGATGTCATGGTTATGGTTTTTGGTCATGTTTATGTTCATGTTCAGTGTTCATGATTTTTTCTTTTATTTATTCTTTTTGGTTATTGTAATACTTTGGTTTTTAGTTCATTCCATTTCTCAGTTCCATTGCACTTGTCTCCCCTGTCTTGTGATCTAGTTGGTTCAGTCCGTCTTCCCGGTCTGTGTGCTCACTTACTTCGGGTGATTTAAATGTATTCTGGTGTTTAACGCATTCCTTCGATTCTCGTTTACTTCCTTCGCCTTACTGTTCTGATTACTAACAAAACTAACGTTTGTATTTTGTATCATAGTCTACTAACACAACTAATCCATGTATATAGATTACTAACTTACTAATGAGCACTCTAGTTAAATCTGTAAAGTTGCACCGCTACTAATTAATACTAATTCCCTCTCAGCAATCGCCCTGTTCTAGTCTCCGCCTCTTGCTCAGCTGTACCTGTCTCCCCCTGCGTTTCTGCGAGATCTCTCGCACGTGCTTAATTACTTTCCTGCACTCGTTATCTGTGCACTTAGAACTCCTTGACCGGAGCTGTTTAAATGTCATAGGCTGTCTGTGTGATTCCCGTCCGTGTCTTGGCTTTCGCCAATTTTCGTGGTTAGGGTTTCCCTCGTGATTCTCCCGTTGTAATTAGTTTGATCCATCTCACCTGCTTCCTGCATAGCATGTGACTTTCCTCCCGTCTATTTAAGCAGTCTTTTCACAGCCAGCTCCTTTTCAGAACGTTGATCAACATTTCTTTGTGCGGAGCGCCTTATACGCCATTGAGAATTGTTTTTCTTCGACTGGTTTGTCCGACTTCGATTCTTGCCATAGCCCTTCTTGTATTGTTTTGTCTTTTTGGATTTCGACCTATTTTTGTATGACCACGATTTCTGTGTTCGGGTGCCCTGTGTATGACCCTTGGCTTTGTTCATCGACTACGACTTTTTGCCTACCGTCTATGTACCTTTGCTCATCTGTTTTACTGGTTCTGACCCCTGTCTAGTCGACACTGTTTTGATTTCGTATTGTGGCTTGGCAATTCTCGTGTTTTTGGCTTTGACTCGGACTTTAAAGGCATACTTTTTTGGATTTCCCTCTTGCGTGTGGTTCCTGAGCGCTACGTCACAATCGATCCGTGTAGAGTTAAAATGATTTAAAAAAAATCTGAATTACTGCTACTATTTTAAAGTGGTTCTCAAGTGCCAGTGTAGAGGCAGGTTTTAATTCGAACCAATCAGTTTCCACTAATCAAGGTTTGTAGCGAAGACTAGTGGTTTACTCATATCAGCTACCTAACTGCTTGGCTAAAACATGCACTGACACCTGCCCTTTCTGGACAAGACTTTCCTTTGCTTCTCTGAGCCACATGCATCAGTGACAATTTATGAGCCAACTGTCTGCTTTACTATGAGTGTTGATGCGACTGTTTTATTTTTGATAAATTGAAATAAACCTTTGAAATAAGGTATACATTTAAAAACCGATACATGGCTTTGTTTTCCAAGAATTTTTCTCCGTCTTTTACAGATGGAGCATATTTGAATGCCCGTTCTCTTTCAATCTTGGTGAGAGTCTGTTCGTGAAATGGGTTGTGTGTTAAGCACGTGCTATTTGGAAAATAAAGTCATATTCTGAGGAGGAATCCAATGCACTGACGTAGGTTATGTCACTACATCTCACACTGGTAAACACAGACCCTGTGATTGTAATGCATCACTAGGTCCACTTTATACAACATGGTGTCACCCAAAAACCTCTTCTATGTACAAAAACCCTTTTCACCTAGCCAGTAGGAAAATCAATTTGTGCTGTCACAGCATGCAAGTCAATGTTCTCTGCATTCTATTCTTGCAAATAAAAATTTTAACAGTGCTCTTTAAACGGTCCAATTATTCAGGTGTGGATGTATGCATATGAGAGGGTATTAACTCTTAGTTCCTCAACACAAATACAAAGGATTTCTTCTCAAGTTCACCAGTTACATTAAATGTAATATTCCCAACAAAGAAAAATTGCACAATGGTGCATTAATTATGTTTACAAATTGAATGTTTCCATAATATATGCCAGCACTGTACCATTACTTTACTAAAGGTCTTGTCAAATTATTTGAAGTCAAGAGCATAATTGTTATTTTAAACTAATTGTAGGCAGAAGTAATCAACTTGTTTCTAAACAATTTAGCACCCGTCAGCATGGAAGGTTAAGAATTTTAATTAAAGTAATACCAGAATAGTGAGAATATTTAAATTCAAGGCAAACACTTTCATCAATAAAACAGTACAACTGTACATATTTTAATGTGCATGTGTACCCATAAAATCTGGATTCAGTACTTTTTAAGTATTCTTCCTGGTTTTTCCTGAAATACATATCTACAAACAGATTAATTTGGTAATTTGTCACATACTTGGGTTGGAGTAGCAACTGGTCATCAGCTGCAGCAGAGATCCTGGCCAGAAGAAAATATGACAAAATGCATTCAAAATATAATACCTCAACTGAGAACAACAGCCATATCTCAGTGTTATAGGCTTAATTAAAAATAGAACTATTCAGGGCTTTTGAATGACTTAAGCGGCTCAATTAAATATTTATACTGACTTCATAAACACGGATTAATCACCTTGAATCAATCCCAAGACTAGTCTAAATCCGTGCTTGTAAAAGTCGTCCGTAGACTGTACCTCTTATTCTGTTCAACTTCAAAAGTAAGCATGTATCACTTACCCACCAGACGTGCAAAATGAAAATTGATCATTTTTGGTGATCTTGGCCTTAACAGTGAGGATATCAAAACCTGTAAAAACTTCACAAAAACACCCAATGCTGAAGGATCCAGTTTAGCAGAACAAAAACAAAACCTGATTTGGAAACCAAAGATCTTATGCAAATAGAAACACAATCTTTTGCAACCCATTCAGTCAATCTCATGGCCCTCTGAGCAATTGCTCAAGAAAGAGTATTGTCTACGTTATACTTATAGATTAGTATAATGTATACATTTTAAGTATAATGTCTATGTAAAATTCAGTAGGCTATTGCTTTGAACGTGAAGCCAGACATTAACCCAGGTAATACAGCATGACACAGTTTTCAAGGTTATGTGACAGACCTAATAGACTTAAACACATGTCTGAAGTAATTTTAGAAATGTACCTTTTATGTTACGCTGAAGTCACGTTTGAATTAATAACTGAATAGCCTTGAGGATATAACTGAAAACCCCAAATCAGGAAATAAACTGAAAGTAATGATTTTTAAATTATCTGTGGCCTGTATCATGCTGAAAATAATGGCACATTTTTTTATCTTTGGCCACATTAACATCATTGATTTTTCAAATTAAGTGCTTATTTCATTTTTGATTAGTACTTACCACTTTTTAGTTTTAGCATTCCTTTTCATAATACTTAATAAACATTTGGGGACTGAAGACACCAAGTGATTAAATCAGAGGCAATCCGTCTGCAGTAACGAAGGCCTTCAGAAACCTCACCTTTCAATATAGAATAACCTAAACCTCTCGCAGTTTACTTTTCCCAATTAACAACAGTTGCTCAGACTAATCGCTTAAATGACAGTCAAATGTATTTTTAACAGCATTGTAATACATTGCACCACAAAAATATTTGGCGTTTTCTTCCGCACACAAATGGCGACTTAAAATATCAATATGTCTTTATAAATTCTGCGCTTATGTAGCTGGTGTAATGGCTCAGATTTGCATAAATTGGTTGCAAGGCTCATTTAGCAATACGCCACAAGAATCCATTTTATGTTCTGAATGTAGCCACGGCTAAAGGGAGTTGTTAGGCACGATGCAGAGCTGAGTTACAATTGTAAAGATGACGAAAATAAATGCCGCGAAGTCAGCGAAAGTTTTTGATTTTTTGCATTTATATTGCCATCCTTCCAATTCCATATCAATTATATACATATAGGCAATAGGCATTCACTTTTTCATTGTAATTTCTTATTATAGGCCATGTATTGGTCTTGGTTGTTAAGTCAATAAATTGTTTGATTGTTAATCAGGCGAACTTGAACGAGAACAGCTTGAGGGCGATCGAGCGGTAAAGGGTGCGGTTACTGAAGGCCCTAAGAACACCTGATGGCACGCTGCTGTATTAAAATATCTCAGGTGCAATATTGTCACATTCTTACTGAAAACCAGTCTTAAGTGTGCAACAGTATGAGGTCTTCCTTGTCACATTTTGCATTTCAAAATTAGTCACACATTCTCTGTTTGGGACAGGCTGGGACTGCTCCAGCCCCTGCACCATCTTTTACAGCCATGTTTTTGTAATACATGCGGAATGTGGTTTTGAAATATTTCTCATTAAAATATGAATGGGCATCCCTGGAGAATACATGGAGAATGTTGCCTAAAAGACTGTATGTTGCAAGAAATCTCAGTGCATATATCAGCATTAATGGTGCCTTCACAGAAGTGCGAGTTACCTTTGGCAAGGGCACTGTCACAACCCCATAACATGACAGAGTATGACTTTTGAACTTGTTGCTAGTATCAGCCTGGATTGTCTTTTTCTTCCTTGGTTCAGGTGCACATAGCATCCATTTCTTCCAAAAAAAAAATCTTAAATATTGATTCGTCTGACCACAATATATGCTTCCCCCATGTGCTGGTTCATCATAGATCTCCTGTGATCTGGAAAAACCTAGTGAATTTATCAGTAGCAAGGATTCTCGCAACTGAACAAAAACCTTTGGATTCTGGACTTTTTCTAACTGGACGAAATTATAGAAACCTGATTTTCACAGTTCAAATAACACTAATAGCAATTGTATTAAGATTTTCCCCACTCTTAGTTACCGCAACTGAGGGTCAAACTCAGTTTCTCCCAAAAGTGACAAATGTTCTAGGTTTTTCCAGATCACTGAAGAGATGCTGCCATGCCCAGCAAAGTCAAGGGTGCTTCAAGACACTGTCAACATATGGCTTCCTATTTATCAACGTGATAGTTGATTAAAATGACATTTGTGGATGTATTTGTGTTTGTAGCATTTTCTAAGCATTTGCCAAAGTAATCTTGAGCCCATGTGGTAATATCACTTATATATGATGCTTCTCAATGCAGAGCCATCTGAGTGATCACAGGGTTTTCAGCTTAGGCTTGTATCTTTATGCACAGGAATTCCTCCACATTTCTTGAGTATTTTAAGTATGATATGCACTCAACAGGGGAAAATATCCAAATCCATTCCTATCTACTTTTGAGGAACATTGTTTTAAACTTTTATCTGATTTGCTCACTCATTTTAGGGCAAATTGAGAATCCTCTGGCCATCTTTGCTCCTGTAGGGCAAGGCCTTCCCTGCAAGCTTCTTTTGAACCAGATCATGATTACAATCTCCTGTTGACATCAGCTGTTTCAAGTCACATCATTATGCATTTTTTTTCTTTAAACCTCATTTCTATTCCTAAATGACCCCCATTCCAACTTTTTTTTGGAATGCATAGCAGGCCTGAGTGGCAGGAATGGGTGTATATTTACAAATAAAATAAGGATGACCAGATTCAATATCTTGTCTTCATGCTGTTTGCAATCAAATATAAGTCAAAGTAAATCTAAAAATCGGTGCTTTCTGTTTTCTATTCTTAGTTTTCATACCGTCCAAACTTTTTTCCAAGTTAGGGTCGTAAATACAACCCTTATAACTAGACCATAGAGTGTAATCATTTCGGGACAAATAGGGCCGATTTCTCGTTACCAGTCTAAACCTGGTCTAAGTAAGCCCATGGTTTAAACCACATTTAAACACTGTTGTAAGTGTGATCTAACTTATTGGATTCCTCATACCTAGTTTTTCATAAAACCTGGTCTTAATCATGGTCTAACTCAAAACCAGGGAGGGAGGTAGTCTAAGTCATGGTCTTACTCTTGCGATTGGTAGCACTGTCAGTTGACTTGTTATCGATGTCATTGATGTGGGGCCTTATCAAATTCAGGAGGATTTCTTTATCTTCCTTGCTGAAGTTGGTGTGAGCTCACTTCTGACATGACTGTTCGACCAGTGGCAGTAGATCTGTGCTACTTGTACTCCCAGGAAAATGCTCTGAATGACCCTGTTATTGGATTTTTGGGTATGGTAGCCCTGAAGTGAGAACGTACCTGGACGCTCCTCGTCAAGGTTATGTCCACCGCATACTATAATGTCAACGTCTCAGCACGCAGTCGTTAAAATAAAACTTACCTGGACAGCTCTCGCAAACTGCATACGCCCCTATTTAGCGTAGTGTTTGGGTTCATGTTACACAATGTAATGTATGGGGTCTAAGCGTACGAAAATGTTAACATGTTTAACTAAATTTCACAGAACAGTACTATCGTCCCGCCATTTTGGTTGGGAGAGGGAGAGGGAGGTGAACAATAATATCTACTAGGTTTTATGAGGTAACTTTTTTGTCAGTGACAAATATCTTATAGTTTTCTTGTCAATCCGATGTCAAACGATTGAGAGGTATCTCAGGTCTGAAGTGACATCTAGGTCTGGGCTTCTGGGCTACTGTATATATGATGTCACAAGCCCCAACAAGGTATACATGCACCCTCGCTCAGTGGCACATAAACCTGGTTTACCTCGTGGCTTTTTGAGGACCGACGAGACCTCGTTTAATCCATCCACGAGAAATTGCTTCGTAGACCTGGCTTAATCTGTACATAATCTTGGTCTAAACCCAGTTTCACCACTCCTTCTTTAAATGAGGTTTTATTCACTTAGACCATGACTAAGACCAGCGACGAGAAATCGGCCCATAAAGTTCAGTCAAATATGAAATAATTTCACCACAGTAAAGTCATAGTTTTAAATGGACTTCAAGTGAGAAATTTTATTTTTTAATTTATTTTATTATTTTTTTTTTTTTTTTTTTTTTTGGCACAGGATTTTAATGAGATGCAGTCCTCTGTTGTCTTGACATGCAGGTATATTCACTCTGACCACTTCGGAACCCATGTTTGGATGTGAGGAAGTATTTGTTGAAGGACACTTGTTTCAATCTGTTATATGAGCAGTGTTTTTTTTTTTTTTTTTTTTTTGAGTTTAGCATGATTTCCGGTATAGAGGTTAGATTGCAGATGAACCAATTTGGAAATATGGAGTGTGACGTGGCAGAAGGTGTAAAAAAGAAAAGAAAAAAGGGCAGTGAAAATCAAAATGAGGAAAAGGTATTTGTCGTGGGAATTAAGGCAGCGGTAATTGGCTATTCTGCAAATGGTCTTTAGCATTAATAGAAAGATTTGCAAAAGATGGAATTTGAGATGTGAAGATAGTGAGAGTAACACTGGGTGGAATCGTGATAGCGGAATGCTGAACTCGGAAACAGTATGATAAGTTATTGAAAATTAAAATGCATGATCTTACTAGTGTTTTCTGCTTTCCAATGAAAGAAAACAAAAACATTAAGGGGGTTATTACTGGCACTCTGCTATCCATAAGGGCCAATGCTTTATTGGAAGTGAAGGGAGTTAGTGCAGTAAGGAGGAGGTAGGGTCATCGAGAAGGAGTAGAGCAGGAAAGCTTGTCAGTTACGTTGGAATTTAAACCTGTTACTTGAAACAATGTTTTTATATTGTGTTATTTATGGGCTGCGGGAGTCTGAACGGGCTCCACTTAGGTTTTATTGCTGTCAAGAGTATGGGCATGTGGCAGCAGTTTGTAGGAGGCAGGTAGTAGTGAGAGCATTTTTGGGAGAAGCAGATGTGAAAGGAGAAGAGATTTAGGGAATTTTGGAGAGAGGGTTTGGTGGGGTCAGTTCATTGGAAAGTAAAATTTGGGAAAAGAGGGTGTATGAATGAGGGTAGGCAAGGTAAGTGGCACCGTTTGTGTGTGTGCGTGCGCGCGTGCGTCTGTGTGTGTGTGTGTTTTAAGTAGTTTATTTCTAAACCGGGGAGGGCAGCAACGCGCTTTGTAATGTCCTGACTGAAAAAAAATCCAAAAGAAGAGGAAGAACCAGTGTTTGCGAGATCTCTGTTTCTAATCGGACACTGTAGTAGACGTGCGATATCTTCAGTGCGAAGCATCGCGATGGTTTAGTGGCGACTTGCTGTTCATGTAGCCTCAGCCTGTTCCACTCATGTAAGTACTTGAGTTTTACAACAATTTACTTTTTTTTTTTACATTGGTTGAGATGAGCAATGAATTTAAGTTCGTGAAAAAGCAATCAGGTTGGCGCCAATGAGCTACTTAACTGACAGTTTGCTTAAAGGACTCAATTGCCTTGAATTCCATTCTCAGTGGCTCCCTCACGTTAGCTTGCTAGCCAGCTATATGAGTTTCCTTTATAATAATTGGTACGCAGTGGCAGATATGTAGAGCTACGTTGAAATTATGTTAAATGTTAATGTGAACGTACACCTCCGGGAAAAAATGGGAATGTCCGTTTTCTAACGTGAATTGTTTGATATTTACCTTACGTTTGCTAGCTGGGTAACTATATACTGTAATGAGTCAGGGAAAATTAAAATGTCGCTAAGTTGTAAAGATTAGCTAACGTTAGCTAGCTAAGCCATCACTTTTTCGAATCATGTTTGAGGCTGGCCAACTTGCTAGCTTGCGTGCTACATTTCGTAGTAAGCGGTAACAGTGTAGCTAGCTAACTTAGCAGTTAATTATAAGTTCAGTTTGTCGGCCTCGTATTATGAAATATCATTGGATTCATTGTGCCTTGCTGTACTCGGCGAAGAGCCCAGTTATCTAGCCGATGTACTGTCGGGCCCTGAACTATTTGGACAGTGATACAGCTCTTATTTTGCCTCTGTACACAAACACAATTTGCAAGGAATCAATTAAGATCAGATGTGTTTGAAATGTGGGCTTTCGGCTTAAATACAAGCGGTTTCACAATAATCTCGCATTAACCATTAGGAATTGCAGCCGCTTTTATATGTAGTGCTCTATTTTCAGAGGCTTAAAAGTAATTGAACAAAATGTGTCATTGCCGTGTGTCGTCCATTCCCTCATTATTTCATGACAAATTCAGCCGAAGGTATTGAGTTTATTCCAAGTGTTGAAATTGCATTTTGGAACTGTCCATTTTTGGTCCAAAGAGGCATAGATGAAGATCAATGAGCCATGATTTGGTTGCAGAAATAAAACAAATCTATCCGACAAATTACAGATATTTTAGGCGAGTTCAAATCAACAATTTGGTGCATTCTTTTAAAGACTGTAGGCACTGGTGAGCTCAGTAACTCCAAAAGGCCTGGAAGACCAAATAAGATAACAAAAGTGGATCATCATACAATTCTTTCCGCAGTGAACAAAAACCCCTCACATCTTGCAAGGTGAAGAACACTCTCAGAGGTAGGTTTATCATGGCTGAAGTCCTCAATTAGAGATGTCCTCAAGAATGTAAATACAGAGGGTTTACCACATGGTGCAAAGCCGTGGTAACAATGAAGAACAGTATGGCCATATTAGACTTACGCCAGAGACCATCTAAAGCCTGACCAGCTCAGAAAAAGATTCTTTGGACTGATGAAACCAAGATCAACTTGGACAAGAATGATGACAGGAGAAGAGTTTGAGGAAGAAAAGGAATGTGATCACAATCCAATGCAAAACAAATCGTCATTCAGACATTGCAGAGGCAGTGTTATGGCTGCCAGTGGAACTGGGTCACTAATGTTTGATTGATGATGTGGCTGCTGATGAACGTAGTAGGATGAATTCTGAAGTGTCCAGGCGTGTGCTTTGTGCTCAGATTCAGCCGAATGCTGCAAAACTGACAGGACAGTGCCTCAGAGCACAGATCTGGATAACATACTATGTAAGCCGCTCAAGGCAAGAAATTGTTTATTCTTGAATGGCTCAGTCAGTCACCTGACCTCAACCCAGCTGAGCTGCTTTTCTCTTCCTGAAAACCAAACTGAGGGCAGAAAGACCCGCAAACAAGCACAACTGAAAGTAACTTCAGAAAGATCTTGCAAAGCATCTTAAGGGAGCAAACTCAGCATTTGGTGATGTCCATGGGCTCCAAACGTCAGTGAGTCATTGACTGCAAAGGATTAAAGTATTAAAAATAATTCATGTTTTTATAATTATGTTAGTTTGCCTGATTACTTTTGAGCCTCAGAAAATGGAGGACAATGCACAAATAGCTGTAGATCCTGAACAGTTAAAGCAAGATTTTTGTGAACCCCCCTGAAATAAAGCTGGCAGTCTACACTTCAATCACACCTTGATTGGTTTATTTCCAATCCATCACAATTGTATAAGGAGGCAAGAAAATGAAATTTGTTTCACGGTCCAAATACTTCAGGACCAGAGGTCGCTTTAACCGAATATTTTCCGTCATTGACGGATTTTTTTTAATAATGACGGAATATTTTGAAGGCCGTCCGTCATGTTGACAGAATGTAATTCACACCCCCGTCCAATTGGTGGTGGGTGTCATATTGTCTCGAGCATTGTCTTTGATCTGTATGACAGAGATGCCTAGTCTCACGCATTCGGTGTAGGTCTCACGCATTTTTTTTGGCTTATTCACCGTAGTCCGCAATTATTCAATGAACGCTCATTAATGAGATTCTCACGCGGAATTAAAATCCTCGTGCACTGAAGTTTCAGTTTCACTTGCGTGAAGATGGACCTCACTATGGAAAGCGATTATGACTCCGGACTTCTCGTGCTTCTCTTTTCTCAGGGATTGGAAACAATGCATGTGTTTCATGATCGTTTAAATTGTTTAAATGAAATAAGATCATTTGAAACGTTTTTATGCAATTCCATTGCTTTCAATCCTTCAGTAAAGACAAGTGTGAGAATTCCCGAGTCATAATCAATTTCCGTGTCAGTAGTGGGGAAATCCACCGTAAAGCATGTGAAACTGATTAACTTAATGTGCAATGACTTGAATTCCACGAATGAATTTCTTCAGTTCGCGTTGATTGAATAATTGCTGACTATGGCACAGGAACGTGAATGCCACTAAGAGGCAAGAGACTCAAGCCGAATGCGTCAGACTTGGAATCTCTGGTATGATCCTGTATTCCTCATATTTTTGTAATATGATCATTTGCTCTTCATTTGTAAAATATGCTGCTCTGCTGCCGGAAGACGATTGGTCATATGCTACAAACGCCGTCTCTGTTATGTGAACACGCAGATATCTAGGTGGGGAAAGCTTCGGTTGACATAACGAGTTGATTGGCAGCTTCGTAGGACCGCTTAGCGAGACTGCGGTTGTTAGGCTTAGTGAAGCCCAGAAATAACTGGAAACATTGTTCATTTGCGCACTGTTACTGTGTGGGGGGAGAAATCATTTGTGATGTTTTACACAGTGCGCGATGTGTGTCTACATGAATTACTGTCAGCATCAGCTAATGCGTAATCTATAAATTATTCTGTTTATTTTATTAAAAAAATAAACGATTATCTTAAACGATTATTTTAAAAAATAAAATTACAATGACTGATAATAATTGATTATGACGGAATTTTTATGCCCCTGTCCGTCACAATGACGGACAATCAGAAAGTGTAACGCACCTCTGTTCAGGACCTAACTCTATCTCAATGTGCGGTAGGTAGCTGAAATAAATCTCTGAAATAAGACCCCCCCCCTTTTTGTCAGTTTTCTTAAGCTAAAGCTTGAAATAACAAATTATGTACATTTATGGGAAATAAGTGTTCTTTCAACATTTTGTTTTGGAAAAAAAATGTTTATTGGTTTCATAAATAATGGTTAATTTATATGGGCCAAAATGGCCATTTTGACTGCGGATGTTTTCAAGGAATCCAAAACAATTACTAAACACCGCCCTTTAGGCCTCTGAATCCTACAATTTATGTATTTATCTTGACTGTATTCCATACAATTGCATTTTGTGGAATGGCATATCAATCGGAACTTATTTTCTGTACACTTTATAGACCATTCTTGTTGAAATTGTGATGGTAATTTTCTGTTGGGGGAATTATTTCTCCAAATTTATCGCCTATTTTGACCATTATCATTGCAGCATTTTTATGGCTAGTTGACCATGCTGGTGCCGAAATGATTGATTCTCTGTGTACATGAAGAGTAAATTGATCTAAAAAAATATTTTTTGCAAAACGATGAACGATTCCAGTTTTTAACCCTTTAAGGGACCCTGAGAACACACCAGAAGAAACGGCAAAAAATTAAGCATTACCCATGTAACAGTATAGTCATGCTGCATATCAAATTAAACAGAAGAACCTCAGCT
Organism: Gymnothorax javanicus; assembly: GCA_029692085.1. NCBI lineage: Eukaryota > Metazoa > Chordata > Actinopteri > Anguilliformes > Muraenidae > Gymnothorax > Gymnothorax javanicus. The sequence continues at coordinate 48,307,135 of CM056206.1, read as the reverse complement.
ACAGGAACATATAAGCCATTTTTACAGGCAATTCTGACACCAACGAAATGAATTACCAAACACCAAAATCCCTTCAGCGCCACCTAGTTAACCCACTCGCCACAATTTCAATGCTATCGCTCTGCTGCATTATGCCACACGCACAACCAATAGCTCAAAAGAAACCAGAGACTCCACAGATTCCAATGATATGCCCCCTTTACTCTACTCCAAAGCATCTGCAAGATATCAGCAAAAGAAGAGCAACAACAGAAACATAAAAAACAAGAGTATTTACACATCTGAACAAATCTCACAAGTGTCACCTTCATTTGAGACCAAAATTATTCAAATAGACCTTATGGTTGCAGAGACATGAACTTTTCAATTTGGGTATGCAATTTTTGGTCTAAAAAACAGGCTAGGGTTTAAAGGGTTAAGGATGCAAGTTAATACTATTTTAGCAGATCTTATGTAGTTCACTCACAAGCTAGCTACAAGTTTTTATGTAACCGCATACGTGCTTCTCCTCCCCAGGCACACATGAGAAATTTCGTCTAATTTCCCTTCGCTGTCTTCAGTGTTATTACTTCTGGCTCTTGCTACACCTGTTCCTGGAGCATTAAGTCTCTCCAACCCTTTCAACAATGACTTCTCTGGTAAGCTGTGCACGAATGAGTGATCAACCTTTCAGACAGAATATAGCAGAAAATGAATGTATTTGTACAAATTGAGACATTATAAGTCATCATGAATTAATTTGGGGTTTTTTTTTTGTTTTTTTTGCAGGGTAATGGCGGATCTTCCTCGACTGAATACGTTGTTAGGGTGCCTAAGTGAGTATCCCGATTCTGATTGCAATGCAGAAAAACTTCAACCCCGCCCCTTTATATATATTGCAGCTTAATTGCCTTTGACCCCGAATATAACTGATCCTGAGTGGGCAGGACTTTGTTTACCCTGGCCTGTCAGTGAGAACCAATGAGTCCTGCTCTCCCGTAACCCGATACATTACATTTATTTAACTGACACTTTTACTGAAAGCAGTGTACCCATTTGGGTGTGTAGTCTGCGGACAGTTACTTAGTATGACATTTTACCAATTTCCAGTGTAGTGATTCCTTAAATTTTTATTTCTCTCTACAGTTTTTCGCATTATTTGACTCGCACAAGCTAGTTGACTTATTTCTTTTTTTTTTTTTGTCATACGTCTATTGTCAATTAATGATGAGCATATTATGGTGTGGCACTGTCTGTCCATCCATGAAGTTTTTGTGGAAACACAACTAGTCATAGAGTTTTTGCTGAATTGTTTCCGAATTAAAGTCGCCAAATTGTACATTGAAGGTGCATTTTTTTTTTAAAACTCTGAGATGTTTTTCCCCAGAGTTATTCCCCTTTCCAATATCAACCTTGGGTCATTCCATGTCAAATCAACCAAGAATTTGCAGACATCTCTCGGAATTTTGTGAAAGTTTGTGGATGAGTGGGGACCTATGAATAACGAATAAATCTAAAATATTTTTGCTCAACGCCTCCTAATTAGTAATTTGTTAACGAAGTTTTGACTAATTAGCGAACCCTTGCGACTTCAAACGCGTGTATCTCCCTTATTATAACAGCTAGAGAGTTGGCTGTGGTCTCATTGGAAAGCTCTTTTCAAGCCCTAGAAGTCTCTTTCTTAACTTTTCTCCATAGAGTCAAATGGAAAAAAGTTATAGCAAATCAAAAACTTTAAAGGTGTATTGCAAAAAAATATATTTTTCAAATTTCTTACAATTCCTGTGAGAAGTAGCTTATGATGTTAAGAAGCTCTTTTGTAAGTTTTGTGATGGGCACTCAAACGGTCTTTGAGCTATGAGCAAATATGTGCAAGTACAACAGTCGAAATTTGCCATTTTCGTCATATTTTACTTTTTATTTTCAACAAAAATGTCTTTAAAGCGTTCATATCACCTTACTGACCGTCTTTATACCTTAAAACACCACAGCAAGTAGTAGAAAATACATTTATCCATGAACTGAATTCAAATTCAAATCTAAAATGTCCCATTTTAAAATTACGAATTTGTAAGGTGATATGATCGCTTTAAGACATGTCAAACATGTCAAATGAATAAAAGATGGATCATGAAGGGTTCTAACATTAGAGAGTGATTGTACTGTAAACCGGGAAATATTCATATGCGTTTTAATTTGGCGTTTTTCACAGTGACCCACTTGTCAGAAAATTAAAACGCCACGAAAAAGGAAATTTATTGAAGGAAAGACCGACTACAGGGTCACTAAAATGCTAAATTGAAACCATGTGAAAGTTGCAACAATAGCCATGAATTTTTCCCACTTTACAGTACTGTGAAGCACCAGTACTGGCTTTAAAAGAGCTTTCCAATGAGACCACAACCAACTCTCTAGCTGTTATAATAAGGGAGATACACGCGTTTTAAGTCACAAGGGTTCGCTAATTAGTCAAAACTTCGTTAACGAATTACTCACTAATTAGGAGGCGTTGAGCAAAAATATTTCAGATTTATTCGTTACTCATAGGTCCCCACTCATCCACAAACTTCCACAAAATTCCGAGAGATGTCTGCAAATTCTTGGTTGATTTGACATGGAATGAGCCCCTTGCAAATATCAAGCGTATTAGGCTTCTGTTGTGGAACCGAATGAAGATGCATCTAGTTGTAGAGATTTTTTATGGATTCTTTCCAAATTAAGGTTGATTTTAAAGTTATGAGCCATTCCAGCTCAAATGGACCAGGGGGTGAAACCACTCCGTCACAGATATAGTTCATTTTTGCTCCAATAGTTGCCATATGTACATGGACAAAAATCCCAAAATTTTGGCTGCCAACTCCAACTGGTGACAAAATGGCAACCATTTTAAAAATTGCCTTTTACGCACGTCGCAACGTGCCCTCCCACTTTTTTCAAACCCTTTTTTCGCAATAAATCAAAAACTATAGCACCTTTTGGCACCAGAATTGGCACTCTTATGTAATTTTTCATGCTGATTATGAATATGCAGTCAAATAAGTGATAGCTCCTATGGTTTGGAAACTATTGGATGAAAACCCTTTTTGGGGGTACCAAAATTTGGCCCCCCTTATCTCAGTGCTGCCACCTGATATCAAAATGGCACTTGTTTTATGCTCATCACCATCACTTCAACTCTATAATATCAAAAAATTAGAGAGATGTTCTGCTTTGTTTTGATGTAATCCTCCAAAACGTAAAATCGATATTTTGTGAAAACAATATCGCCATGTAAAAATCAGGACGGTCTGAGAGATGGTGGTTACAAATGCCCAGGCTACTGGTCCATTTGAGATGGAATGGCCCTTATCTGTTATCATGTGGAATACCATGCAAACATCAGTGTATTTTGAAGTTTTGATAGATGGACAAGCAGTTAAAATCAGTGGCATATACTGCTGAAATGAACTGGCAGAATGTGGTTTAAACTTGGTAATCATCCTGAATATCAATTTTTTTAGTTTTGATGAATTTTCTCCATAAATTTGTGAAACAAAAAAGTAAAGACACCTTGCATTTAAGTTAACTGAGCCTTCTGTTGAACCCAATGGTTCTTTGTACATTATGTCTGTTATTGCATCATGTTATGTTCAATTAATTGCCTCCCACTGTGCTTTCCCTCTCTCTTACTAAACATGGCATGTTTGCTTCTCACTGCCGTACTCTTCCAGAGATACTGCAGTCACTACATTGATTTTATTGACAATGAGCCTGATAGTGGGCATATTTTGAGGTGTCTTGAGCTCTTGTTTATTTAAAAAATACTTTTATTCATTTATTTATTTTTTTGCAATAAATTTGCAAAAAACGATAAACATTTTCACATATCTCACCGCTAATTTCTTCCCTTAACCTAGCATCTGACAAAACATTAAACTAGATTGTCGCACCGTTGTAACCCCATTGCGCAAAGGGGTTAATAAGGCTATATTAATGGCAAGAAAGACAACAAAAACTATGCCTTGATGCATCGAAGATTGCAATACATGTGACTGCATTTTTTTTGCTGAAGTGAAGCTCCATGTTGATCTGGCCCATCCAACGTTGCCTTTGTGTCCGTCTAACAGAAATACCAGCAAGAAGTACAGCATCATGGCTTTTAACGCTGGGGACAAGGTCAACTGCTCCACTTGGACACAGGTATTTGAAAGCTTGTTGACATTGGGGGTCGGGGCGAGCAGCCTGCAGGTGAATGTCCCCGACTGACCCCTCTCTTATTGAGGTCTCTAGCTGCTCACTCGCTCCTCCCTTCACCCTTTACACCTCCTCCCACAGGCGAAGATGGAGCGGGACATGAGCAACAAGCGCATGTTCGGGGGCGAGGAGGAGGCGCCGGAGGGGGCCGCCGGGAGCGAGTTTGGGAAGAAGCAGCGGGAAGAGGCCCGGCGGAAGAAGTTTGGCATCGTCACACGGGAGTTTCGCGTGGAGGACCAGCCCTGGATTCTGAAGGTCAACGGGAAGGCAGGGCGAAGGTAGGAATCTGGCCTCCGCGCGTCCATCCGATTCTTATTCCGTTTATATTTTTTATGCATGTTTAAATTTTTGAAAGATATTGATACGTTTATTCACCAAGGTAGCATTAAATTGGTAAAAAAAAAATAAAAAATTTCAGTCAATACAGAGATTGCTAGGCCTGTGTTAAATGGTTTGGCTCTCAAGAAACCATTCAGTCATATTAAATTCTGAAGTGGCTAAAAATATAGCATTTTTGACAGTCGGTACTCTCTGTAGGAAACTGGTATTTACGAAGTTCAATTTTGGTATTAAGTTGGCAAAAAGACGCTGCTGTAAATAAGCCTCAGTCTGACGTTATGCCTTCGCCGGACACAGTGAATAAATGCAAATACTGTGGCTGAGGTCACATGACCCCTCTGCTCACCTCGTTTCAGATTCAAAGGGCAGAAGAAAGGAGGCGTGACGGAGAACGCCTCCTACTACATCTTCACCCAGAGCGCCGACGGGGCCTTCGAGGCGTTCCCCGTCCACGGCTGGTACAACTTCACCCCGCAGGCCAAACACCGGACCCTCACCGCAGAGGAGGCCGAGGAGGAGTGGGGCAGGTGAGGAGGAGGCTTGGGGGGGAGGAGCAGTCTGGTGGAGGTGCTGTGGAAACGGCCAAGTGCGAAATTGGAGAGGAGTTGCAAGATTACTTGAAGCATGGAGCATCATCGTTGGGTAGCTTGTGGCCTGGTGTCTCAAGCGTTTGAGAGTTTGATGCTTCAGAGTTCAGTGTAGCCGCAATGAGAAGAGCGCAGCTGTTGGATGGGAGCCCCTCAGTAAGCAGGGGCCCATTTAGGGCAGATGGACCCCTGCTTTTTTGGCTGTGTATCACTTTGGATAAAAGCGACAGTCAAATAAAAACGTCATACAAAGCTGTATTGAAAATACTGGGAATATTTAGTCACGGGGACTACTTAACAAACTAAATGGTTCCTTTTGCCCATTGTTGTCTGCATTTACACACCTGTCTAAAAACAAGAGAGTAGGTAAATTAGGTCGCTAGAATACGAAAACATGACTGCTGTTTTACTTGTTATTTTTGCGTCATCCTCTGCACAAAAGCTCAATATGGCCTAGACTTTGTCATCAGTTCATCTGTTGTATAATTTATTATGAAGCCCCATATTGATATTTCAAATCACAATGAATATAAATCGGGGTACGGGGAGTGGAGACAGTCGGCGGCGATCAGGGAGTCAGTCTGAGGGAGACATTTGGTTTTGTTCATTTGCCAGATTTAGCAGAAATGCAGTTTATCTCAGTGATGTGGGATGAAATTTACAAACCCAAAGTGCATGCAGACTTCCCCCAACCTCAAGTTATGAGAAGACCCTCCTGAAACCATAAGAATTTTCTGGAACCCATATAGTAGTTTCAGAATATTCCAGTCTCAGGTTGTGGGAGTGCATGCCCTCAAATATTGTCTGAGTGTACTCACAGAATTTTAAGTTTAGATTGTTTGGGCACGTAAACAGGAATATGTTGACAACAAATTACCAAACTACACTATTTTTACCTGTCCAGGGTGTGTTCCTGCCTTTCGCTCCATAGTCAGCTGGAATGGGCTTCTGCTCCCCTACGACCTTAGTGAGGAAGAAGTGGTGTAGATAATAGATGGATGGATGGACAATTTTTCCCCCTCCCTCGATCCTAGGAGGAATAAGGTGGTGAATCACTTCAGCATCATGCTGCAGCGGCGCCTGCGGGAACAGGAGCGAGGCGAGGACGAGGAGGAGGAGGCAGAGAAGTCGGGGAAGAAGAAAAAGAAAAAGAAGGCCGGCAGAGGGGGGGACCTGCGTATCCATGACCTGGAGGACGACCTGGAGATGAGCAGCGAGGAGAGCGACAGCAGCGGAGGAGAAGGTGGGGAGAAATGAACCCTCCCGTTGAGTACCGTCCTTGTCCCCCATTTCTAAATCGTTATTAATTTTCGTGCTCTTAGTGTAGTATAATGGAGTAGTGAGGACCAGCCATTCAGCCCTACTAAGTTCACCATTTTCCTACCATTAAACTGCACCGAACACGTATGGTTCTTAAGGACTTCATGGAGTCTAACTGTGTATCAAGCCTGGTCTTTGGACCAATGGCGAGCTATTGCCATAGTGTAGCTCACGTCGTTCGTCCATCATCCGTCAACTTTATTTTTCAAGGGCTTTTCAAGATTTGTCTGGCAGATATAGATCACATTTCATACAGCTGTTCCTCTTATGGCCTTGACCAAGTGTTGTTATTTGGGGTCGATTCGGAATCCAATATGGCCACCCTGGCCCCTGATTGGCTGACACATTTTCGACCTCTCACTGTTGCGCTGGTGAGATTTGAGTCTAGCGTGGCGCGTTGTTTCTCTCATGGCCCTGACCAAATGCTATTATTTTTTTGGTTGGTTTGGAATCCGATCTGCTGCTCTGGCCTCTGATTGGATGACTAACCTTTGACTTGTCCAGTTCCACCTGGGCATATTGAATTCCGATAAACTTAACTGTCACAATGTCAAACCAGGTGACAAATCGGGGCCCCATGGGCCTCTTGTTAATTGTAAACATACTGTACGTGAATGGTGCTGTTTATTGGTTCGTATCTCTATGGAAAAGGTGGGTATTACTGCTTCGCTTACACAAGTTGTATGTTAATGCCTGCAAATTAAGCTCACAACCTGTTCTTCAATCTGGCAAAAGTTGTTTTCAAATGTTTTGTGCCGGAGATTCAATCACTCAAGAAAATATTGCATGACTGCTCAAATTGCTCCGTGACTGTGCCACGCGTATAAGTGCTGGGACGATGAGGTTTGAGGAAGTGATGTGGTTGAGTGGGGCAGGATTAAAATGGAAGGATGTGAGACCGGGAAGGAAAGAGCCACTGTCTTTCCCCTGACCTAGCACTCTCCCCTCCCCCGGGCAGACGGAGAGAAAAAGCCAAAGCCCAAGAAGGAACAGAAGAAGGGAAAAGGAAAGAAGAGGAAGAGTGGCCATGACAGCGAAGCACTCGAGGACAGCGACGACGGAGACTTCGAGGGTCTGGAGGTGGACTACATGTCTGACGAGAGCAGGTACTACAGGAGAGGAGACGGCTGCTGGCATAGCGCTTCTGAAGGAATGTCATGCACTGTTTTTCCCTTATAATGACCTGTCCTGGCTGTTTGTATGTAAATGAGCCCCACTGGTCTAATGATTATTATCCCAAAGCGCAAAGCGGAGCGGGGGATATTGCAATGGAGCTAATCTGTCTGAATAAGTTGGGACACGTTTTTCTCATCAACTGCTTTACCTATATGAATGAAATTTTGTGTGTGCATGTTACTGATCACAACCTTGATTGGGTTTGATGACTGCATTTTATGGCGGAGGGGGATATTGATGACATTTCTTGTTTATTTGTACTGTGAGGGGGGTCTGGGTAGGGCAGCGGTGTTGGACTCTTGCCTTGGCTGCAGGGCTGTGGCCTTTGCTGGTGTTGATTGTGCATTGGGAGGTACTTGATGGACTTTAGCGACAAAGCGGCTAAATAGTCCTCAAACCTTGTTTCGATGGCACGTTTAACTGCTGACTGATGACTCTTCTTCTGACGTCTTTGGATACTGCATCCCAGCAGGGCCTGGTTTGGTTGCCCATATTTAACTGGTTCGCGGGGCTGCATGAATGACCTGACTGTGAACAAATGGTTTAAACAGTCTTGTTTGGTTTGCAGTCAAGTATGTAAATTTACAAGCGCTTCTTATTTTCCTGAGTTCATTTTGGTTTCTCTCATGTACAGCTCAGAAGAGGATGATCAAGAGAAGGTCAAGCCTGGTAAAGGAGAGGATGTCCCCAAAGGTGAAATATGTCACATTGTTTATCGTTTTTGTTGTTAAATATACTGGTATAAACATTCTGTGTATGCTCACGCTATTGAATTAGGTTGAGTGAAATTTGAGAACACAGTCATATCTGTGAGAATGTGTGGCTCAGCAGTTTTTCGAGGGTAAAGGGATGATCTGCTCATTTGCTGAACGGGTACCGCCCCCAGGGATTGATGAAGCCTCGGAGAGCGAGGAAGAGAGTGAGGAGGAAAAGCAGAATGAGGAGGAGGGGAAGGAGGAGGAAGAGGAGGATGGAAAGAAGACTCCCGTACAGCAGGAGAAGAAGAAGAGGAGGGGTAATGACCATGCAGGTGTGTGGCTTCTGTCCTTCTAACTGCCGCTGTCTGTTGACCTCTGCACCCCAGTCCCTGCCTCAACCCAAACAGCCAAACACTCCATCACCTCTCGAGTTGCGCTGTGCATAGTGCCAGTTCGGGCCTACCCATGCTCTCCTCCTGTTTTTCCTTTGTCACTGCGGAGCACGTGTTTCTTCTGGGTGCCAGTTGTCGGTCTTTTGCTTTGAAGCATGAGTCCTGTGTAAAAACTGCTGTGTATGGTATGGGAGTAAAGCTGAATTGAACTGGCGAGACAGTTTATGCAGTCAGTATGGAACTTGCTCAGATCACATAGGAGTGCAAGCAGAGGTTTGGTCTCCTGTCAGGGCCCTCTCTAAACTATAATCCTTCTGTTACCCTCTTTCCTATCTACTGTTATAAAGAAAACAAAGAAAGAATGAAACGATTAAATTGTGTTGTAGTGAATTTGTCTGAGGTTGATTGGCTGGTGTGGCTGAGATAACTCGCTCCGTGGTTTTTTCAGACAGCAGCGAGGAGTCGGACAGCTCCGAGGACAGTGATATCGAGAGAGAGGCCTCCTCGGCACTCTTCATGGCGGTGAGTCACTGTTAGCCTCTTCGTTGGTGATTGTGTTCGCACTGATACGCTAACCAGTCTGCTCACACGTGTGCACATCTCCCTCACTCTCCTCCGCAGAAAAAACGCACCCCACCAAAGCGTGGAGGCGGCAGAGGGTCAGGGGGAAGCTCTAGGACCGGCAGCCGTCCCGGGACCCCCTCCATCGACAACGCTTCCACCTCCAGCACGCTGCGAGCTGCGGCCAGCAAACTGGAGCAAGGTAATTCTGTGACCCTGTAGGGCCCCCTGTTGTCCTTTAGCCGGCAGTATTTATTTATTTTGTTTATTTATTTTGTTTAACCTTTATTTAACCAGGGAAGTCCCATTGCGATTGAGTATTTTTCAAGGGAGCCCTGGGGGGTTAAGGGGGGAGGACAAGTTGCGCGGCCAATTAGATTATACTAGGGGATGATCAGGTGGCAGGTTGAAGAGCCAGGTTGGGAATTTAGCCATGACACCAGGGAACCCCCTACTTTAATGACCACAGTGAGTCAGAACCTCGGTTTAACATCTCATCCGAGAGACGGCGTCTCCTTCAGTACAGTGTCCCCATCACTGCACTGGGGCACTGGAGATTATTCCACCAGAGGGAAGATCGCCACCTACTGGCCACCAACACCTCTTCTAGCAGCAACTTGGTTTTCCCAGGTGGTCTCCCATCCAAGTACTGACCAAGCCCACACCTGCTTAGCTTCAGACACGCAGCTGGAGCAGATTGAGAGGTGGTATGGCTGCTGGCATCTGGTACACTTTGTAAGACGTGGAGCTTACAGTGCAAGATGCAAGACGAGGCGCCTCCTGATCTTCCGGTGTCCTTTGCGCACGACATCCCGGCTGGACTTTGTCTTGTGTGTTTTCTATTACTGATACTTCCCCCTGTCCGTGATTGGTTCTGACATCACATGGCTGAGTACATTACTGCTGAGGCCAGAGGTGGAGTTGGAGCTCATTGACTACTTCTGGTGCCATTGTAAATACACTGTGCCAGTCATTGAGTGTAAACACTTCTAAAACATTTCACGTTTTCAATTGTTCTGCAGTTGTCCCTGTTGCTATCATATGTTTTTGTTAACTTGTGGATTGCTTCTAAAGAGATTAATGGGATTCTGGTCTAAAGTTTGGTGTCAACTGGGTACTCACGCTTACTTGGTGCCCTCTAATGGCATGGAGTGGCATAAAGATTACTGCAGTTCATACAGAGCTGCTTGTGGTATCCCTGGACATGTTCAGGGAGGTGTTCTTGCATCATGTCATTCTGCGTTTCTTGAAGTATACTGCCCTATTTGTACTCCTTTACCTGAGATGATCCTTAAGGTATCAGCTGAAGTGTCATTTTAGCCGTGCACTACAGTCAGTAACTCTTACCACCAGGCAAGCGGCAGGCGGTGGCTGCAAATACCGACACACCGGCTGCAAAGAGGCTGAAGATGGAGCCCGCTCAGAGCGCTTCGGGAAAGACCACCCCACAGCCCACCTCAGGAAAATCCACACCCAGCTCCAGGTACTCTCTCATTTATTTCTTTGTCCTCACTGTCGCTTCCTCTCCATGCTTTAGCAGTCCAAATTTAAATTCAGTGAAGACCATAAAGCAGCAAAATTGAATTTTCATAGAAGAGTGCCATGTTGAGGTTTATATCTCTGCTGCCCTCTCCTGCATTTTGGTTATTGTTTTATCCTCGTTATCATCCTTCATTACTTTTTCTTGAATGCTTTCTGTCTCACTCGCTTACGTAAATGTGCATATATGGCTGAGTGAGATGTTTGCAGTTGTATGTCAATGCTGCGCTGTATGTTAACTAAGTGTGTCTCCCTGGCGCTTACTTTTTTAAAATGTATGTACAGTGACGTTCAGCTAACAGAAGACGCGGTGCGACGGTACCTGATAAGGAAGCCGATGACCACCAAGGACCTGCTGAAGAAGTTCCAAACCAAGAGAACCGGGCTGAGCAGCGAGCAGACGGTGAACGTGCTGGCCCAGATCCTCAAGAGGCTCAACCCCGAGAGGAAGAGCATCAACGACAAAATGCACTTTTATCTCACTGAGTGAGGGAGGGGCGGAAATGGTTCGGCATTTTTATTGGAGACTGAAGAGAAAGTGAGGTGATGAACCGGAAAGGGAAGAAAGTGGAACGTGGGGAGAGTCTAGACGAGATTGGAAAGAATTGTGAGATAGGTGATTAAAAAAAGGTGGTTGGTGGTTCACATGACCATGCTCTTGAAGGCCAGTGGTGTGATTGGTCAAAACTTTGGCCGTGAATAACATGGGCCCATTTTTGAGGGAAATGTCTTTTTTTTTTTTTTTAGTTAATGTAAGTATGAGGCTGTACTGTAGTTTATTATACTTTCTGGCTGTTGAAAACCAGCTGTAATGGAGAGGGTCGCCCTCATGTGCTTTATTTGTAATAAAACATTCCCTTGATATGGTTTTTCCACATTTTATGACTTAAAGTTGAGCAGCACCCAATCTCTTCTGTAAATCCATCCAGTCTTTTAGGGTTTCCTCTCGTGCGGTATTTGCATCATGGTTGGTTTTCTGGAATGTGTTTTATTGTCCTGTACCAGGAAATCATCACCGATGCCAACATTTCTAATTCAAGGTGGATCTGATGTGCCGAGGTAAGGAGGGAATTCGGTTATGGTGTTGATCCAATCCTGGTATGACCCCACCCAAAGATTTTGGACAGGTTTTACGAGTCCTGGGCAACAGAAATGGGTTGGGCTCTTACTCCACTATTAGTAGCACTGTTACTCGGAGGACTTGAAATTGTTTTCGAACTTCAAATCATTATCAAGTGAAATGAAAACACCTTGCCAGTTAAGATGCCATGACAATTTTAATTTTCCCATTGCTTTTAAAAACGCTGCCTTACTGGACAAAGTTTTGCCTTGCAGGGGAGCTAAGAATTGAAACATGTCGAGACATTGGCTTGGAAGAATAAGAGCAGTCTGCTTTGTCAAGAAGTACAGTTTACACAGTGCATTTGCATGGCGCTGCACTGGTGTTAGTTTATGCTGGAAACTGAGTAAAGCATGCCAATTTCCCTCTTGGTGTGCACGGACGAGTGGAATATGAACGCTCTTCTGTCACCCAGTTTCCTTGCACTTGGGATTGTTTTTAGTACATGTTGAGTCTTTTGCAGAATATAGGTATTTGCTTTCTACAATCTAGGTTTTCTTTTTTAGGTTATAGTCGTCCCAAGTATTTTGTGTACCTTACTAGAGGTCTTGATGTATAGTTGTGTAGAAGTGATAAGACGTATTATGTGTTTAGTGTAGATGGTGTGGGACAGCTCTTCTCCCCCTGGTCAGTTCCCTCAATATACTGTCTAGCTACTTGACTATCCCATCCCACAGGACACCTCTCTTGTCAGGAATAATTGGAGCGCAGATGATGGTTGCCATAGGAACCACATGTAAATTATGGGTGTGTAGTCTGTGCCGGAAGCGAATGTTGTATGCAGATGGGAGACTGAACGTTCAGGTAGAACATGCACAAAGGAACAAAGCTGAAATGATTGTTCTGAAGAGCTGTGGGTTCCACAGGTGTTTGTTGTTTAATGTAATTCTCTGCCAGTATTGGCCTTAGGTGGTGGCCTCCTTGACGTGGAATTGCTTGCGTCTTGAGTGAGCTCTGAGCAAGTTGTTTGTGCACGAATGTCTGTGTTCCATAAAAGGGTTCTGTATAAACCATTTGATGTTGCCTACAATAAGTTGCCTTCTTAATTTGTTCTTGCTATTCGAATATGAAATAAAACTGAGCGTGTTTTTTTGCTGTAGGAAACAGTACTGACATGTTATTTGAGATGATTGGCTCTTAGTGGCCTCTACAGTAAGTATAATATACAAACACTAGAGGGAGACAACCCACAATACAGGTTCGTTCTGTGCTGTAAGAGGTGGTTTCCATGGATTCCATGGAGTTGTTGCTCTGAAGATTCTTGAGACAATGTTGGGGGATATCTGTTACCTTTTAAAAAGATTGCGCAGACAGGCTTACATGCACCGTCTGAAGCTTTTTCTTTCCAAACCCGATGTTTCAACAGTGATGCAAGTCTGAAAATGGATAAATACCAAATGTCTGTCGAACAACCTTTGGATGAGACTAGCATGGGAGTGAAACATGCCTCACTTAATTCTTTTTCTTCCTCCTCTGGAAACGTTAATTGCTTTCACAAGCCCATCTTATGTTTGCACCATCCTGCGTTGTCAAATTTGGGATTGTGTGACTAACCTAACTGTTCAAGTATGGTAATGTGCCGTGAGCTGGGGCTGATGGCAGGCATCTGAATGATCTGGGAAGCGGCTCTTTCAGGATTGGACTCGTACCTGCCCCACTCCAGCCTTCTCTACTGGAGGCGGTCTGCAGCAAATTGCACAGCCCTTTGGGGCAGCTTGCTGCATTTGACACTGGGAACACTGTAAGAAATTCATAGGCTCCTGTTACCTAGCTGTGGTAAAGAATATCCTCCCTTTTTGAGGGAAAAATTTCTAATAGTTTATTTCCAACTTCTGTTGGCTGAAAGAGGAAAAGGAAATTCTTCAATGTCCAAATTAATCTACGCTGAACTCCAGCATGCTTGCGTGATGAGGGCACCATCTTTTTCACTGATTTCATTTGACTTATCTGTTCATTATTTTTTATATATTATCTTCATAATTATATTCCCTTGACCCACATTGGCTAGTTCTACAGTTAAGGCTAGATGGCGTAAGATCAGTTGCTGTGCCCAGAAGGATTCGTGCCTTACCTCTGAAATGAGGAGCTGCGGGGCAGCCAACTGGTCGGTTGCTTGACTAGTAACTGAAGAGTTGCTGGCTTAAGCCCCTAGAGTGGCTTGGGGTGCTGACTAGATCTAGAGAGATGCAGTTGGGTCCATGAGCAAGGTCCTTAACCCTAAATTTGCTCCAGGAGCTCTACCACTGTTACTCTGTCCCTTCACACTCACAACTGTTCTGTCTGGCATTTCTCCCAGGGCATTCTTGGAAAAATAAAATGTGTTCTCAAAGACATTTCCCTGGTTAAATGAAGGTTGGAAAAATGATCCCATCCTCTGATGGTGTCCAGTAGCAGTGTCTGGTTGCTCTGGTAATGGGTCAAATATTGACATTCGCAAGAATGTCCATCAACCCTTTTTACACTGGAATCCCAGCACTCAATTTTTATGGCTGTGAAGTGGCTGTGGATATACAAAAAATTTTTTGTCTGAAAGCCCCAACACAGGCACGTGAATTTCTAAAAAAAAAAAAAAAAAAAAAAAAAAAAAATTACACTTTGCGGATATACAATGTTTGAATTACTGTTTTAGAGCTGTTATGTTTAAATAGATGCCAATCAAAGTAATTTATCATTGGTATATTTGCTTTCCCCCGTTTTTTTTTTTTTTTTTTTTTTTAGCGTTGACTTTAAATCGTTATACCGTGTAACCCATAACATCCAGTTTACAGCATCTGGCATTCTCTGATCACGAATATACTGCGTGTGTAGCTTGCCACTTAAAGGCGCAATATGAATCCATCTGACTGGGGACAAGTATTCGGGCATTGATATTCTATGGGACTTGGGTAATGTTATTAGTAATTAAGCTCATTTGTGTGTGTATATAGAGTTTGTATTTGTGTCGCATAACTACTGGAATTCGTATCGACGCACGTGCTGGAGCATTCAAACGGTAAAAGAAGCACACAGAATGCAGTCTTCACGATGCGCACTTTGTCGCGAAGGTTATGTGAGAAGACGCTCGAAAAGAGCAGCGAAAGAATGAAAACGGCACTTAGGGATGCCGAGAAAACGGGGACGTGATGCCTCAGAATGTAACTCGGGGTTTGTTCATCATGTTGGTTCGAGCGAAGCCACACACAATAAAGCAGTACTCGCGGAATATTTTGGGTTGAAACATTTTTTATCGCCAGAATGCAGCCGTTACGACTCTCATACCTGTTTGCACGTGCGCCAAGTTTGCTTCGGAATAACCAAATAGCGAAAAGGACTCGTTTTAAACAGATTGAATCCCGCCTCCATGGTTATCAGGTAATAAAAACTTTGAAGGAACATGGTTTAAAACAACCTTTCAACATTATGGTCAAAATACTTTGAGTTCATGTCAGGTTTAACTTTAAAAGTCCGCTCTACATGGGCAGTTGTCATTGTGGTAGCCATAATCTATACCTGGAGTTATTTCGTGGTCACTAACCCGGAGAGCGTTTTCCTGCTCGGTAGTAAGTGGGTGGTTTTTTTTCTTTTTCTTTTTTTTTTCTTTTTTAATGAATTTGGACGGTACTATGTGTTCTTAAATGTTATATTTTACTGGGTATTATTCTTAGTTCAGTTGACAAATCAGGTTTTACTACAGGTCTTGTGAAATAAAAAGCTAAAGGCTATTCCCTCAAACGTTGAGCGACATCTTTCGGTGAAACTTTTTGGCGCAATTTGAATGCTGTCTTAGATTTACCGGGGGACTAAGAGCAACCTTCACCCCTGTTCCACCAATGGTTGTTGGAATAAGAGCAACTTTCCTTTCCTGTACCACCAACGATTAGAGGAATAGCCACTTTGAATTTAAAAAAATAGTTGATCAATATTGACAAATTTTGAAGTCGTCAAAAATACGTTCGCTAACACTTACTGCTTGACAGTATGTGTTTATTTGCCTCACATCTTGCCTTTAGCCACATTTTCTGAACCGGTAACAGTGGTCACAATCCTAATAGTGGTCTCTGGTCAGTCCGTACATTTATTGTAGATCTTCTGCACCGTAAAGTGAATCTGCTCTGCTTAAGTCAGCTTACCTCACATGGACTCTTCTCGGACTGTGCTCTATTCCAGTTTGAGCATGAAGTGTAGATTTGCAGTTTTCTACTTTTGATAGTCTGTTTTTGGTCCACTTGCACAAACAACATTTGACCCTCAAAGGGCTTATTTCACATCTTCTAAAAGTACCTCATTTTTCCCTACTTGCAACCTCTGCTAAATCCTTACTGCAGGTCTCACTCTTTTGCTGTTTTTGAGGGCTCTTTTTCTCCTTAGACCATTTGACACAGGAAGAATTGTTAACTGGATCAGGCCACCTCCTGTGCTGCATTTGAAAATATACCTGGTACTTTGCAGTTGGCACCTGCAGTTGGGGTTGTCTTTCATTAATGCTTAAAGGTACACTGCAGTTGTTCTCATTTGGGGTTCCTCTTCCTAGTCCATGCTGCAATCACGTGGTTGAGAAAAACCATGATGCCCCCTTCCCTTATGACAGGAGCAGGACCAGACCCATGAAGACAAGGGATTGGCAGGATATTGCGCGGCAAAGCGGCTGGCAGTGCCCTCGTCCTCCCCCCAGCACAGGTGACGCGACAAGACGATGTACTACTGCAATTTGATCAAGGCTCACCAGTCTCTCAAGCTTCTGAGCACCCTGAATGCTTGGCATATGAAATGTATGTGAGTACTCTATATCCCTACTCCTATGCTTTAGACCATTCCTGGGCTGTGTTTGAATAGTCTTTTTGTGTCAGGAAAGTTCCTAACTCCTGGAAAATGACAGGGAAGTATTTACATGGCAGCCATGATTAGTGTATTCGAATGTTCTAAATGTTAAGAAGAGGTGCTTAAATGCATCCCTACTTATCTCCTTTAGTATAGGATACACTAAACCATCCTTTGGGAAAAGAAAGCAGATAATGATGTCCCACAAGTCTGAGCGGCAGCAGTTTATAAAGCGACAACCGTCCATCTGGCCAATCATGAAAACAAACAAGCATCCTCAAGCAAACAAGAGACACATGATCACGTCACATAGTAAGTGCATTCGGGTTCTATTAGCAGCGTGATTGTCTTTTCCTAAACTGTTATGAATTCCTCTTTACACCTTTCCTTAACCTTTTGTCTTTTTTCATTGAGGTTAAAGAACTACGGTTAGAAATGAGATAATAGGATGTAATTTTTGACTATTCAAACGCAGCCTTGATTATACAGCAGGAGCACTTACTGCACTTTACACCAAACTTGATGCAAGCATAGCTCTGAATGTATGGGCTGTCTATGGCTGATTATTGATCGAAGCAACACTACAGGAATAAGCTGCCCAGCAAGCACCTAAATGCCATCTCACTGAAGGGAGACTAAGGATGCAACTGAATTCACTAAACAATAGAGATGTAAGGATACGGTGGGGTCACGATACGATACGTATCCCAATACAGAGGTCGCGATACGATACGTATCCGGATACACTACAAATTATTTTACTGCTGATTTTCTTTCTACTTACAAGTAAGCAGCAATACTGAAAGATTTCCCAAGACAAGGCTTTTGAAGTTTTTTAAAACAAAGGAATACAATTAGTTTATCTTTAGGTACCACTGTGTGTTTACTGTTCAGGTCAATGTCTTCAACCTCAAAAATTGATAAAGGTTGAATAGGTCTCCACTACTATTCACTAGAAGAAACAGTCATATTGCAAACTACTTATCATTAGTAGTTAACTTGAAGTCTTGAAACTTAACCTCAAGTTGAAACAACAAATTGCACTTGGAGCGATGCAACCACGTGTAATATGAGGGAGGTCAGTACATTTTCATTTAAAGTAATAGAAAATATTGCAATTTCTGGGTTTAAGAAAATATGTGCACTATTTTAAAAAGCCTTGTGTATCCCGATACATGTCCTCCCAATCAATGTATCGTATTGGAGGCTTTGTATCGGGATACGATACTGTATCGGCGTATCATTACTCCACTACTTAACAAGGTGGCCATTTTCCCTTTCCCTTCACTTTTAACCTTGAACTCAACAGAAAATATCACATGGGTCAAGGAAAAGTTGCGGGGAGATGTTTGAGTCACCTTTGGTACATGTTTGAGAAAAAGTCAGATCAGATGTCCTTTCCATCAATTTGTCATGAGCTGAGCAGCGAATGATAATGACATGACTGATTCAACAGGAGGACTATGATGAAAGGCGTATCCTGTTGCAGGGAAGTGTGGTCCATTACCCGATTCCTGTCTTCCAAGGTCAGCCCTGTTTTTCCTTGCTGGAAGGAACCAATAACGGATCTTACTGCCTCCTTTCCTTCATGAAATGGAGCATTTGGATGCTCCTTGTCATGGCTGCCAGCCAAATTATTTCTGGATCATGTCCATTATCAAGAAAGGTTCCTGACTCTTATAAGAATTTGGATGCATGTCTGAGAGAGAAAATTAGGGAGGTGGGGTTGGGGGGCGTACAAGGACACTCTTGTAATCCAGACTAGGAAACAAATATGGAGTCAGAGCACAATCCAATTGTAAAATTTATTGGTAGTAGGACAGTATTTACCAAGCAACAGAGCCCAGGGCAGAATGACACAGTTCAGTTCAGATGGTGCAGGCTTAGGTGCAGGGAGCCCGGTCAGTGGTGATCCGGTGTCGCATAAAATCTGGTCCCCCCCACGTGACTCTTGTCGCATATTGTGCATGAATTTGCATCCAATCGCGTCATTTGAGTCATCCACATGATTTTCGTAGTGGTGAAGTATTCTCAGAAATAAACAGACCAACTCATAGCATTTAAACTCAATGTTCAGTACAGAAGTCACATTAGCAGATGTTATACAATTGTTCCCTTGCACTGAAATAACTAGCTAGCTTGCTTGCTAATAAAGTTACAGTTTGCTTCTACTGGAATAACCACTAGCTAGCCAGTTAAAATGATAACAAATTCTTTAATGTTATAGCAAGCATGCCAGTGTTGCTAGCTAACTAGTTAGCTAGCTTGCTAATAAGGCTATTAGTATACCACATGCACGCAGCCGCTATTTAATTAATTCAACGCTATTTCAACAGTGAGTAATACGAAAATCTGGCAGGACACGTCATCTGATGCGCACTATGCGACAGAAGTCACGTGGGGGAATCAGATTTTACGAGGGGACCAGATTTTATATGACACCGTGCAAATGGAGACGGAGTGCACACTTTGCCAGAGCCGAACTCTCAGATGGCAGGACTGGGAGGTTCAGCAAGAATTCAGTCCCAATCCTAATGACCGCAGACGGCTTCGGAGGTGTTCCTAATGAACTGGGTAGAGGAACATATTGAGGGATTATTAAAAGGATGGCAGTCCCAATCATGCAGACCAAGCGTACGGCCTGGGAGCTTGTTCCTATTAATGGAACTCGGTAGAGAACATCCGTATTTGATTGCCATTAAAGATTTCAAGTAACTTCCAAAGATGATAAACTTTTACTAGGAAATACTGACTGGTTGCTTAAGGGCATATAGCACCTGACAATCCGGTAACTTGCACTCTCAAAGTAAGGAGAATACAATCCCAATTCCGAAATTGTTGGGAAGTAAAATAGTGTGATAAATAGTGTAAAAATAGTGCAAAGTGTAAATAGTGAATAAAATCAAAACGTTATGACTTTCAAATCACACCAGCCAATATTTTATTCACAATAGAACAGAGATAACATAGCAAATGTTGAAACTGAGAAATTTTACAATTTTATCCACAAAATGAGCTCATTTTAAATTTGATGGCTGCTACAGGTCTCAAAAAAGTTGGGACAGGGGCCTGTTTACCATGGTGTAGCATCCCCTCTTCTTTTTAACACAGAGTGGAGGCGTCTGGGCATTGAGGAGGCAAGTTTTTTGAGTTTAGCCATTGGAATGTGATCCCACTCTTGTTTAATACAGGCTTCCAACTGCTGGAGAGTTTTGGGTCTCCTTTGACGGACTTTTTGTTTAATTTGCGCCAAATGTTCTCAATCGGTGAAAGATCAGGACTGCAGGCAGGCCAGTTCAGCACATGGACTCTCCTACTACGAAGCCATACTGTTATTATAGTTGCTGTATGTGGTTTTGCATTGACCTGCTGAAATACACAAGGCCTTCCCGGAATAGATGTCATCTGGAGGGGAGCATATGTTGCTCTAAAACCTTTATATACCTTTCAGCATTCATGATGCTTTTTAAAACATGCAAGTCTCCCACACCATATGCACTAATGCATCCCCATACCATCAGAGATGCTGGCTTTTGAACTGAACGCTGATAATAGGAGGGGTAGTCTTTCTCCTCTTTAGCCCGGAGGACACGACGCCCATGATTTCCAACAAGAATGTCAAATTTGGACTCATCTGACCACAGGACACTTTGCCACTTTACTACAGTCCATTTTAAATGAGCCTTGGCCAACAGAACATGGCGGCACTTCTGGATCATGCTCAACAATGGCTTCCTTTTTGCATGATAGAGTTTTAGGTGGCATCTGTGGATGGCACGGCGGACTGTGTTTACAGACAGTGGTTTCTTGAAGTATTCCTGGGCCCATTTAGTAATGTCAATGACAGAATCATGCAGGTGAGTGATGCAGTAGCGTCTGAGGGCCCGAAGATCACGGGCATCCAGTAAAGGATTTCGGCCTTGTCCCTTACGCACAGAGATTTTTCCAGTTTCTCTGAATCTTTTGATGATGTTATGCACTGTCGATGATGAGACCTTCAAAGCCTTTGCAATTTCACATTTAGTAACAATGGGTTTCATTCACGAAACGTTAGTAAATTTGTGCGTAGATTTGCACATAAAAGCCTACACTACTAAAAACCTACTCCGGATTCATGAACACCGCGGGAAACTCAGATCTGACCGTAAACACTTGTGTATGATCATGAATGCCAATCCATCGTAAAGTGACAGCGCGCTCCCGGTAATCAGCTATTAGCATAAATCCCCGCCCATGAATTGCCAATAACCACCATATAAGGTGGTGTAGATGCATCCAGTCGACCTGTCAGTCATGGCGCAAAGAAAGAAAGAGAGAGAAAGAAAAAAGAATTATTCCGAAGCAGAGATAGAAATAATTTTGGGTGAAGTGGAGTTAAGAAAAAACATTTTATTTTCATCTGTTAGCAATGGTGTGACAGGGACAGGCAAAGCGAAGGCCTGGAGGGAGGTGACAGATGCCGTTAATGTTGTCTCTGTAGTCCAAAGGACCATGTCCGAGGTGAAGAGTAAATGGTTTGACATGAAAATGGAGGCAAAGAAACGCATAAGCGCTCACAAAAAAAATACATCAGCCACAGGAGGAGGAGGAGGCTCACAGTCACAGCTTGTCCCACGAATAACAAATGGTCGCAAGTGACATTCCTGATGAAACCTGTTTTTCTGCACCACGAAGTACTACATCGGCTGTAGTACTTCGTCGTGCAGAAAAACAGGTTTCATCAGTAATGTCATTTGCGACCTTTTGTTATTCATGGGACAAACTATCAACTGCAGAGGAGCGCATCGCTGGCATAATTGGGCAGACCTCTCTGTCAGGAATTATACCCAACGGAGACAGCGACATGCCTCCACTTTTATTTTTTTATTATCATCATTCAACATGTAGAAAGAATGTGTAATCTATTGAGTTGATTCACATAGATAATTCACAATCATGAACCTAATCTGGATCTTAAACCTGCCAATTGCCAACTAATTTAACTAAATGTGTTATATTTTTAATAGTTTGTCATGTTTAGGCTATATCACGTGTTTCAAAGGCATCTGCATATTGTGTACCTAACAGAGCGCATTATGAATTAAAATTGTAATTTCCAATAGGGACAAGCATTATTTATGTGCACTCTTAGATTTTCACAAGCACTACGCGTGGTCAGCAGCATGTGTAGATTTTGTTAGTAGCTACGAAAAGATTGGAGCAACTAAAATATTGATGAATGCGGAGATGCACGTAAATTTCCGTCTGCAAACAGTTTACACACAAATTAGTTCTGCTCACGTTTCATGAATGAGACCCATTGTCTTTAAAGTATTCCACAATTTTTTTTATGCAAGCCTTCACAGGTTGGAGAGCCTCTGGCCAACTTTACTTCTGAGAGACTCAGCCTCTCTAAGACATCCCTTTTATTGCCAATCATGTTACACACCTGATGCCAGTTAACTTAATTACTTGCTAAATGTTCTTTCAGCTGATTCTTGTGTATATTACTTGCTTTTTCAGCCGTTTTTTTGCCTTTGTCCTAACTTTTTTGAGACCTGTTGCAGCCAGAAAATTTGAAATACTCTCATTTTGTGGATAAAAATGTAAAATATCTCAGTTTCAACATTTGAAATGTTATCTATGTTTTATTGTGAATAACATATTGGCTCATGTGATCTGAAAGTCATTGCATTTTGATTTTATTCACAATTTACACTTCGTCCCAAATATTTCGGAATTGGGGATATACGCCAACACACTTGTTAGGGGATGGGGAAACACAAATTTATAACAGCTGGTTCGGAAAGCAAGCGGAACAGAAACCAGTCAAAGGAAACAGTATATCTTTTTTTAAGATTTTTTTTTGGGAATTTTTCCTTTATTTGACAGTTATACAGTGTAGAGAGGCAGGAAAGTTGGGGAGAAGAATGGGGGAAGACATGCAGCAAATGACCTGAGCTAGAATCAAACCCAGGTCGCTGCGGGAAGGACACAGCCTTTATGGTACGCGCACTTAGACCGATGAGCCACCAGGGCACCCAGGAAACAGTGTATCTGAAAGACAGACAAGCTGCTGGATGGGTGTTGACACGAAAGGGATTCATGCGAGGGTCGTGACTGACGCAATTGGGAATGTCTGACCGTAAATAAAGATGCAAAACAGTTAATCAGGAGAGTAATGGAGGTACACATCAATCAAGTTCAATTGGCCTTACTGGCATTCAAGAACATTACCCTCATCTTTGCTAACACGCTTGGTGAAAGTTAGGATGTTAAAAAAATCAGCTCAAAGAATGATTTACTCTTCTTTGTCTTTATGGGACCAAGTGCACATATTTGTAAAGAGTATTTGCATTGCAGAACTTCAGAGGGAAAACAAACTTTAAAACAGGACAACGTTCAGACTTGTAGCCCCAGCAATGCAGATGGTGTGCTAATATCCTGTGGGGCCTATTAAATTTTAGTAAATCATCAAATATGGAGTGAATTATTGGCTTCTGCCATCTTTTCCTGATCTGTCAATCATTTAACAATGTTTACAGAAGTGGATTGCAGTGCAGTGTATCTATTTAAATGTAAATAAGAGGCTGTCAGTGAAGCTTGAAGCTTGGGAGAGGGAGAATTAATTTGGTGAATGAGGTGAAACCCTATGCACCTGGCTTTCATTTGAATCTCAAGTACTGTAAGCTGTGGTTCAAGTAACATCAAATATAACAAGCTTTTAGTTTTTAATGATACATTTTTATTTAAATAATTACTGTCAGCGTTGCATTTTAATGACTGTATGTGCCATTAGAAGTAGTGCCTCGCATTCATATCCTGGGACTGCTAAGCAGTTATATCAAATAATGCTTAAATATTCTCTAATATGGCTTGTAATTCTTGAAGAAGGTGTTTTTTATGTTTAATTGTTCAAAAAGTAGACTGACAAATCAACTTTGTTTTCTTTTAATCACAATTGATTTCAAACCTTAGGCGCTTGACTTATGACATCTCTAAACAATCAGTGGCATCATTTGACCATTGCAAGCAGCCCTGAAAACCCACTGCATTGCTTGCCTGGGGCCACATTTGATATCCTTTTAATAGCCAGAAGGAGCCGGGATTTTTAGGTTGTACACTATTAATAATTTGGTCTTTGAAATGTTTTATTTTGTGGGCTGATCCACTTATTTTTCTCAGCTTTCCTCCTTTTTCTTTCTACCTTTTCTTGCTCTTTGACCTGAAGTATCGTAGAAGTGTGAAATGGCAAAAACAAAATGTCCATCAGGTTTCATTTAGAAATGGCCTTGATTTACATGCTGTTGCAGGTATTGCAATTTCTGGTCGACTGGGAGAGGAAGACTGACTGGTCAGTTATTTATGCGTTATTCATTTTGGAAGAAATAAACCTGCAATGGATGGTTTTGTATTTCCTTGTGCGAAATTTCCTTGGAAAAACCCTTTTTTATTTTTCTTACAGCATACTAGTGATTCTCTTTTTGGTTTGGTGCAAGGAAGGAAGAGAGTATTGAATTAGCCCCTTAGATGAGGAACAGTCATAAGAAAAGGTATTAGTTTAAGATTCTTATTGATTGTTAAACTTGAAGGGCTGGCAAGAGAAGACAGAGATGTACTCTTGGGACAGGGAGATTTATGCAGTGATAAGACTGAGAAAAGAGTTGCATTGTCTGGTATGATGAGTACCATCTACTTTAATGTCGTGCACCTAATTATGCTTTAGCATGATTCTGCTGGCTGCCATTATCAAAGTCACTTTCATTAATTCTTCTCATTAGTATTTCCTGGCTTGGAATTGCGTCCATTGTGCTGAATGATGCAGGATAAGTTGCAGAAGTAGAGTTGAAAAAGAGAGCAGATTTGATCTCAGGAGAAGTAGACCAGTGTAAGAGGATATGAGAGAACGATTATTGCGGACTAGATAGCAGCTGGTGGGCAGAGCTTGGCGATTTAGATTAAGTCACATATCACAATGTTTTTACCCAACATCTCAATGTTGATATTATGCTTATATTATGGGGATAATGTTGGTGCTTTCATAAAATATTTACACAGTGATATTTTTGATAAACAGTCATTAGTAATGTGGAATTGATGACTAAGCAGGAACAGGCAACAGCTAGAGTCTATTAAATGCAGAAAACTGCATGTAATGCAGCCTTTCAAACCAGAAAAGACGACATTTATGTCAGAATGCAATATTATGATATCCAAAGTCCCAGACAATATCTCATTTTGTATTATAGTACCAATTTAACATAAATAAATTGCCCAGTCCTACTTGGGGCAATGTGGACACTGGAGTAGAAGGGATTGAGACAGGCAGGATTAGTTTGGGCCTGAAAGTAGCCTGAAATCAGATAGATTAAACCCTGGTGTGTCTCCTCTCCCTCTTTCTGTTCTTACTTTTTTCTCTGTCAATCTGCTTGAAAGGAAATTAATGTTCACCCATAAATGTGCTGATAAGAACAGCGGTCTGAAGTAATATTGATTTCTTTCATCGGTTTTGGAAATTTTAATAGTGTATTCTTGATGGCCGGTGTATTTATTTGCGCAAGTGTCATTGAGAAGAATTGGGTGGAAATATGATGAAGGAGCCCCTCTCCCTTCAACATCGCGTCCATGATTAATGAATTTGTCCTACTGTAGTTTCAGTAATGCCATAGGGCTGCAATATTCAACTTCAAGTCCTACAGTCCACTCAGCGTCTCCTGGTATTTGCTCCATCCTTGTTCAAATCCGGCCCCAGTTTCCTTTCTTCTCAGTAATTAACCCTTTCAGCGCCGTGGGCAACTATAGTTGCCCATTGATGTAAGATATCAAAGTCATATGCTGTTGAAAACCTATCATGTGGCAACTTGTTTAAAAGAGCTCCCCTGCGGGAGCTCTTTTAAACAAGTTGCCACATGATAGGTTTTCAACAGCTCAGGATAATTCCTTGAAAATGTATCCGGCGCTCAAAGGGTTAAACGGGATTGCAGATTGCATTATTGGGCGATCGGGGCTCTTACACATGGCATGACAATCGGCTCATCACTCACCCGATGTTCCGGTCAACAACTTTGTGAATTTTTCTGCCATAATAATCACTCGGCATGGGAAACTAAACCTTGGAAAGGGACCAGAAGAGTGGCCCACCCCCTACATATTGGCAAAGTGATGGTGGAGGTGCTGTAATGAACACTATCACGGCATTGTTTGTGCATCCACTGACTTAGTTTGGAATCAGCAGAATATGCCAGCCTGGGGTTATACGTGTTCAGAACAGATGGCCAGTCTTGACAAGTGTCCAGCTTGTAGACCAGTGGTTACCAACCCTGTTTCTGGAGATCTACTGGGTCATTCCATGTCGAGTCAGGCAAAGGTTCCAGCTGGACCATCTCAGATTTACTTCAAACTTCAAACATATGTGGAGCAACCATTCTTAGGGTGTTATGCAAAATATTAGGTTCCACAGATCATTTGTTCATGATTTATGGCCCCCTCAGGGGATTGGGGGGTCATGCTTTAGAAAAACATCTTTAATTCTGGGCCATTTTCAAAGCTGTATTGTAGCTGAAATATTAAAGCCAGGTCTATAATATTTCCCAGGATGAAATATGGACAGTAAGGAAACACAAGATTAGGCATGCTAGACGGTCGCCTGGGGTAGCTAGGGTGGTCCAAAAATGGAAAACACTATCGCATGTGAAAAACTTCACTTTTTAATGACCCAATTGACACTTCTATTGACTAGCAAGAATTCTCTTAAGTGGTTGTACATTAAATATTTATGTAGTTTACGTGCACCGAGACTAAAATTCATCTTACATGTGAATGGAAAAATATTATGTCTTAAATTTGTATTTTTTGTCCACTGGGCCTTTTCACAAGGGTATTACTCATTCTTGACATATAACACCATTCTCAAACTTTGGTATTTCGTAGATCGGATGCTGGTACACAACATCTGCAAAAAGTAATTTAATTTCTCTTATGCTTCCTCAAAATTTTGCTGGTGAATCTGAGTTAAATACAGCATCAGCTAGAATCACACTCTAACCCCTCCAACGATTGTGTAAAAAAACAACAAAAAAAAAAAAAAACTAAGCCATTAATAATTCAGTATACCATATAAGTGTAAAATACAATGGAATATTTACATTTTTTGCCTTATCTTTCATCATTTTTCTATGTGTTAGTCACAGAGGTTCCTGTTGGCAAGTACAATTTTATTAAATGTCTGTCCTTCTAGTTTGAAAAGGATGTGGAAGGTGCTTGGATTGAACACAGAATGTAATCCACAGGTACATGGCATACATTGACGTGTCTTAGCCATGAGAGGCTTTTTGTGATGATGGCAAATGTTGAAATTTGGAAGGGTTAACACCTAATCCTGACAGAATACCAATCCTCTATCAGCAAAATGTTTTGGTCTGAAGAAAGCTCATCCAGAGATATAAATTCCCGTTTTGTGGTGTAAGATGTGCTGTGATATGAACAAACATTTTCCCCCAGAAACTGGCTTGTATCGCAAGGTGTTAAACTGCAAGAACTAGAAGCCATTGCTTGGAGCAACTGATCAAATGAAACTGAATGACTTCGGCATTCCAGTCCCTAGAAGACCTGACGTCAGCATCAGGAATATTGTGATAGGAAGAGGAAGGGGGGTAATACATGGGCCTATATTAAAATGCATTGCACTGCGCTTTACAAGATTAGGAATTAATAATATAAATGGAAATAGAGGATCAGGGAATAATTCTTGTATGTAAAGGAAGAGTGGCAGCAGAACGGTTCAGCTGAATTGTGTATTTTCATGCATATTCACTTTCAGAACTTTATGGGAAGGAAACAAAACACCATTATTTTTTTTTTTAGATTGTTTAAAACTAGTCTTGACCAAAAGATTGGCGCTGGAAGTACTTGTCAGGACTGAGTTGCACCATGGGGTATTTGGCCCATTTTGGCTAAAAATACAACTTTACAATGAAAAATTTTGTATTTGTTTACTGTATGATTCATTTTTATCCTAGCTATCAGTAGACTCATTGTGTAAGTACTTAAAGGTCTAGGTAGTCAATAAAAGTGTCTGATGGGTCATTAAAAAGTAATGTTTTTCACTTAGTATTAGTGGTTTTTGTTTTTTTTTTTTTTTCAATTTTGGACTGCCCTAGCTACCCCAGGCCACTGTCTAGCATGCCATATATGTTTCCTTACTGTTCATGTATGGGAAAGTCACTCAGTGAAAACTTATAGACGTGGCTTTAGCAGTTCAGCTACAGTAGAGCTTAGAAAATGTCCCAAAAGATGTTTTTTTCTGAGGTATGACCTCCTTCACCCCCAGCCTGGGCCGTAAGTCATGAGCCAATGATCCGAGGAAACTAATATTTCGCTAAACATCCTAAAAATGGTTGTTCGACAGATGGGAAGTTTGAAGTTTAAAGAAAATCAGATATCGTCGAGCTGGGACCATCCTGATATTTGCCTGACTTGATGTGGAAGGACCCACTGTCCTGCAGGCTTTCACTTCAGGCCTAACAAAGTACACTTCATTGAGATGCAAAAGATCCTGTTGAGCTGGTAATTGGTGGAATCAGGTTGGCCAGATTAGGGTTGGATTGAAAACCTGCAGGACGGTCGATCTCCAGGAAGTTGGCGATCACTAATCATTCAGATCCAGGAGGGAACAGCAGGCGATACATGTCCTAATGCTACTGTTCTTCTATAATTTATTCAAGCAATCCATTTGTATAAGGGCTAACTGCATTGTATGCATGTCAGAGGTAAAGAGCGTACTCATTTGTATAAAGATGATGGTAATATAACATTAACATGCATTATAACCCATCACATGTCCAAGGTTTGAAACTTATAATCCGAAACTCGTTGCTAATATGTTGCTCCTCCTGTCCCATTGGGCGTAGCTCTCTGGGTATCGTCCTTTAATAAGGTAACCCAGCTCTGAAACAACCAGTAATTTGAGTTCATGTGAAAGGTACATGACCTGTTGGTGTAGTAATGGCAATGTCATAGCAACCACAGATTTCAGATGGTTAAATTCAAGGCGTGTTCGACTGTATGTCAAAGGTTATAATGCATGTTTGTGCATTTCGAGAATGCGCTAGTACGATTCAGTTTGCGATGGAGTTTGTGGTAGGGCGGCACTCTTTGTGAACGTCACAGAATGAGGATGACGGCTATTCTTAGCGGCATCTGAGCAGGTCAGAGACGGCAGTCTGGCTCTTTCGGCTCTGACAGAACTGGGTGACAGGCTGCCCCCCTGGGCCCTGTTCTCTTAACCAGAGAGAACCGCTGCAGTTGCAGTTCCTCATCTGGACTTGGGAGGGCACTGCAGGGTAAGTGTACGCACTGCTATCAAGTTGGCCCCTGTCTGTCGGTGCCGTGCTCTGGCTGTTCACTGTTTTCCACGCGCCGATTTCTATTGCAGCTTACCATTTCAGTAATTTATGCCTACCGTTGTTGTTTCAAATCAGGAATGAAGAATGTGGGGGCCGGATGCAAAAGAAACACT
This sequence comes from Gymnothorax javanicus, assembly GCA_029692085.1. Classification (NCBI taxonomy): domain Eukaryota; kingdom Metazoa; phylum Chordata; class Actinopteri; order Anguilliformes; family Muraenidae; genus Gymnothorax; species Gymnothorax javanicus. The sequence goes on along the minus strand of CM056206.1, from coordinate 48,277,898 downwards.
ATCAGAGAGCAGGAGCGGGGAGCGGAATAGGGATCAGTTCATCTTTCTCTGTAATTTAATACACCCATGTGACATTGTGTGGAGAAATGCATTAAATTGCATTCTTTATTGTGGGTAACAAATTACAGTTTTATTTTGTGTTTACTGTTGACTTTTCCTCACTAATCATATCTTCCGAATTTCACGGGTCGACTTCGGGGAGAAAAAATACATGCACGCAAGGCATTATTTCATGCGTTTCCATGTAGGGTGTTCCGACTCAGGCTCACCTCCAATAAAAGTCGCTCCCTATTTAGCACTATGATGCTCCCTCTCTATTTTTATCTCCCTCTCCCTTTAAGTTTAATTTCCGTTCAATTCACAAATGCTTTACTGGTTGGACGCATTGCAATATATTTGTGAATATTTACATCAATGTTAAACATTTTAAATGACAAAATGGTACACTTTGAAGTGAATAAAAACAAGCATGATATACTAAGATCCCTTGAATGTAGATTTTGTGGAAAAATGTTGAAGGTTTAGAAGTTCTGGACTGGAAAACGGACTGAAGGACAGACGCGCAGAAGGATAACACTCGTGTCTGTATCCCCCTTCCGCTTTGTAGCAGGAGATAATAAGCAGTAAGAATGTTGGAGCGTTAAGAAAAGACTCTCTCTCTCTCCCTCTCTCTGTCATCCTTGGCTTTTCTGGTGTCTAATTTTCAAGGCAGTGTGAACCCTCCCCCTGCATCATGGTGATCATTAGAGTCAGACACAGAGCTCACAGGAACACTGCTGACCAATTAGCTCTAAACTCTTTAATGATAATAATCCAGCATTGTAAAAGGCACACAAATAATTGTTTGTTCAGGAAGGGCTGAATTAGACGAGCGCCATTTCAAATGGAATGAAAGGCACTGCAGATAAGGAGTGCCATTTGAAGTGTTAAATGTTGGCCTTTTTTGATTCAGTGTTTTCCTATAAAAAGGTTTACAAAAAATGTATTTTGTTGAAGCTTCATGAATTTTTAGCCATTTTAAAAGCTACGTAGTGCTACAGCAATATTCCCACGACTGCCCTTCCTGTCTGAATGACAATTTCTGCAGTGTAAGCAGAGGTAAAATTCTTCAGTTAAAGCAGTGACTTATAAAAATTAGGTTATTGATTTTGATTGATTTTTTTGCTTCAAAATGTTTGTGTATCAAAATTAAATTAAAAAAAATTATTCATTTACATCATTCCCTGATACCTTGCAGGCTGAAGCAACTTCTTCCATGCATTAGCCCTGACCCTTCGCCTGTAATCTGGAACATACATTGGTTCACCTTTACGCCAGTGGCCTTTTTTTTTTTTTTACAATGAAAAACAATAGTCCCCTTGGGAGAAAAATTGTTCTTCTCCTTCCCCCCCTACAGATCACAGGTGCTCTGTGATCTCATAGTGAGACGATAAATGATCAAGAAAAATTCCAGGGATCATGTCCTTGTCAGGCTAGTGTGGAGTGAGGATTGTCTGTGAAACCGAGGGAGTAGCTCAGTAACTTGGACTATATAAAACACTATAATTTAAGGTTCCGGGCATTCTTGATTTATACATACGCGCACTCCTGATGAGTGTGCCATTCTGGAGCGACTGTCATGTTTGAAGCTGACCAGCCAACTTGGTTGAGTGATCATTGTTCCTTGCACGTGAAAGAAATCCAGCTACCACTCAGCTGCTCTGGCGTTCGATTGACGGCCGCAGTGCAGAACACGCAATTATGTGACACCAGAATGCACACTGCATACAGAGTCTTAAGAGGAAGAGCTGGCTGGCTGGCCCCACCCACTCCAGCCCCAAGACTGTGTGATGCTTTATTGATTGTAATGTATATATGGATCTATAGACGTATCCGGATCGAAAATATCAACCGGATGATAAAAGCTCTAAAGATACAATGTCAGTTTGAGATGTCGGGAGATGGAGATATGAATAGAGAAAGACAGGGATGGTGCGGACAGTCTACAGTCTTCTTCTCTGCTTCCACTGTGCTGCTGTTGGCCTACTTACGCCATAGAGGGGTTGTCAACCGTTTACAGCTTAAAGTATCTCTGCTGGCCGTGCACTATCCTTCCCTCCTCTCTCAGGAAATAAGGTCGCTTTGTTTTCCTCTGGGTCAGAGCTCCGGCAGTAATAAATGGCTCCCCGACGACATGTTCCATTTTCTCCAAGCTGGAGTTTGGCACGGAACAGAAACGCAAACAAAAAGTAGCAGGAGCCTTTTTTTGCCCCGATACCTGCTTGCTACCTTCCCCTTTGTCGAGTTTGTACCATGTCATCCCTCTATCCCTCTCTCCTTCCTGTCTCCCCCTGGCCATCTCTCACGTCTTCCCATCACTTTTGTTGGGCGGGCATTCTGTACTGACATTTCATTAACGTCGCTTGATTCATGTCTCACTCTCTCCTTGTCTCATTCATTTTTTCTCTCCCTCCTTCCCAATCAGTTTCTCTCTCTCTCACTCGGCCTATTTAAAAGCATTGAGCTGCTCATTTTATTGACATAAATCCCTAAATTGTTTCCATCTGCATGTGCTCTGAGTGAGAACAAGTAACGGTATCTTGATTGGTTTTAAAAAAAAAATGTTAGAAATCTTGTTGTTCATTTGCTCAGTATCAGTTCAGTCCCTTGACATATTATTTTTTTCTTTAACCCTTTGACACCTACCTTTTACAAAACCAAACGTGCCTGCTCTGCCCAAGTTAATTAAGACCACTCATATCCAATTCAGATATGCTCTAAGTTTTTATTAAATTCTGAGTTAACCATTGCATTTCTTGGTATGAAATAGGAAAATGAAGTGTTGCTTATGCATTTCAGCGCAAGTTGCATTTATTTACAGCAAAATGTAACAGATTTTACATATCAAGAGCAAATATTCAGAGATGCATGATCAGTTTCTATTTGAATCTTTGGTGAAGACCTTGATTAGTAGAATCCAGTATGTAACTGCTTAGTTGGAATGAAAGCCTGCGCCCACACCGGCCCTTGCTGGATAAGATTGAGGACCCCAAGGCAATCCAAAAACACAGAAAAATCCATATTTGAGCAGAGGAGTCAATTAGCATAATACAGAAATTTCCGTGTGTGGGCGCGAAAGGGTTAAACGAGCTTGCATACAATGTTTGCTGATTGTGTGCTCTACTAGGTGCATTTATGTGTGTGCGTGCGTGTGTGTGTGTGTGTGTGTGTGTGTGTGTGAGTGTGGGGGACACTGGGGCCAGGTTTGTGGAAAGATAAGAATGCACATAGTGAAAGACAGCGATTGAGTCGGGGACAGTGGGAGACAGACGGAAAGCAGGGAGCCACGTGAATCTCCGCTGAGGGAGAGATGAGTCCCAGCCTGTGTGGGTCCAGAGCTTGCTCTGCTCCACATGTGAGCTGTTGCTAATTTCAGGTGTTTAAACATTAATTACACCCAGATCCTGTCTGTGAGCAGCACCAGAGTGCAGATAAACATCCATAACATTACAGAACATATTGTTTGATACATAACACAGCACAAAACATAACATATTAATAACCAAAAAAACTCCTATCATAAGCATATAACATATAACGCATAACATAGTCCACAGTAACACAACATATAACACATACCATAGCACATAACATGACATTTAATGCATAGCATAATGCAACATTTAACAGAACATATAATGCATAACATAACACATAATATTGAGCTTAAAATAACATAACAGTGATGAGAACGGGCTATTCAACCCAACGAAGCTTGCTGTTTTCTTCCCATTGATGTGTACCTAACACTTGGGCTGCTTAATAACTAGATGGTATTTAAAACCTGGTCTTGAAAACTAAACTACTTATCCTACATGGCGTGCAAGCTATTCCACACTGTATTAACTTCCTGTGTAGTAAATATACATTATGAAATCACATAAACATAGCTTCAGATCATTTCTATTTATGACCCTCTATTTCATCAAATAGAACTGGGGTTCATGAATCAGCCACACCTCTCTCTCTCGCTGATATCACTCTACCACTCCTCCCATAGCTAGCGCAGCTCGGCCCCACCCGTCTCTCTCCAGCATCTCCCTCCTGCTCACTTCACCTTGCTCCATCACATGCTGACTCTCTGGATCTCAGACAGTACTTTGTCATTCATCCACGCTGATAGGTGCCGGCAGGTATAAATATGCGGAGACCGATGCTCCCAGATTGGCAGAGACGTGCTGCTCGCTATGACCCACTATGCGTGCACAGGCAAGAAATTACCAATGATCTGCATACGGTTGTCAGTAGTTGTGATTGTTTTTTATTTTGGTTTATGAGTCTGATTTTATTCACTTTCACAATGCTGTCAAACAGTGTTTGAGCAACTGTAACTTGGTAATGTGCTTAGACAAACTCGCACACAGACTCGGACTCATGCGCCCGCACATGCACTGACATACAGACAAACACTCCTTACAGAAATGGGGCAGTTTTAGGGAGGGAGAAAATGGAGACGGTTAGTTTCCACGCTGTTATTCTCACAGGCTGTGCTGGATACGCCACTGCCCCTCCCAGATCTGAGGGGCTCAAAGGAACAGTGACTTATGGAGCGCTCGCATGAAGGAATGTAGGTCAGAGAATGCATAGCCGCATTACATTCTCGTGCTTTCGGCAAGGTCGAAACCACAGCCCCTCTCTAGCCAAGGGAATTGGAGGGGAGAGAATCTTGCAGTTATACAGTTACTCATCTTTGTCGTCCTGGCAATTCCAAAAAACCGCCTTGGAACCCAGAGGTTGGCCTGAAGTGCTGTTAAACGGATGAAGCTTTAAAAAACAGCAGAGGGGCCGGTGTGCATCCTCACTATGAATTATTCAGCTTTTTATGAATCATTGAGTTCAGGATTCGCTGTCGTGCACGAGTGAACTTTCTCCATCTCCACGCTTTGCATCTCGAAAGGCCTTGTGCTAGTGCAAATGTTAGCGCACGGGGACACAATGAAGAACACAAATATAGTGGTGTCCGAGTGTTTTGGTGGCACAGCCAGTGGAATGCGCTTCACGAGCTCATGTTGAGCTGTGACATTGATTCAAATTTGACCATTGACCTTTGTTGCATGTCCTCTTCTTTTCCCAATCCTTTCTACCATATCATTCTATTATGAATATGTAAGTATTTTAAAAATGTGCATTATACTGAGGAAGAAACGCATATAGTCTTACATTACATGTACAAATACTTTTGGACACTCCTTTGTCTGGAGATGTTAGTTCAACAGAAGGGAAATCTTGACACTATTATGTACAGTGACATTCTAGATGATTCTGTGGTTTCAGGAGTTTTGGGAAAGGACCTGTCCTGTTTTAGCGTAAACTCCCCTCGGACAGATGAGGGACATGCACGATCCAGCCGGCACAAAGTCCCACCCTCTCTCCCATTAAACCCTATCTGGATAAACTGGAAAGCTGACTTTTTAAGCCCAGGCTAGTCGCCTAATATTGGTGCTTTACCTTGCTTTCGTGGGCTGAAATGGAAGGAAACCTATGCAGAATGTGCAGGTTTTCTATGAAACCTGTAGCCTTTCCAGGAGAGTTGAGGCTGTTATAGCATCAAAGTGTGGGCCAACTTCATTTTAGTCTCCATGATTTTGGAATGAGATGTTGGAAGAGAAGACGTCCACATACTTTTGTCCATATCCTATGTCTCACATGATATGGTAGTAAAGTCTGCATTTTAATCTCCCGTTACTTTTTGTTTCATTACTTCTCTGCTCGAGTGTAGAGCTTAAGCAACTAAACTTGACATTTTCACAGTAAAATTGCTTATAACAGAATATGTATGCAAGCTCAATATGATTTTGCCAGCACGCTGTACCAATGCATAAACATCACTCGTAAGGAACACAAATACTGGTGCATCGCACATCAGACATTAGTCTAAGAACTATGAAATGCTGGAATTATTCTACATCTCAATGTCATCTCACAGACTCCTGCCCATGAATAATTGCAATATTTCTTAAAACCATTGAAGTTTTATACAATTTCTTGTTTAGGTTAGCAATTTGTCTCTTTAAAATCTATTTCTCAGTTCTTTCCATTCTCCTTGTGTTTACATGGTTTTTTTTTTTCGGGGTTTTTTTTATTTCCTCCCACAGTCCGAAGATATGCATGTCAAGCTAATAGGAGAGACTAAATTTAATAAGGGTGTGAGTGTGTGAGTGAAGGGTGCGTGTTCCCTGAAATGGGATTGGTGAGCCATTCAGGTTGTGTTCTCGCCTCTCATTCTTTATATGTTGGGTTGGCCGCAAACCCCCTGCATCCTACATGGGTTTGATAACCGCTGGTTGAATGAGTGAGTGATATTTAGGTAAAAGGAAAATGAAATTATTTTTGATAATGACCGCCATGTTCAACTTTAATTTATCCTGCATTGTTTAGTATTGGACCAATAATCGCGAAAAAAAAACAGCTCAGCCCATGCAGTAGCACATGCTTATATGCTGTCATTGCAAGTTACTGATAGTGCAATGACCTGCAATCTGACTACCATTTGACTTTATTTCTACCAAAAAGCAGTCTTCTAAATGGTAATTATTTGCCAAATTCATAAAAATGGAAATCTTTGTCTTGGAATGACACGGGCTGGTTTGCCGATAACTGAATATATTCTTCTTGTGTGAGAAAACTGCACCCTATGCTTTTCCCTCTCACCTCCACCAGCTGTCACTCCTGCACCCCTCTCACATTACATCTCTCCGCTCCTCACACAACAGGCTCGCTCTACCTGTCCTTGCGCACTCGTCCCCATAGGTGGCAGCACCGTTTCCCCTCACCGTGGCGGGAGATCAGTCGCATCCGGTGTTTCAAGATTGCGCCCTCTGTTGCAGTTACCCTCCGAAGACCCTCCATTTGGGTTTTTTTGTGCAGGGAAGATGGCGAGTATGATTGCCCGAGGTGGCCAGAGGTCCTTCTTGGCTTTCCTGTGCATTCCCTGAGGCCGTTCCCCTCTCATCGCTTCCTTCTTTTCTGTGCTGATTTTCATGGCACCTGACTGCGGCTCAGCAGTGCTGACATGCGTTAAGGATGCACGTAACACGGCTATGTGGTGCAATCGCTATGATATCACTGTAGTTTAACCACACACAGGAGAGATATGGATTTACTGTGAAAGTGCAAGGCTAAATTTCCCTCCCAACACGATCTTATACATTTCAGCATTTTATACCTCCACCCCCCACCTCATCCTTTCTGTTGCCTTCTTGTTCCCGCTTTAAACTCAGTGGCTGTGATCTGTGTGTGCGTGTGTGTGTGTATGCATGTATGTGAGTCCTTGTGAGTGTGCGTGTGTGTGTGGGTGCACGCGTATGTGTGTGTGTGTGTGTGTGTGTGAATGCTTTTAAGCAATAGTGTGGAGGTGCACTTGATTACGGCACCTCTCATTCACCTCTCTCTCTCTCTCTCTCTCTCTCTCTCTCTCTCTCTCAATCTCCTTCTCTCTCTCTATATATATATATACTCTCTCTCCCCCTTCTGCTCTCTCTATGTGCTCGGAAGCACTGCATGGGAAGTGATGTAGACGGTAAACACTGCTGAATCATCGGCTTCCATTACAATTTAAAGGCACTTTTCCTCCTGCTTTCCATACTCGCCTCCCCTTCCTCTCGCTCCTGTACCCCTCCCCCCCTTTACTAATCCTCTCAACCCCTACCCCCCCCCCCCCCCCTTCCCCTCATCATCTCCCTGGCTGTGCCCATACCCGCACGGCCCCCCCCCCCCCCCCCCATGCACGAAGCCCGTCTGATGTGCTTTAACAAGTGACAAGCAGACGGGGTTCCTGTTTGAAAGGGAAGCGGTTGGATTTCCTGCGGGGGTTTCTTGTGGATCCTCCCTGACTGACAGGGCTGCACATCAGGGGTTCATAGCTGGAAGCGCAGGCATACAGCACAACCGCAGGGGCTGACCCGGCTTTGCTACATTCCTACACTTACAGACGCACACACACAAATACACACTCACCGAAGTGAGGAGTTTGCCTCTTCAGCAGCAGGGAGGAAATGATTTTGCATCTGGACTTGCAGAGAGTTCAGCATGTTGCTTGTACCAGGGTAGCAGTTGCACCAAACTAAGCAGTTCTCATTTTGTTCTGCTGGTTTTGTTGCGTGCTAATTTTATTCTGTTCGCTTTATTTTATTTATTTTTCTGACACCATCTACTGGAACAAGCAGGCATACCCAGAATTAGTCCTCTCTCAGCCAGCACATGAACACGCATGTGGGCATGCAACACCATTGCTGTTATCAGATTGCTCAATTAGCCATAAAAACAAAACTGAAAGGGCATTTGCACAGCCAGCTGGAGAGGGTGTTTGTAAAAAAAGAGGACAGGAAGAGGGAGTAAGTATGCTGAGTGTAAGTGCAACCACTTCCATCCGATTGCTTCCTGCTGCCTGTGGCTGCAATCCACCCATGTGAGCATGTGAGCTGGTAAGCTGGTACGTAGCCCTCCCGCTCGTCATGCTCCGGTGTGCCACAGGGCCCAACCTGGGCCCTGAGCATTGTTAAGACCTCAGCTGCATCGGGGTCGGATGGGGGGGAGGTGCGCAGGGGAAGCAGGAAGGATGGGGAAAAACATTCTGCAAGCACAATTTTCGTGTGAGCTTGGCATAAATGGAGGCTTTAAGGCAGTCCCTACAAACACTGGCTGCTACATTCCCCTGTTAAGGGTCCCAGCCACAGTGGTGCCCCTCCATTCAGAAGCTGCATGTCCGTACTGTAAGGATATTAAGTGTTCAGTATATACTAAACTGAGTGCATACTTTTAACTTTAACAAAGAGCACATGCTCTAACTGCAATCTTTGATTTTTTTTTTTTTTTTTTTTTTTTTTACATTGGAGAGACCAGTGCATGGTCATCATTGTGTTTTCTTGGGGAATAACAGTAACAACACCCCCCCACCAGGGGCAATTTTTTTTTTTTAATTTATTATTATTATTATTATTATTATTTGGGGGGGGGGTCATGTAGGTATTTTTTCAATCTTCATCATTCAGTCAATCGGACACTTTTCCTGTTAAATTCTTTAGGATTTCATCATAAAGTCCAACAGAGAGTTTTTTTTGTATTTTTAGAAGTGTTTAATTTGATTGGGGTGCACCTAAAATTTTTTTGGTGCATCGACTTTACAAACATGATGGCAGTTCTCAAAGAATTGGACTCTCAAAACGGGAGGAGTCAGAAATATTTCATTCAGATTATTTTCTTGTGTAGGATTTTACAATTGTCAACAGTTATTTGTTAACCCTTTAAAATGCCAACTTTTCACTTAAATTTTCCCTTAAGCAGATTCAAAGTCAAAAAAAGCTTTTTTTTTCATATTGTAGGACAATGCCACATACATATTCTCCATCTGCTGCACTGAAGCTAAATTGCACTTTGAGAGAAATATGCAAACCCTGGACGCCATGTTTTTTATGGCCGCAGCATTATATCAAATGGAAAATATATTGCACATCATTTTACTCACATCTCCCTGTACTTCAGCAGGACTTGTTTGGGATTGTTGGAAACCATGGGATATCTGTTACAATTTAAAATGGGCTTGGAGTTCCACAGCTTTGAGTACAGGGGCTGCATTTGACGGACATAGAAATGGATCCGTTTTTATCGAGTTAAGGCGTATGTGGCGCAGTGTTGCGCGAGTTTTTTCAGTACGCTGGACAGCTCCAGTTAACAGGATAGACTGGAGGGAGATGTGTTTCGCCTCAGAAGGAGTGATTTCTTCACATTTTCCTTAAGCATTTTAGACTATTCAAAACCAGAAAGTGTGCCCCTACTTTAATTTTATGCAAGGAATTAATGGGCTGAGATCATGAAAACTTCTGAATGAATTCCTGATTAAATAAATAACCAGCGACCAGGCTCCTTTATTTTCATCGGGGATCAAACTTGGGAATAGGAGTGCAATTACAGTAAATTATTGTCAATCAAAGCTTTGTGACTGACTAACCTCTCACCCGTGAAATAAAACGTGGAGAATGGGGGAAAAAACTCTTGGCAACGAATACATTTTAACGGCCGGCTTATTTCTCCTATAACGTCAGGTTGGGAGTTAGGAGGGCAATTAAAATCGCACTGGGCTCAGTATTAGTGGCCGTCTCCTCAGACCTCAGTGGGTTGCTCGTTCCATTTTTGCACTTCTTGAGAAACGCGTCCTGGCACTTGGGCGGAAGGCGCGCCTCGGATTCTGTGACTGCAGCCCTGCAGGCGTGCTGGTCTCTGGCAGCACTGCCTGTTTACGAACCCGCGCCCCCAGCCATTGCTGCTCAACGCTAAACGCATCGAACGCGGTTGACCAGATGTGCGTTGAACCAGATAGTAACGGGCTAACGGTAACTGAAGCACTGCTGAAAACCAGAGAGGATGCCGAGAGAAGGTCTCAGTTGGCCGTAATGTAATCAAACAACCATACCCATGCGGCCAAGGAATAACTGCATTATACGGAACTATTTCTGCTGTAATTCTGACCTGCCCTAATCTGACCTTTTATTTGGAGCGACGAGCTTTAAAAATTATCCAGGTGACGCTTAAGAGTATACGTGTCTGAGAAATCAGGCGAACCAAATTACATTTGCTTTTTGAGCTGCGTCTTCTCCCTTATCATGAATCCAGTTTCTGCTCTATTTCTGCTTTTGCACCAAGAACATCCCCGCACCTTTTCTGCAACGTAAAATTAATTGATAAATGGTGTGCTCTTGGTCAGAGTGAATCTTCGTGAGAAGCTAAGGAGGCCTTCGAATTCGGGATTTTTATTTTATAATGCAAATGAACGATTTTTGATATGTAAGCGCTTACAGACGCAGGTTTTTGTAGAGTACACCAGAGAAGAGCAAGAATAGGCTATATTTATGTCGCCCATAACACTTTTAGAACATCTGATTAGTCTTTCACCTTCATCCGTCCTTCAATTTTCAATTACGACATTGTTGTTGATTTGCCACATTAGCCGCAATAATGATTTTCACGTGCTAATTAAACTGCCTATCATGCAATATAAAGTTGGTGAATTCCACTTTCCCTCGCGGTTTTGAGTTAGAGTAACTCCGTTCGGAGTTCAAACACCGCGAATATCAAACAGAAATAATAAGTCATTTTTTGCCTCCACGGCGCTAAGGTGTGCATGTTCTTTTCGGATTCTCCGAGCAGCTGCAGAATGACTCTCAGGGGGCTACAAGTAGGGAAGTAAGGCATTGATTGTCAGTAGCGTTATCAGATAGCCAAACGCTGTTAAGGTCGTACAAACCTATTTGTGTTCAGCGGCCGAAGTATGAACTTTTCGATTCAGTTTTCGCTGAAATTTACAGATTCAGTTCAACACTTTTCATTGCATCCTTTCCTATCAAATCTGGATGATGTTAGAATGCACCATTTACTTGTGTTTCTGGATATCTGAAATGGCAGCAGGTTATAGATTATATCCAATCAGGTGCAACTTTGGATATCCAACGACACTATGGTCAGTCGAGGAAATGGTTATGGAATATTGTAGCAACACTGGCTGCTTCCATTGCCTGAAGGCTCTCGCCTGCTGAAACTTTGATTTGGCGCGCTGTTTACATCGACGGTCAAAAGGATTTAATGGATGCAAATTTTAATTGAATGTTGCACATATCATGTGTGTCACTGCATTCGCATCTTGTGCCAATTTGTCTCACAACCATTTTATTTCGAGACTGTATGTTTGTGAGTGATGGTCATATTATTAAGAATAACGTGAATCATGCAATCCTCACATCTTTGTAATCAAGCGATCATGCCCTGTAACCCCATATGACCGCAGAATCACAGAACTGTTTTCGATTGTCGCTTTAATTCAGGCCTGTCTGTATTCGACCTTTTAACTTGAGGTATTAGCATGATGTATTCCGGTTTATTCTCAAAATATGTCCATAATAATTCGGACAAACCAATGTATATACACAGAAGGTTTCCTCTCTGATCATTATGCAGTCCCTTTCTTTTGCGCCTGCCCTGTTCCTCGCCTGAAATTAAAAATTACCTGAACCACTGATGTGCCCTTAGGCAGAGTGAGTTGAAGAGACACGATAATGTATCAGTCGAGGAGGGGAGTTCACTCCCAAAATTCAGTTGAACGAATTCTCATACGCAAGTGACAACATCCTATGGATACTCTTTTCGATGCAGGTTCATACACCAGAATAGAGCAAGTAACCAACATGTTTCTGGAGAGCAAAGCACTTTATTGAACATCGTCTGATTTGATTTTCTCACGTTAATTCACCCTTGTCTACTTAGAGTAAAAATATGGTCATAGTCCTGTTCGCCTTAATGTTTTGCGACACTGTGGTGTTACTTCAGTGCTGGAGACGTAACCTATAAAGGGGGTCAGAAGCAAACAGAAGTAGCCTATCCCGTTGTCAATATTTTATCCACAAAAGTATGAATTTGCCGAGTATATAGACAGTGAATTTAATTCAACCGCTGTCGCTACGCAACTAATGTTTTGCCAGAGTTATTGCGCATAAAGTCGACCTGCTTTGCCCTTTAATTGTAAACCTATGACGAAACTTTAGGCAAGCTTGGGCGTCGTAATTTGAATTGGATGAATGCACAAATATGTTAAAGTATCACTTCTTAATTAGATCAATTTTATATGCCAGCAAAATTTGTGAATGTAAACTCATTTGTACGGGTTTAGAAATTTTGTCTAGCTGCGGAAACGAGATATTCCCATTGCCCTTTGTTTTACCGGGCATTGCAAATGCAGAGGATAGATTGACGTCAAATGTAGACATCCTTAAACAATTTGATGTTTGTAAACTGATCATGTAGGAGTCGGGAAGACTCCATCCTTTATTTTTGAAACGTCCGCTGCTAAGAATAGTCCCTCGCATTCCACACTACCCCCACCCCGTACCCCCCACCCTCGGCCAAAAGCACAGCAGCTCCCTCTAGAACCGCCTTCACGTCAGCTTACGTAGCCCAAGTTTCACGTGCCTGCGCCAACCGTTTGCGGGGGTTGCTGAAATTGTCCAACGGAGAAATTTTTGATAATTGTATGTGCGCTGACGAAAAAAAAAAAAAAAACTGAAGCGTCCAAAATATGATGAAATACTGTTACTGTACAGCTCAGGACCTCCGCCGCCACTCCGTGAGCTCTGCGCAGGTATGCAGATGTACAGCGCTGCTGCGGTCTGTATGAGCGGATCACCCATACAGCGCTTTTCAGCGTTAGGGCAATTATGATTGATGCGTCCCAAGATAAAGGAGAAAATAGAGGGGAGCTGGACCTGGTTTGACGTTGCTGGTTCCAGACAGAAGGAGAACGCCGTGAGCCCCTAGTAGGAGTTGGAAAGGCAGAACGCGGTATAAGCGAATCAGTGGGGGTGGTGTGCGTCATGTGCCGTGCTGCAAGGGCTGGCCAGAGATTTGGGGACGGCGCTCCAGCAGCATTAAATTGATCAGATGCTCATTTTAGCTGAACCTGCCAGCCGATCGGAGGCTCTCGCGCTCTCGCTCTTTCCTGTTTTGATTTTCAAAGCGAAGCCCCCCTCCCCTTTCCCCTCCCCCAAGGGCGCTGGACTGCACTCCGCAAAGCCAGGTAAAGGGAAGCGGGCACGACTGAACAGGACAGCGGGCTTCGCGAGCGAGGGGCTCTGCGGGGCGGGGATGGTTTGCGGCACCTCTACTGCGCCTAGGCGGGTGGCGAAGAACAGGACGAACTGTGAAAGATTCAAGTCGTTTTTGCCGTCCCCTCTGGATTAATTATGTTTCGTTCCGCGTTCGCATGTCCCCTCTTCGGATTTTATCGCACCTGGATTTTTCATCTAACGCTGGAGTGCAGATGATGATGGTGGCAATAAGGAGGTCATCTTATTTTTTTAGAGTAAACCAGATTTAAACGTTAATGTACCCTGATTAATATGTCCACATTTAAAATCGACGATATTTAACGGAAGAAAAAAATCCAACTGAATCAACGAACATCAACAAATGTCGCAAATTTCTTCGTCGGAAAGCCTTGTTCTCTGTATGTGCATGAATGTGTGGTGGCCAACGATGGGATATAGCCGTACCGTATCAACATTGCGGATGCTACAAAATAAATAAATAAACATTTGCCTTCTATAAACATTTTAAAATGAGAGTCACTGAAAACACAGACATTATGCCCAGCTGAAAAATAAACTTATTCGATTTTTTCAATTTATTTTATTTAGATTATTTTATTTATTTCAACAGCGGCATCACAATTGCAAGTTATGTAGTTAGGATAGCACTTATTAGCGATTTGAACCATCGCAGGTTGATTTCGCTAATTCGGAAATTGCTTTTGGGGAATATGATGATGGAACGTATTGGAACAGATAAATGATATTGATTTTTTGCAATATGATTATTTTGTGGTTTTGTTTTTTACTCTTAAATTGACGAAAGACTGTTCTGTAATATCAGTCGGAAGACCAGCCAGCGGACAAACACGTTTCATTTTCCTCACCAATGCCTCTCAATTTATAAACACACACAGAGGTGCATTCAATGGACGTCAGTCGTTTTTCCCTGTTTTTTTTTTATCAGACGACTTCGCTATGACTCTGTAGAAGAATAAAACAGTTGTATGCTTAAGTCCTGAGGCAGATGGGGTGTAATGTGGTGTGGTTACACTGAGAATTCGCCTCCTGCTCTGCTTCAAAACGACTGGCGTTTGGTGTCTGTAGAATGGCGCGGTTTGGAGACGAGGTGCCGTCCAGGTATGGCGGGGGGCCCGGCCAAGTGGGCCCTGGTCGCGGCGGGAGCAGGCAGGGTGGCCCGCCGGGAGGACAGAGGATGTACAAGCAATCGATGGCCCAGCGAGCCAGAACCATGGCCTTGTACAACCCCATACCGGTGCGGCAGAACTGCTTCACAGTCAACCGGTCCTTGTTCATTTTTAGCGAGGACAACTTCGTGAGAAAATACGCCAAAAAGATCACCGAATGGCCATATCCTTTTGAATCCGAATGAAAACATTTGTTTCCGGGAACAAGGTACTGTACTCATCTGTGACAAGTGTACGTGCAGACAGCGTGCTATTAATAACGCGCGTGTGTGTGTGTGTGTGTGTGTGTTTTTTTTGGGGGGGGGGGTTGGAGCTGCTTGTGGGATATTAATGTGCTATAGGCCGTTGATGAATTCAGTCTTTGCATGTATATGTGAGGTTGGTGTGTAACTAGCAATAAGATAAACTATCTGTTATAGGACTGCTTGATATTATTACTATTATTATTGCTTTGATGACTGCGATTCAAATATCGATAAGAACGTCAACGAACAGCTTTTTTGCAGTCTCTCTGTGTGCCTCCAGTTTGAAAGGTGCGAGAGTGCGAATAAAAAATGCTCGAGGCGTTGTATCATGGCATTTAGTCCGGGGTCGTTTGATTGCTCGCACGGTAGGGTTAGGGTTTTTTCGCCATTATATGTATGACTGCAATAATAATAATAATAATAATAATAATAATTTGTTTTTGACGACAGTTGGCCTTTGAAACGGGAGGCTTTATGGCGTTGTCATTTTCCCGCTTAGCAGGTAATACATTTATTGAAATTTCCGTGACTTAAAGTCAGTTCGTGCGTTTGTGTGTAAGAGAGATGCGTGTTACATGTATGCATGCAGGATTGGCATCGGTCTGTGCGAATAGCAGCTGCTTTGTCAGGGAAGCAGTATGTCGGCGCTGCGTTGCCGATTGCTGATGTCAGCATGTGCAGTCTGAGGTCCATACGTGAGACGGACAGGGGAGGGTGGAGGGAGAGGCAGGTACCATTTCTCACCCCTGCCGCTGTGAGGGAGAAGCGGGCGTCCATTCGGGCAAGTCTCTCCTAGTTCGGACTGCATCATGAAGCAGAGGGAGGGTTTTAAAAGATAAAAAGGCATTTAACTTTTTTTTTTTGCATAATTAGATAGCTGTATGCTAGTGTTTATTTATCATTGTGTCGCTTTGATGTAAAACAGTGATGATTGCGTTATTATTGTATTTTGCATCATAAAAAATTGGTTTGCTGAAGGTTCTGAGGGGACGGTGAAATAACTGCTGACTGAACTGAAAGCTTTTTCAGCGAAGGGGCATACTTGTGTTGAATCGCGCGCTTGAATGCCCAGCTTTAATTGTTACAGCGCGTAATTACGCGTGAGTATTTTTAAGTGTGACTGCATATCAGCGTATACGCGCATATTTATTCTAATCAAGCAGAGCAGACAATATTTGACATCTGTGCATGGCCAGTGCTGATCTGAGCTGCTCTCTGGTGCCAAGCTGAGGAAGCGGCTTTAGAACCCCCTCTAGGACTGTAAGGACAGAGGGTGTGACCAGTTCCGATGATTAGGCCACATCTTGGAACTGTGCCACCCTTTTTTTTGGCTGAACTCTTCCAACATCCTTTCTCATTAAGAGTCCTGACCCCCCAATGCCCTTGTGTATTTTCAGATATTCAGAGGGTATGGGCTGTGCACATACCATTCATTGTACCGGTATAAAACCTGCATTTTGCTGTAGGTGGCACCATGAAAATATGCCACGCGGGAGCAAATCGAACATCACAGTGCCCCCTGTGTCCCCTTGCTATATGCTACAGTGGCTTGTGGAAGGAGGCAATCCTTCATAGGTCCATCATGTAGACGCTCTTCAGTGAGACCCTGAGGGAATGTAAAATAACTCAGGCCCCCTGATGAACCAAAGCTTCCTGTCCCCCCTGTCCAGACTGTCCAGAACTCACCGGTGTGGGGCAGGCAGTCTGTGTCTTCGCCTGGCTGCAGTGTTTTACAAATCACCCCCATCTCCTCAACCTCAATATGGCCTGCGTCTCCCTCCGGATGAAGTGTGCCAGTCATTTCCACCAGTCAGGCAGCTTTGTTCGCGCTTCCAGTCTTTTTTATTATCCCTTTTCCCAATGTTTTGCCCTCCTGTCTCCAATTCATTTCTTCGGGATCATGTGAGATGTGAATTTTTGCAGACCTTGAGCTATGCGAACCCTTCACTCGTTACTTTCCCTGACCAGTATACTGGGCGGGCATGTTACTTCATAAAAAACAGGGTTCACACGGGAGCTGTAAAATCTCTGAAAATGCTTGAATTTTGAAGTGGTGATTTCAAAGTATGAAAACAGCTTGGATTTGGAATAAAGTTCTTGAAATTGCTTGAAATTTTGGCAGTAAATGCATTATTTTCATACTAAATCACAAATTGACTGAGCAGTTCGAAAAATATGTTATTTAACACAACTGAAGACCACAATGGAAAAATGATCAGTCCCTTTTTCATGTTGTGGAGAAATGATGAATTAAAAATTCAAATCGATCTTAGAAGCAAAGCACTGAAAAAATATACAAAATATAGAAAATAAATATATAAAATATTATAATAATATATAATTATACATTATTATAAATATTATAATAATATATAACATATACAAAAATGCAAAATTTGGACTCTCATGTTTCCTTTGTGGTCTTCAACTTTAAGGTGCTGGAAAACCTTGAAATGCACCTTAGAAATGCTCAAAAGTGCTTGAATTTGACTTTGGAGAAAGTAAAGGAACCCTGTAAAAATCATGGTCTTATGAGCAGTTGGATTATTTAGATCTTTTGTTAGACATACCCTCAAGCACATATACTTCACTCCCATGTTCTAGTGCAGTGACATTTGCTTGCAAACAGAAGGGCATTCTGAAGGAGAAAATCAGATGATGGAATATCTGCCTAAGGCCAGGTTTCTTGGTTATTTACTAATTGCAACAGCCGTGGATGAGGACAGATGAATTCGGGCAGGCAGGCTGTAGGTGAGGTGTGGTTCTCCATGCTCTTCTCTCAAACATTACAGAGCCTGGAATCACTGCCACCCCTTTGTTCCTCTGTGCTTGGAGTGCTGTTTTTGAGTCATGTGAGCAAACATGCTCAGAAATATTGTTGTGATGCTTTCTGCCAGTGGGAAATGCAGTCTTAAATGCCACTGAGATGGCAGCAATATGCAGTTATTTAACATTCTCTATTGTTAAATAGTTGTTTGTTTGCTGTAGCCCAGATGGTGAATGCTCTAATTTTTAACTCTTGCTCTATCTATATTTTGTCTCACCTTTTGTCCAAACGCAAAATTCCTTAGTTGAACTATGCGGAGAATGAATATAGTGATGTAATGTGGAGTGGTTGTTACCACTTTTAGTTGTGTGTCACTGCTGGTAGTGTGCACTCAGTGAGCACTTTAAGAGGAATACCACACTAATCTTGGGTTGGACTTCCCTTTGCTCTTTGAACAGCTTCTTTGTAGCATGGATTCCACGAAATGTGAGATGGTCCTTCGAGATTTTGGTCCATATTGGTAAAATTGCATTGCATATCTTCGCTATTATGTCATCTGCACATTCATGCTGTGAATGTCTTATTCTACCACATCCCAAAGGTACTGTATGGATTCAGATTTGGTGACTGAGGAGGTATTTAAAGTACAATTTACTCATTTACATGTTGATGAAACTAGGTTGAGATTATTTATGCTTTGTAATGTGGTTCCTTATCACCCTGGAACTGGCTACTAGATGATGGATAAATTGAGACTGTAAACCTATGCGCATGTTTCACGACCCTACTCAGATAGGCTCTGGAATTCAGTGATGATTGGTTGTTTTTAAGGGGCCTGAAGTGTCACAAGATAATATTCCCACACCATTCCTTCACAACCACCAGCCTGAACAATTGACACGGGATGTTAGGTCCATGGATTTTCGCTGTGGACAACAAATCATTATCCGCCCCCTCCGTGTAGCAGTGGAAATCAAGATTCATCAGACCAGGCAACATTTTTCTAATCTTTTATTGTCCAGTTTTGGAAAGCCTATTCCTACTGTAATCTCAGATTTTTGGTTTTGCCAAGCAGGAGTGGAGCCTGACTTGTTTTTTTTTTGTTTGTTTTGTTTTGTTTTTGCTGTATTAGCCCATCTGCCTCTAGGTCTGACCTGTTGTGATGCTGTTCTGCTCGTCCCAGTTGTGAAGAGTGGTTAGCTGAGTTAGCATAGTCCTTCTCTAAGCTTCAACCAGTCTGGCCATTCTTTTCTGTCCTCTTTCATTAGCAAAGTGTTTCTATCCTAATGACTGACACTCAGTGGGTGTTTTTGTTGTTGTTGTTGTTGTTGTTCTTGTTTGTTTTTTTTGCACCAGGACTGGGTGACTTGGGCCTAAAATTTATATCACAATATATATTGAATTTTTTATGATGGCAATACTGTATGTATCACAGTACTTTTTTCCTTATCTCTGCATATCCTTCTAAAGGGGGGCATGTATTCAAGCATTGGGAGACAAGTAATCACATAATGAACTCGATTCCTTGAGTAATCGCTTGAGGAAGAATCCATTTTTAGAACACATCCAGTCAGCCAGGTGTCAGTAATATTCGACTGCATTTAAGAGTTGGCTATGTAACATTAAGTTTGGGTCACAAAACACACTAGACACACTCATGCAGACCAAGAATTTCCACCTCATCGAAATTTCAGGGCTTATTCATTTATTCAATTCATATAATATGGATGAAAACAAACAATTAGGTTTCAAACTGCAATAAAGCTGTAATTCTCAGCACTGAACTCAGCCTAAGGAATGTGACTTGAATGAAAAACATCAAATGAAATTGGGCTGAATGCCATAAGCTCAAGACGCCTTTCGTACAGTACGCTCGACCAATCTCGACTCAGAAGTGTACACAGTCCACACCGCCTGGTAATATAGCAAATTAATAAAATGGTCCCAAAAAAACAAACATAATAGAAATCAACAAAACTCTAGGGTTTTATTTGCACCGCAGTGCAAAAGACTACCCGGAAAGTAGCCTTGCTAGCTACCTAACTAACAATTTCAGAAATTAAACAGCTCGCTGATCCATTACACCAAACTAGACATTGTTCGGGTGAAAAAAACTAACATGATAATGTGTTCTGGGTTCCATGTTTCCACTGGTTTGTTCTCCCAACTAGCAATTTAAGCACCATGATTTCTCTGCTGTTCCTCAACCAATCTCAATTCGAGTTTGTCAGTGGACTCCTTTTGCCACTGGCCGGCCGACAGTGTACTAATTTTTGGTACAGGTTATGCCATTACTGTATTGTGGGTTGACCAGCAGTGATATTACAGGCTGAGAAAACTCAAGCAGAGCCAGGACAGTAAAAACTGTTAATCAAACAGACTCTGTTCCTGGCGCTCAGTTTGTCAGCGTGGCCGCATCTAGACCAGCTTGATCAGTGTACGTAACGGAAAACTTGGCTTCCGCATTCGGGGTGGCGCCCCATCATGAGGGGCCCGTGCAACTGCAGCCAAGCAATGCACTACAGTACGCCAGTAAGCACTAACTTGCGTTGGAAAGCAGAGAAAAGGCTGCAAACGTAAGTAGGGAGTAAACTCCTCACTTAGCTTACGGACGATGATGGGTACTACAATAGTTGATGCAGAACAAATATTATAATTAATCATTGGCTTTGTCAGTAGTTGTACATGTGCTAAAGGCCTTTGTAAATCAGGTGTTTAATGAATGCAGGAATATGAACTGCTTATCTTAATGCTTTAGCCATTTTGGCAGTGGTGTATTTCTTTCTGGAACAGCTTGTCCCCCGATTTAAGCAGGTTTAATCAGTATTCTCTGCAGTACAGCCATGTCTGAGGGCTTATTGTGGGTTTTTTACTCTTCATGTTATACCATGCCGTTTGCTCCTATTGGATAAAAGATTGAGCAGTAATAGAGGATTTTGTTTCCCCGGCTATATCAGCCGCACTGATGGGAAAGTTAAATAATAATAATTTCACCCTCTCTGTTATGAAGTAGAATGGTTTATAAATCACTGTAACTCGTGCTTTCATGCTGGCTGCTTTATGAGGGTATGTTGATCTGCATTGAATGTGTGTAAGACCTGACACAGAAGTAATGAAAGCTTCTGCTGAATGTATTAGTTTTTTATCTCAGACAAAAAAAAAAAAAACAAGACCAGAGAAAGTGCTTAGTTGGTTATATACAAGAATGGCGAATCATAACTGAAGGTCAGTCGTGTGCACCATGTGAGGGGCTCTTGTAAGACACCTTTATCTGCCTGACCCAGGGTTTAGGAAGTAATGTTCAGATGGTGTCCTGGGATTTTGCAAGTCTGAGCTTGAAGTCAAGCCTACAAAATTTAGATAAAATTGAACCAACTGCTGAGACTTTAAGCAGTTTTCTTTATCATCACGAAGAGAAGAACAAAAAGAAGATAAGACAACAAGACTCAGTCAGTATCTTGAATATGCCTGGGCCGTTTATGGTCAGTGTGTGAAATTGTGGGCAATTTGTAACAGGGATTGCCAGTGTTATGGATAGCCAGTGTTATGGTCTGTAATGGTATTTTCTGGATTTTAAATGTTCAGTGAATTTTCTGTGTTGGTCTTAGTAGTTGTCAGAGAGTATCCATGTGGATCTTCAGTCAATGCCCTTCGATGAAATAATAGAAACTGTTATTGCCAAATCAGTTTAAAGAGCAACAGCCAATGGCGAAAGTACACTCGCCCGGCTGACAAGTGATGTAACTTCATCACTCACTCACTCACTCAGCGAGGGACATCTGCAGTTGTAGGGCTGGACCGTGCTGGTCCGGACAAACGCAGACAGAAAATTGACCTTTACTCTTTACCTGTGTGTCCTTCTCGTTTTTCTCCTGCACATCAGAACCAACATTAAGAGGTGGTTTCCTATTCCTAGCTTAGCTTTCATTTTTTCCAGAAGCTCAATTTTATTTCAGATAATAATGAGCATTTGACATGCAAGTGTGCTGCCAATTCCAAGCTATCATTGTTTATGTAGCATTTTTTGAATTGGGATGACTGGAATCATCCTGCTTTGGAAAGAGTGCAGTACGCCTTTCCGGGTTGCATTGATAAGTTTGCAGAGGCGGCAACTGGCTGATCTTTGCATTTGGCAGTGTGAATGCCTTTTATGGAACTGTTGGATCACAAACTTATGCAGCTCAACATGAGCTGGTGTGTGTGTTCAGCTGCTGAAAACATAACCATGTATCATTATGACCAAGGGTTAAATAAAAATAAAAATAAAATAAAATACTCCAGGAAAAGCCTAGGCTCATCCCGACTCTTCATAAGTGACGCTACCTGACCAAATGCCGATATAGGATGGAAAAAATGTCAAATAAGTACGCCAAAAGTCTCCTTTTTTATCCCATATCAACATTTTGTCAGGTAGCGTCACTGTGTGACAAGTCAGGATGAGACTATTTTGCCAGGGAAATACATAAAAATCACTACTTTGTGCATTCAATGAATCCTTCATAGTTTATCTGCATAAAATGTTGTCATGACCAAAAGTAAATGCCATTTTTTCAAATGGTACATTGGATTAGTATCTGTTGGGGTTGTGTCCTGTAGTAGTTTAGCATAATTTTGCTGCCTAGTGTTGTATTGATGCTGTATAGCTTGATATAATGTAGATTGCAGGAGGACTAGTTGTTTTGACACACCCATAGTTTCTTTGCGTGCATTAGTGCATCTGGCACTTCATTGATGCTTTGCTTGCCATCTCACTTCGTTCTTTCAGTTTGCTCTCTGCGGCTCTCCAAATTTTACTCTCTTTAATAGTTTTTATTCTGTTGATTTTAGTGCCAAACAATTTATAAATAGCTAGGAGTGCTAAAAATGTTTTGCTAATATTTAGGAGCTAAAGAATCATTGCACTTCTGATATTTGCATAATTTTACCCAATTTAATGGCAACAGGAACCCCCTTGGACCAGCCCCAGTCTATCAGAGGAGCACAGCCTCCTGAATGAGCGGTTATTTTTAGGGAGCCCACTGTGGACACAGAGGGGAGTTTTTGGAGAGGGGGATCTGGAGTCTATCCCAGCATATAATGACGGAGAGGCAGGAACACGGCCTGAACAGCTCACCAATCCATCACAGGGATCACACACACCAATCACTCGCACACTCATACCTGTGTGCGATTTGTGTCCTATTTGCCTGGCATACACGTCTGTGGTCTGTGGGAAGAAATCAGAGGAAACCCATGTGAATAGGGGCTTTATGTAAAAAACTCCGCGCAGAAAGAACCCAGGCCATATTCAAACCCACGACCTTCTGGTGTTCAATTTACTGGATATAAAATATACAGTGAATAATGTATAGAATAGCCTAATGCATTTCACAAAAAGTGTCCCAATAGAACCTCATGAAAGAGCAGCTTTAAATTTAGCTGAATGGGCGTACTGTATACTCAGTTTAGTAAAATTTAGTATTCACATCCCATAAATTGTATGCTTCAGATGATGTACCATTGTTTGGTGTGCTGCCTCCCTGATGATTTAATTGCAATTATGGTCAATTTTTCTTATTGTGTACCGATGCTTGTGTAATACAGATCTACAATACTATGCTTAATTAGCAGCCATTCTGCAAGCTGTAGTTATTACATTGCACCAAGGTGTCAGGCTTTATCCACTTTATTTAACCCTTTCAGCTGATGTAAGATATCAAAATCAGACGCTGTTGAAAACCTATCGTGTGGCAACTTGTTTAAAAGAGCTTCTGCAGGGGAGCTCTTTTAAACAAGGTGCCACATGATAGGTTTTCAGCAGCTCAGGATAATTACATTTTTAATTCCTTGAAAATGTATTCAGCGCTCAAAGGGTTAAGTGGGTGTCCAACACCAGTGGGCAATGAAGCGATGGGAACCAACAGCCTGAAATGCATCTTCACCTCCATTTAGCCAGAATGGGATTCTGAATTTTTGATTCCTTGTGTGCAGTACCATTACAGTCTCACACTTCTCCAAACATGGCCGCCACACCAGAGAGAAACTCCCCACAATGAGCGGTCACTTCTCTGGCCAGGCAGTGAATATCTTTGTTTGTTTTTTGGTTGAATGGACTGGTGAGCCGTGTCCCTATAGTTGTGCAGATTCTCGAGTCTTTGGGCAAACAGATCAGCTGGGAAAAGGTGCTTTCGTGCAATATAGGCTTAATGCTGATCTCGGGGTGATCAGCCATTGCGGTCATTTTATTTATGGTGGCGTGGTGTGTGCTCCAAGCTTGTGCACTCGTGTCAGAGAAGCCAAAGAAGGGCAGACTAAAACGGAAGAGAATGAAAGGGAGGGGAGCTGGAATGAGAGAGAGAGAGAGAGAGAGAGAGAGAGAGAGGGGGAGAGAGAGAGATGCTGCCAGCAGTTTCAGTGTTTTTGCTTGTGTGGACTCAGTGATCTACATTCAGTCTGCAGAATGTAAATAATTCATTGGTCTTTCTCTAGCTAGATACTGTCGGCTGATAAGGGAAGTGACTGCAGTCCGATGCTGCTGTGCTCCGGCTGCGGGACGACTGTCACTGTCAGCCCCGCGCTAGGGTCCGGGGGGGGGGGGGGGAGGGACTGAAGATTCTTAAAGTCCCCTCGCCCCACTACAAACCTCAATCAGCTCCACCCGCCACCCGCCAACCACCTCCCCCCCATGCTACCTGGGCTTAAAGCTCCCACAACATTTCCCACTAGACCCAGCCCAAATTAAAATAAGAGCATATTCCGGAAGACGCATCCTTCTGTTCTCCCCTCCCCTCCCCTCCACCCCCCTGACTGGGCCCGATGTCTAACAACCTGCCGTCCGCCGCACGTGCAGCGCCTGTCGTCATGCCACTGTGACACGCTCGCCGAATCCCGCCACTGGATTGGAGGAGAGCTGGGGGGGGCGAGGAGAGGCCGCGATGGAAGTTTTTCCATACGCTTACAAAATCCTGCAAACGTGAGCAAAATTCCTGCGCGAGTTTAGCTGATCTGAGTTCCACGGAGTCTTGCTGTAAACTGCCAGTGCTGCACTGGGCATGTTCTGTGAGGAGAGGCTTAAATTAACAGCTGACTTCTCGATTCTGACACATCGGAGCTTTGCACCATCTAACACTCTGTCGCTGTATTGCAAAATTTCAATTTTGCTCAATTTCTTAAGTTGTTTCAATTTCATATTGCTCCGTGAACAGCGTCAAAAGCGTATGGTTTGTTGTTTCATAACAAAAACCCAACCAATGCCACGCTTATCTATCCGCTGAATTCTTCATACCAATTACACTCCATAGTGAGCAGCTGAGCCGCAGTGCACATTTATTTCTGAATTAGGAGTTAAAGACATAGGCCTTGGATGGATGCTCGAAGGGGCCAGTGTGGCCATTAAAATCCTCCTTTAACCCAATGAAAAGGCACAAGTGGGTCACTCATCCAGTGAAGGAGCTGAGTTTACTCCAGGAGTGCTGACTGTGGCTGGCAGCCAGCTGGGCAACTCATGATTGTCTACAGTACCACCCAGTGACGGCCACTTTTAATCAACCCGATTCTTCTCTTTTCTGTGATTACGTCTTCCCTCTTGAAATTGGAGACTTAAAATGCGGACGTCACAATAACGCACGGCGCTGGCGTTCGGTTTCAATGGGATGTTTACCCCATTCATGATTCATGTACTTAATCCCTGTGATCAGTGATTCTCAAATTTCTGTTAGTCTTAGATCAAGAGCTCTCACCTCGCCCATGCGCTGGTCCATTCTCTGGAATTTCTTCCTTCCAAATCAAATTTGGTTTAACATCGAAACTGTGATTTTGCCAGGTTTGATGTTGTCTGTATGCCCTTTAGGTCTCACTATTGACCCTAGCCTTTCAATAATGTGTCTGTCACTTAAAATCCAGGCTGTCAATCATTTGTATGTATTTCATTATGCCACGGAGGTGTCTGGACTCAGTTTGTACTGCTTTTAATCCTCACCACCATTGCAACTTATTTTACAGCATTTTAATTGATTGAATCGTGGACTATTAGGTCAAATCGGTGGCGTCCTAATTCCTGAGTGAAACCTTATCATTGGCACAACTGCTCATGGAAAAACAAATGACTCAAGCCAAACCTGCATCGCCTTAACTTATGTTTTAGCGGCAGTAATTCTAGTCTAATTTAAATGTCTCTCAGGACATAAAGAATACCAACACCCTGGCTGTTCTAAGGCAATCACATTATAGAGACTTGAGTGTTGTGCTGATTCAGGGCCAGTTAGAGGTTTATCTGTCAGTGAATTAGTCATGAGTTATCCGCGCACTCCTGGACTGCGATCAGAATCGCTGCAAATGTGCAATCAAAGCAGTTCGCCAGCAGTGTCTGAAGCAAGCTCAGTGACTATTATGTACAGTGGCTTATGCAGGTGGAATGTCTTAGAATGAGTGTTGATTAGAATTTATGAAGACGCTGGGTAAAATCTTGGCAATTACGCATCGCTTTCATCATTTGAAGCTGAGGGATGTCATTCACTTTTAAGGAGGTCCTATTATCAGCCCCCGAACATCCATCGTGGTTGGGCGTGTCTGTCCGTATCCAGCCGTGAGAAAGGGAGAGGGAGAGGTGTACTTTTAAGTATCTGCGGTGTCTATCATGTCAGGGAAGTGAGTCTCTCTCTCTCTCTCCCTCTATCTCCGTCTCTCTCCCTCCCAGTCTTTCTTGCCGGCCGTGAATTATTCAGCGATAGTGGTAGAGTGGTGCACTCGGGCTGGGAGGGGGGTACTCTGACGTGGGAGCGAGACTATTTTTGGGCTCCGAACGCAGAGAGCGGGTGTGATGGATTGATTTTTCATGCTCGTGTTCCTGGAGTCACATGCTACCGCAGCTAACGCCGCTACGGCTAATACTGCTAGCACTGACTCAATTGCTAATACCACTGCCACTGCTAAAACTGCTATTGCTGCAACTGCTAATACTGCCACTACTGCTAATACCACTTTCACTGCTTGTACCACTGCTGCCACTACTGTTGCTAATGTCTCTGCTACAGCTGGTGCTCTTTTTTCTGCTGACGCTAATGCTACTGCTACTTGTAATGCTGCTACTACCACTGCAGCTGCAACACCTAATGCTGCTGCTACTGCTAATATTACCGCTGGCATCACTGCTACTAATACAGCTTATACTGCTGCCACCACTACTGTGTGTATCTGCAATGTGTCCATCTTTATCGCATAGTGTTTCTCCAAGGCAGGGCTTTTGCACTACAGAGACAAAATCTTACCAAGCATTTTAATCTCGTATTTAAATTAATACGTTTATTTCTATTACCTTTTTTTTTTTTTTTTTTTGAAATAGAAACTATGCCCCTGATTTGAAGTAAATTTGACTCATTTCTTGATTTGTCCATTAGGTAAGATAATTTCACCTATCCCATGAACAAATCTAGATGTGAATCAGAATCACTTCAAATGTGTGTCAGAGTTTCTTTTTCTAAGATAAAGGTAATCGAAATAAGTGTTTAAGTCTAATTACAGGATTAAATTGCTTGGTAAATTTTTTTTTGCAGTGTCCAGAGCCAGTGACAGGGCCTCCGCTCCACATGTCAGTATCAATTGGAGTTTCATGTAGCCACTCAGTTTAAGACACCTTTCCTGAGCTCAGCACCACCTTCTCTCCTCCTCCTCACTCCCTGTTCAAACGAAGACACTCATGTGTTTGGCAGGGAGAAACCTCCCCAGCATCAGCCATGCACCACACAGCAGGAGACAGAGAGAGACAGATGTGTGGAGAAAGTGTGTGAGAGAGAGAGAAAGAAAGAGAGAGAGAGGGAGAGGTGCTGCCCTGATCTCATCCATCATCAATTACACACGTCTGCATTCAACACTGGAGTCAATAACCCAATCAATCAATCAATCAATCAATCAATCAGGACATCAATCTCTTATTTATGCGGCAAATTGCATTGTGAAATAAAACTTACGAGCATGTAATAAAACGAAAATAACCCCGAGCCCTTGATTGAACTTGCAGTAGTTCAATGGATGCTGCTGTAAGTGGAGTCAGTGGATCACTTCTGCTTTCTGAGATCTTTCACTGTGACACCTGTGGGACGCTGCAGCTGAACTACACCATTTTGGAATGGCCTACACTGCAGTTTTTACTGTGTACTGTGTGTGTGTGTGTGTGTGTGTGTGTGCGTGCTTCTGCCTGTGTCAGTACTTTTTGTTCAGTGAATGTGTGCTTCTGTCCATGGATGTGGTCGTAATCATGCTTGATTTTTGAGGTTTATTTTGGGCTCGTGTCGAGAGACATTACTCACCAGCTCCGCTCTGATAGGCCTGAGTATTTGGTCATACTAACCTCATTATCCATCCAAATCAGTGACAACTTAAAGTAAAGGTACAAAGACGATATTTTTATCCTCTTGAAAATATGTACGGAATATGTCTTTTTACTTCTAATCACTTCCTGCGTGCTTATTTATTTAGCTGGTGTGCTATTTCGACAAAGGAGACATATTTCTTGGACCAATCAGGAGCAGGGTATGTCACTGCGTTGAATGTGATTAGTGGACGACTCTGAAAAGGAAACTGTCCTGGTCTGACTCTGGCTCTAAATTGTAAAACATGGCGCCACTGAAAACTGCATTTTCAAGTGATGAACTGCTTTTCACCGCGCATGAGGAAAGTCAATGTCTGACTGACATGGTTCATAGTTTCTCTGGTCTTTGGTTCACATACCGCTCCTTCTATCTTTCCATTTTAGCCCTTTTCTCTGTAGAGCAGGGCTCCCCCAATCACGGTCCTTAAGGTCCAGGAACTGCCAGTTTTCCAGCCTCCCTTTACCTGGGAATCAGGTGTGATTACAGTCAAGCCAATCAGTGGCGATAACTGTTCACTTAACCCTTTGAGCGCTGAATAAATTTTCACGGCATTAAAAAAGTAGTTATCCTGAGCTGTTGAAAACCTATCACGTGGCAACTTGTTTAAAAGAGCTCCCCTGCGGGAGCTCTTTTAAACAAGTTGTCACATGATAGGTTTTCAACAGCATCTGACTTTGATATGTTACTTCATTGGGCAACTATAGTTGTCTATAGCGCTGAAAGGGTTAATAGCCAGGAGGGAGAGAAAACCAGGGCTGGGTTTGAATTCGAGGGCCGGATTTGGGGAGCCCTGCTACATAGGGGTTGGGGGGGGGGCTAATTCAGAGAGAAGCTGCACAATAGTCTGCATTTCTAGTTAATTGCCATTCGCAGACCATCGAGGACCTAAGTTCGCCTAAGTTTGGAAGGGATCGGGGAAGCCGTTCAGTCCCATTTCTGAAGATGTGCTGGGAAGGGTGTGTAAAGAGACTGGGGGAGAGAAATCGAGGGTTAGAGTGCAAAGAGCCGAGAGAGGTGGAGATAGGGAGAGCTGTACAGTGGAGTATCGTCTTGCCTCTGCTCTCTCCCCTGAGGCTGTGGCTATAGCAGGAAGCATGGGGTCAGGGGTCATCTGAGGTAACACTAGCCCTTCTCTGCCCTTCCCTGCCTATACGGTGACCTTTAGATGAATGCACAGGAGGGGCAGGGATATTAAACACCTTTCCCTGCTAATGGTTGTATTATACATCTGGGGCGTCTGTGGGTTGTGTTTCAGGATCTTGGTTACCTCTGCATTCCCACTTGTAAGATGTCTGCATTTATACTTCCACAGTGTTACTGAGGTCAGTCAGACAGCATGGCATTTGTCATTATGTTGTGAACAGAATAGGGTTTATCATGTATCAGTGGGTCTAGCTAATTGAATCCAGTGGAGGCTTATTTTGGGCTTTGTAAGAGACCTCATGGGACACGCTGAATGATGGAGTAATCTGCAGACAAGCTAAATTTGACACAGTAATGTAATGTTATTTATAAACAGTATGCCATGATGTTTTTTTTCTCTATTCCCAGCAGCCAACATTGGTGCAGTGAGTTGAATTTTTCTCTGGGTCGAAATGTGAATGCGGTCCAGTTTTCAGATACGGAGGACTGTAGTGAGGTCACTGAATAGTTCCTGTGAGGTCACAGAAGGAGGGCTGTGACAAGAGAATGACTCCTGTGAGATCACAGGAAGACTCTTATGACAGATACTACTATTTTTCAGTGGCTTAAAGTGACTTAAATATGGCTCTGGTTCCACTTGTTAGAAGCAATTCTCATTGTAACAATGGTTCAACTGTTTATTTCAGTACTGTTTACACACAGACAAAAGCACAGGAGTAACACTTCTTTGAGTCTGCTGATTTGTGCAAGGGCTTGTTGGCTTCTTTGAAATACATGAGACAAATGTAGGCATAGATTTCACAGTGGATGGAGGGGAAACGTCTCCCTCAGTATTTTGGATCCGCACACTGGACACACCCCCAAGAAAAGCATGAGGGGTGCAGAGGATGTTTATTTTAACATAAGTACAGACATTTTTCACCATAAATCAATGCAGAAGAAAACATTAGTTACTGCATAAAAATTCGCTAGAATTCAGGAAATGAAGTGTCTGATGCTCAAAATGAAGGATCTGATGCCTCCCATTTCATTGCTGGAAACCGACACCCTTGATATGAGTATTTACGGGTCCCCTGATGAAAGACTGTCTGTTTGTTCATTATTGGATGGCACAGTGAATCTCATGGCTTTAAAAATTAATCAAAAGATTAAATATCACCCCTCCACATCCCTCTCTGAGCAGAACGTGTTAAATCCAGCCATAAGTCCTACAGCCTCACTGCAATTAATTATTCACTCTTAAGCTGGTTTAAAGCGTGCGGCATCTTTTCAAACTGAACGACAACAAAAACAAAACAAGCCGCAGAATGAAGGAATGGATAGATATTCACATTTCTGCAGAGGAGCAGTCAGGCCTCAGAATGCACGGTGCTGCAGTCGGGCTGCAGTTAATTAAACAGAATCGGGATGGAGGTGGGGAGGGGGCGATGGTGGAGTCGGCAGGTGGCCGCAGATCCCTGTTGGGGGAACATGGACTCCCCGGATGGCACCAGCACCTTTGCTGCCGAAACACAGAGTCCCCGCTCCGTCCCTGTGGAGGCGCGGCAGGTGCCGGCAGAGGTAGCGTCGGTACGTCCACTCCAGCGCCACCAACACCAGCGCGATTCAGGTGCGGAGCGAGAGGGACCAGCGAAGCTCACCGCACCATCACCATTTACGCCCCACTGCTTCCCGTTTGACCTGAATCCAATGGCGGATGATCATTTTTACTGCACAGCAGAGCTATACAAGTTGTTCTCTCAGAAGAGGAAGGGATGGAGATATAGCCCCTGTAGTGCATGGCGTTTGGGCCCGCAAAACCAAAAGCAGCTTATCAAATCAAAGGAGGGAAATTCATTGCTTAGTGGCAGAAAATGCCTTCTGGCCAGGATACTTGGTGGTTATCTGGTGGTTGGAGATACTGTTTTGGCTTTAATTCAGTGCATGATTGCTGATTTCCACCAATCCATGGGGCCTTACCCAACATCCTCTTCGCCACCATTTTTGGTGGCATGACTGGTTTAATGCATTAGTCAGAATGGGCAGGCACTGGTATTTCTCACTTCAACTACAGCCATCTGCATCTTTACGTTGCTCAACACTCAGCAGAGCTGGTTGACAGAAACATTGTGCACCCCGCCCCACCCCCCCTCCAAGTTGGCGCTGGTAATTGTGGGTGCATCTCAGCCAGTTTCCCCTCTTAATTAACACCTTATTCCCCCTGAGGTAGACCTCTCCTGAGTTTGGCACCTACTCTGCTGCAGTAGAAGGTGGCTGGTTGCCGGCATGTAGGGGGAAAAACATTTTAAATTTAATCCCTGAAAACAGTCTTATTCCTTCCATTTCTCCTAGAGATGCCATTATGGTGGTTTGGATCCACATTGTCTGCATGATATTTTATTTGTATTGATTGCCTTTTGATACTTCACCTGGGCTTTGACCCTCCAACCCTCTGGTCACATGGCGTGAGCTGATTCATTTCACCCCGTCTTTCCCTTCAGTGATACTCCGCGTGAATCTGGGAGATTTATACGGCCGTCATCCTCCGCCTCCAGCCTTTTAATGGGTAATTAACACTGCCGTGCATTACGCTGTTTATTAATAGCCCTCCCAGAGATCTGCTATCTGATCCATCAGCTGAATCGCGAATCAGTCTTTGCTTTACATGGGAGTGGCTCGCTGTGTGACCGTCAGTCGTACGACTGAATTTCAGCGGATCAGAACTGACAGTACATGCAGGTGTAGGGTAATTATCAGACACACTGGAATAACACTATCACATTTGTGCGAGTACAAAAATCTTGACGGGGGATTTCTTCGCTTATAACGATAGACGTATTCTAGTGAGGATTCAGAGTTTGCTGTTCTCTGCTCCTGGTTTGCACTGCCAATCAAAGCTTAGATATTGGGCATGTTTGCCGGCGTGTTTTATGCCGTGTTTGGGTCCGGGACCATTGATTCTGCCATTGTAGACGAATGGGACAGGACATGACATGACTCTCCAAGATGTTCACGCTGTCCTGCTGCACATGCTCCGTCCTGCTAAAGGGCTACAGCTCACACTTTAGCTCTGCCGTTCCAGTCATTCTTCTTCAGTCGCCTTCTTCCCCTAAACAAAGGATATACGCCCTCTGTAGGTATGTGTGTGTGTGTGTGTTTGTTGCTGTGTGCTGGGTGATGGGATTTTGCATACCATCATGTGGGTGGGTGTGCCAGTGTCTATGCGCACGCGCACAATTACATTCACATTTTCAGTTATAGATGCATGAATGTCTCCGGGTGTGCAGGTGTGTGCATTAGCATGTTTGCAGCGCCACTTTTGTATGCTAAGTTTCTCAGTTTCTTCATTCTTTCCTCTGTTCTCTGCTGCCTCATCCTATTCCTGCGTCCTGTCCTCTCTGCTCCTCCACACTGTACACTAACAAATGTGTTCATCCTCAATCGCTCTTTATATCAGCCCTGCGTCCTGTCCTCTCTGCTCCTCCACACTGTACACTAACAAATGTGTTCATCCTCAATCGTTCTTTATATCATTTCTGCATCCTGTCCTCTCTGCTCCTCCACACTGTACACTAACAAATGTGTTCATCCTCAATCGTTCTTTATATCATCCCTGCATCCTGTCCTCTCTGCTCCTCCACACTGTACACTAACAAATGTGTTCATCCTCAATCGTTCTTTATATCATCCCTGCATCCTGTCCTCTCTGCTCCTCCACACTGTACACTAACAAATGTGTTCATCCTCAATCGTTCTTTATATCATCCCTGCATCCTGTCCTCTCTGCTCCTCCACACTGTACACTAACAAATGTGTTCATCCTCAATCGTTCTTTATATCATCCCTGCATCCTGTCCTCTCTGCTCCTCCACACTGTAGACTAACAAATGTGTTCATCCTCAATCGTTCTTTATATCAGCCCTGCGTCCTGTCCTCTCTGCTCCTCCACACTGTACACTAACAAATGTGTTCATCCTCAATCGTTCTTTATATCAGCCCCGCATCCTGTCCGCTCTGCTCCTCCACACTGTACACTAACAAATGTGTTCATCTTCAATCGTTCTTTATATCATCCCTGCATCCTGTCCTCTCTGCTCCTCCACACTGTACACTAACAAATGTGTTCATCCGCTATCGCTCTTTATATCATCCCTGCGTCCTGTCCTCTCTGCTCCTCCACACTGCACACTAACAAATGTGTTCATCCTCAATCGTTCTTTATATCAGCCCTGCATCCTGTCCTCTCTGCTCCTCCACACTGTACACTAACAAATGTGTCCATCCTCAATCGCTCTTTATATCAGCCCTGCGTCCTGTCCTTTCTGCTCCTCCACACTGTACACTAACAAATGTGTTCATCCTCAATCAGCCCCTGCGTCCGCTCTTTATATGTACCCCTGTTCATCGTCCTGTCCTCATCTGCTCCTCCACACTGTACACTAACAAATGTGTTCATCCTCAATCGCTCTTTATATCATGCATCCTGTCCTCCTGCTCCTCACTGTACACTAACAAATGTGTTCATCCTCTTTATATCATCCCCTGCATCCTGTCCCTCTGCTCCTCCTACTGTACAAACAAATGTGTTCATCCTCAATCGCTCTTTATATCATCCCTGCATCCTGTCCTCTCTGCTCCTCCACACTGTACACTAACAAATGTGTTCATCCTCAATCTCTTTATATCAGCCCTGCATCCTGTCCTCTCTGCTCCTCCACACTGTACACTAACAAATGTGTTCATCCTCAATCGCTCTTTATATCATCCCTGCGTCCTGTCCTCTCTGCTCCTCCACACTGTACACTAACAAATGTGTTCATCCTCAATCGCTCTTTATATCATCCCCCCTGTCCTCTCGTCCTGTCCTCTCTGCTCCTCCACACTGTACACTAACAAATGTGTCCATCCTCAATCGCTCTTTATATCAGCCCTGCGTCCTGTCCTTTCTGCTCCTCCACACTGTACACTAACAAATGTGTTCATCCTAAATCGCTCTTTATATCATGCCTGCATCCTGTCCTCTCTGCTCCTCCATACTGTACACTAACAAATGTGTTCATCCTCAATCGCTCTTTATATCATCCCTGCGTCCTGTCCTCTCTGCTCCTCCATACTGTACACTAACAAATGTGTTCATCCTCAATCGTTCTTTATATCAGCCCCGCATCCTGTCCTCTCTGCTCCTCCACTCTGCACACTAACAAATGTGTTCATCCTCAATCGTTCTTTATATATCATCCCATGCAATCCATATCAGCCCCAAGCATCCTGTCCTCTCTGCTCCTCCACACTGTACACTAACAAATGTGTTCATCCTCAATCGCTCTTTATATCATCCCTGCATCCTGTCCTCTCTGCTCCTCCACACTGTACACTAACAAATGTGTTCATCCTCAATCGCTCTTTATATCATCCCTGCATCCTGTCCTCTCTGCTCCTCATACTGTACACTAACAAATGTGTTCATCCTCAATCGCTCTTTATATCATCCCTGCATCCTGTCCTCTCTGCTCCTCCATACTGTACACTAACAAATGTGTTCATCCTCAATTTCTTTATATCATCCCTGCATCCTGTCCTCTCTGCTCCTCCACACTGTACACTAACAAATGTGTTCATCCTCAATTGCTCTTTATATCATCCCTGCATCCTGTCCTCTCTGCTCCTCCACACTGTACACTAACAAATGTGTTCATCCTCAATCTCTTTATCATCCCTGCATCCTGTCCTTCTGTCCCTCTTCTGTCATAACAAATGTGTTCATCCTCAATTGTTCTCTATCTGCACTGCCCCTGGGGTTAAATTCTATAATAAGGTAAATGGCTCTTAATCTTTAGCTGCTCTTCTTTCTGTCTCTTCTGTCATCTTCTCTGGTGCTGACTCTGCTGCTGAATGAAGAGTCTGTATGATAGATGATTGATGATCGGGGTTTAGCTGATGAATGAGGGACACACCGAGAGGAAAGGGGGAGAGGGAGAGCATAATGAGATGGAAATGTAGATGTACCGGGAAACGGTGGGAGGGCAGGTAAAGGGACTGCAGGGGGAGAGTTGGAGAATCTGACCGAGCACAATAGCAGAGAGAACTGGGAGGAGGAGGACAGGGCTGGGTGAAATGAGAGAGGGTGCAGGGACCATGCAGGAGTGGAGCAAAGGAGTCTGCTGAGGGAAGGAAAAATGGAGACAAATCATTTGCCTATATAGAGGGAGAGAGAGAGACAGAAGGGGAACTTGTGGAATTCGAAGAGAAAGTTTGTTCTAGTACATGCTACACGGTGAGAGCCGAACAAAATTTTTTTTTTTCCTACAGAGTGGGGGCATTACCGGGAAGTGAGGAAATTTTCGCCTGTTCTCACCTCAACTACAAAGGCAAATTGTGACTTATTAGTTAAGATTAGGGGTAAGGTTAGAATTAGGGATAGGTTAAAGGAAAATTAACATATGCTAAACCTACATTGCCAAATTAAGGTCATAATCTCTGCTATCCAAAACGATAAGTCATTTTTTTTTTGATTGTTTTACATTGTGTAATCTGCTTTCAAACATCGCATAATCCTAGAAATTTCAGAATCTGCCATTGCCGCCATAGAAAATAATCGACCAATCAAACAATAGGAGATATTCTGCCCAGACCAGTGCGTGATGTCACCAGGGCTGATCATGTCTTTTGAGTGTGTGGAGTCAAAGCATAAGTATTGGAAGTTGAGTCGATCATTAAGAGCAGTGACGTGCCATCAGAGGTCAGTTAGTTGAGGCAGAATCCTCTCCGTTAAAAAACCGATAACTCCCTATTACTTTGCTTGATTAGCAATCAAAAGATTAACTAATTTAGCCTACAGGACTAAACGGCAGAATGGCGTGCCAATTTCATCCACAACATTATTGCTCATTGCTCAGTGCATCAGTGCAACTTAATTGCTTTTAGGAAGCTAACGCAATGCCATTAACAAATATTAAAACCTTTCTTATGCCGTGTTCAATGTGTGGTCAATATGTTTACGAGAATGTTTTCTCCCTTAAATATGTACATTTTAATGCCATTCCAAAAATATATATATATATATATACAGGGAGTTTATTTTCAGACTTCCTTCATAATCCGATAAACAAAACGTCAAAACGATACACGGAATTACTGAGAGTGTTGAGAATTTTTCTAATTCATTATTAAGATTTCCATCCTTGCAGTCTTGATCAAAGTGTAAACGTAAATGAATCGTTTTGTCACTATCACCTCTTCATCATTACAGGCTACATATAGCCTAGGCTAGGTCTTAATTGTTCAGTAAAAAAAGTTAAAATTGATTGATTGTCAATCAGGCAAAGTACGTGGAAACAGGTTGCGCGGCTGTTGGGTGTTCCAATGAAACAGGCGATCCAAACCTGACTGATGTCAGCCACCAGCCTGAGTGACGTAGGCATCCTCTTCTAGCCGAACAAAAATGGCGGCTTGCTTGAGCGGTTATATACTCAACATTTACATGCAGATTACACGGTGTACAATTTTTTTTTTTTAAATAATGGCTTATCATTTTGGATAACAGAGATTATGTACTTTATTTGGCAATGTAGGTTTACCATATGTTTACATTTCCTGGTTAGGGTAAGGGTTTGGGTGAGGCATACATTGCTTATTGTTAAGATTAGGGAAAGGCTGTAGAGACACAGAAAGAATTAATGGAAGTCAATGTAATGTCCTCGCAAAGATATAAGTACAAGTGTGTGTGTGTGTGTTTGTCTGTACTCGTTTATTTATTCTTGTGGGGACTTGAAGACCCCACAAGACAGTAAAGTCTGAAAAAATGGCACCTTGGGGACATTTTTTGGGTCGACTCAAGGAAAAGACTTAATACAGGTCCCTTGGCTCGGATCGGGTCTTGAGTTACAATTGCACTTATATGTGGGGCAAGGTGTCATTCAGATATTTGAATAATGCTTTAGTGTAAGATCAGGTGTTAAGGGCCACTGTACTGTGAGGCAGTAATCCCAAAATCAATTTGACAGAATGATGCACGACCCCAGTGTGAAGCTGACGGGTCTTGGATCACGCTGAAGGGGTTTATTTTGCAATAATGACAGGCTCATTGTACATTATCCAACTTACTGCAGGGTTGCTTACTAAAGAAATTCATAATTTGACACAAAATATTCATTTACATTTTTTTAATTGAAAAATTGATTTTATTACTTCTGCTAAGACTTGGACCTGTGTCACGCCCATGGCAACAATCTGTTCTTCATAGCAGCGGTCTTCTCTTCAGAAATAACAAACCGCAGAATGGTGTAATTGACCAATCAGAATTGAGTCTTCAAAAAAGCAGTGTTATAAATTAAGGTTAAAGAGCAACTAAAACATGCCTGACTTTTTTGCGGTTTTGGCAGTTTTAGGTACTTTATATTACTCTTTCCCCGAATACATTTGTTATCGAGCTCAATTGTCCTATTTGTGTTGAAAAAAGAAGATCAAGAACCAGCCCAGCTGCAATGCGATTCCCCCCATTTTTCGAAAAGCTAATTACGTATTAATTTATGCATGTGACGTCGTTCTGAGACTCGCTGCAGCTCTCGATTCAACGTGGATAAACAATTGCTTCTGTTCCGTGTGAAATATTCGAGCTAAAGCTTTGCCTTTTGGTTGGTTTTTACTACATTTTATTTGACAAATATAGAATGCCTCGATCTTGTGTATTTGTAGGCTGAGGAACATTGTCAAAAATCTCACTATCAATGTCGGTGTGAGATCTTGCTCACTGTGAAGACGTTTACTGCGCCAGTGACTGAAACAAGTGACATCACTGATGACTTGCGGAAACATCGACAAATCCAAAAAGCCACAAAGCTCATATTGCATTCATGAGTCAATGCTGTAGAGGATTTATCGAATATGGCTATAAAACCAGAGAGTTGACGATATACAGAACTAAGTGCATGTTATAATTAAATCTTTTCAGACGCCGTATTTCTGGAGAGCACGAAGAGAGGCTACTGGTGAGTCCCCATATTGTAAACTGCATATTTTCTTAAACGGGTTAATTTGCATGTCTGTGAAATAATGCTAAAAATGCTTTTGTTTTGTTTGCCAAATAGGGGGCAAGTTAGCCAGCTAGCCAGCTAATTCGAGTTTGCTGTGATTTCCGTTTCTTCCCCTCAATGGTTTGTCATCATTTAGTGACTTATGCTATTCTGAACCATTAGGCTCTATACAGTTTATGCTCTGAACAGCTTTAATTATTTAGTTTTCATGGGCTAACATTTGTTATAATTCCGTTGTCTCAACCTCTCTGTATGTCTTCATGCTTGTGTAAATAGATAGCCCATCCCGCAATTCAAACACAGCCTCTATTTCTGACTCTGACTTGAGTAGCGACAGCAGCAACACAAACCTTATTTTGCATAAAAAAGTATGTATTTTTGAGCTTTTGTTGCTATTGATTTATTGTGAAGACGAGGAAGACTCAACATGAGCTATCTGATAACAGGTCAGTTTAAGCCAACAGTTCTGTGACTGTATGTAGCACTAAGGCTTGCGTGTACACCGTAAAGCTTGTGCACACTGTGCAACTGAGTCTCAGAATAACGTCAGGTGTTCACATGTATGATCGCGCTTTTCAGATTTCTGACAATGTGGGCGCAGAAACAAAGTGCCTCGAAAAACGTATCTCTCACCCAAATCTCTCAAGTTAATTTTTTTATTGATTTAATCCATAGTCTGCCACTAACACACAAAAGTATCAAAACTTTAAACCCGTTTTGAGTTCCTCTTAAAAAATTCAGGTACTTCGGGGGGTTGTGGATATGTTTGGTAAGGGTTTGGGAAGGGGTTAAGATTAGAGTTGATTGTAGGGTTTGAGGTGTGGAAATTGGATTTTGGTGCAAAAATAATTTTTCCAATGCACATAAGGATAGAAAAATGGAACTCGTGTGTGAGCGAGTATGTGTGCGTGTGTGGGTATCCGTGTATATGTATGTGTGTGTGTGTGAACAGCCTGGGTAATGAAGGTTTAGAGCGCATCAGCACTCCTAGCTCCCTCGCTTTCACCCCTCGCTTCTCGCTCTTTCGCTCTCCCTCACAGTCCCTCTCTCCCATAAGGCAGAACTGCCTTTGTCAGGATTTTTGCTGACAGACAAACTCACTCCCTTCTCTCCCTCCCTCCCTCCCTCTCTCCAGTATTAGCAGTATATGCACTTTCCTCTGTGTTGTGCTCAGTGCTGTTCAGAGATATCAGGGCCTCTCCCATCCCAAACACCCTATACTCCACTTTAGGCTCTCAGAGTGGAACTGGGGGTGTGGGGCGTGGAGGGAGAGGATATTGGACCCAGAGATAGACAGCGTGCATGTGATTAAGCCCCCCTCCACACACACACACACACATACACACATATGGACTGCTGACGCCGCGAGTGTGAGCTTAGACCTGTTCCTTGAGCACACTGGTGTTAATCTCGGGGGTGAAGAGCAGGTATTAGGAATGTGTAAGGTGTTTGCAGTGTAGTTTGTCTTCACCAGCGCACAAATCTGCTCTTAAATCGCCTTCCTCATGGCTGACATATTCACTGCATTGGATGCAAGATTGCTGAGTTCTCTCTCTCTTTCTCTCTGTCTCTCTCTCTTTCTCATTCTAATTTTTTCATGTTTTTCTGTCTTTCTATTTCCCTGTCTTTCTTTCTGCATGTTCCCATGTCTTTTTTTAAATTCAAATTCAATTCAAATTCAAAATAGGCTTTCTTGGAGCAACAAAAATGTATTTTTCATATAAAACATACATCACAAGACTCTAAAAAACATGTAGATCTACTGTGAAATACCATATATACTACACTTTGTCTTTTGGCCTCCATTTCTTTTTCTCCCGGAGTGCGACTATCGGTGCAGAGAGTCCTATATGATACACATGTCCCGTGGGGCCTTCGGGCGCATTCCTGTGACCGGTGACGTCACATTTTGGGGGATAGACAGTAGCGGGTGAGGGGTAAGGGCAGAAAAGTGGTCCATGCAAATATACGAATGCAGACGCTTTATGCTGCGCAGGCTAAATTTCATGTGACATTGCGTTCTGAATTGCGTCACCTGAAAATCGAAACGCAACGCTATCGCAAACTGCATTCTGACCAACACAGCTAGCAGGTGCCATAACATGAAACAACAAGGAAAGCGGATCCCTTCTGTTTGGGTTCACTGTTTACTACTGTGGTCATGGAAACGCACTAATTAACTCTATATCGCCACCTTCAGGACTTCCGTTTGTTACCTCCACCAATGCGTTAGCGAGCACATTGAGTTAGTTCACCGAGGACACGTGTTTGTACCGGTCTGGGCAGACGTTATCATTTGTGTTCATGAAACTTTGGTGCACCGTGTTTCTGCTCAATGACATGACAGGATTTGAGGGGGGTAAAAACACCACTGTGTGCCAACAGAATACGGGCATGCAGACCCCATCCTGCTCAGCTCAGCCAATCAGAATGAGAGCTGCCCCACTAGAGAGGAGAGAGAGGGAGAGAAGAGGATGGGGCAGGAACAAGCTCTTTCTCTCCCTCCCTCTCTTGGTGCTTTTATCTGTCGATCAGCTATTTATAGCGCGGCATGCGGTAAGGGAGAAAGTATAAATTCATAATTGAAGGTTTTTTGGCTGATCGCAGATGACAGCGGCTTCATCAGCATCAGGGCCGAGATTTTATAATGTGCGCGCACAGGCCACATGTACTCACATGAACACACACACACACACACACACACACACACATACAGAGACAAACACGCACACTGGGAAAAATGGAAGAAATGGGGCTGTGAAGCAGGAACACTGAGAAATCAGAGAGGTGTGTTCAGCTCTCCAAAAAGCTTTCATCCCATAATCTTGTCAGGGCTCTGAGAATCTGAACACAATCTCACACACACGCGCGCGCATGCATTCACATACAAACACACACATCACCATTCACGCACACCAGTGTTCACACATACGCACACACACATACATAAACACAAGCACACAAAACACACGAACACACCCATACATGCATGCACATGCACACGAACACACACGCGTGCATGCACTCACACAAACCTATGCGCGCGCATGCCTAGAGCACCCATAGACACATAGACAATACGAACAAGTACTCTCTCACACACACACACACACACACACACACACCAGCACTCTCACACACACACACACACACACCAGCGCTCACACACACACACACACACACACCAGCGCTCTCACACACACACACACACACACACACACACACCAGCGCTCTCACACACACACACACACACACACACACCTGCAGCAGCTCTCTGATGGTGCAGAGGTTCTGCCGGTGCACATCTTGTGATCTCTATGCAGATCTCTAATGCCGGCCTGTATAAAAGAGCCCTTTGTAGCATGTCAGGTCCTTTCAATATTTCAGCGAACTCCGCTCTGAAACGTCCTCTTCCGCCCCATGCATTATTCATCGGGCTGGCATTATGTGGGGCGACGCGTACGGCTCACAGCTGGATGCTGAACTGAACTGCATGGGGCTCTTACAGGTCTAATATAACAGCACTAGCCCACCGAGGACCTGGGGTTCCACCTGCAGTTTATCCACATCCCCCCCAATCTTCACCCCATCCATCCATCCATCCGTCCACTGTGCAGCATCTCCCTACAGCATGGCTTCACCAGCTGGTCATGTGACTCATTGATGCTGGCGAGGGGCTCTGAGTGCTTGTGTCACTGATTCTCCAGCTGCTGAGTGAGAGGGAGCTTTACCCCTTAGCAGTGCTGGTTAGTCCTGGATGAAGCACTGCCACTGAGACTTGGTGATCCATGCCCCTTACTAATGCATTTCCTCATCAATCTTTCAAAGAGTAGGTTTTCTAGAATGTTTTTTTTTCATTCTGTCAGAGCTCTATGAACCCCTTTGCGCAGAATACAAATATTGCCAATTTTTCCTGTTATGCATGAGCCTATTTAAGGCTTTATAACTCAGTATTTGTGTCACAGAAACTTTGGAAAATTATTCCAGTGAAGCAAGACATTTGGAAATTCAATTTCAGAATGATTTAGGAATTAAATTTCGGAATTTACGGATGCCGGTGACTATGTCTGTGCCAAGGGGTTAATGTGAGTAGCTACCAGTTGAGATAACAGAATTCTATTCACGTTTGGGATTTTCTACTTTATAGGTTTAAAGAGTATGTTCAGCGTGGGCTGTGTATAGAGTAGATGGTGTAAATTTGGATGTTATTTAAGGGTTAAATACATATATTTAAGGGTTAATTTGGGGGGGGGGTCCTCCGCTGGGGGCTGTGTTTATTGGAGTCCCTCTCCATGGGTTACTCTGGGGTCCCAGTGTACAGAGCGTGTGTGACGTCCCGCTCCATTCAGTCCGTTCTCTGTGTTCTCTCACTGTGCTACATGATGATGTCAGCGGAGGCTTTAAAATCCTATCCCCCCCCAAAAAAAACACACACGCACAACCCCTCCCCACTCCAGAAAAAATAAGAGCGCTCAGAGAGCACATGCCTCCGCCAAGGCCCAACAGTCCCCCACATGTCTGGGACACATACAAGTAGCATTATTAAAAATTCCTGGATCCAGAATTTGATCCAAATCACTCCCAAAATGAAATTACTTCTAAGCTGGGCCAAGACGCTCCTCTGGTAAAAATTTCATAAAAATCTGTGTGTAACTTTTTCCATAATGTTGCTAACAAACAAACACATCCAAAAACCAAAGATAAACATAATCTCCCTGGCGGATGGTAATAAAAATCTGTCCCTCTCTCCCTTCCTCCCTCTGATTGGCTCTCTCTCCCACCTCTGAGATCCAGGCCTCTTAGGGATCCAGCATAAATTCTTCAGTCACTTTTTTGGCCTGACAAGTGAGCGCCAGCGTTTGCCAGAGCATTGACCGGTGCCAGCAGACGGAGGGTCAGACTGCCGGCGGACACCAGCAGGAATGTCATCTAACGGGACACTTCAGAAATGGCTCTTAATGAACCACACTGAATGTGTGCAAAGGGCAGCAAGTCTAAATGAAGCGAGCTTTATGAACCACGTTTATATTAAGCTGCCCTAAGCTTTGTTTTTAAGACTTATTTCCACGTTGTGTTGGGACCCAGCGTAAGTCAAACAGATCTTGTTCTGCATGCAAGTCAATGGTAACGTCAACGTAAAAAAATCAGTCCATCATTTTTACCCTCA
Organism: Gymnothorax javanicus; assembly: GCA_029692085.1. Taxonomy (NCBI): domain Eukaryota; kingdom Metazoa; phylum Chordata; class Actinopteri; order Anguilliformes; family Muraenidae; genus Gymnothorax; species Gymnothorax javanicus. The sequence continues at coordinate 48,234,404 of CM056206.1, read as the reverse complement.
AGAAAATGTGTGTTTAATATGCTGAATTGTCTCTCAGCGTGCAGATTTATAAGATGGCGTGTTGCTTGGACTCAACGAATACATTCTGCAGAGAAATCAAGAGCAGGTTACATCACTGCATTTCACATGCTAAGGGTGATTTCCTGGGGTCTTGTTTATAAAAATCAGTGTGGATTTTCAACCTTAATATTTTGTATGCTCAGAAAGAGAAAAATGGCATGAAGCAAAAAATATCCTAATTTATTAGACCATGGGAAAGTAATTGTAATTTTTATTTAATTAATCGTGATTAACTTGGAATTTTTCATATGACAATCTTTTTAATTCAGTGTTTTTTCATGTCAAATTTGGTTTTATAAATCCAAAATTCACAAATTAATCGTAGAGCCTGGTGCTGAAAGTACTTAAGTCACATTTTCACACACTCTGAGGGAAAGATGGGAAAATTTATTTTATTGTTATAATTATTATTATAACCTTTATTTAGCCAGATAGACAATTGAGATAAAATCTATTGTGCAATTGTTACATCGCCAAGAAGGCAGCACACGGCAGGATGCATATTCAGGCAAAGAAACAGGACAATGCAACAATGACATGACACAAAAGAATACTACAAAACAATCTGACCACCGACCATGAACAATTAAAGTGGTGTGAATTTGATTAAAATATAAACTGTAGACTGCAATTGAAAGCTCTGTTATGTGATCCACTGAAATCTAATCACAAATAATTAAGACCTAGATGAAAATCTATAATATATAAACTACTTGTTACCCATGTCCACTGCCTCGATTTGTCAAAATTTTGTGACTTAAGTACTTCTAGCATTGGGCTCCTCAACTGGCATACACATCATTTCTGTGCCTACACATCTTTTCAGTTCTAAATGAGGCCCCAGAACTGTGGCTACACTTCAATGGCTCATGCTTTAAATTGTTGGACATAATGGCTCCCAAAAACTGCACTTCCTTGAGCCAAAATGCTTCCCACCACGTCTGAGAACAGTTAATGGCTGACGTCAAAGTGACCTGGTCCATGGTTTTTAAACAGTCTGTGAATTTCTTTTTGTAGGTGAAGGACAGGCAGCATATCAGGTCCCTGTACATTAATAACATTTGAATACAAGACAGGTCAGCACTAAGTTGTGTTCTGGACCTGTGAGCGTCCAATGGTCCAATGTTCAGGAGTCACAGTCACTTTACTGTGGTCCACTGTAAATGTTCTAAATGTCTTTGGTAGCCAGTCAGGCTTTTGCTGGCATTTTACATGTAAGGAGGCTGTTTACTGTAACCCGAAACTGCTTGGACAATCTCAGTGAAGGGACACTCAGGCCTGCAAATATTCAATTTCAAATTTAAACTCACATGCACAGCAACCAATAAACACTTTCACACCTGTGCACATACAAGCATATTAATATGCACCCACTCACCAACATGCACATGGTGTAGATGGAAGCTTTTAAATACTTGAATATCAACGTAGATACTTACACATATACGAATGATACTCAGGCACTGATAGTATTTACAGTATATACTGTAAATAAACTCATACACAGGCATGAAGTGGCAAGTATACATACACACACCCACACACTCACACTCAGACAGACACAAACACACGCACAAGAGTTACTCCCAGGGTGCTGGGGTTAATTGAAAGCAGCTCAGGGTGCTAATGTGCTCTAATGGTAGAGCACAGGAAAACCCAGAGCAGGGCTGAGAGACGTCAGAGCCGAAGGCCCCAGGGAACCTGTCAGTACTTCTACTTCCATCCCTTCCCTCTTTCATTCCCTCATTTTCTCTTTCCCTCCATCTCTCTCTGACACGCTCCCTCACAGTCCATCTCTGTCATGACTGCATGTACACATAGTATCATTACACCATCACTTGGATAAAATATGTGAAAAAGCCCTCAGTAGCATCAACAATTTGTCCGTCTGTCTCTCGGTCAGACGCTCTCCCCGAGTCCTCTCTGGCTTGTCAGAGTTTGGGTAGCAATACTGAATCCTGGCCACATTAATTTGGCTGAACCACGTCACAGAGGTGTTTCACCAAAACCGACAGGCAGAGGCTTCCCCAGCTGTCTGACAGGGAAACTCCAGGCAGTCTTCTGTGTGGTCTCCGTCGTTTTATTTATTTATTTTATCGATTTCCTTCTTATTCCCCTCTCCTCGAATATTCTCACTCTTTTTTATTCCATAGTCTAGACTGCATTATTGCATCTGATATGTTCACAAAAAATTAATCAGCAGATGCTCTCATACAGAGATGTATGTGAAAGATCAAGGGTATCAAAGTATACGGTATCATCGCAAACTCGCCAAAGGTCCATTTTGACTCAGCAAGTGTGAAGTCTGCGTGAAAATACCTCAGCTACATGTGTTTGTAAATGTTAAGGCTGATACATTGGCGATCCTGTCCGCACAGCTTCATGCCTGTAGTGCAGAAGGGAGTTTGTGAGACGCAGGGGGGCTGAAGAGGTGCAGTGTACAGTGGTGAGTCTCTGCTCTTCATCTGTGGTACAGGGTGTCTGTCTGTGCAGCGACAACCATTATCTCAGCAGCTTCAAAACTCTGGGGCTCCCCTGTTTGAGCCTCTTATTAATCCCACTGTTATTCAGTAAACCCCTGGATTGTAACACACTGTTAATTGTCCTTAATGAGACACCTTACTATTTATTGAGCAATGTTTTTTTCTCTTGGGCATATTTTTGTGTGTGTATGTGCGTGCGTGTGTATGTGGGCGTTGTGTATGTGAGTGAGCGTTTGTGTTTGCATGTGCTTGTGTGTAAATGTGTGTGCCGCTGTGTGTGTTTGTGTATGTGTGTGTATATGTGCTTATATGTGTGTGTGCGTGTGTATGTGCATATATGTGTGTGTGTGCCTCTGTGTGTTTGTGTGTGTATATGTGTGTGTTCCTCTGTGTGTGTGTGTGTGTGTGTGTGTGTGTGTGTGTGTGTGTGTGTGTATTTGAGTGTCCCTGAGTAACAGGGCTCCAGGCCTGCCGCTCTCTGTGTAACAGAGATACACACCAGCCTGTTTATTCACTCCTCTGTCCTGCTCTCTGGAGCTCAGACTGACTCAGCCCCCCGAGTCCCTCCCAGTGCTGAGCCAAACAGACGTTTCGTTTAGCATCACATACTGCTGCTCCTGGCCACTGCACTGGTGTCAGCGGCAGTTTACTATGTAAGGGAGAAAAACCTAATGACCCCCACATTAGCAACCATGCTACAGCTGTCTGAGCAGTTCATTCATACAGCACCCTAAAGCACAGGGTGCTTCATCATCCAGGAATGAGCGCAGCTGTTTCCTGTGTGTGTGTGTGTGTGTGTGTGTGTGTGTGTGTGTGTGTGCGTGCGCGAGTGTGTGTGCATGCTTCCATGTCTGTGTGACTGGCTGTGCATGTATGCTTCACTGCTTTGGCCTCTAGCACTGCCTTAGGTGTGAATTTGTGCCTTTGTGCGTGTGTGTAAATGTCATTGATAATGCCAGTGATTCAGTGAAGAGATGCAGCGCTAAACCGGCATTTATTAAACAATGGCAATTAAAACTAGGGAAAGACACAAAAAAAATTGGAACATTTCATTATTTCCGCATCTTTTGTCTCTAGTCTTTTGTTAAGTGGAATGTTCCGGCACGACTGGAAACCTCCTCTATGCTCTTAGAAGCTCTGCCATATTCCATTGACGCAAAGTGAAGTGTCAACGACATCACCGGGCTGCTGTGATGTCAGCGGCAGCGAGTGAGAGGTCACCGGTATATCGTTCCAAAGTGATAAACAAAAGCGGGAGCCCAGAGTTCGGGAAGGCAAAGCGGGCGAGATGATTTGCGAGCTGGCAGAGCCACATCCTGGCAGTCTGGCCAGCCGCGGTGTCACGGCGCACATTTAGCATAGGAATAATGATCAGGCACCAAATTTATGGGCATCCGGCTCCAGGAGGGAATGCAAAGTCCTGTGGTGGCGAAGAGGGTCCTGCAGGGCATGCAGCCCTCCCCACTACTCTGAGCTGGAGGACCACACTCTTGCTCAATGTTGCACCTTGGGTTTTAGCTTGTTTTTTGGGCATTTCTCTTGGTGAGGCTACTTTTTCCCTGGAACGCACATTGCAGTTTGCAGAATTTTGGGTGTTAGCCTTTGGCTCATTCCTGGAAAAGTTTTACTCTGAATTATTAATATATGGCAACATGACCAGCTAAAGACTGAACACTACCCCAAATCAACATGGTAATGCAGTGTACTCGGCCCACTGAGGCTAGCCGTAACTTTGAACATGGGCATTAAAATGGATCTGCATTCTCAATTCAGTAAAATGAAAGAGATTGTTAGGGTTTGTCTCTGCCACTCATGACGAAAATCGTGTGTGCGTAGCATTGAAATAACTGTTTGTGCTTTAAATTGCATCTAAGAGCAAATGTCAACGAGGATTCTTTTATGAGGAGGCAAATTCAGTGTCTGTCCCACTGTGGAAGTAGGATTCTGGATGCTATTAGGGGAGAGTAAATAAACATAAACATGGTTTTATGTTTCCTGGGCAGATATGTTTATTATTCGTACAGTCTATAGCCATAAAAAGAGTCATGTCCTCTCAGTGGTGTGGATGGTGGCAGTTGTCATGTGATGTTAGGAATGGGTCATGTGATCTGCTGGGAAAGTGAGGTCTTCTCACAGCTTAGTTCAGCGTTGCGGCCTGTGAATGTTATTGACTCATGACTAGTCTCCAGTCCTGCAGACTCTTCCTTAACTGAGCCCCTCACTCCTTTTGAATACATGATCCTGGCCACCATCATCGCTAACTGCATCGTGCTGGCCCTGGAACAGCACCTGCCCGATGGGGACAAGACACCCATGTCTGAACGCCTGGTGAGTTTCTCTCTCTCTCTCCCTCTCTCACACACACACACACACATGTGCTCAGAAGAACTTATCCAACATACACAGTGTATACCATTCATTATTAATTGGTTATGTATGTTATTGCCCGCATACAGTAAAAACAGCCAGCCAATATATCTTGTTTTGGCCAACCTGTATTGGTCGAGTTCAGCACGTGCACTAGTAACCATTGGCAACTGTGGCATTCGCTCTCTTCAGAGAAGCAGACGACAGTCGCGGACCTAGTATTTAGCTCTTTAATGAGTCTTGAAGTCACGTACTTCAGAAGTCATGGTCATAATATTGTCACGAGCACAACATACGTAACCAATTAATAAAAATATTATAAATTGCTTATTTGCGCATTGCCTTGGTATTGGCCTTTCGGTCGCGGTATTGGCGACCAATACAGTGACCCTCAGGCCAATACCAAGGCAATACGGAAATAAGCAATTAATAACATATAATATACCACAGTAACATACGTAAATCCACATATACTGTATATGGACTAAGAGGACCAGCACACACTGTACATATATGGGAGTGGACAAAATACAGTATTATAAACACCTCTTAGAAATGGCTTTAACTTTGAAGTTTGTAATGATACTTTGCTGACTAAGTCCCCAAAGCCAGATGAGGATACTTACAAAGTTTCAAGGGGGCTATACAGTTGGTGCACAAATTCCAGGCTTGTTGGTTGTATTTAAGGTGGCATGGGGGATTGCCTTGAAAATTATGTCAAGATATGTCATCACCAAATAAACCCACAGCAATCACAAAAACGGACTGTGGCCACCAGTTGAAGCTTTCCAAATGGCAGACGCGTGGTTTACACATGGTAGGATAGTGGCTAATAGCCACAGAACTGCAGCTCTTCAAATTGCCACAGACTTAAATCTATCCATATCTGAATGTCTTTGAAAAGCATTATAGTATGGTATTTATGGCAGTATTGCTGATAATTTGACCACCCTGTTTATTTATATACTTAGAAACAGTATATATATATATATAGAAACAGTATATACAGAATACATAATTATGTACAGTCAAGTCACCTTTATTTATATCGCGCATTTTAAAACAACTGTAGTTAACAAAGTGCCTCACAAGTTACATAATAATATTGCAATTTTTGGTACAAAAATAACAGCACTGACAATAAATATATGATAAAAACAATTGCAATAACAATAAATATATGATAAAAGCTCCATCAGAAAAATAGTAGTACAAACAAAAGCAATGGCAATAAACATGATAAGAAAGGGGCAGAAAGAAGAAGCCGATCTCAAGTTGAATTGAATGCCGATTCAAAGAAATGGGTCTTCTGGAGGGCCTAAAAAATTGTAAGGATGTGTGCAGACCTAATGTGAGCAGGTAAGCTGCTCCAGAGCCTGGGAGCTGCCACTGCAAATGCTCTATCACCTCTGCTTTTGAGCTGTATGCTGTAAATACTTATGTAGATTCATTCGTGCAAATGTATGCACACATACCCAGTTTTGCCAAATGTCGGTACAAAGTAGCGCAGCCACAAGCCTGATTCAGACCTGAGCAGTAACACACCGTGAGCAGAAAACATGCCCTTAGAGTGATTTTTTTCCTTTATTAACTACAAGTTTATGTTAGAAAATATGTTAGACTGTGTGTAACTAGTTATCTTTAATTAGTTGAGATGAGGAATTCTCTTTCTGCACGCAACATGTCATTAATTTCAATCAATGTTATTTAAATTCAAGTTACCCCAAGATTAGTAACCTTCACTGCAGGATATGCCAACAGCTGCACTCATTGGAACACTTGTCAATAAATGAAAATGTCTCATTAAAAAGTCATAACTAATCATCAGCTGCAGGGAATGTTTTTTTGCCTCTTCAGTTTTAAGCTTTCTATTTTACCATGCATTCGCTCTCAACCTGGTTGCTTTACATTACCCAACTAACAATTAAACAACTGATTCCCTCAAATCCTTAGATCAATGGATGGCATGAGTGCTGATTTATTTAGGGATCTCATTGGCTGGTTGCTGTTTTGCACCATGAACTTGTGCAGCCCTCCACTATATCTGTATTCGTGATGACAGCACCATGTTAAACTTAATTCAGCAATCCAGAGAAAAGCTTTGGGATGTTTTGCTAATTAATTATTCAGATTATTTCCATCCTTGTTAAACATTTGCTCATAGCAGTTATCTCTTTGCCATTATCATTCCTTAATTGTTATAGACCACATATTGTTCTTCATTATGTGGCTAATTTATTGCTTGATTCTTAATGAAGGAAAAAAGATTGGGAGTGAGTTGAGAGCCCTGTATACTCTGGTAGTGTTCTTAGGTAATGACCCCTTCTTTTTCCAGCAAGCTCCCACCAACACATTTCTTTAAATGTCACACAATTTTACTTCTCAATTTTATCTGCTGAAGAGAAGTGATAGAACACAAAACTGGGATCACATCATTATTTGTGTCTTGGTTTTTAAATGGCTTAATTGGTAATCTAAAATAGTCTGGAGACTGGTTGGAGGTAATGAGCCATTTAGCATAGATCTTGTAGGGGGGGGCAGGTTTGGCCAGGGTTCTCTGTGAAACGTTTTGCTACAATCCTGTGAGAAAGCTGTCGTGCAAATAAAATTTGATTTGATGAATTGAAACGTGGGTACATACCTTTACATGCCATTTTACAAACTAATCAATTTAGAATATCTGAATATCAGCATTTTGTCGTGGTCTTGTGCGTGTGTGTGTGCACACGCCTGTGCACGGGGATGGAATCAGCGTGTGTGTGTGTGTATGTGTGTGCGTGCATGGATGGAGTTGGCGTTTGTGTGTGGGTACGTGTGTGCATGTGCATATATGTGTGTGTGTAATTGACTTGTAACGTACCTGCAGGATGACACGGAGCCCTACTTCATTGGCATCTTCTGCTTTGAGTCGGGCATCAAGATCCTGGCTCTGGGATTCGCCTTCCACAAGGGCTCCTACCTGCGCAACGGCTGGAACGTCATGGACTTTGTGGTGGTGCTGACCGGGTGAGTGTGAAAGACTCACACATACACACACTCTTTCACACTGTCATACAGACACACTCATATGCACGCGTAAATACACTCAGTTGCAGTGCTCTTACGAATGTGCGCCCACACACCTGGCATAGTACACACGCAAACACAGAAACACTGGCATACACACACAGACATACACACTGTGTGTGACATAGGGCAGCACAGCCACAAGCCGTGATCATAGCAGCGCTGTAGGGGGCAGCGGCCAGGGCTACACCTAAATGTCATCTCACTGAAGGCAGACAGAGAGAGAGAGAGAGAGAGAGAGGGAGGGAGGGGGGGAGTGCAGAGAGGAGATGTACAGGGCAGGGGAGGATGAAGGGGACCTGCGGGGGGTATCAGGAGGGCAGGTGTGGGGCAGAAGATGAAACACACACACAGCGCAGCCCTTCCCCTCTCCTCCTGCCCTCAGCCTCTGCCCTGTGCCCCTGCCTCATTACCACCCCATCTCCCTGCCTCTCTCAGAGTACAGGAGGGATGTGGCCCCCAGCTGTCACATTCTTACAGCAGTTGGCTGCTGAGTGCTGCACCCAACAGTCTTTTTTTTCCCCTCTCTCTCTCTCTCTCTCTCTCTCTCTCTCTCTCTCTCTCTCTCTCTCTCTCTATCTTTCTCTCCATCACTCTCTCCATCTCCAGTTCCACACTTTTCTCACTTCTGACCTGCTGTCTGCTCTCTTCCCATCATGTCCCCTGTAATTGGGGGGCCTGTCATGGCTGGATGATGTCAGAGAGTCACCACACAGCTCTAGTTTGACTCGTGTCTAAGAGGGGCATGCAATTTTGTTGTGTGAGTTTGTGTGTGTGTGTGTGTGTGTGTGTGTGTGTGTTTGAGACAGTGTGTGGGTGCAAATGTATGCACATGTGTATGCTTGTGAATGTGCATGTATCTTTGAACAAGAGAGAATATGTGTCTGTATGAGTGTGTTTATTTCAGAGACAGAGGGCGTAAGGGATCTGTAAGGGCGATGGTGTATGTGGTTAACACTCCAGTGTAGGTCGCATGAAGCCTGTGGTTGGTCTGGTCTCCAGTGATGCGGCACACCATGTGTGAGCCTCTCCCATCTACCCCGTTTGGCTTGAGTGTGCAGTGCAGGTCTCTCTCTCTCTCTCTCTCTCTCTCTCTCTCTCTCTCTCCTCTCTCCCTCTTCCTCTCTAGCTCTCTCTCTGTTTTTCTTGCTCTCTCCCTCGCTCTCCACCTCTGCGCTTTAATGGCGTCTGTCAGCAGAACCTGTGCTGGTCTCAGCGCTCCAGTCACAGCTGAGATTTCCACTGAGACACCAGGAGCGCACACACGCGCACACACACACACACACACACACGCCCACACACAAACACACACACGCAGTCTCACACACACACACACACACACACACACATACACACACACTGATACACACGTATACACACATACCCACACTCAGACATGCACAGAATAAAAGGGGGGCAGAGAGAGAGAGAGAGAGAGAGTGAGATGGAGAGAGAGAGAGAAAGGGAAAGAGAGAGAGGTAGGGACTGTAGTGTTGCAGTGCCTGGCTAAGCAAACTGCCACGTGATCCTATGTACGTCTCTCTGTTCCCTGGGGCTCGGCATAGGAGGGAGAGTAAGGGGGGGGAGAGGAGAGGTGAAATTGGAGAAAGCAGCAGGGTGGAAAGAGAAATGGTGGCCAGGCAGGAGAGAGGGGGGGGGGTAGATGGAGAGGAGAGGAGAGCGTATGAATCGCAGAGCGGGGGAATAGGAAGAGAAGAGGGAACAGGCAAGATGAGGTGGAAAGAGATGGACAGAGGAGGGAGGGAGGGTGGGAGAGAGAGGGGGAGAAGGAGAACAAGCCAATGAGAGCGCTGGAGGAGGAGCACGTGGGATCGCTGCTGCAGTAACCTGCTTTTCACTGCTGCAGATGATCAATCATGTAGTGCAGCCTTGAGACGCCAGAACACTGAGACTCTCTCTCTCTCTCTCTCCCTACTCTCACTCCCTATCACACTCTCCTCTCTCTTTTTCTCTGTACTTTCTCTCTTTCATTTTTATTAATTGTCGTTTATTGGCATGACATACACATTGCACATATTGCTGAAGCAAACAAGAAGCATGCAAGACAAGCATGACTACAACACAGGAAATGCTAATTTAATGATTATTTATACTTGTAAAATTAGTGTTTCCAATAGAATAGCGCTACTATTTTAAAATTTATAAAAATGCTACTACTACTACTGATAATAATAATAATAATAATAATAATAATGAAAATTGAATCTCTCTTTTGCCTCTCTCTCTCTCTGTCTTTCACACACGCGCGCGCACACACATACACACACACACACACGTACATTTTCACAGTACATTCAGTCGTGCCCACGCAAGCAGATGTACACCCTGCCAGTGCAGCTGGTATCAGTCCTTTGTTTCTCTGCCCTGTTGTGGCTGATGTTCCTTTCACCTGCAAACACTTTGAAGATGAAATGACCCTCACTCAGCCTCCTCTCAGCGCCTTTCATTTCCTAAAGACTGACAAAGACTCAAATGCATTTAAAGGTTCCCTATCATGTCACCAGGCGCACAGCCAATTAGCCATTTCAAGCCATTTTAAATTCTGTCCTTTGTGACTTCACAAAGGGGAGGGACCTCACAGAATAATGAAAGAACTGATTCATCGGTTGGCTGAAGTTGATCAGTCCTTCTTGCCTCTGAGCAGTCACTTCCCCATGTGATGTCACAAAGAAACAGATTCTGAAGTGGCTTGTAGCAACTTATTGGCGATGCTCCTGGTGACATAATAGGGGACCTTTAAAACAATGCGCACATTAAAGGCACAGCCACATATGAAAAGGACCCATAAGAACACACATGTAACTGTCTGCACACCTGTACAGCCTGCAGCTGGGTTATGTGTTGTAATGGCCTGGGCGCACAGAGCTGAATGAGCGTGACTGTGATTCACATGCAGCCCTGCATCACTGGGGATCTGGGCCCCAATTATTGCCCTCCAACCAGGGTGCTGCTCCCCAGATTCTGTGCTGCCGTGTTGTAAAATTCCTCCGGGAAAAGTCTCAGTCATCAGGGGCGGAGCTAAGCCTCGGCGCAGTTGTTAGCCTCCCCCACCAATCCTGAACTGGGCGTGAGAGAGACGATGAGGTGGAGAGCTTACTTATCAGAGGCACAAGTTTGGGGCTGCCCTTAAGCACACAGCTCTGACCCTGTACTGTGTAGCAGTGTTCAAAGCTGTGTACAACAACAACAACAACAACAACAACAACAACAATAATAATAATAATAATAATAATAATTTACTTGGCCCTTTTTTTACCTGGGTTTTAGACCACCAACAATCCGGGGACCAATCAGGCTCTAGTCACCGCCCACTTTAATCCGATTTCGCTCCTGACCGCCATCACCAGGACTGGGTCCTTTATGTGCTTCCCAGTGCTTTTCTTTGGCACTGAGTGTGGTCTATGGAACGGGTGCACCAACAACAGTCCCCTTTCCCATATATGAGGCCTCAGCTGTTGAGTAGAGCAGTGGTTCTCAAACTCAGTCCTGGGGACCCTTGTGTATGCTGGTTTTCATTCCAACCACAACTGCAATTCTAGAATTTTAATAAGCTGTTAATTTTTCTTAATTATGTGCTTTTGATGTTCAGAGTGGTAGTTTTCTATTTAAATCCAAAGAACGCCAAACATATCTTTGCAGTGCCCCAAGATGACCAATTTTACATTGTGCTCATTGCACTACAGGCAAAACATTAAACAGGTAACAAACTAATTAGATTAATTGGCCAACTTAATGACCTAACAGATAACTAGGTTCATTGTTGTATATTTTTTCCTTATACTTCACCACCATCATTATCATTTGTGTTGTTACTGAATTCATTACCTTCCTGATGGTTAGGATTGACCGCCAGGTGTTCATACTAATTAAGAGCCGGCTGATTGACCTCAGTCCTTAACTTCATCGCTTATAGATTATCTTTCTTCATGCATATTGAAATGAACTGTTTGAAATTTAATCCAGTAAGTATTAAATGTCCACAGATGATACATTTTCCATTGCATGCATAGCCAATTCTGACAGGATGTGTATACGTAATCCCACAGTATAAGCTCCTAGTTTGGATACTTAACAGCTTGTTGAAACTCTGGGATTGCCATTGCGGTTGGAACAAAAACCAGCGCACACAGGGGTCCCCTAGGACCGAGTTTGAGAACCCCTGGAGTAGAGAATCAGTCACTGTGCATTGCCTGTGACGCTGTCCGTGGTTCTGAACTCCACCATTGGACGAGAACACGAAGCTGAGCTCTGTCCTTGCTTCCCAGTGCTACCAACTATCGACTGGTCTGCCTGGATTGAGAGCTGTCCCTGGTCCAGAAAGTCACCCTGGGGGCGCATTCAATAACTGCAGTGCCCTGGGACATCTTTGAGCTTTCACTAAGTGGGTGCTTAATCCTGAAACGGTCTCGACTTTCCGTGGCACGATGCGGTGGCAGTGCTTTTTCCAGTTCCTGGGTGTGTCAACACTCTGATGGGATTGTCTCTGCATCTCAGTCTCATCCATGTTTCTGGTCGCTCAGAATTTAGCAAAAGGTGCAGCATATAGTTAGAACCCTATTTCAAAATGTTGGTGATGTTTAGCAGCAACATCAATCGCTCAACGGTCTGGCTTATACAGTTGTTAGTAAGAGAATAAATACATTTTCCTCCGAGAAATCTTGACGTCCTCTAAACCTTCTCAGTTGGTAGTTGGTGTCCCATTGCAATGTAACATTATTGCAGTATACTGATATCATTATTGCCACTGGCTCAATTGCTCATACTCTTATTTTGTAATATCAGTTTGCTCCAGACACTCAGGCCATTGGCTCCCAGTTCGGGACAGTGTTGAGCCTGGCACAGTCTCAGGGGTGACACTCCTGACAAAGCCATTCAGGCCTCTGTGACTGAATCCCTGGGGCTCGGGTCTGGAGTGGGGGGGGGGTGGAGGCAGAGAGAGGGCAGTAGGGGGGTGGGGGTGGGCAGTTTTCTGGTCTCTGTCTGAGTCGTGACTGTGGTGGCACAATCCAAGCAGTTCCTCTTTCTGCTGCCAGAATACAAGTGAGCAGAGAGTGGGACTGAGAGAGAGCGACTGAGGAGGGTCCGCATAGATCTGCCAGCCAGTTGTACAGAGCTTGGCTGTGCAGCGTTTTTTTCATCTCTGCAGCTCCACCATATTCAATATTAGAGGGACATCCCTGTCTTATCCCGCATTAACTAACACTCTTTGGTTCAGAATTTTGTTCTGCAAATGTGGGAAATCAAAAATGAGTAGTATTAGTGCAGAAAGAAAAACATGAGAGACGTATTATGTGGTGTTTTGTACGATCAGTCACTCTCTGTTCATGTACTGTGTGTTAAGTTTGGTGGATCTGGAGTTTTGTTTCGCTTAACATGATGACAAACATAAGCACCTAAAATGGGATTTTTTTTTTTCAAATTTCCAGCAAAAAAATTTCATTTTCATGGGCTGCAAACGTCATAATACGTGCAATTTCTTTCAAACTTGGTGCTCTTGTTAACACCATTTTGCAGTCTGTTAGAAATGTCTCTGCATTAAAATGGTTTATTAACACAGAATAACATAGGGGTGTCCCAATAATATTGAACCCAGTGTACTTGGATGAACTGGTAATTCGTAGGAAACCTGCAAACTGTCACTGTGAGACGAATGGTGGGAAATGCCCTACGTCTTTGGTGTTGAAATGACATTTGTCTCATACATCACGGAAGATGCATGCTGTTAACTTCATAAGACTTTTGAAACAAAGTATTGGGTAAATAATTAGGTTTGGATTGATTGCGATGTGCTAACCTTCTTAATAAGGCCATATTTAATGTTCTTTTGCACCTTATCTAATGAATTCCATAGTCTATGGCACGGAAGGTCATGGGTTTGAATCCATACCTGGGGCCTGTCTGTGTGGAGCTAGCATTTCCTGTGTTCATATGGGTTTACTCCAGGTTCTCTGATCTCCTCCCACAATCCAAACACATACATGCTAGGCTAATTGGAGATTCTAAAATTGTCCATCATTGTTCAGCAGGTAACATGATTTAGCTGGGCAACTCCGGTCCTGGTGTCCTGCCATGTCTACTGGCATTATTGTGGTGTACTCTTAAATCTTCAGCCAATCAATGCCTCAAGAACAAGTTGTGTGGACTCGTTAGCCAATCAGTGACTTAAGTTCATAAATAAATCACTTGTATGGACCCTGTAGACACTGAGGCCTCCCAGGACTGGAGTTGCCCGCTCCTGTTCTAAGGGCATTTAGACTATGGCGGGCCGCCATAATCTCGTCTACGTATGGGAAACACTGGGCATTGACAATACGGTGCAGCATGCATGTACAATAAGGGTGTGCTTAAATTGGACTTTTTTACTCATCTGATCAATAATTGAGTGCAACAGGTGATAAACGACTCATGTTGTCACCTGTTCATGCTTTAAAAGCCAACTGTGAGAGCCCCTTGGATGGATAAAATGCAGGTAGATTTCACTTAAGGCATCGAGCAGACAGAGGCACTGTTGACAAAGACCTGCTTGCGCACAAATCCCCTGAAATCGCCTGAATTGTGTAATACTGTAAAATCCATGTTTCTCTTCTTGTATCATTTAACTTCATTTTTCATAATCCAACTTTTATTTCTCTTTTAGAGTGTCTCATTCATTTGATTTTGGTTTGGTTGGTAGCATAGTTCAACTTTATGTCCAAGGTCCATAAGATGTTATCCGGTTTGTGTGTTTTAGTATGTTGTTTGTGCGTTTTAGTAAGTTTTCCATTTTAGGACCATTCACACACGACTACATGCTTAAAGTCAGACTGTCTAACTTAGAATGATAGATTTTCTAGAAAAACATGCAATTGTAATATTTCACATTCTTGTCTTGATAGTTCTTACATGTTTATTTGGGTCCCTGATCTCCTTGCATATGTAACAGAGTGGATGATGTGTGTATTTTGACCAGTTATCTCCATAGGCTCCTGACATATAGAAGAGTAACAAAATGGCAATTAAACGGCAATATTGCTTTTGGCATGGTGTCAGTGGGTCAAAGCGGAAGCACATTTACCTGCATCAAAACAGCAATTAGTCTATAATTACTATGGCCTGACCTAATTTAAAGAGGAACCAAACCAAATAGGTCCATGGTTATTAGTTATTGAAATAAGATATTTTGCTTCACCAAATATAGCAAATGTACTGTATACGTGCATTTTGTATGAGAGCCCTTGGGCGCTATGAGCTCTTACAGTGAGGATAGGGCCGAGGACCCCTAATGTTAAAGGATATTGATGCACTTAAATCTCACTTCACATTTGAGAGGTTCTGGATGCACGAAAAAGAAATTTATTTGCAGGGCTTTTTGCTGCGTCAGCATCGTTCAAAATGTGAAAATACAAGAATTTCTTGCACTGCATAATTATTTTTATTTTTTAGTTGGGAGAAGTGCTTATTGACCGATCAGTAGTGAGCTTTTTTAATATGAGAAGCATCCGTACTTATTCGTAATGATTCGTTTGTCGTTTATGGATATTCCGGGTTGATAATGAATCTCCATCCTCCTGTTACTGCGAAATAGCTCTTATTGCTCAGTTAATGAGCGCGAGAGCGCCGCGGTCGAAGTGTCTCTCGGTGTCGTTACAGCGCAGCCCTGTATTGTGCTGTTTTGCTGGGATTTGTGCTGATGCTGTAAATGGCCGCCGGAGTGGGACTTGCGCTGGCATGTGAGCGATTGATTGGAGTGCGACGGAGTGGAGGTACCAGGTGACTATGGCCCCACTGCTGTCCAGAGACACATCTCATCTGCCATCGATCAGCAGTGAAGACCAGAATCAGCTGTTCTGCCCATATATGTACCTACACAAACACACACGTACGCGCACACACACACACACACACACGTACACCCACACACAGACACATACACACACACACACACACTCATACACACGCGCATGCACAGACACACACACGCACACATACATGTACACCCACACACAGACACATACACATGCACAAGCACATACACAGACACACACACATACGCGTGCACGCACACACACACACACACACACACATATGCTCGTACGCATATACACACATACGCACACGCGCACACACACGAATACATAGACGCACACGAACACATACGCACGCGCAAGCACACACGCATGCACACAAGCACGGTCTTACACACACTCGCATGCACGCCAAACACAGACACGATAATGAAAACACTTTCGCGACATTTGTGTTACCTGCACACACGCAGACACCAGCTGGCTCTTTTACAGTCACACACACACCATGTCAATGCATGCAAACTGTTTGTCCTTCTGCACGCACACACACACACACACACACACACACACACACAGAAATGCTGTGATGCGTATAAAGAGCAGAGCACTGAAAGGCAGGTGGTAACACAGCCAGCAGCCTCTGAGCCTCGGAGACTGGGCGAGAGACAAGAGATTGCTAGTAATGGAGGAGAGAGAGAGAGAGAGAGAGAGAGGACGCATATGAAGGAGAGGAAGGGACAGAGGGACACACATGAAGGAGAAGGTTATTCTTCTTCTCCCTTTTTTCTGCCTTGGTCTCTACTTCTGCAGTAGCACAGGGGGGACAAGGGCGGAGGAGGGGGAAGGGAATATGGAGTGAGAGCATAGAGGTGAATGAAGAGGGAGAGGAGAGAGGGAGCGAAGAGGAGGAGTAAATGAAGGGGTGTAGAGAGGTGGGGTGATGGGGGAACTGAGGATACAGCAGCAGAGAGATCGAGAGAGAGAGGGAGAGGAGAGAGAAAGCGAAGGAAGAGGCGGGGGGTGAGAGGGAGTGGCTAACCGCTGGAGTGTCGGCTCAGTGAATGTGTTGTGCTGAGGTCAGCAGTACAGAAGGAGGGAGAGAAAGAGGAAAGAGAGAGAACAGGGGAATGAAAGAAACGCGGGAACGGTTGAGAGAGAGATAGAAAGCCCAATGCGGGCGAAGGAGAGGATGGGGTGCAACCATTTGAATTCGGTGTATACATCCACGCGTCTACATCTCTGCATTGATTTCCCCCTCGCACCCTGCCAAGCTGTGGACCCTTCCGATAAGTGGGGTACTCAGTGCTGCATTCAGGTCAGGGATGTACCATCTCGCGGCTTTAGGGGGGGGGACTGAAAATCCCACCTCTCCTGCTCTTTTGAAACCGCCCTGAAGCACGTACCTCTGTGCCCTCATTCACTCTGCACTCACTGTGCCTCATTTGCACCGGGACACATTCACACCACTCACATATTAGATATAGTAATATTCAAGCGATCAGCTCGGTGTAACACCGCATCGCCCGTGCGGCTGGTTCGGTCTGCTTCACCTTTCCTATGGAAAGCCACACCCGAGAACCAGAGACGCTATCCATTGCGTTGATGCTCTGCAAAATCAACTGCTGCAGCCATTTTAAATGAGTGCTAAAGCAAAGGAATTCAGGAATACCTGTCACTTTCTGAATTCTTGCAGCATAATATTGTTCATAATGATATGTTATGAGGCTTGTTAATATCGGATGGAGTGAAGTGTTTTTGTAAAATTGAAGAGTTCGTTTCCAAAACTTAATATATCCATTTTGTCTTTTTGAATAAATCAGCTCTTTCTATGTTGCCGCCTATTGCATTTTATAGAAAAACACAAACTTTGACCATAAAAAATACACCTTATTGTATGAGTTTCAAAAAATGGATTTTTGCACCATGTGTAAGAAGCACTGTGCTATCGCTCTATGGTATTATCTCAATTTTTGTCATTTTTAGCACTGATTGCGTTGTGGAAACAAACTCTTCAATTGTCTTATGGGTAAAAAAAAAATGCTTCAAAAACACTCACAGTACAATTGTACGCTTGTTTTGGTTGGCCAACACATAATGGGACTTCTCTGGTTTACTACTTACTTGCTTGTTTTTAGGTCTTGTTTAATGCCAGTCAGTCATAGTTACTTGGCAAAAAGGTCCTCGCACCTTGTTTTCAAGGCCTCCGTTTTGGCTGCTGGTGGAAGGCAAACTGCAAATATCAGAGTCACTGCTTATACTGTGTGACCCAGTGAGCAATTGTACATTGACCACTCTATACAATCCCAATTTAGAAAAACTTAGGATGGTAGGTTAAATTTAAATTACAGTACAACTGCAAACAGTGATTTGCAAATGATATTTGACTTCTTCTAAAAGAAAACAACACAACCTTACACAATTTGATTTTTGACCATAAGAATTTTGTTTATTTCTAAGAATAGAGTCTTATTTCAATTTTGATGCTTGCAACCAATTTCAAAAAAGTTGGGACAGTAAAGTATTTACTACTTTGTAATGCTGACATTCCCTGTTGCAACACTTAATAAATGTTTAGGGATGGAAGACACCAAGCGATTACTGCAAGTGCCTCTGGTGTAATTTTGACCCATTCTTCATGTAAACATGTCTTAGTGTGCGCAACAGTGTGGCATCTTTATTGTCGCATTTTACATTTTAAAATATGCCACAAGTTTTTTTTTTGGGTTTTTTTTTTCATTTCAGAAAAGTCAGGACGGTTGGTAGGCCAGTCGAGCATCCGCACACAGCTATGCCTTTGTTATGCAGTTTTGCATTGTCTAGCTGAGAAATACATGTGCATCCCTGGAAAAGAGGTTGTCCTGATGGCAGCATATGTTGCTCCAGAATCTTAGTGTAGTTTTTGGCATTAATGATGCCTTCCCAGAAGGGCAAGTTAACATTGCCAAGGGCAATGACACACTCGCATACCATGACAGAGCATGGCTTTTGGACTTGTTGCTGGGAACAGTTTGGATGGTACTTTTCTTCTTTGGTCCAGGGCACACCGTATCGATTTCTTTCAAAAAAAGACTTGAAATATTGATTTGTCTGACAACAATTCATGTTTTCAGCGTACAGTGGTCCATTGCAGATGCCTTTGAGCCCAGAGAAGTTGACAGCGCTTCTGGATAATGTTAACATCAAGCTTCTATTTTGCATAGTAAAGTTTTACTGGCATTTATGGATGGAACTACATATTGAGGTATTTGACAAGGGTTTGCCCAAGTAATACAGAGCCCATGTGGTTATATTGCTTATAGAAACATGACGGTTCTTAACGCAGTGCCGTCTGAGTGATTGATTGGAGATCACAGGTATTCATCTTAGGCTAATGCCCTTGCCCTTGACACAAAGAAATTCCTTCAGTTCCTTTGAAACTTTTAGTTATATTATGCACCGTAGATTGTGAAAAATTCTAAAAGCAATTGTAGCTTTCTTTGTGGACCTTTTTTTTTAAAGACTCTCAATGATTTTCTCTCGCATTCATGAGCAAATTGGCGATCCACAGCCCGACTTTGTTTCTGAAGGACTAGGCCTTTCCTGGATGCTGGCTTTGTACTAAATCATGATTATAATCACCTGCTGACATCAGCTGTTTCAAAACAGATCATTATTTAAATTTCTTTTCCTCATTACAAGTCCTAAATTGCCCCCGTCCCGGCTTTTTTTTTTTTTTTTTAATGTGTTGCAGGCCTGAATGGCAGAAATTGATTTATATTTACAATTAAAATGAAATTGATTGGACAAAACATTAAATATCTTGCCCTGATTCTGTCTGCAATGAAATACAAGTGAAAGTAAATTAATAAATCACTACTTTCTGTTTTTATGTGCATTTTCCGTACCGTCCCAACTTTTTCTGAGTTGCGGTTGTATTAAAAAAAATATGAAATACACATTTTACTAGTTTCTATTTATGAACCTCTAGTTCTGCAAACAGAATCTAAATAATCTTGTGTGGCTCTGTTCATAGCCCCTTGTATGTATTTAAAGGCCTTGACCGGATCACCCATAAGTCGTCTTTTAATCAGACCATAGAGGTTATGCTTCTTTAAGTCAATTGCCACAGCAGTGTTGTAACTAAAGGATTATTTTTTTTGGCCCAGTTGTATGATGGCTATTAATTCTACCAATAAAATAACCGAGTTATGAACAAGGCATTGATTAATTGAGTCGGTCCATTAATTGCTGGTCAAGTTAATCATCTGAACCTACTGCCAATTTTGTATGGTGTGATTGAGCACCTCTTTTTTTGGAATCTGCGTGCCATGGCACCAATAACCTGTTAATTTGGTCCTTCATTGTATACTCTCTTGTGTTTTTTCACCACTTACCACAGATTACTGCAGTTTTAGTGTGTACACTGACACCTAGAGGATAGAGACCACAGTAATGGTTCACTGTGTGAGTAAAAAGGCATGACCTTCTAGCGGGCCAGTCACACTCGACTCCTGGAGGGCTGTACGTCCGCAAATTTCTGTACTTCCCTCTAAATCAGTGGCAAATTAAGGCCATGACAACAAAGTGTGTGGATTGTTCAGCCAATCGGCTACTTAAATGAATCACTCAAGTGCACCAAAGTCCAGAGGGCGCTCTGGCCCTGCGGGTCCGGATTCTGACACCTGTACCTTAATGAAAGACGGAGCATATGTGTGGACTGAAGGTGTAAATGAGACTGGCTGTTAGCTGACCCCGATGGGCTTTCCCTCACCTCCAGTGGATTTGGTGGAAGCCCCACACCGTCACGACAGAGAAAGATGGAGGGAGAGGGAAAGAGAGAATGAGAGAGAAAGAGGGAATATTCAGAAATGAGACAAGGTACGCGGTGCGATCCACAGTCGGTTAGTGAGCCAGTTGTAAAGATCTGTAGTTCATACACAAGCTTGTATGTATGTACAGTACAGACAACCAGCCCTTTAATGGGAGTGGTAATTGCATCCATATTGAACAAAGCATTTAATAATTACTGTCAGTGATATTTGTGTAACTGTCCGAATAATAGCTGACATCATGCTGCATGTTACCCCAATTATACTCTGCTTGGCCAAGAAATCTTGCGAACACAAATGTTTTGTTGGACTACCTTTAACTTTGATTATGGCACATTAATTGTGTCATTATTTCACAATCTTATGCTGTGTTATAACATTTATTTCCATTCAGAGTAGAATTTTTTTTGCCTAGACCTTGTATTGACAACGGGAGGGTCAGACCACTCTGTAATGTCTTTTCTAGCACATTCCAAAGACTTGCGTTGGGGATAGTAATGTGTTGGACAGTTCTTTACCCAATTCCAGTGATTTCACCGACTTCCTTGTTTTCTTTGCTTCATGCAGGCCATAATTTGCCCCTCTGAAAAGCAGTTACATCTTTTCCACGATCACAGGATCTCTTCTCACATGGTTGTCTAAGAAATAAAAAGTTGGGATGTTGTGTAAAATATAAATAAAAACAGAGTGCAATGATTTGCAAATCTCAAAAACCCTCATTTTATTCGCAATAAAATAGACAACATATCAAATGTTGAAAGAGAGCCATTTTACCATTTCATGAAAAGTATGAGCTTATTTTGAATTTGATGGTAGCAACACATCTTAAAAACGTTGAGACAGGGGCAACAAAAGCCTGGAAAAGTAATACTAATAAAAAATAGCTGGAGGAGCATTTTCAGGTTATAATTAGGTTAATTGGCAACAGGTCAGTAACATGACTGGGTGTAAAAAGAGCATTTTAGAGAGGCAGAGTCTCTCAGAGGTAAAGATGGGCAGAGGTTCATCAATCTGTGAAAAACTGCATCTACACATTGTGGAACAGTTTCAGAAAAATGTTCCTCAATGTAAAATTGCAAAGACTTTGAATATTCCACCATCTATAGTACATAATATCATCAAAAGATTTAAAGAATCTGGAGAAATCTCTGTGCGCAAGGGACAAGGCCAAAGGTCAATATTGGATGCATGCTTGTGATCTTCAGGCCCTCAGGCGGCATTGCATAAAAAACAGGCCTGATTCTGCACTGGAATTCACTGCGTGGGCTCAGGAACACTTCCAGAAATCATTGTCTGTGAACACAGTCCACCATGCAATCCACAAAAGCAAGTTAAAGCTGTATCATGCAAAGAAAAAGCCATATGTGGACACAATCCAGAAATGCAGCCATCTTCTCTGAGCCAAAGCTCATTTAAAATGGACTGATGCAAAATGGACAGCTGTTCTATGGTCAGATGAATCAAAATTTGAAATTCTTTGTGGAAAACATGGATGCCGTGTCATGCAGACTAAAGAAGAGAGGGATCATCCAGCTTGTTATCAGTGCTCAGTTCAAAAGCCTGCATCTCTGATGGTGTGGGGTTGCATTAGTGCTTATGGCATGGGCAGCTTACACATCTGGAAAGGCACTATCAATGCTGAAAAGTGTATAGAGGTTTTACAACAACATATGCTCCCATCCAGACAACATCTCTTTCAGGGCAGGCCTTGTATATTGCAGCAAGAAAATGCTAAACCACATATTGCATCCATCACAACAGCATGGCTTCACGGTAGAAGAGTCCAGGTGCTGAAATGGCCTGCCTGCAGTCCAGACCTGGCACCAATAGAAAACATTTGGCACATCAAAAAACGAAAAATCCGGCAAAGAATACCCAGGACTGTTGAACAGCTAGAATCCTACATCTGACAAGAGTAGGGCAACATTCCTCTCCCAAAACACCAGCAATTGGTCTCCTCACTTCCCAGACATTTACAGACTGTTGTTGAAAGAGGAGTGGATGATACACAATGGTAAACATGGCCCTGTCCCAACTTTTTTGAGATGTGTTGCTGCCATCAAATTCAAAATGAATTAATATTTTTCATGAAATTGATAAATTTCTCACTTTCAACATGTGATGTTGTCTAAGTATGTTCTATTGTGAATAAAATATGGGTTTAAGAGATATGCAAATCATTACACTGTTTTTATTTACATTTTACACAGCATCCCAACTTTTTTGGAATTGGGGTCATAAGAAGCTATGCTCTGCATCAATCTGGCTCAAAAACATTGTTGCCAGCTGCAACATATCAATCACTTCAAAAATGGTCCAACCATAGGCTCTTAGGTAACTGCTTTAATTTAAATCCAAACAGCAATTTTTTTTTTTTTTTTTTTTTTTTGGCCAGGCAGTGTATACACTTGCATGTATGCGTGTATGTTTTTGAATTATGTAATGGTTGAAATGAGAAATATAGTTAGTTCCACAGTGTGTTTTGCATTACAATGTATCAGTAGTATGTGGGTCAGTAAGAGTTACCTTATTCCAATCGTGCATTACACTTCTCCTCATGTACTGTATGTATGTATGCTACCCTGTCTTCAATGTGACTTGCTTGTTATTCTTTGAATAGCAATTCTCCTCTGTGGTATGATTTTAGAGCAAATGCACTCCATGTAGAGTAATTCATGTCTATTGTGTCCCCATTATCAGTTCCAGCACCCTGTCCAGAACAATACATTTGTCATACGGCAGATGCTTATCTCTTCTGAGCACAAAAAGACACTGCTCAAGGTTACATTTGAGAAGCACAACTGTGTGTATATTTGCATATGTTCGAGTAGGTGTGCACGTGCGATAGAGAAAGCTGTTTTTTTTTTCAGTTTAAAGGGAGTAGGACTGCAGGCATATGGAGTCAGATGCCCATTTAAACAACTTACATGCGCGCAATTGGATGATCATATTCCAATAAAATTCCTGCAAACAGATATGCCCACCATTAGCTGCACCAACGAGAAGTATCTCACACACACAGCAGAATGCAGGGCTTAAATTGTTCCTGTTGTGAAAATGATGGATGTGTAGTGACTGAGTGTGTTTCGGTCGTGCAAGTTTACGTGCCGCTCGGCGTGTAAAGGAGGAGCATGCAGGTAAAATCTATATGACCTAGATTCCAGAGTGCGGATGTTGCCGGATCGCAGGACCGCACTGCTGTATAGGAGAGCGAGCGGTGCGGCTGAGCACAGGGAGGAGCATGTGGTCTTAGCGCGGGTGCTCACCTAAAACCGCTCTGATTTTCGGGTTGTTTTTGATTCTTAATGGGGACCGAAAAAAAAAAAAAAAACAAGCAACCCCAATGAGAAATCAATTGAAGAGAGCCCCTCCCCTGCCCTTGTTACCGCGGCGATGCCAAGATTCTATCAATGAGCAAAGGTCCCTGTTGCCATGGAAACAGTTATGAATGAGAAGAGACTGGTAACCATGGCAACTATGTGAACGAGGAATGGCCCGTTGCTATGGCAATACGGTGAATGGGACGAGACCCAGAGGTTCGCTACAGGGCGAGGGTCTTTTGGTCGTCGTCCGCACCTTAATAATCCTCATCTGAATCGCAATACCCACGACTGAGTCAAAAAACAAGGAGTCCTGATCTCCCGCATGAATGCTGGCACTGAGTCACACTTAGGCATACATGCCTGTCCTTAATTCTACGTGACTCACTCACACAGTCTCGCACCTCCACTCAGTGTGAGCGCAGAGAAGGGTGATCCTGGAGTTCTCCTTAATCTGATTCTGATTCAGTCTGTGTACAGTCTGATTCATTTGGCCTCAGTCACATACAGTGCCGTGAAAAAGTATTTGCCCCCTTCCTGATTTCTTAACTTTTTTGCATATTTTTCACACTTAAATGTTTCAGATCATTAAACAAATTTTACTATAAGAAAAAGATAACCCGAGTAAATACAAAATGCAGTTTTTAAATGATGATTTCATTTATTAAGGGGAAAAAGCTATCCAAACCTACCCAGCCCTATGTGAAAAAGTAATTTCCCCCCCTTGTTATATCATGAATTAACTGTGATTAACCACATTTTTTGAGTCTAGTTTCACTAGCCACACCCAGGCCGGATTACTGCCAGACCTGTTGAATCAAGAAATCACTTCAATAGAACCTGTCTGACAAAGTGAAGTAGGCTAAAAGATCTCAAAAAGCAACATGTCATGCCGCGAACTAAAGAAATTCAAGAACAGATGAGAAACAAAGAAATTGACATCTATCAGTCTGGAAAGGGTTGCAAAGCCATTTCTAAGGCTTTGGGACTCCAGCGAATTACAGTGAGAACCATTATCCACAAATGGAGAAAACTTGGAACAGTGGTGAACCTTCCCAGGAGTGGCCGGCCTACCAAAATTACTTCAAGAGCGCATCAACTACTCATCCAGGAGGTCACAAAAAACCCATAACAACATCCAAAGAACTGCAGGCCTCACTTGCCTCAGTTAAAGTCAGTGTTCATGATTCAACAATAAGAAAGAGACTGGGCAAAAAATGGCATCCATGGGAGAGTTCCAAGGTTAAAACCACTGCTGACCAAAAAGAACACGAAGGCTCGTCTCACATTTGCCAAAATACATTTTGATGATCCCCAAGACTTTTGGGAAAATATTCTGTGGAATGACGAGACATAAGTTGAACTTTTTGGAAGGTGTGCATCCCATTACATCAGGCGTGAAACTAACACAGCATTTCATAAAAAGAACATCATACCAATAGTCAAACAAGGTGGTAGTGTGATGGTTTGGGGCTTCTTTGCTGCTTCAGGACCTGGACGACTTGTCATAATTGATGGAACTATGAATTCTGCTCTCTACCGGAAAATCCTGAAGGAGAATGTCCAACCCTCAGATTGTGATCTCAAGCTCAAGCGCACTTGGGTTATGCAGCAGGACAATGATCTGAAACACACCAGCAAGTCCACCTCTGAATGGCTTAAAAAAAACAAAATGAAGATTTTGGAATAGCCTTGTCAAAGTCCGGGCTTAAATCCTATTGAGATGCAGTGGCATGACCTTAAACAGGCCGTTCATGCTCAAAACCCCTCCAATGTGGCTGAATTAAAATAATTCTGCAAAGAAGAGTGGGCTAAAATTCTTCCACAGTGATGTGAAAGACTCATTTCCAGTTATTGCAAACGTTTGATTGCAGTTATTGTCGCCGAGGGTGGCACAACCAGTTATTAGGATTTAGGGGGCAATTACTTTTTCACATAGGGCCAGGTAGGTTTGGATAGCTTTTTTCCCTTAATAAATGAACTCATCATTTAAAAACTGCATTTTGTATTTACTCGGTTTGTCTTTGTCTAATAATAAAATTTGTTTGATGATCTGAAACATTTAGGCGTGACAAATATGCAAAAAAAGAAGAGATCAGTAAGGGGGCAAATTCTTTTTCACGGCACTGCATGTGCAAAGACATCAAGCCCATGTTTGTATACAAGCAGAGCCCAGTCTTGTTAGCAGGATCCCTGTTAGCTGTGGGAGATGGTCAGGTGTGGCCCAGCAGAGATGACTCCTATCAGCACTCGCACTAACCCTCCTTTATTGCCCTGCCATCACCAGTCTCTCCTTGGTCTGCCACACTGTGCCTGTGCCCATGCTGAACTTCTTGCTCTACTACAGCTCTAACTCTATAAAGAGCCCTCCCATAATCCCAACAGTAGGTGTGTCTTCATCAGAACGAAGTTAAACTAGCCAGCTATTTTGCGGTTAGGGAAATTAGCCCGATGGTGAAAATTTGCGTCTCCTTTAGCCGGAAAGCCCTCCGCTCGAGAAATGAAGACGTAACACAAGTAGCAGGCTAATTCGCGAATTAGCTGGCTATTTCTCAAACTAGACCAAGATTTATCGGGAAAATTTCCAAATCAAATTAGCGGGCTAGTTGCGTCTTAACTACAAAATAGCCAGCTAAATTGACATCGGGCTAATTTCAAAACCACAAAATAGCTAGCTAATTAGAAACTTCATTCTAATGAAGACACACCTACTGAGGTTCTGTTTCATCTGCAAGCAGGCTTCCAGTCACCTTGGTACTGAGTTAGGACTCTTTCTTAATAGGAACTGCGTAGTTGTTCAATAGGTTATATGAAATGAAACACTCTAACTTGAAAGTGTCATGTGACTAGCTGGGCTTCTGTCACGGGACGGTGTCTACGGTTTCCACAGGAAACATTTGCTTCCTGTCAGTGTAGATTTTGGCGCTTCAGCGCTCCGAAAACATCAGAGCAAATTTTTAATTCAACATCCTTTCTCACCAAACAGCTGATATTCGACATCTACACGGTCACTTTCTTGCTGAAAAAAATTTTATTTTATGAGGAAATGCACATTAAATTTTTCAAAAACCACCCGTTGCCATCTTACATCCGCGATCCAAATGGTGAATCCCCAGCTTATCGCAAAGTATTTTGGGATTTCCTTCACTTTGTAGGAATCAATTGATGTTTCCTTGAAATTTTGCCAAATCGAGGTACCCTAGTAGGATGTTTCCTATGCTTCCTACTGATATGACACATTTCTAAGCCTTCGTATATCCTAAAAATTCTTCCTACTTAAGATACTGTCTTGCAAATGAGACAGTGCCTAAGACTCCCTAAGCAATCCTGCCTCAATTTTCGGGATTTAAAAAGACTTGCCCATCACAGAACTATCTTTGCGTAGCACTCGAATGTCCAGAGCTGTCACCTTCAGGTGTGTGAAGAAGCTTCAAGAGATTTTAGGATGAGGACAAGCACCTGTTGGTGTTGATTGAAATTGTGTTATCAAAAGCAGTGACTTTAAGCAAGTTGAATAGACCACGACTGTGACAAGCTGCTGATTGTGATTCGTCCCAACTCACACTAACGGCCTGAACTGAGCGTTCTGTGTGTAATTAATGAGTAAGATGTGAGAGACTGGTAAAAGCACTCTGCTGAATGGAGAAGCTGAGAAATGGAGGAGCGTGCTCAGATAGCTGAAACCGTAGATTTTTAACCCTTAGAGTGCTGAAATAAGTTTTCAAAAAATTGTAATAAATGATCTAAATGAGCCCGCAGGGAAGCTCTTTTAAGCAAGTTGGCACATGATAGGTTTTCAACAGCTTTCATTTTGATATCTTACATCAGTGAGCAACAATAGCTGCATTTAGCGCTCTGAGGGTTAATCACCTTTTGTGATTGAACTCCCCTCCATTGTTTGTTTAAACTTCTTTTGTCTGAATTAGCACTTACCGTGTCCCTGCAGTATACCTTGACACATTTTCCTGCAGCCTTTATGATGAAACAAGCCGTTATAATTAACAATAACAAAGTTGAAATTAATTTACCTTGTGCCTTTCATTTAAAAAAAAAAAAAAAACTGTTATGCAACATTTGGTTCCAAGATCATTATGTACTCAGGTCCCTGTCACTACAGAAATAAATTCTGTAATGCTGGACGAACCTGATAACTGGGTCAAATAATAAGAAAACATGGCTGTGCGAGAGTTAATCCCAGCACTTCTGCCAGGTCTCTTGCTAACCCAAACTCCCATAATCCCAACACTGCAAACACATTATCCCCCAAAACTCATCTGTGGCAGTAGGGTTGCCTAGTGGGAGGCCTCTCGACAAATAGTCGCCATCAAGGTGCTGTTTGGAGACCCCGTTGGGGCCATGGATTCTGACTTGAGAGTTGAAGTTGGGGTACACTCTGTTTGGCCCTTGATAAAGGTCCTTAATCTCAAAACTGCTCAAGTTGCTATTTGCAGCAATTCTATCTCGAATTACTGACAGGGCATCCTTGAAAAATATTAACATGTTGTCATTGTAACTTCCTTAGTTAAATAAAGGTTAAAAAGTTCTCTTCAGTACATGTATCAAATTAATATTAGCTACTACGCTCTCACTCGGCAAATAACTCTGCAGCCCTCTTAAATTCATGATTATATTCCTGCAGTGCTGTTCAGTGGAACTGCTGCACCAGAGATAGCGAAGCTTCCTGATCTGACTGCGGCGCTAATTCAATAATACTGTGTCACTCTGAAGCGAACCTATGTTACTACACTTGAGTTGGGTGATAAATGTGATGATTCACACCGTGCGTCAGACCGGGGGAATAGCACAGAGAAGCTTACTCCGCTCCCTGAGCTAATGAGACCTCGTCTACATCCTCCTTTCTCAAACTGTCTCATTCCCTCTTTTTTTATTTCCCTTCTGTTTCACTCCTCTTTTTCTACCCTCACCTTCCTGCCTTCACTCTCCCCTGTGGGGTGAGGTCTGCATCGTTGTGACAGGAAGGCCCTCTCTCTCATCCCGCCAAAGCTCAATCAGTTCGTTCCCTCTCTCTCTCTTTCTCTCTCTCTGTTTACTCTCTTCGCTCGCCCACCTTTTCTTTTTTTTCTCCGTCTTCCCGCTAATGGTTTAATTTCAGGTTCCCCTGTGTTTGTATTTATGTCTCAGAGCTCCACAACTCCCTCTATTTAATCCCTCCATCTGTCTGCCCCCGGCCCCTCTCTTCTTCTCTGTTTTTCTTCGGTGGTTGTTGAGCTTTTTTCTCCTATTTCTCTCATTCCCAGCACTATCTATAGCTCAGCTCAGCTCTGCTCTCCCCCTCCTCCTTCCTCTCTTGCTGTGAGAAATTTCTGGTGTACCCCCCATGTCCCATTCACCAGCAGTATCATGAGTCAGAAGGAGGGACAGGCAGAGATCACGTTTTCTCTTTTGTCTTGTCATTTTTTTCAATTTCCTGTAATCAGGTGTTCTGACTCAGCCATTCTGTGAAACACGACTGACACACAGGGTGTGAATCACTGCCCTTTATGCCAGAGTGACCTGTAGCCAAACCAAGACAACCACACACCACCTGCAGGGGCTCTTTCAACTCCTCACTGTGTGTGGGTGTGTGTGTGTGTCTGAGTGTGCGAGTGTATGTGTGCGCATGCGTACGTGACTTTGTGTGTGTGTGTGTGTGTGAGAGAGAGACAGTACTTGAGAGTAGGTGTGTGCGTGCTTAGTCGAGAGAGAGGGCACATTTGTGGGTATCTGAGTGTGAAACTGCATGTTTATGTCAGTGTGTGTGTGTGTGTGTGAGAGAGAGAGAGAGAGAGAGCTTATGAGTAGGTGTGTTTGCATATATGTGAGAAAGAGGGCACATTTATGGGTATCTGAGTGAGAAACTGCGTGTTTGTGTTCCTGTATGAGTGTGTGTGTGTGTGTGTGTGTGTGTTACGTGAGAGGGAGGAAGTGCTTGAGAGTAGGTATGTGTGTGCTTACGTGAGAAAGAGATTGTACATTTGTGGGTGTCTGAGTTCTGAGTGAGAGTCTGCGTCTTTGTGTCGGTGTGTGTGCGTGTGTGTGTGTGTGTATGTGTGTGTGTGTTAATGACTGCACTCCTTTAGGTGTGCGGCAGTGTGTGTACGCAGGTGCGTGTGTGATTCACAGACCTGAGCCCACTAGTGTACCTGAGTGTGATGTGTATGAATGGAGAAGGGATTGTGCTGACTGCAGATTTCAGCTCTATAAATAGGAGAGACTAAAGATGGAAAGATGGGAGTAAATGAGCCAGTCAGCACATCCTCCTGCCTTTCGCATCCTGTGCTCTGCACTGTCTTCCCAGCTCCTGAGAGTCTCTTCACCTCTCTCTCTCTCTCTCTCTCTCTCTCTCTCTCTCTCTCTGTCTCTCCCTATTCTGTTCAGAATTTCATGACTATTCAACATGCTGCCAAAACATCGCTTTCATGCCTTGTATATAGATTACATTACAAAAAAATCATGTTGTCTCAAGAAACATGCCACAGTTTCATCTAAATACCTATATACAGTACAAACGTTTGTACATGGGTAAACTAATATATATGTGATGACTTATAGCAATTAATGAAGAAGTATGATTTTTGGCAATTTTGGGAGTCATAATTATTAGTCATAAACTATTGTTCCTTTACCTGAGTCAGGTGACCTCAAGTTTTACCTGCTCCGTTCTTCTCCCTGAAGAATTTGAATTTTCTTGGTATCAGAGAAAAGTTTGGCTATTTGTCTGTAAATTTTTGGAAGAAATATTGCCTAAATTGTTGATATTTGTGGCATTTAACCCTTTTCCCCATAGACTCTCACCTCCCTTTCCACATAAAGACTACAAATGATGACCGTAGGGGAGGCTAGGGAAAAGATCTATTGATATTCATATAGGCGTCGTATGTCGTCATTATGGGGAAAAGAGTTAAAGAGGAAGTGCAGCTCAGTCTCCTTGGCCTCTGTTACAGTGGGAGAAGACCCTCCCCTCTCAGGGCTGCCAGGTCTACCTGCTCTGTCCTGACTCTGACCAAGGCTGTGATCACCGAGTCACTGCATCATCAACATTTTCTTTTGTTTTAAAGTTTTCACCGTGGTCAGATAGTCTGCCAGTGTGTAGTACCGGTTTAGGGCTAAATGACACGACAGTTTGCTTTCATTTCATTA
Organism: Gymnothorax javanicus; assembly: GCA_029692085.1. Taxonomy (NCBI): domain Eukaryota; kingdom Metazoa; phylum Chordata; class Actinopteri; order Anguilliformes; family Muraenidae; genus Gymnothorax; species Gymnothorax javanicus. The sequence continues at coordinate 48,203,352 of CM056206.1, read as the reverse complement.
TTTGGGTTCCACAGTTGGTAATAGGATTTTGTTTTTGTGTTGTTTTCATTTGTTCTGTTTAAAGTGAATTGGGATAGGGCTGTCCTGAGGCTGGTGTTAGTGGGAGTTCGTAAACTGAGCCTCAGGACCAGCTGGGCGTGGTGACTCTTCCCTGGGATCAGCTCATGACATTTCAGGCATTGTGATGAAATGAGTAGGGGGATGATGCTTTTAGGTGCAGTACTTGAAATTGGTATAATTTTTTGTTTTTTTTTTCCCTTGATATGTAAAGGATTCTACATAACACTGCGTGCAGAATTTCAGTTGGATGTTAATCCCAATTTACAAAATCCTGATTGTCAAGCAGGCCCTATAGTTTTGCACCATTCAGACCAATAAGCTCAGTTATGAAAATCAATATTTAACCGGATCCTGATTTGATATATCTAATATAATTTATTTGTTGGTGGCTCAGTTCATTCACAGTCAGTTTGAAGCTCACTGTTCCATCTTTCGGTTTTTCTCTCTCCCTCTCTCTCTCTCTCCAGGATCTTGTCCACAGTGGGTTCGGATTTTGACCTGCGTACCCTACGGGCCGTCCGAGTGCTGAGACCCCTCAAACTGGTGTCAGGAATCCCCAGTGAGTCGGACTGAAAAACAGAGATGCAGCTGGGACAGGGGTCATGGTGGTCAGCACCTCTGCCTCATTAGAAAGAGCTTCAGGGTGCTAGTGTCACCCGAACATCCATATGGCTTCCTCACATACTCCTCCCACAATCCAAAGACAGGCAGCCTAAGGCCTGCTGATGAACACTTTGATTAAATTGATTTTCCCTCCAATAAATGAATAAATAGATTTAGGTTGCAGGGCCAGGAGGGGAAACTGCGGTTCAGGAGAATGGAGGAAAGAATCAAAGCGGAAGCAGGCATGAAAAGCTAAAAATAAAAAGTGATTATAGGAGAGTTTGAAGAGGAAGAGATCATACAAAAGTGACATTATTATTCTGGTAATGGGGATGCCATTAATAAGGACTTTCATGAGACATGGTCTTTCTGTCCTTGCAGAAATGTATGGTGTGAATCATGGGTCTGTATTCAAGCAAAACTGTATTTTACCTTTTTTGTCCCGGTGGTAACTTCAAACTGCTCACCTTTTCTACGCAAACTTAATTTGTTAAGTTAGTTTAATGGACTTCTGCAATCGCTTGTTTTATTTGTTTGTGAAATATGAAGAAATTTCATTGTAATTCTTTAAGGAGAAATTCTGTTAGAATTCCTGCCGTTGATTATGTTACCAAACCTGCGTTTCCTACCCCAGGCCTGCAGGTGGTGCTGAAGTCCATAATGAAGGCCATGATCCCTCTGCTGCAGATTGGCCTGCTCCTTTTCTTTGCAATTCTCATGTTCGCCATCATCGGCCTGGAGTTCTACATGGGAAAGTTCCACACCACCTGTTTTAATATCGTCACCAGTGAGTCCCCGCCTCCCTGCCGTCAGCGAGAATCACTTAAGTGCTCGCACGCAGACAGCAGCGTAGACGTAAAAGCTCTTAAAAACTTTAATTTCAAAGCTGTGAAACGATGACATTTCCACAGAACCCAATGCATTTTTAAAATGTCCATTGCAGCAAATGACAGGGTGTGAGTCTGCCTGTCGACTTGTAATTTTCTGTCTGATAACCTAATGCGGGAATTCGTAGTGAATGTTAATATTTAATTTTTAAGAGTCACATGGCATTAGGTTATTTTATGTTACAGTGGCTTAGCTGACACTTTCATCCAGAATGACCTACAAAATGAGGCTCGTAATTACTTTGAACATGAATAAAATACTGCTGTATTATAGAGAAGTGTAATGCGTAGTAGCAAACAGATAAAAGGTCCCTGTAAAATTTGAAAAGATATTCTCACTATATGGAATTCATAGACTTAGGGCGATATTATACATTCAGTAAATTATACCAATTCAATGAACTTGGCAACTTTATCAAACATTAATGAATGCATTGCTTGCTTTTGTTGTTTTATATGTGCTGTAATAGGGGGATGTTAAAAGGAATCAGTTTATGATATCGTGACTGGGACTCATCGCTCTTCCTCTTCCTTTCGCTCCCCATCTCTCTCTCCCCTCTCTCTCATTCTCACACTTTCTCTCCCAGTGGAGATCGAGGTGGATTTCCTGTGTGGGAAGGAGGCTCCGTTCACGGCTGTGCCCGAACGGGACGGTGTGTCAGGGATACTGGCTCGGTCCCAACTACGGAATCACGCAGTTTGACAACATCCTGTTTGCTGTGCTCACTGTCTTTCAGTGCATCACCATGGAGGGCTGGACCGAGCTGCTCTACTATGTGAGTGATGCTGTGGTGTACCTGCAGATGTGTATACCGATTGTTGTGTACCTCTGCTTGTGATCCTGGGTGGAAAAAAGGACATGTTTACTCAATCACAAACATACAATCAGGGTTGGGGTCAATGGACCTTTCTGACCTGTCAATCAAGTATAGAACAAGTGGTGCCAGGCACAACAAAGCCCGCCCCTCGCACATACTTTCACCTACTTTCACGAAATTCTATAGGGATCTAGTCTGGGTCAGTGGCAATCCCTAAACCGAATTTGGGATGAACGTGGCCATTAGTTTTGCCGCTAGAGTGTTGACAAACAAACAAACAAAGAAACAAACACACAAACAAACACACAAACAAATCAAACCAAAAACAACACCCCTTGCCTTAACTACCAATCAGACTGCCGCATCTTACTAAGGTCCTGCCTACCCCGACAGCACCGCCATATTGTCTCACATAATGCAATCATTAGCTGTGTGAACAGACAAGGTGTCTGACTTTATCCAAAATGGTTCTTAGATGCGCTCGGGGAACGTGTAATACTGAGGAACTATACCCTGCCCGGCAACAGGGAGCTCAATTAATCCTTTTTACAAGGCCAAAAAAGCAGTTGGAAGTGTTTGCGATGGATTAAGGCATGTGGAAGGCTTCCCACTGAACTCAATGTGAATAAGATCAACAAATACACGGCCATTTGCCCAAAGATAAGCAAATGAATTTTTTTGCCAGTTCGCCGATGTTTGTTAGTTACCAACAATCTATGCACATGTTTTGCCGAGAAGACAGAATTACACCAACAGCATCATTGATGTATACGTTAGCATAGTATAGTACAATACCAGATGTAGCTACAAACCAGTAGCTATTCTGCTGAGAACATGATTCCTTCTTGCCACCCAGCACAGGCATTCGCAACACTAGATAATAAGAAACATTTAGCCAGATGGTGAAGGATTTTGTAGCATGAATTAATCTGCTTAGAAACTTGAGTTGGCTGGGTAGCTAGCCAGCAAACTAGCTACAATCTGAGTCAGAATGATAGTCGCTTAGCCGAACTGAGTAAAGTTAGTTTATCATCGAAATTGGTTTGGCGGAAAACCTGATATAACGATCGTTGGATTAATAACGCAATTATGTCTAATGTAGCTAGTTTAAGGGTTTGCTGCATTGCATAATATGATGTATTACAAAGTCTTGCTAGCGTAATGTCTGACTCATGGCCAACTGACGTTAGACAGTATACTGGATCCAGTGTTATTTTTAGCTCAGCGATGGCAACAAACATTTGAAAACTACTTACCCTGTTTTACATGCACAGTACGATTCCACTGTTTTGTTTGGTTTGATCTCAATGTGCAGGTTATGGGGTGTTTGGCTTTTCTGCATCGATTGCCAGCACTTCGCTGTGACTCTTGTGTCTCCACCCATTCCGTTAAAAATTTTGATTTCATGGATCTGTCCTTGTTTCAAATAGTTAAGGCCTATCTGGACAACCTTGCTGGACAAGTTGGACGCATTTAGAAACAAACTGCAATATTTTTGGGAATACGCATGAAAGAGTGATGCTCAAACTCCTGCTGTGCTGTTGTCTTTGTGGAACTTAGCTCCGTTGCATGTGGGCCATAGCTACAGCAACTAAGGGGGGGCGGAGCTGGTTGGAGCAAGTCGGAAAGGTCCATTCCTTCTTATTAATTCCAATTCCAATTCCACTTCAATTCCAAATTGTACATTTAAATTCTAATTCCACCTATGATTTATCAATGCCAACTCTGGAATTGCCAATTCCATTTGGCATTGACCCTAACTCTGCATATAACACTGTTAACACATACACACATACACACCGCATACACGCACACACTTTGTTTGGCAAATCCCCTTTGAGGCAGAGCTTGATAATTGTTTTTTTCCCTTATTGAGACGGTTTCTCACTCCTCTGTTCCCTCCTCCTCTAGTACCTTCTTCCTCCTCTCTTATTCCCTGTACATTCTCTCTTCCACTCTGTTTCCTCCCTCCGTCATTTATCCCCTTCTCATCCACTACTCCCTCCCTTGCTTTTCTGCCACCTCCCCCCCGCTCTGTCCTTTCTTCCATCCCTCTCGCTGTCTCCTCCTGGTCTCCTTCTCTCTCTCTCTCCCTCTCTCTCTCTCTTTCTCTCTTTCTCTCTCTCTCTCTCTCTCTCTCTCTCTCTCTCTCTCTCAGTACGTCTCTATATTTAACAGCCCCTGTTCGTTCCTGCGGCTGCAGTAGATGGTGATGAAAGTTTAATGACCCAAACGGCTGCAATACAGTACAGGGGCTGCACCCTCAGACATTTTCTCAAGGCTTTTTCTTCGTCTAAGTTCACAGGACATGGCCTCTGCTCTCTGAATCCAGCACATTTCTGCTGTGATTTCTTTGACACTCAGAAGACGCGCGCACAAGTAAACATGCACACATTCGCTCACACAAGCGCTCCCGTGTGTCTGCCAGAGCACAAACTCAGGCTCTCACTCACCACCGCCAGATTGACAGTAAACCCTTCGTGTTTCAGTGTAAAATGTCATTTGGCTCCAAACATGGGATGTTTTCAAAATATTATTTAACTGATTTTACAAGATATGTTGGAGTGCATATGTGTGTTTTACTCACTCATATGCCAGAGAAATGAAAGACAACACACTCAATGTAGGATTATCTCAGTGTTTTTAATCAGTTATATTCAGTTAAAACAAAATCATACTCAGTAGTATCATACTCAGTAACAGCAGTATCTTAGTATCAGCAGTGTCATAATCAGTAACAGCAATATCATTCTCAGTACTTGCAATATCATACCCAGGGACAGCAGTGTTGTACTCAGTAACAAGCATATCATTCTCAGTAACAGCAGTGTTATTCTCAGTGACAACAGCATTCTAATCAGTTACTGCAATATCCTACTCGGTAACAGCAATGTCATACTCAGTTACAGCGATGTCATACTCACTAACAGCTATATCATACTCAACCGCAGAATTATACTCATTAACAGCAATATCATACTCAAGATTACCAATATCATACTCATTAACAGCAATATCATACTCAACAGCAGAATTACACCGAGTACTCGCAGTGTCATACTCAGTAACAGCAGTATCACAATCAGTAACAGCTGTATCATTCTCAATAATGGAAGTAACATACTTAATAACAGCAGTAACAGACTCAATAACAGCAGTAACAAATTCAATAATGGCAGCAACATACTCAATATTAGCAGTATCATGCTCAATAACACTAATGTCAGTAACAGCAGTTGCACTGAAGTGTCCGTGTGTCTGTCCAGAGTGACGATGCCTCAGGGAGCGCCTGGAATTGGATATACTTCATCCCCCTCATCATCATCGGATCCTTTTTTATGCTGAACCTGGTGCTGGGTGTGCTGTCCGGGTGAGTTGATCTGTCTTTTTGTCTTACTGGCTGTTTGTCCACCCTCCCAGCTGTCTGCCACTCTCTCATGATATCTCTCCATCTGTCTGCCACTTTATCGCGATATCTGTCTGTCTGCTTCTCTCTCACGATATCTCTCCATCTGTCTGCCACTCTCTCGCGATATCTTTCCATCTGTCTGCCACTTTATCGCGATATCTGTCTGTCTGCTACTCTCTCGCGATATATCTCCATCTGTCTGCCACTTTATCGCGATATCTGTCTGTCTGCCACTCTCTCGCGATATCTCTCCATCTGTCTGCCACTTTATCGCGATATCTGTCTGTCTGCCACTCTCTCGCGATATCTCTCCATCTGTCTGCCACTTTATCGCGATATATGTCTGTCTGTCTGCCACTCTCTCGCGATATATCTCCATCTGTCTGCCACTTTATCGCGATATCTGTCTGTCTGCCACTCTCTCGCGATATCTCTCCATCTGTCTGCCACTTTATCGCGATATCTGTCTGTCTGCCACTCTCTCGCGATATCTCTCCATCTGTCTGCCACTTTATCGCGATATATGTCTGTCTGTCTGCCACTCTCTCGTGATATCTCTCCATCTGTCTGCCACTTTCTCACGATACCTCTCCATCTGTCTGCGGCTCTCTCGTGATATCTGTCCGTCTGTCTGCCACTCTCTCACAATACCTCTCCATCTGTCTGCCACTTTATCGCAATATCTGTCTGTCTGCCACTCTCTCGCGATATCTCTCTGTCTGCCACTTTCTCACAATACCTTTCCATCTGTCTGCGACTCTCTCGTGATATCTGTCCATCTGTCTGCAACTCTCTCACGATATCTCTTCATCTGTCTGCCACTTTATCATGATATCACTCTGTCTGCCCTTCTCTCACGATACCTCTCCGTCTGTCTGTCACTCTCTCGCGATATCTCTCAGTCTGTCTGTCACTCTCTCGCGATATCTCTCCGTCTGTCTGCCCTTCTCTCACGATACCTCTCCATCTGTCTGTCACTCTCTCGCGATATCTCTCAGTCTGTCTGTCACTCTCTCGCGATATCTCTCCGTCTGTCTGTCACTCTCTCGCGATAACTCTCCGTCTGTCTGTCACTCTCTCGCGATATCTCTCCGTCTGTCTGTCACTCTCTCGCGATATCTCTCCATCTGTCTGCCACTCTCTTATTAAATCTCTCCGTCTGTCTGTCACTCTCTCGCGATATCTCTCCATCTGTCTGCCACTCTCTTATTAAATCTCTCCGTCTGCCTGTCACTCTCGCAACATCTCTCGCTGTCCATCTCCGCAGTGTTATGTTTCTCTCAGCATCTCAGTGTAGCCTCTGCCTGTGAAGCGGTCGGTGGCCTTGCTTGTCAGTGAATACCTCAGATCTGCAGTATTAATGAGAACAGCAGGCCTGTGTCGCACACTGGGGACTCTGAAGGCCTCACCGCTGGAAATAATCAGTGTGGCTATCTTTGTGTTTGTGTCTCAGTGTTAGCAAAACTGCGTGTGTGTCCATGTGATTTTGCCATCTGTTTATGTGCGTGTGTGTATTTGTGTGTTTGTATTTCACAGTGAATTTGCCAAAGAGAGGGAGCGAGTTGAGAACAGAAGTGAGTTTCTGAAGCTGAGACGACAGCAGCAGATAGAGCGCGAGCTGAACGGATACCTGGAGTGGATCTGCAAAGCAGGTGAGCGCTGTGGACTCGAGCACTTCATGGAGCTGATCTACTCTCACACACTGGCCCTGATACACATATGGAGCTGATGTACTCTCACACACTGGCACTGATACACATATGGAGCTGATGCACTCTCACACACTGGCACTGATACACATGTGGAGATGATGTACTCTCACACACTGGCACTGATACACATGTGGAGCTGATGTACTCTCACACACTGGCACTGATACACATGTGGAGCTGATGTACTCTCACACACTGGCACTGATCACACATGTGGAGCTGATGTACTCTCACACACTGGCACTGATACACATGTGGAGCTGATGTACTCTCACACACTGGCACTGATACACATGTGGAGCTGATGTACTCTCACACACTGGCACTGATACACATGTGGAGCTGATGTACTCTCACACACTGGCACTGATACACATGTGGAGCTGATGTACTCTCACACACTGGCACTGATACACATGTGGAGCTGATGTACTCTCACACACTGGCACTGATGTGCTCTCACACACTGGCACTGATGCACATGTGGAGCTGATGTACTCTCACACACTGGCACTGATACACATGTGGAGCTGATCACACACTCTCACACACTGGCACTGATACACATGTGGGAGCTGATGTACTCTCACACACTGGCACTGATACACATGTGGAGGAGCACTGATGTGGAGCTGATGTACTCTCACACACTGGCACTGATACACATGTGGAGCTGATGTACTCTCACACACACTGGCACTGGATACACACATGTGGATACACATGTGATGATGATGTACTCTCACACACTGGCACTGATACACATGTGGAGATGATGTACTCTCACACACTGGCACTGATACACATGTGGAGTTGATGTACTCTCACACACTGGCACTGATACACATGTGGAGCTGATGTACTCTCACACACTGGCACTGATACACATGTGGAACTGATGTACTCTCACACACTGGCACTGATACACATGTGGAGTTGATGTACTCTCACACACTGGCACTGATACACTGGGATGATGTACTCTCACACACTGGCACTGATACACATGTGGAGATGATGTACTCTCACACACTGGCACTGATACACATGTGGAGATGATGTACTCTCACACACTGGCACTGATACACATGTGGAGCTGATGTACTCTCACACACTGGCACTGATACACATATGGAGATGATGTACTCTCACACACTGGCACTGATACACATGTGGAGATGATGTACTCTCACACACTGGCACTGATACACATGTGGAGATGATGTACTCTCACACACTGGCACTGATACACATGTGGAGCTGATGTACTCTCACACACTGGCACTGATACACATGTGGAGCTGATGTACTCTCACACACTGGCACACACACTGTACTCTCACACACTGGCTGATACACATGTGGAGATGATGTACTCTCACACACTGGCACTGATACACATGTGGAGATGATGTACTCTCACACACTGGCACTGATACACATGTGGAGATGATGTACTCTCACACACTGGCACTGATACACATGTGGAGCTGATGTACTCTCACACTGGCACTGATACACATGTGGAGATGATGTACTCTCACACACTGGCACTGATACACATGTGGAGCTGATGTACTCTCACACACTGGCACTGATACACATGTGGAGCTGATGTACTCTCACACACTGGCACTGATACATGGAGATGATGTACTCTCACACACTGGCACTGATACACATGTGGAGATGATGTACTCTCACACACTGGCACTGATACACATGTGGAGATGATGTACTCTCACACACTGGCACTGATACACATGTGGAGATGATGTCACTCACATGTGATACACATGTGGACACATGTGGAGATGATGTACTCTCACACACTGGCACTGATACACATGTGGAGATGATGTACTCTCACACACTGGCACTGATACACATGTGGAGCTGATGTACTCTCACACACTGGCACTGATACACATGTGGAGCTGATGTACTCTCACACACTGGCACTGATACACATGTGGAGCTGATGTACTCTCACACACTGGCACTGATACACATGTGGAGCTGATGTACTCTCACACACTGGCACTGATACACACACTCTCACACACTGGCACTGATACACATGTGGAGCTGATGTACTCTCACACACTGGCACTGATACACATGTGGAGCTGATGTACTCTCACACACTGGCACTGATACACATGTGGAGATGATGTACTCTCACACACTGGCACTGATACACATGTGGAGATGATGTACTCTCACACACTGGCACTGATACACATGTGGATGATGTACTCTCACACACTGGCACTGATACACATGTGGAGATGGTGTGGCACTCTCACACACTGGCATGTGGAGAGATGATGTACTCTCACACACTGGCACTGATACACATGTGGAGATGATGTACTCTCACACACTGGCACTGATACTACTCTCACATGTGGACTCATGTGGAGCTGATGTACTCTCACACACTGGCACGATGATGTACTCTCACACACTGGCACATGTGGAGATGATGTACTCTCACACACTGGCACTGATACACATGTGGAGCTGATGTACTCTCACACACTGGCACTGATACACATGTGGAGCTGATGTACTCTCACACACTGGCACTGATACACATGTGGAGCTGATGTACTCTCACACACTGGCACTGATACTCATGTGGAGCTGATGTGGCACTGATACACTCTGGACACACTCTCACACACTGATACTCATGTGGAGATGATGTACTCTCACACACTGGCACTGATACACATGTGGAGCTGATGTACTCTCACACACCGTCTGGCACTGATACACATGTGGAGATGATGTACTCTCACATACTGGCACTGATACACATGTGGAGCTGATGTACTCTCACACACTGGCACTGATACACATGTGGAGCTGATGTACTTACAGAGAAGGACGCTAATGATCTGTTTGACTTCAAGCATTTTGCTCAAATGACTCACTAGTTCATTTTTTGATTGAGCTACAGTGAGCTCCACAAGTAATTGGACAGTGACATTGCTTTTTATTTTGCACTTTCAATTTGATTGACAATACTTATTCCATTTCTGCGCCTGCATCAAAAATTATTTGATGGATTAACTTGATGTGGATTATAGTAATAATGTTTTCACATTTGGTTGCATATCCTTTGCATGCATTGACTGTTTGAAGTTAGAGATGCATAGACCTCCCCAGACTCTGGCTATCTTCCCTGGTGTTGCTCTGCCAGGCCTGTACTTAAGCCATCTTTAGTTCCTTTAGTCCGTTTCAGGGACTCATTGACTTCAGGGACTATTTTTCTCTTCAGCATGTAAAATGTGTTTTCAGTCAGATTCAGATCCGTCCGACAGAACCAAAATATCAAAAAATGTGTCGCTGTCCAGGGAATATTGGTGCTCACGACTGACACACTGACTGGCACACTGCATCATTGACTCTTTAGTGACCACTGGTTTTTTGAGTCACTCTTGTTTAGGAACCTCTGCTGAATCAGTATTACTCCGATCACACCCAATCAAACTCTGTCTTTAGGGAGCAAACTCATATCATCCAGCATATGAGCTTCAATGTGCTTTAGGGAAAACAAACTGCAATTTTAAGATCAGTCAATTATTAGGTTCATTATTGTAATGTGATTTGATGTGATGTAATGAATGTATTGTGACAACTCCTCGTTTTCTGTGACGTACCTGCTTATCTGACGCTCGGCCTAGTTGACCACTGGTTACTGCACATAAATTGCCCCCTTGAGGGATAATAAAGATTTAATTGATTGATTGATTGATTGAATTGATTGACCCTGTGCAGAGCTCTACCTGATTATGGAAAGGGTCTTTCCTGCTTTGCTGCATGAATGCTGCCCAGCAGAGTTTTGCCAAATTTAATCCTGTATTCCTCCACAGAGGAGGTTATCCTCGCCGACGAGGACAACGGTGGGGACGACCGAATGCCGTTTGACGGTAATAGTCGCCTCTCAGCATACCTGCACCGAATACACTCTCTCACACTGTCCCTCTGCCTGAAGAGGCTGCGCACAGTACTGTGCAAATGTTTTGGGCGCATGTAAAATTATACAGCGAGGCAAAGATGCTCCTAAAGATCATTAAATAAAAGTTTTCTCTATATCGAAAATTGCACCATAAAGAGCCATAAATTGTTAGAAAAAACTGAATCTAATTGAGATTTGGTGTTGCTCCTTGCCTAAAAAGTAGGTACACTGTCCTGCAGTTCTATAGTTTCATAAGATGATCAGGTTTTGCTCGTTTTAAGCATATTGAAGAAGTAGCCACAGTCCAGCTGCAGGCTAAGGGTCTCACTTGCTTCTCTCTCTCCATGTAAGCACAGACTGTCATGATGATTTTAAGATGAGAGTTCCGTCAGAGCTATATCTTTATCCACTGCATTTAATAAAATGCAAAAATGCATATGTAAAAAAATTTTAATTCACATTTCTCATCACAAATGTCCTTTTTATTATCAGCAATACTAACGTTGCAAACAAAAAATAAACAAAATTTAGACCAAATTTAAATTAAAAAATGTAGGGTGACAAAAACTTCTGCGCAGTACTGTATATACCAGGAGTGGACATTCCAGGAGTCAGAAAGTAAAAGTCTTGCCATGTTTTATGTCCACCCATGAGCTCAGTCAGCTGATTTCACTTACTAGTGCAGCCATTAGGCTGATTGGCTGTTCTAATGAGCCAATCCAGGTGGTTGGAACAAAACACTGGGGAGGTTTCTACTTTCTGTACCTGATTTGTGCACCGGTGGTATGTACTTCCTGTCACTGTTTGAACAGACTCTACCTACAAGCTCTGAACCCAAGTCACCTTTTTTCACGAGGATTTAGATCAGATTTAAGGCCTGTTGTGCGACTATATTGGAATGTGTGTATTTATATGGGTGAGTTAATTTACGTCTGAGCGTATGCAAATGTGTATCCTTCTGCGAGAGTGTATGTGAGAGTGAGAGACTGGACGTGTGAATCACATGCATGTTTTCTCGCCCAGGATCGCGGAGGAGGCCGACGATAAAGAAGAGCAAGACTGACCTGCTGGACCCAGAGGAGGGAGAGGGGGACATGGGTGTGGGTGAGTCCCGTCCACTTCACCAGCGCTAAAGAGCCACTGCAGCACCGCCAGCCATTTTAACCTCCAGCCATGCTCACCAGGAGGTCCTCAGCCAAACGTAAAACATTTCTCTGGGCCCTGAGCTCTGATGCTCATTCACACATCTCAGCCCCACTTCACAGTAGTCTGGTGCTTGTGGAATTTCTAATGCAAATGCTTTGTAATTATGTGAAGATGTTCAATATATGAAATACTTTTTTTTTTGTTTCCAATTTCGATAACTTGAATATTCTTATCCCCATTATTGCTATCAGGGTTGCCCAGCCATCCTGGACACACCTCATTTAAAAGCGCGAGGTCAAGTTCAGCCAATAGGTCAAATATGGTTCACCAAATTTGGGGTTTAAATGAAAGCCCTGAATATAGTAGGTCTCAAGGAACAGGGTTGAGCAGCCTGGATACTGTAAGTGTTGAAATCCTATTATCCAATAAAGGGTTAAAACTACTGTATACACGGTGCAGACCACATAAAGTGGGACAGATATAGGGTATGTTGTACTCAAAAAAAAAAAAAAAGTTTAATGGTCTAAAGGTTAATGTAGGAAGAAAGTGAATCCTTATCAGATTGTGTAGCAGATCTGTGCCTTTGGTGGGTTTGAATTTGTTTGTTTGGACAAAACCAAGAAAAATGAAAAAATCTACAAAAATGAAGCCGTGTTCGAGATGAAAATTGATTATCATTGAAACATTTCATGAACGTATTTAACATAGTAATACGTGGAGCATTTTAATAGGTTTATGAAAACTGCTTCAGGACAGTCGGGGCTGGGTCATGGTTTCCGGTAGGGCGAATGATGAGGGAAAATCCCGGAATGTTGCATTAAAATGCATGGCTGAAATTACACTGGACTGAAATTATAACTCCTCCGTGCTCTACAGGATCGCCCTTCGCCCGATCCAGCATCAAGAGTGCCAAACTGGAGGGCTCCTCCTTCCACAAGAAGGAGCGCCGGCTACGTTTCTTCATCCGCCACGTGGTGAAGACGCAGGCCTTCTACTGGACCGTGCTGTGCCTCGTGGGCCTCAACACGCTTTGTGTGTCTTTGTAGACTTTGCGTGGCTTCTTGTCGGAGATGTTCATAAAGATGTATGGCACTACGACCAGCCCGAGCTACTGTCCGACTTCCTCTGTGAGTGAGCCCTGACAACTGCAACAGCGTGCCATGCCCGCTACACGCTGGCGGGAACGCTGTTGCCGGTGAGGCTGTGTTTGAAACTGTCTGTTAAGGTAGCCATTATAGGCGTGTCAGTCAAAGGCTGTGTTTGGACTTAGCAGCTATATGCCAGCAAAACACTGTCTGTTAACCACTTTGAGGCGTTTTTTAGGCTGTGTTTTATCTCCTTTCTGTCTTGCACCTTCTATCTTTCGCTGTACCTTACTGTCAGTCTAACTCTCTGTGTGTCTTTGTAGACTTTGCAGAGTTTATATTCTTGGGAATCTTCTTGTCGGAGATGTTCATAAAGATGTATGGACTGGGGTACCGGCCTTACTTCCACTCTTCCTTCAACTGCTTTGACTGCATTGTGAGTGTTCTGTCAAACCTTTACTCCTCTTTCCTCCACAGCAGTCTTTGTTGTTGGTAATACTGTAATTGGCCTCCAATGCCTCTGCTCGGCATTAAAATGTACATAGTTGCACATGCTATAACGCGAGGTGATGCTGTATGCTGCCATTGTCTTTGTATTACCCTGTCAGTCACGGTGAGGCCGTGTTTGTGTCACCCTGTCTGTCAAGGTGAGGCTGTGTTTTTGTCACCCTGTCTGTTAAGGTGAGGCTGTGTTTGAGTCACCCTGTCTGTTAAGGTGAGGCTGTGTTTGTGTCACCCTGTCTGTTAAGGTGAGGCTGTGTTTGTGTCACCCTGTCTGTTAAGGTGAGGCTGTGTTAATGTCACCCTGTTTCTTAAGGTGAGGCTGTGTTTGTGTCACCCTGTCTGTTAAGTTGAGGCTGTGTTTTGTCACCCTGTCTGTTAAGGTGAGGCTGTGTTTGTGTCACCCTGTCTGTTAAGGTGAGGCTGTGTTTGTCACCCTGTCTGTTAAGGTGAGGCTGTGTTTGAGTCACCTGAGGCTGTGTTTGTGTCACCCTGTCTGTTAAGGTGAGGCTGTGTTAATGTCACCCTGTCTGTTAAGGTGAGGCTGTGTTAATGTCACCCTGTTTCTTAAGGTGAGGCTGTGTTTGTGTCAGCCTGTCTGTTAAGGTGAGGCTGTGTTAGTGTCACCCTGTCTGTTAAGGTGAGGCTGTGTTAGTGTCACCCTGTCTGTTAACCCTTTAAAGTGCAGTCCTTATTTTGTTTTTTTGACCAAAATTCCCTCCAAACTGTGCTGCTTACTGTTAGTAATTATGGCATGATGATGGTCTCATTTGAAAGGTGACATTCAGTAGATTGCTCTCACATTGCTGAGAATACTACCCAAATTGAGTAACTACACTGAAAATATAGGTTTTTGCCTGACAGAAAAACATTATGTTTTCTCCTGCCTCTGTGGCGCTGTGATCATGCCTCAACAGCCTAGAAAGTAATAAAGCCACAGCCAGATGCCTGAACGACTGCAGGTTCAAATATTTTGACTGTGTAACCACAAATGAATATGTTCTGTATTTTTATCTTGGTTATGGTCATGTGACGTGTTTCAACTAACAAATTTGGACAGTCCAAATTTCCCTGCGTTCCTGGCCACGGTCGCATTCATTTTCACAATAATATTACAACTCCCTTGTCTCAGGTGCTTTTCCCCATATGTAGCTAAATTTTCGCACCAATATACAGTTCCAATTCCCTGCCCTGTGTGATCATATTTGAGTGATAAAGTCGCTTCCAAAACTCCTTTGCTTCATTGGCAAAATCCACCTTGTCATAAACCATTTGAACAATTCCTTCTCATAAAAATTAATCCCTTGGTTACCACACGCATTTATCTCGAAAGTTTTAGACCATTGACTGCCTGTATAAACTGAGTGAATTAGATTTTTTGTTATATTGGAGTGAGGGCCGATGGGCTAATTCTGTTGGATCAGCTCATTATAGCCAGTGGGTGCACTTATTTTGTGCCCAAAGGTCTACTGTACAATCTATAGGAATTATAGTGAAATTCATGAGGGCGCGCAGCCACTACCTCCACGTTAAAGTCGATTTAAAGACCTTTTTCCAAGCTTGATTGTTTTGCGGATTAAAAAGTTTGACAGGTTTTTATCTCTGGATCGCAAGCAAGGTAAGAATATCAATTTCCACACATTATGGCAAATCAGAACAATGCTTTATAATTAAACCTATGGGACTGCATCATCATGCTGAGGGTTGTAATGACAACTTAGGCCAAGTTCTCTAACTTTCGAAAAATATAAAGTTCTACAACATAGCACAATATATGACGGTATAAAAACGCAATGTTGCCTAGCGGCTCGCCCTCGGACCGATTCTTGCGAAAGGGTTAAGGTGAGGTTGCATTTATGTCACAATATCTGTTAAGGTGAGGCTGTTGTTTTGTCACGCTGTTTGTTAAGGTAAGGCTGTGTTTGTGTCATGCTATTTGTTAATGCGTGGGATTGTTAATGTTGTGCGTTGTGTTGATGCGAGGCTGTGCTTGTGTTTGTGCGACAGGTCATTATGGGAAGCATATTCGAGGTGATCTGGTCAGTGATCCAGCCAGGAACCTCCTTTGGCATCAGTGTCTTACGCGCTCTCAGGTTATTGAGGATCTTCAAGGTGACCAAGTGAGTGTCCCAATCAGGGTTGAGTTCAATTACTTTTTTCAATTACAATTGATTGTAATTGTAATTACAATTACAATTACTTTCTGGACAGTATGTTCAATTACAAATAAAATTACTTTTCGATAAAAAATTAAATTAAAATTAAATTACAGTTATGAAAGTCATTGATTACAATTACTGTAATTGTAATTGAAAAAAGTAATTGAACCCAACCCTGGTCCCAGTGTCCTTCTTTACATGGTCTGTTCTGTTGGGTTTCATGTCTTATTAGTGTGGCCCTTAAGCTTTTTTTCTTATATTTTTAAAAACTACTGTTTTGCCTCAATTTTGAATCATGGATCATGTGTGTTTTGGGTTCCTGCAATGCCACCTGCAGCCATGTCTGCATCTGCACACCAAAATCAGGTTAAAGCTGCCATGTAGACCTTGGTGTGTTTCTGGGAAGACTAAAATTGGGCATCCTTAAATCAGACCTCCAATACAAAGCCAGACTTGGTTTGCTTTCCTCGCAAATAATGAACTAAACACATAGCAATGCTGATTGGCCAGACTGGCTTTTCACCTGACTCCCAGGTAAAGGGAGGGAGTAAAACCAGCAGCTCTCGGACTTGAGGACTTAGATGTTAGTGATGAAGCCATGGAGATCTGAGAGACTCAACAATGCAAGCAGAGAGGCGCATGCTCTAGAATGTCAAGCC
Source organism: Gymnothorax javanicus (assembly GCA_029692085.1). Classification (NCBI taxonomy): domain Eukaryota; kingdom Metazoa; phylum Chordata; class Actinopteri; order Anguilliformes; family Muraenidae; genus Gymnothorax; species Gymnothorax javanicus. The sequence goes on along the minus strand of CM056206.1, from coordinate 48,186,343 downwards.
GCAATTAGAATGAAGCTCGCTGTGTCCCGCTGCAGTATACTCTTAATCATGGTGTGCAATCTAAAATTGCATTGCCTGGCCGTGGCACTCGTTGTCCACGGCCGGCGGCACTGTCCTGTCATTGTGGCCCAGTGTTTGGGCGGCGCTCCTCTGAGACATGCTCCCTGTCTCTGTCCAGGTACTGGGCGTCCCTGCGCAACCTGGTGGTGTCCCTGCTGAACTCCATGAAGTCCATCATCAGCTTGCTCTTCCTTCTCTTCCTCTTCATCGTGGTCTTTGCTCTGCTGGGCATGCAGCTCTTCGGGGGGCAGTCAGTACCCAGCACCTCCTCCACCCCAAACAACAGCCCCCCGCCACCCCCACCCTAAACCCCCAAACTACAGCCCCCCGCCACCCCACCCTAAACTACAGCCCCCGCCACCCCACCCCAAACTACAGCCCCCGCCACCCCACCCCAAACTACAGCCCCCCCAAACTACACCCCACCCTAAACTACAGCCACCCCACCCCCAAACTACAGCCCCCCCCCCCAAACTACCCCACCCCCCGCCACCCCACCCTAAACTACAGCCCCCGCCACCCCACCCTAAACTACAGCCCCCGCCACCCCCACCCCAAACTACAGCCCCCGCCACCCCACCCCAAACTACAGCCCCCGCCACCCCACCCCAAACTACAGCCCCCCGCCACCCCACCCTAAACTACAGCCCCCCGCCACCCCACCCCAAACTACAGCCCCCCGCCACCCCACCCTAAACTACAGCCCCCCGCCACCCCACCCCAAACTACAGCCCCCCGCCACCCCACCCTAAACTACAGCCCCCCCCACCCCACCCCCAAACTACAGCCCCGGCCACCCCACCCTAAACTACCCCGCCACCCCACCCTAAAAACCCAGCCCTACAGCCCCGCCACCCCAAACCCCACCCCACCCCAAACTACAGCCCCCACTCCCCCAAACTACAGCCCCCCCTCTAAACTACAGCCCCCCGCCACCCCCACCCCCCAGCCCCCAAACTACAGCCCCCACCCCACCCCAAACTACCCCCCAACCTAGCCCCCGCCACCCCACCCCCAAACTACAGCCCCGCCACCCCACCCCAAACTACAGCCCCCGCCCCCCCACCCCACCCCAAAATACAGCCCCCCACCACCCCCCACCCCAAACTACAGCCCCCCCCACCCCACCCCTAACACACTCAGAATATTCACGTTCACTTTCTCCACATTTGAGCTCTGAATGATGGACACTGAGGCCTTGTCCGCAAACTACAGCCCCGCCACCCCACCCTAAACTTAATATTTCTCGAATCTGACATTTTCTCCCTTCGTTTTTCAAAGAAAAACTACAGCCCCCCCACCCCACCCCAAACTACAGGTCCACTCAACCTTGTTTTACGAAATGTCTCCATACACAGGAGAACCAAAAACGACCACAAATACTCAAATGGAGTATGTAGGCCAGTAGGTGGCGATAAAGTGTACATAACAATGGGAATATTACCCAAAGCTACTGTCGTATGCGCAGACTGAATTGTGATGCTTTCAGCTCCCAAACGCTCTTTCACGTGTCCACACGGATACACAGAAACCGGGTTTAAAGAATCTTCACTTTAGAAGGCGTTTTAAAAAATCTCCATTGTAGTCACCTTCAATGCCTTTTGCGTGAGGACGACAGGCCAAAATGCATAGAAAAACGTGCATTTTCAAAAATACCCTATATACGTGTGCACAAGGCCTAAATCACTTTGATGTGCAAGAATTAATGCCGTATGAATTAATGAAATTCATTAACCCTCAGAGCGCTGAAATAAATTTTTAAAAAATAGAAATTTAATTATCTGGTGCTCTTGAAAATCTATCGTGTGGCGACTCATTCTTTGTTTCTTTACCGCCTATTTGTTTTTACAGATTTAATTTTGAAACAGGCACTCCCCCGACAAATTTTGATACCTTTCCTGCAGCAATAATGACCGTATTTCAGGTGAGTGTACCTGCATGTGTGTTTGTTTGTTTTCTTAGCTGTGCGTGCATTTGTGTGCAGGCGTACTTTTGCGTTTGTGTATGTTTTTGTACGACTCGCCATGACCTGTGTGTCCCCGCACAGATCCTAACCGGGGAGGACTGGAACATGGTGATGTACGACGGTATCAAGTCTCAGGGTGGAGTGAACAAAGGCATGGTCTTCGCCATCTTCTTCATCGTGCTTACGCTCTTCGGAAACTGTATCCTTTCACAGTGCGTGCAGCACACAGGCCGGCAAGCATGCTCGCCTGCACACATTCACTCATACCTTGTCAGGTGACACAGCTCCTAAAGGCCGTTTTATATTTGTGAGACATGTCTTACAGGAAGTACCTGACGATACAGATGCTTTTATGCTTAAATGAAGTGTTTGACAACGTTTGCGGTGCTTCTCTCATCTCCATGGTATTTATAGTTAGTTCTTTATAACCCCAACCAATGATGGCGGTGTGTGCAACATTACAGATATTTAACAGGTACACGACACTGTAGGACTACACTTTATGCAGTCTCTCTGACATCATTTTAGTTGTCAGACACTGTCCAGAGACCCTTGTCTTACAAGGATGAGATTATTGCAATCAAGTACATGTACACATTCACTGTGGATCATTCCCCTTTAACTCTCTGGTGTCAGACACGCTGCTCAATGTGTTCTTGGCTATCGCTGTGGATAACCTGGCCAATGCACAGGAGCTGACAAAGGTACAACTCAAGACCCAAGCCGACCGGAGCTCTCGTACCCTCTGCACCGTCCTGCTGATTCTCTTTTCCTCTGATTCTCTTTCTCGCAGCACATGGTGCTTACAGTAATCCTGTTCTCTGGCACGCCAGTCTCTCCCTCTCTCACACGCTCTCTCCCTCTCTCTCTCTCTCTCTCTCTCTCTCTCTCTCTTTCAGGACGAACAAGAAGAGGAGGAGGCAGCGAGTCAGAAGATAGCCCTGCAGAAAGCCAAGGAGGTGGCTGAAGTCAGCCCGCTGTCCGCAGCCAACCTGTCAATCGCGGCGTAAGTCCTTGTCTTCTCTTCTCCTCCTCTTCTACTCTCCCGGTACCCCCAAACCCCCTCTCTGTCTCTCCAGGTCAGCCCTGCGTCCCCACCCATTTCAGCATAGCCTGTAATACATCCTCCCATACACTAGAGGTCTCCCTCCGGCATCATCAGCCCTTTTAGAATAAAGTGCATATTATCTCTCTTCGAAGGAGACAATCGTTTGAACCCTCCCCACTTCTCCCCCACCTCCCACCCGCCAGAGCCTCATCGTATGGCTTTCAGATCCGCCATATGTTCAGTCTGTAGGTAGCCAATATGTTCATAGTGGAAATAACGCATCGTTATGCCAATTTTTACCGAGGCGCTGCTGTCCAAAGCAGCAGGTCGGGTGCGAGCAGAACCTGGCTGCTGTGTTCTGTCGAAATGTAATACACCCCCCTCTGGGTGTATAGGCTGTCATATACTTCACAGATTTGCTGTCCAATGGGTGGGCAAGTCTGTTGTCATACTGAGCCCATAAACTCTTCTGATTTGTCAGGAACCAGCACAGTGGTTTCCGTTCACCTTCTCAGCCCCAATAGGACTTCGAAAGCGGATTGGGGATTTGCAGGCAGGAGCTTCGCTCACCAAGACAGCATTGTCTCACTAAAGCATGTTAGACAATGGCTCTAGGACTCTTCGTCCCCGGGCTTTTCGTCCCCATGAACTTTTCTTTCCCAGACCCTTCGTCCCTGGATTGTTTGTCCCCAATAATGCTTTGTCCTCTTCCTGCATTATAACCCTATCCCTAACCCTAACCCTAATATCATGGTGATCTGTCCATCGTCCGTCCGTCCATCAGTCTGTCAACAATGATAGCACATTTCTTTATCATTAGGGGATGAAAAATCCAGGGACAAAAAGTCTGGGGATGAAATGTCCAGGGACGAAGAGTCCTGTAGCTTTAGACAATATTCAAATTCAGTTTGGGGAATTCTCGCTTAATCTAAGTTCACTTGTGCCCATGATAAACTTGAACTCACCAGCAGTGAAAACAGGTTCTTTCTCCTCCACGACCATGTAGAGGAATATTATTGGGATTTGATTGCTGAACCCAGAAAAGTGGAATCTGGAAAATCTGGTTCACAAATTTGTGAGGTATGACATCACACGAATGCATGTAGGCAAGTTAGCGTGATAGCCCAACAAGCAAGTATGCCTAAAGCCTGCTGATAATTCCTTCTCAAACTGGCCTGTGCGGGTCAGGCTGGTTCAAGCTGTGTTCTCAAATCTTCCCACTGGGTTTAGCTGTTTTTGACCAGCTGTTTATCAACTCCATGTCTCATCATCACCCTCTCCTCCAGTATGTCCACTGGCTGAACCAGCTTTGCCCAGCTTTCTCCAGCCAAACAACCCAGCAGTGATGTGTCAAAAAGCGTGGAGTTCCAGCTAAGTTTAGCTGGATATTTCAGGAGGAGAAAGCTTGTTGCGATTGTAGTGTGCGTTGCCTTAATCTCACAGCCCTGTTTCCTCCTCAGAAAGGGAGTTCACTCTCAGCGTCTCCACACTACAGAGCCCTTGCTGGACTGGTATTTATTAATTTACTGATTCAGTTCTCTTCAGTTCTTTTTCCTTTGCCCTGCCTCTCTCCTTTTATGCTTTCATTGTTCTGTGTTTGAGTTGTTTTCTGCTGTTGTGTTTGGGTTTGGTTTATGTGGGCTGCTTTTAGCCGTGTCGCTGTAGCTGTGCTATGGGCTGGTGTGGGGCGGGGCTGAGCCACAGAGGGTGGGGCTGAGCGGTGCTGGGGTGGGTCCTCTTTCCTTTTGTTCCCACCCTCTTTTCTAAATCTGTGTTGGATATGGGCCTGGGTGGTGTCTCTGCTCTTTCCAGGGCAATTTGGGGCGACAAATTCTTGGTTTCCCTTGTAAACCTTCATTCATTAATTTCTCTTAGTAGATTTCTTACTGCCTCGGTGCTCCTATCTGCTGTCCATTGTTAAGCACCTTGTGAACTTTGTTTGAGAAGTGCTTTATCATTATTACAGTTGACTCAAGAATTATTAGCACCATTCATGAAAATCGGCAAATATTATTATGTAAATAACCAACGCATGCAATAAGCCATATTATCAAGTTTAAGTTAAGTTTTTTGAGTTGTAGATTTTTTCTCCCTTAATGTACCTTTGAAAAATGTTTGGCCCAGTCTGAACCACCTACCAGAGGTGTCATGAGTTCAGCTAAAATATCCTAGCATTTAGTGAAATTCAATGCACTATCAATCTAAACAAGATCCCCTGGACCACTGAACTACCCCTCAGCATCAATAATCCTCCACCATATTTTACTACGGGTGCTTTTCATTGTCTGCAGCCTTTTTAAAAAAATAGTTGTCTGAGGAACTTAATAATCACAGGAGTTCAATGAATTACCTGGGTTTTTCTTTGCTACCATAACCATCCTCCTCACTGTTTGTTGGGGCAGCATTTACCAGTGTCTGCTTCTTGCCTAGTTTGCCTCTTTTGTAGACCTAATTAGCATCTTGATTGTTGCTCTGAATGTACTTTGTGTTATTTTCAACGGTATATGTATTTCCTTAAATGCTTCACCTGATTTCTGCTGGTCAACTATCACTTGTCTCTTTTGAATTGACTGCATTGATTTTTCCTAGTCTTGATGGATGGCTGAGGGATTTTACTCGTGCTACCGTATTTTTATACCCTGAAAAAACAGTCTGCAAAACAAATTCTGGCAAGAAGACCAATTTTCTTTTTTAAATCCAATTTAGAGGTCCTATATTTTCCCCAAGTTTGCGTATTCTTGGATGACAATTTAGGAGGTTTATAAAATTTTTAGAAAATGACCCCATATTCAAACCATTTGATGGCAGCCATTCTCTCTCTCTCTCTCTCTCTCTCTCTCTCTCGAGAAACTGGCAGTTTTGATCAGGTGCCGTCACTACGAAGATAAGCTCTCATTTGATTGGCCAGCAGTCATGTTGAAACCTGGAAAAATGTTTAGTTAGGGCTACGAGGGAGACAGAGGTGGAGAAGGACAGTCATTGTTGTTGGGAACAGGGTTTGATTCAGAGCAGGTGTGTTTGTGACATTGTAAATGTCAGGAATTTCAAACTGTGTGTTTCTAACAGCGAAGCGCAGAAGGAAGGTCTTACAGCCAAACTGGGGGGTCCTCAAAGTCAACCCTCTCTGAAATAGGATACAGTGTTTCCCATGATATGGGTCCTTTAATCTTGGCCATCTTGATACATTGAAAGTTTAAACAAAAAAATACAAAGTGCCGAAATTAAAATCTTAAAGACCCTCATGTTGTCTGTGTTGTATGGTTCTAATTGGTTTATATGTTGGCATGTTGTTTTTTTTTTTTGTTGTTGTGACAATTGTGGTCACAGATCTCATTTCTGCAATGGCTTTGATTTGATGTTTGGATAGTATATAGCCCTCTGCCAACTCATTTCACTTTTTGAAAGACACAGCATTGCAAATGCACATAACAACCCCCGCAAGGGAAAATGAAACAGTCCTCCAGGGAACTTCCCAAATTTCCAGATGGCTTAGTCTGCCAGGAGGAGTGCTAATAAATTGACCCCAGTATTTTTTGAGGGAAAATATTTTCACTGTGTAATTGAGGCTCACAGACCTGTCCCTCATGAGTTGGGGTGTTTGGTGCTGAAAACCGAGCAGACAGTCCTGACGCCTCCTCCTGTGTGGGGAGGCGACACATGCAGGCGAGGCCTGGGTGCAGTTTATCAGAGCAAATGAACCCTTTGTTACATGACTCTTTTCCTCTCTACCTATTAAGAGTGATGGGTGGGTTTGTTTACTTTTGTAACCACTAAGCAACAAAGGGTTAAAAATTTTGTCAAATTTCTAAGTTCAGATTTTTCAGTTGGGTAATTTCTTTATTTTACACAGCAAAATTTGGCTCATTTTCATGAAGGGTGCCAATAATTCTTGAGTTGATTATTATTATTATTATTTATTATTATTATTACGTTGTATTATTATTATCTGTACCACCATCTGTTGTTTCTCTCAAACTGGCCCATCCCTGGCTGTCGGTTTTGGAGAATGCTGTCAGTATCCATCTCACTGCTGTTGCTGGTTTTCAGCGCTCTGTCCACTGTGCAGTGGCCCTGAAAGCACCTCTACAGTGTTATACAGTCCCAGAACGAAATACAGCCTTTCTCTCATTTTATCCCCCTCTCCTCGCCCTCTCTCTCTCTCCCTCTCTCACTCTGCCCTCTCTCCCTCTCCCCCTCTCTCTCTCTCTCTCTGCCCTCTCTCCCTCTCCCCTCCCTCTCTCCCTCTCTCTCTCTCTCTCTCTGCCCTCTCTCCCTCTCCCCCTCTCTCTCTCTGCCCTCTCTCCCTCTCCCCCTCTCTCTCTCTGCCCTCTCTCTCTCTCTCTCTGCCCTCTCCCCCTCTCTCGCTCCCTCTCTCTCTGCAGTAAGAACAGCAGAAGAACCATAAGAGCTCTAAGTCCGTGTGGGAGCAGCGCACCAGTGAGCTGAGGAAGCAGACCCTGATGACCAGCAGGGAGGCGCTGTACAACGAGCTCGACCCGGACGACCGCTGGAAGGTGAGCGGGGGGCCCAGGATGGGGGTGGAATTTTAGGATGGGGCCAATAAGATCAGGGTCACCCTCATTAACGCCCCGTCTCGCAGGTTTCGTATTCCCGGCACATGAAGACGCACCTGGACCGGCCACTCGTGGTGGACCCGCAGGAGAACCGCAACAACAACACCAACAAGACGAGGCCGAGCGACGGGCCAGAGGAGGAGCAGCGGCTCAGCCAGCTGCGCGCCGAGGAGTTCCTGCGGAAGCAGGCGCGCTGTAACGAGAGGGGCCGGGGCCAGCCTTTCGAGAGAGGCGACTCCTCCGAGTCGCACTGCAGTCGCCGGGACCAGGAGCTGGGCCAGGACCGGGACGAGGACCGGAACAGAGACCCCCACCGGCGGCACCGGCCGGCAGCCGGCCGCGCCAGAGACGGGCCAGCTCCTCCCCGCATGGTGGAGAGGGCGGGGCCACGGAGAACCGTAAATCCCGCCAGCACCGTAAACCCCCCGAGGATGAGGACGGGGGCGGGGGGGGGGGAGGGGGGCAGGGGTGGCGGCCGAGGGGGACGCCACAGAGGACCGGGCGGAGAGGGGAACCGGAGCAGCAGGGGGACGGACGGCGACTGCGAGCACACAGAGGGCGGGGAGAGACGGCAGAGACGCCATCGCCACGGCGCACAGTCCACCAATGAGAACGAGGGGAAGAGGGAGAGAGACAGGGACCGGGGCCGACAGCACAGAGTCAGGAAGTGAGTGGCACATTGGGGGGGGTTGATGGAATCTGTATGCCCACTGTTGCAGTGCTTACAGCTCACCTTTCAGTGTGCTAATATCACTTAAATCTGCTTTAGCTTTACTCAGGGGCCCCTATACAAGTCTGTCAGATACAGCTCCTGTATTCAAACCTGTGGAGGTTGAGGCCTATTTTAAATTCTAGTGGAGATCCCAACGTTTGCAATGATCCCAAATTTGTCCTGCTAAATCACAGGGAAATGTGTATAAAATGATGTACAAGATCTAGATATTTTCTATTTGATGTAATGCTGTGGGCATAAAAAAGTGGCATCCTGGGTATGAATATTTTTCTCAATATAAGTATGATGTAACTTTAGTGAAGCGCTGCAATCAGCAGATGCAGAGTATATGTGTGACTTTGTCCTAAACTATGAGAAAAATGCTTTTCCAGCCTTTCAAGCAACTTAAGGAAAAACTTAAGCGAAGAGTTAGAGTTTAAGGGGCGAACTCCATCCCTGCTCAGCCAGAGTCTGTTGGGTTTTGGTGTGTTTTCACACACGTGATTAACTTAAGTAAGATAACGGCTGAAGTATCAGCTCATGTTGGCTGTTGATTGACAGGAGAGTACAAGAGCCTGCGGGTGCTGTAACCCTCCAGCACTGGAGTCTGACATCCCAGCTCTCCGGGTTAAATCATCATTTCACCGTTTAATCCTTCCTTCTTGCCTCCCTCTTAATTCTACCCCATGTTTTTGTCTCATCTCCCCTCCACAGGGAAGGTCATGGTAACGGTCCCACCCTCTCCACCACCCGGCCCATTCAGCAGATCATGCCTCGCCAGGACAGTCAGTACAGTGAGGACATGGACAATGTCATGAACAGCAAGTTGGCCACACAGCCCCCGGCAACGCGCAACCACACCCCCAACCCCCACACCCTCTCCAATCACAGCCTCTCCAACCTGGCCAGTCCCGCCCACAACCCTACCCTACCCAACAGCACCGCCCACAACACTGTCAGTACCCCTGGCAGAAAAGCCCCCGATGACAGCTTAATCCTGACCAACCCCGTCTCCACACCCGTCAACCTCAATAGGAACAGCACCAGGAAACCGGAGCACACCGCCATCGATATGCCACCCATGTACCCCTCAAACAACGCCATTCTGCAAGGTGAGGGTCGGGTTGAGGATGTGATTGAAATGTTTTCAGTTGTACATTCTGATGTAACAAAAGGCCCTGTCTTGTTTACAAACAGGCTTCCAATCACCTTGGTACGTACGTAGGACCCTTACTTGTTTGGAACTAGTCGTTCAATGGGTTCCATGAACTGACACACTCTAACAAGAAAGCGTCTTGTGCCTTGCACGGCTTATGTCACGGCACATTGTCTGTGGTTTCTGTGAGTTAGTTTTGTATTGGTCTTTTTGTAGAGCTCCTGCGCTCCGAAAACTTCGGAAAAATCTTTGATTAAAAAATCCTTTCCCAGAAAAGAGCCGATATTCAGCATCTACACATGCCATTTCTTGCCTCAAAAATGTTCTGATGCAAACTCAATGATTTAATAATACATGAAATTGATCAAAAGCTACCGTCGCCATCCTATCTTTATGAGCCAAATGACAAATCGGCAGCTTGTTGGAAGACATTTTGGGATTTTCTTCACTGGGAAGGAATCGCTTGTTGTTACCTTGAAATTTTGCTGAATCAAGTACCGAACTAGAGCATTTTGTATGCTTCCCTCTGACTTGAGGCTGTCCTAAGCATCTGTATTTCCTAAAAATGCTCCTTACTTAGGACGCTTCCTTGAAAATGAGCCACTGAGTGCTGATCATTTTCAGTAGAGTTCTAGAACACTAGCTGAGAACATTCTGCAAGCTGGTTAAGGCCCAATCCACAAGTACCTGAATATTTTTTTTTTTTGTATCCCCCCCGACGACGATAGTCGGTAGATACTATGGTTTAGTTCCGGGGCAGAGATTTTCTGTTCCGGGCTCTGGAAGCGACAATCATTACAGGAGTTTTTTCTAATTGTGCACAGGCGAAGATATTTATTTGACAATGCTCAAGACTGATTTTCGGCAATTTTGGACGTCCAATATGGCTGCCGGTGGCCATTTTGTCCGAAATTTGGGGACCGGGGAGATACACGACTCCCTGTGGCAACCGAGTTATCTAGTTTAAACTGATATTTTTCTCCTCATTTTAAAAAAAAAAAATTCTGTCCACACAACCTCCTTTTAGAAAATATCTCCATCCACATGAGAACACAAAAATGGCGTAAAACGCTCAAATCAACATTCCTGGCCAGTAGGTGGCGATAAGGTCCACATTTATCAGTGTAATGCCAGAGAAGAACATCACTCAAGGCAGCAGTGGGCTTGCGCAAGATGAGCCATGACGAAAGCAAAGGCTGCCTTTTATATGTCCACACAAATACACAAAAGAAAAAATCTTCACTTTAAAATGTGTTTAAAAATAGCAGTTTTATTCACCAAAAATGCCGTTTACGTGCGGACTATAGGCCAAAACGCAAAGAAAAATATCCGTTTTCAAAAATATCCGAGTACGTGTGGACCGGGCCTAAAACTGCCTCTCTCTCATGGACATCCACTGTGCTCAGAGCTTGAAAGCGTCTGTTTTCATTTCTTGAGCTGGCTTTGATTTGTCTGAAAGCTCAATCACAGTTAAAGGCAGGGAGGTGTATACGACCTCCCCGAGATGACTGGTCATCGCCTCTGGATGTGTTTCGCAGGCTTTGCCCCGTGGTCAGTGCCTGTGTTCTCTGAGCAGGGAGCAGCAGTGAGCCATACTGCCATTCTCTCCTCTTTACTTTTCTCTCGTTCACTCTCCTCTCAATATCTTCTCCCATCTTTACAAACGCCCCATCTCTAAAATTCAAATTCAGTTCATTGCCTTTGACGGCGCATTGGTGCTATGTTCCCAGAGCAACAATTTGCATAAGATCAAAACGAACAATCACAGCATCGACTATGTAATACATATTAATATTGACTCCTTCCTCTCACTGTCCCTGTCCTTATCTCTCTCTCTCTCTCTCTCTCTCTCTCTCTCTCTCTCTCTCTCTCTCTCTCCGAAGTTAATAAAAATGCTAACACTGAGCCCCTACCCAAGAAGGACGATGAAAAGAAAGGGGATGACGATGATGACGGAGGAGACGAGAACGGGCCCAAACCAATGCCTCCCTACAGCTCCATGTTTATCCTGTCCACCACCAACCCGTAAGCATCTGCACATGCCCTGCTGTCCGTACACACGTCTGCCTCAGCGTCTGTCCTTCTGTCACTGGGCCAGTCTGCCTATACATGTAGGTCCAGGACAGAGAGAAACACACAGGACTCTTGGGTTGAGGTCAGGTAAAAGTTTGGTGAGGTTAGGGTAAGTTTTGTTGATGCTGAAGACTAGACTTCACGCTTCTTTTGATTTGACAAACCACACCCAGGGACTCAGAGCAGTCCTGTCAACTCTCATGCATTCAGCGTGAGTTTTAATGGCATATTTACGTTCCCCTAGCCTGACTCCGCCAGCCTTCATACTTCCGCTTAATTTCATTTCGCTTCAGTATTCAGTCTAATCACGCGAAGCTCTGCCCCATTTACCTCAGCAGAAAGTACGCCGACCAATGAACAGAAGGCGCCAAGTTTGAAATTGTAGTCTTCGAAATCAACAATGGCTACGGACATAGATACACTGGAGGCCATTCGCTCTGTCGTGGAGAAAATCCCGGGTATCAGCGACTTATAGCCACAACAAGATGAATGTTTGGTTAGTTTTTTGAATTGAAATGATGTTGTAGCGCTACTCCCTACAGGTTGTCATATCTACTTAATAGCCATCATGAAATAGGCACCCTGTTCATCTCTGTGAGAGACTGCCGAACCACCTCAGCTAGCTTGTAGCTTCTAGTGTTACATTGCCCGCGAATTTCACACTATTTAAGTTAGCAGCGAACTTTTTAAAAGCCATGTTTTTGTTCATGTCACAAGACCTATTCGCTGTCTCAGTGTTATGTTGACATTATCCATGAATGAAATGGCTGTCTGAGACAGCCAAATGCTTAGAGCCAAACTGTGTTGCTATAAAGTTAGATAGCGAGCTCGGTATGATGTTAGCGCAAGTATAGTTAACGGTTCAGTTTTCGTGCCAATGCAGATTTCATCCTGATGTAAATAATGCATTATTCTCGCTGATTCTGCCGTTGGTTTTGGGCCTCTTATGTTTTTTTAACAGCAGCAGTATCTGCTGGAAAAACGATAGCTCAACAGTTCGTTTCTTGTAAGAAGAACAGAAAGAGCACCTTTGGTTCTTTTAAGTGAATGAGTGAAGGCTAAAATTTGGTAGATGGGCATATGTATGGGTACAGTATTAACTTTAATGTACTGATCAGTTTGTTTTCGCTGCATTCCTGGTATGAAGGACTGTAGTTTCCAGCGGAAGTACTAGGCGGCTGAGCCGGCGCATAACATACATCATCGCCAAGCGTTAGTGATTAGTTTACGGGTACACCAATGATTTTAAACTTCTGACAAGTGCCCACCCACCAGGAAGTAAACACTTGTCAATGACAATTACCCAGACTCTGTGTACGAAGCAAAGCGAAGTAGCAGAGTCTGGTTTTACCAGGCTAACGTTCCCCTGCTGTAGTCAGCAATTATTCAATCGACGCATATGTAAGAGATTCTCGCGCGGAAGTTATGCGTGTGTTTCATTATCGTTTAAATGAAATATGATAATTGGAAGCGATGGAATGCATGAAGACAATTCAAATGATCTTATTTCATTTAAACAATTTAACTGATAATGAAACATGCATTGCTTCCGCGCGAGAATCTCTTACATATGTGTTGATTGAATCATTGCTGACTACAGCAGGGGAACGTAAATATGCCACTAAAACTCACACCGAATGCTTGAGAGTTGACAGGTATGCGTTATAAATGAAAACTGACCACACCTGATGATGTTGAGAGTTTTTGGAGTTTCTGTAATGGTAATTTAAATGAATGATTGAAAACAGGTCATGACCAATCATTATTTTTAAGGGATGGCTTGAGCTTCCCCTGTTGCCGGTTCACCAGCCGCCACTATTAGAAATCATTAGTGAAGAGTGAATAGTGATTTATTTTGAGTTAGGTCAGCGAGCAGTAATTATTTAGCTAGGTAGTCAAGTCAGTGATCCATTGACAAGATTGATTAGCCAGTAACCTAGTTCGCTGGCAACTGGTTTACACTCTAACTAACGTTGGTCAAATGTTTAAATTGGTGCAAGCTAGCTACATTATAGGATAGTTAGCTGGTTGGGTCAACTAAGCATAACATGCAGTTGCTACAACCTACCACTCCAGGCTATCTTGCCGTCTTGCTTTTTGCTTTGAAAACCAGGTGGATCATTGGACATGTACTATTTAGTCAAATAGGGGGTCAGCATGTTGGAGAAAAATTCAAGTGGTGTAAATTACAGTTGACTTTAATGTAGAAAAACAACACGTAGAGTTACAAAATCTTGAAATAGTTGGAGGCATTAAAAATTGCAGAAAGCACTTCTGAAGTGAAAGTCTGTGGGTAAAATAAATGAGAACCGACACCAGCATGACTTAGTCACCTCAAAACTGTGTACAGTAATGTGAGTGTGTCAGTGTGAGTCAGGTATACACTTGATGGGGGTGTGCGCGGTGCCGTGGGTGTAGGGCCTGCATGTGACGTGGCGTGTATCTCCGGCTGCAGCTTCCGCAGGCTGTGCCATTACATCGTTACTCTACGCTACTTTGAGATGTGCATCCTGCTGGTCATCGCCATGAGCAGCATCGCCCTGGCTGCAGAGGACCCCGTCCAGCCCGATTCCGCCCGCAACAACGTGAGCTGGCTCTCTCTTTCATCGCCCCTCTCAACCACAACCATAGTTCTCACCCTCACTGATTTTTCATTGACCACCCTGTCTGCCTCCCTCTGGTTCCAGGTGTTACGGTACTTCGACTACGTCTTCACCGGTGTCTTCACATTCGAGATGCTGATCAAGGTGAGGATGACCCGTCTGTACTGGAACCTGTAGTCCTTTTGCCATCCTATCCTGACACACTGCGCACTGTACAACACTGGAACAACCACTTATTGCAAAATTACAACTGTAACCACTCATCGGTCCCATCTTAAGTTCTGCAAGTGCTTTTTGCACATCCTTACAGGTATACTAAGTAGGATTTACCTCAAAAAACTGTATTGACTCATACAAAAATAATCCCTCTCAGTCATCGCTTATGGCCCATTAAAAGTTTGAGGTTATTTCTGTATCTCCAGAGACCCTGCCACATGCCCGTATGCTTTTATTTATTTTTTTTGTACGGGACATCTCTGGGTGCCAACCTTTGGGCAGCGGGCGTGTAGCCCCGCAGTGCAGGATTCTGTGAAAGCTTGACGATCCAGATGCCTGGGAAGAAGCTATGAGAATGGAATACACAGTGCAGAAAAAAGGAAATATTGAGAGACAAAACGCCAAGTGGACAATGTAAATCTGGGGTTGGTTTACACCCACTGGTGAGTAGGAAAGGAGTTTGACTTTTTTTTTTTTTTTTGCGCAGGTAAGTGCCGGTGGTCAGCTTAGTTAGCTTGCTTAAGTATTTGTTTCTCCATTACAGCAGATATTAAGTACAAAAAATAGTAGCTAGCTACCACTTTAAGTATAAGCAGTGTACCTACATACTAAGTCCTACTATCGGCCAATGCAAATAACTTTTCGTTTCGAGAAAATGACCCTTGTGGTATGCGTTGCTGAATTTAATCTTAGAATCTTATCAAATACACAAACCCCTTCGCGGCAGTCTCAAACCAATGTAATCGGGAGCTCAGCGCTACATTGTCTGTCATGACCAGGTAACCAGGTATCATACGATAGCTAACACTGGTGTTGGTGGTGTATTTTTTATGATGTTGCAAAACTGGCATAGCAATGTTGTCATATAGAATGTGGTCATATTGGTCTGGAGCCACAATACAGAGTAATTTTGAGCTGAACAGCTAAATATTATAGCGCTATCTTACTGTTGTTTTTACAAGGTGATATTGTATATAGCCCTGAGCACTGCTCAAATTACAGTCAAAGAGCAGGCGCATCTGGTGTGGTTGAGCTAAAGAGGAGGGGCCAACTTTGAATGTTGTGTTGACAAAACAGCAATGGAAAAATCCTACTCAGTACACCTTTAAGGTCTTTGTAAACAGGCCTAATGTGTGAAACACATTGTTTTGCATTGACTGTCCTGTGTAAAAGCCGCTATAACTGGATGATAATACACTGTGCTGTGAGTGACACAAGACACAGTATGTCCTGACACTGTGCTGTGCTGAAGTCGTGAGGATCAAACTCACTGCAAAACCAGAAAAATAAGTTGGGCTGGAGTATTTCCCTCTAATAGTTGGGTGTAATTTCTATGTTTTTTATTTATTATTGTATTGAATACTACAAATTCTCAGTGAGATGACATTTTATGACTATTTTCCAGATTTGCTAATGGGGTGAGGAAATTCAGTTTCTCTAAACATTATCTTTAAATCAGCTGGTATTATCTACAGTGCCTGACAAAAGTCTTGTCGCATAAGGACATAGTAACTAAAAATAGCATATAACTTTATTTCAAACCAATCAATTGTTACAATAAATGGTCCATTTTAATGTCAAGGGCTTTCACATTAATAATTTGGTGCAAAATGAAACCGTCAAAAAGTGTTCTGATGTTCACAGCTTGGCTAAGCCCATAACATCTGTTTTTGCTAGGACAAAAGTCTTGTCGTCTCTTCAGATGATGCAACAAATCGCAGATTCGAGTTTAACCTAGGACAAATACTGTAATTAACACATTCCCAGATGTGTATAGAAATAACCCCAGCACACCAGACTTTCATATGAGGTGCGACTAGACCTCTGACAACATACCAAAGATTCAACCACAGACCAAAGTGCTGATCATCAAGAGCCTGAAGACTGAGTCTGCTGCTGAGGTGGCAGACATCTTTAATGTATCCAAATGTCAAGTGGAGGGATGAGAAAAAAGATTTGAAGAAACTGGTGACGTTCATGGCAAGCGCAGGTCAGACAGACCCCGGTATGACAACTGTTTGAAAGGACCGTTTGTTGCTTCAACTGTACGAGGCTAGCCCTTCTTCAACTACAGCGAAGCTACATGAGGAAATGTCACCAAAAATCCCGGTATCTCTGTCAAATTCTCTCTCAAAGTGGTTTTCATAGCCAAATTAGTACACAGAAGTCTGCATTAAACAGAAAACAAAAAACCTGCATTGCATTTGCCAAGGCCCACAGCTCGCGGAAAGGATTGATACTGGAAAAGTAGCTGAAAGTTAATTTTTCTGGTGAATCATCCATTGAACTGCATGCCAGTCGCCGTACAAGACCTGTTGGAACCCTCATGGACCCAAGATTCTTCCAGAAAACAATCATGTTTGGTGGAGGAAAAATCGTGGTTTGTTGTTACATCCAGTATGGGGGTGTGAGAAAGATCTGCAGAGTGGATGGCAACATTAACAGCCTGAAATATCAAGAGGTTCTTGCTGCCCTACTTATACTGCTGCTCCTTCTCATTCTTCTGCCTCAATGTCACAGTTCCTGAAAGCGAAGAAGGTGAAGGTACTCCAGGATTGGCCAACCCAGTCACCTGACATGAACATTATTGAGCATTTCAGGGGTAAGATGAAGGAGGAGGCTTGGAAGATGAAACCATAGAATCTTGATGAACTCTGGGAGTCCTGCAAGACTGCTTTCTATGCCATTCCAGATGATTTCATCATCAAGTTATTTCAGTCATTGCCAAGACGTATGGATACAGTCCTCCAAGCTCATGGGAGTCATACGCAATATTAATTCTTTTTTCCAAGGCACCATGACTTTATGTTCTGATATTATTGTGGCATATTTGTGTATTCAAAATAAAGCGTATGTATAATTTCCACATTTTTTTTCAATTCGACAAGACTTTTGTACAAGCAAAATCGGACCTTTCTGTACAAATTAAATTATAAAACTCAATCAATGACACAAAACTCTATTTTGGTATATTTCGCATAATCTAGAGGGCTTTGCCTTTCATATAAGCCATTTTTGATTCCAATTGATCAACTACAAGTCAGGTTATTATTTGTTGTTCCTACAACTTGGATAAGTGACAAGACTTTTGTCAGGCACTGTACTTAAAGAGTATAAAAATATGATTTTTGGTGTCATTCCAAGGTTAAAGCTCTTGTTAAGACTGACTGTATTGTTCTGTTCAAATTAATTTAAAAATTAGACCTCACTCTTGGTGTCTTCAGCCATTTCTAATCCAGGGTCTGCCACCCAGTGGACTCAGAGAGGTCCTGGCGTCCCCGATCTTAAGCTAAAAAGACTCAAAAAGGGTGATATTTGAGAGCACTGATCTAGGGTCAGTTTTTTTTATGATGGATATCAGCAGTGACTAGTGTGGCCTGTGTTTCAGATGGTGGATCTGGGCCTGGTGCTGCACCAGGGCTCCTACTTCCGAGACCTGTGGAACATCCTGGACTTTATAGTGGTTAGTGGTGCCCTGGTGGCCTTTGCCTTCACGTAAGTGTCACCCCGGAAAAATCCCCCTCCTCCCTCTCTCCCTTCCTCCTCCACCCCCCCTGCCTGCGGCCCAGTCTGCCCCCTGCTGGCCCAAACGCCACAGCGCAGCACCGCTGGCACCTTGGAGCCCAGACAGCCCATCGCTCAGTCTTCCCTGTCTCTCTCTCTCTCTCTCTCACTCACACACTCGCACGATGCCACACTCCGTCTTTCACCTCCCTCCCACTCGAGCACATCTCTATCTCTCTCTCTCTGTCTCTCACTTAGTCTTACTGTCTCTCCTGCACATGCGCCTTCTGTTTGTTTCACTCACCTATACACACTTACGTGTTCTGTCTCACACTCACACACATACACACTCACCTCTGGCTCTCACTTGTCATGCTTGCTGTTTGCATCCATCCGCCTTGTGTGTATGTGTCTGTCTGTCTCTCTCTCTCTTGCCTCCATCTCTCCTCTCGGCGGAAATTGGAGAGCATTCACGGGCCACCACTTTTCTCTCCAACTCTTCTCCCCACTCCCCTCACAAGGTTCACTACAACCCAAGCCTTCCATTCTCTCTATCCTTCTCTTTCACTCTTTCTCTCTCAATTTATTTCTGTCCTTCTCTCTCACTCCTTCTCTCTCTTTCTCTCTCACTCTTTCTCCTGATCTTCCTGACACTCGCGCTATCACACTCTTCCCCATCACCAAACTGTCCCTCAGCCCCACGCATCCCACATTAGTGGCAGCCTAACCCTCCCCCCCCGCCCTACGTATGCCCCCCCTCCCCCCCCCCCCCCTCCTCACCCTCCCAGCGTTTGGGTGAGGACCCCAGGCACCTGTAACCCTTTAGCGCCCAGGCGGTTTCTGGAGCGACGAGCCTCGGCCCTGGCGGAGCAGGTATTTCGGCCTTCGTCGTCTGCACGTCCCCGGGGGAGGGGTTGTGCGAGGCCCCGAGTCAAGGCGGGACCACCAGGCGGGAGCGAACGGCAGCGTTGACCGAGGCCTCGGGACGGAATGACTTTACTTTAGATAGCAAAGATATCTGGATATATGTGCCTGCACTCACGCGTATGTGTACTTCCTCCTCAGTCACTGCTGCCTGTGTATTAGGGGTTGATTTTTTGTGTTAGTGTGTGTGTGTGTGTTTGTCTGTGTTTGTGAGACCATGTTTGAGCTCACGGTAACTCCTGAGTAAAATTCATTTTTAGAGAAGCACATTGTCTCCAGTGACATGGCAATGCAAGGGTCACTTTGTGTTATGGTATTATACGATACCTTCATCTGTCGACAGTGTTATATCATTGAAGTTGACTGCATTGGAACCCATATTTTTTGTGGCCATTTTGTTTTTTTTTTTTTTTTGCTCTTGTTAAAACAAGATTATGTGGGCGATATTGACCATGTCCCCAAATTGAACATCTCTGCCCACGCTTCGGTTTGATTCACTGAATTCAGTTACTGTTGAGTGTCATTGACATTTCCCCAACGAGCAGTTTATTTTTACCAGCGGATAAGCTCTCTCGCGTGACGCATCTGTGTTTCTCTGTACTGAGATTTTGCTTGCTGTTCCCTTCAACGTGCGAGGATTGGTCAGAGTTTGGGGAAACGGCAGGACTGGGGAAGGGGTACACGTACGCGTGCGCGCGTGGCACATATATGCATATGGCGATGCGAATGGCTGTATGCTAGATACATGCACTGTATGCATTTGCAGAACCTATCGCACCCCTTGGTGTGACTGCAGCTCATGGTGCACACTGATAGGTTTGTGATTGGCTAAAAAAAAAAAAAAAAACACTCCACTGCAATCCTTCACCAGCATGATTCCCTAATGGGACAGCCTTCCCTTCTTCCTTCCTCAGTCTCTCCTTCCTGCTCCCTCCTCACTACATCCACTAGCAGCTGGACTGGCTTTTTTAGGATGGGGGGGAGGGGGTGTTACTAGATATCTGATCCCAAGAGCATGGCAAGTCCATACCCTCCCCACCCCTCCTCCACCCACCTTCCTCTTCCTCCTCCCCTCCGCCGCCGGTTTGGCTGGGGCTCCAGGGTGGCAGCAGCGCCCCCTGCCTGTGAGCCTGGACCCTGCCCCCCCACCCCCCACCCTTGGATGTGCTCAGTGTCTGCGCCGCGACTGCCCTCTGCACCCTGCAGCCGCTGTCGGCAGGGCACTGCCTCTTTATATCTGTCCATATCTATGTCATCTATCTCTGAGCGAGGCCTGCGTTTCACACCAAACACACTCTCTCGTCGTGTCTTACTGGGGAGGGGGCCGAGGCGCCATCTGAAGACAAAGTCCCATCAGGACAGACAGACAGACAGACAAAAAAAACTTACCAAGTATTTTAATCTTGTATTTAAACTTAAAACATTTACTTCTATAACATTTTTTTCAGAAAAATAAAAAGATTCTGCCTATGATGTGAGAGAATTTTGACTCGTATAGATTTGTCCATGGGACAAGTGTTTAATGGTGCAAGTGAAATTTTCTACCCCACGGAAAAATCTAAATATGAGTCAAAATGATCTCACATCAGGGGCAGAATTATTTTTTCTAAGAGCAAATGTAATGGAAATACAGTAAGTGTTTCGAGCCCAAATACAAGAATAAGATTCTTGGTATGATTTTTTTTGCAGTGCAGATGGACCCATTAGAGCAGCAGTGACCTCTCCTGGAGATCCACCATCCTCTTGGTTGTTATTCCAACCCTAGTTTGGCACACATGATTCTGCGGATTGGACGCTCAGCAAGGTCCCTGGTTGTTGATGGAGGTGTGCTTTGTTTTGGCCGTATTGAAAAACCTATGTGATGGTAGATCTCCAGGAACAGGGTTGGCGACCGCTGCATTGGTGGAGAAACACAAGACCCTGGGGCGAACTGACGGGTGGAGAATGCAGGCAGAACTGTTCCCCGGGTCAAATTCTACCTCCCTCAGTGGAGTCGCAGGAGACATGCCACAGAATCCAATACAGCACAATGATTAGATTGAGTGTTGCCGTACAGTACACTGCAGATGGAAAGATCATTCCCCGTGGAGATGATTATTGTCATTTTAATTATGTCTGGCGAATATTTATTGCTTGGTCTGAGAGAATGCTTTACGGTCCTTCCAGCAGGCTGCCTGTTTCATAACACAGGAGACACTAGCGTCCCACTCTCTTCTCTCGGAAGACTCTTCTAGCAGATACACTCCTTGTCGAGGCAGGAGAGAAAACGGAAAGATGACATAGTGGATCAGATGGCAATTATGTGTTCAGAATCTCCAGATCTGAAGACCTGAATACTGTAAAAGCGAGAACAAAGACTGGAAGATGGTTTCAGTGCTAACCTTACGGGTTCAGATGTGTTTAACCTCTGCATGTCACTGAAACATAATCTTCCTATGTCTGGTTTTACAGTTGGAATGTCTGATGTGTTTGTCACTGTGTCCGGGCGTGATAAGATCACAAGTGGATATGAAAATGAGCGCGTGCGTGAATTCGTTCCTGCACGTGTGTGTTTTGTCCAGGTTTGAGTATGTGTCCTGACCAGTTAATTTTTCACTGTGTGAAAAAGTCTCCTTTACTGAAAAGATCTCAGCAGTTGCATTAATGATTTCCGGTCTGTCGGTTTTGTTACTGCTAAGTCACTTACGGCTGACAAAAGCCATGAAAAGCTTTTGCCATAATTTGGATGACTGAACTTCATGACACAAAGAGCCAATCTTTTTTTCGACGCTGCTCTGAGCCCTGCCCTCAGGAGTGACAGTGCTTTCGCAATAACTGAGTTCCTGAACTTCCCAGGTACTACACCACATTATGCAGAATCTAAAGAAGTAGGTCACTTGTGTGTTGAGACTTATCGTGCTCTAGCGGTTTTGAGTTATACAACCCCGCTTCCAGAAAAGTTGGGACACTGTGTAAAATGTAAATAAAAGCAATGCAATGATTTACAAATCATTTCAACCCTATATTTTATGAAAAAATTGAGCAAAGACAACATAGCGAATGTTGAAACTGAAAATATCTGTTCATTTTGAATTTGATGCCAGCAACGCATTTGAAAAAAGTTGGGACAGAGGCATGTTTACCGCTGTGTTGCATCTCTTCTTTTCACAACACTCTAAGTGTTTGCAAACTGAGGATACCAACTTCTGTAGTTCTGTCAGCAAAATGTTTTCCCGTTCTTGCTTGATGTTGGATTCCAGCTGCTCAAGACTTTGCAACCTCCTTTGTCATATTTTTCATTTCGTTATTCGTTAAATGTTTTCAGTGTGTGACAGGTCTTGACTGTTGGCAGGCCAGTTTAGCACTCAAACATTTCTACTATAGAGCCGTGTTGTTGCAGTACATGCAGAACATGGCTTGGTATTGGCTTGCTGAAATAAGCAAGGCCTTCCCTGAAAAATATATCTGGATGGCTGCATATGTTTCTCCAAAACCGGTATATACAGTGTACAGTAGTTCATCATTAATCCTGTTCTCACAGATTTACTAGTCACCCATTCGATGTGCACTTATGCACCCCCATGCCATCACAGGTCCTGGCTTTTGGACTATGTGCTGATAACAACCTGCATGGTCCCTCTCCTCTTTAGCCCAGTAGATGCCGCGTCTATAATTTCCAAAATGAATTTCTCATTTTAATTGGTCAAACTACAAGACAGTTTTCATTTTGCCTCAGTCTATCTTAAATGAGCTCGAGCCCAGAGAAGGCAGCAGTGTTTCTGGGTCTTGTGCGCATGTGGGTTTATCTTAACACGGTGGAGTTTTTACTTGCATTTGTGGATGCTGCGATGAACTGTGTGCAATGACAGTGGTTTTCAGAGGTGTTCCTGAACCCATTTGATTTCCTCGACAAAGTCCCGTCTGTTTTCAAGGCAATGTCGCCTGATGGTTTAATGATGTCATGTACCGTAGATTTTTAAATTCCCCAATTCTATGCAATTTCATGTTGAGAAACATTATTCTGAAATTGTTGAGCTATTTGCCCATGCAGTGTTTCACAGAGTGACGAGGTCCTCGCTATCCTTACCTCTGAAAGACTCTGCCTCCTTGGATGTTCCCGTTTATTTATACCCAATCATGTTACTTACCTGATGCCAATTAACCTAATTAGCTGTGGGATGTTCCACTAGGTGTATTTTTTGTTGCATCATATAACTTTTCTACTGTTTTGTTGCCCCTGTCCCAAAAAAAACTAAATTTCTAAGTTTCAATGTTTGATATGTTGTCTGTGTTGTATTTTCAATTAAATATTGAGTTTATATTATTTGCAAATCATTGGATCCTGTTTTAATTTCGTTTTATACAGTGTCCTAACTTTTATGGATAAGGGGTTGTATTTCAAAAAGGCACTCAAATATAGAAAACTTGTGAAATCTCAGCAGAAAAAAACCTAACATTTAGATAGTATTCTGGGTAAGTGGATGCATACTTTAATTTCATTTTGGTGGATCTGCCCCCAAATGGTTCAGTTTCAGTGGTCAGGCGTCCATATTTCATCTTGTGGGTCTTTCTTCAGCTGGTGGCATGGTGCTAACTCTGAGGCCACTTTCAATAAAAAATATTTTGCAGCATCTCAATATCTCACACGTGGCAATAAGGTAGGAAGTCATCTTAATTTTAAATGTCTGATTAAATTCTACTGCTCGACCATAAGGATGTTGGCGATAGTCAGAATGAAAGATCATTTGACGTGAACATGAACAGGATAAAGAACCCTTTGCTTATGAAGACTATGAATTCAAACACAGAGTAGCTCTGTGCACTTGCCTGACATCTCCAGGCATCTTTCTTTGCTCTCTGATGGGGTCACTTATTGTTCTTGTTGACGTACGATCTGCTGGTTAGCTTAGCCTTAGCTTAACCTCATGCTGAGTGGTACAATATTCAATTTCAGTGCTGACCAGTACTGTAAAGTCGGGGAAAGTTGGGTTGATACTTTGGTAGGTTTGGGGGTAGTTCAAAGCGAACACAGGCCTTGCTCTCTCTTTTTTTAACTCTTTCTCTATCTCCCATATGAATGTTTTTTCTCTCCTCTGTTACCGTTTCTCTTTTTCCTCCTCTGTCTGTCTCTTTTCTTCCCTCTCTTCCCCTCGCTCTGTGTCTCGCTGTCACTGATCCTCTCTCGTCTCTCGGCTCGGCCCCCGTCTACAGGAGCAGCGCCCGGTAAAGTTCTTTCCTCCTCGCTCTTTTACCTCTCTGTCTCGCCGCTTTTCTCTGAATACGAGGCGTTCCTCTCTTTCTTTCTTTTTTCCTGTATGTCGATCATCCTGTCCCTTCGTCTCTCACACCCCCCCTCCCCCAAACCACCCCACCAGTCCATCTTTGGATCTCTACCAGCAGAACTCAGTGCCAGTAGTGTTTTCCTACAGTGTTGTTGCTTGTTATTGATCATGTTTATTATGGATGCACCTTGGCAGGAGATTATACCTGGCACCAGGCCCCTCTGTAACGACAGCACACATGCATCATAGCACTGGTCAGGCAGGATACCCAGTTATGCATGACGGAGCTCTAACAGCATCTGTTTAACGGCATCTGCTGGAGTGATGCTTCATGCAAATATTATGGCAATAATTTACGGCCTCTGCTCGGAGCTCAGTGTAATGAATGGGCCATGCTCTGATCCAAAGTGTTTACGGTTGTCTTGTTTTATTTATGAATTATTTTGTGGTTTCTTGTTTTTTTTTCATCACTCATGTCCATCCGTAATTGGGTAGCCCAATAATATTCATCAGCACTCATTGCTGTGGCCTCCGCTGCATGTTCAGGACAGTGCAGGCGAGGACATGCTCTCATTCTTGATGTCCACCGACACCTGACATCCATTGTAGATTCTTGGGCGGACCATTTCCACTTGCTGTACCATCACTTTAACTCCAGCAGCGTCCAATTACACTGTTATTCTCAGGGGATGATCAGCCTTTATTAAGACCCTTCCCTTCAGCCAGGAAATGTGTGACTGCACTGAGCATGTGCGCTCTGGGCCAGATTTACATGGCCACCGATTGGTGCAAAACAAATACCGGGCCTAATTATTGGCCATGTTATTGTTTTTGATTGCCCTATGTGTGCTCAGCGTAGGCAGTGCTAACAGAGCATGTGGCACCTTTTCTTGGCTCTCTCACCAAGAGGAAATCCAGAGTCCTCCATTAGATCGGGATAGCCCCTCAGGAAGGATCAAATATCCTTCCTCCAACTGAAATCCACACCTTCCATTTCCTGAGCAACTCCCACACCATTTTTATCTTCCTTTTATTTGTAATCAAAAAGAAAGAAAGAGGTTTGGCTTGGTTTTTCATTTTAAAAATGCCTATGCATGTTGTTTTTTTTATTTATTATATTTAGTTTCTTTATGTTTTTTTTTCTGATCAAACTGGAAAAGAAGAACAGTCGATAAAAGCTGCTGAGATGTGCTGACGCAGGTAAATCAGGTTAGCGGCTGCCAGCGGATGAGAGAGGAGGCTTGCGTGAGTTTGCAGGATCAGCACAGCTCAACCTCCGGCTGTTTCATCACCGCTTAGAACTTAGAAGTGTCAGATAAGCTGGTGCCCCAGGGCAGTTCTCACAAATCCCCAGGCCCTTCCATGACAGCTGCGAGTGTGTTTAACTGAGGCCCTGTTCTCCAGCCTATGCTAGCCAGCGGGGTGGCCTCTCCACCTCATAGCCCTCCTGGGCATCCCCACATTCTGACCACTTGCTGTTCCCTGGGTGGCCTGCAGGGGGAGCAGTGCAGGGAAGGATATCAGCACTATCAAGTCCCTGAGGGTTCTGAGAGTGCTGCGTCCTCTGAAGACCATCAAACGACTGCCTAAGCTGAAGGTAGGCTACAGTGGCGCCCCCTGCTGGTACGGCTGTCCTGTTGTGCTTCATGAACATATGGACATAGCCTTTATCCTCCTCTCTCTCTCTCTCTTTTTCTGCGTAGGCCGTGTTTGATTGCGTAGTTAATTCTCTGAAGAACGTGCTGAACATCCTGATTGTCTACATGCTGTTCATGTTCATCTTCGCTGTGGTGGCCGTGCAGTTGTTCAAGGGACGCTTTTTTTACTGCACTGACGAGTCCAAGGAGTTTGAGCGTGATTGCCAGTGAGAACCTCGGCGCGCACGCGCACACACACACACGTTCACACTCAGATATGGTAAATCACACTCTCTCTTGGCAGACTGGTGGCACAACTAGCAGCACTGAACCTAGGTGACAGTGTAGCCCTTGCTGTTTGTTACCTCCAAATGAAGTTGGCAGGAAGAGGTTACGTGGTCGGTGCCGTTTGTTTGTTTGTTTGTTTGTTTGTGAACACGATAACTCAAAAAGTGATGAACGGATATCTCCGAAATTTTGTGGGTTGGTCGCTATTACATCAGGGATGGACCCCACTGATTTTCACTGCGATCAGTGAAACAATATGGCCGCCACGGCAGCCATCTTGAAATCGTATGACACGTGATGACTGAACTTTGTTCCCACTCAGCAAGATTTGGACTGTGCTGCCTTGGCAGAGGTTTGCACTCTAGGAGTGCCTCTAGTTAGTTAACTCTGCGCAAATACAAATAATGCCATTTTTTTCCTGTTGTGCATGAGCCTATTTAGGCTTTATAACTCAGTGTTCATGTTACTGAGACTGGAAAATTATTCCAGTGAAGCAAGACATTTGGAAATTCAATTACTGAATTATTTAGGAATGAAATTTTGGAATTTACGGACCCCGGCGTCTATATCTCCGCAAAGGGGTAAATTAAAGACACTCCGATTAGTGTCTTATCGTGTGTGTGTGTGTGTGTGTGTGTGTGTGTGTGTGTTTGTGTATTTCAGAGGCGAGTATCTTGAGTACGTGCGTGACAACGAGGTGAAGGCACTGAAGCGGGAGTGGAAGAAGTACGATTTCCACTACGACAATGTGCTCTGGGCCCTGCTTACCCTCTTCACTGTCTCTACTGGAGAGGGGTGGCCGCAGTGAGTCAGCCTATCAGCGCCCTCCTCTATCTCTCCTCCCCCTATCTCTGTCCACGCCCTCCTCTATCTCTCCTCCCTCTATCTCTGTCCATGCCCTCCTCTATCTCTCCTCCCCTATCTCTGTCCACGCCCTCCTCTATCTCTCCTCCCCCTATCTCTGTCCACGCCCTCCTCTATCTCTCCTCCCCCCTATCTCTGTCCACGCCCTCCCCTATCTCTCCTCCCCTATCTCTGTCCGCGCCCTCCTCTATCTCTCCTCCCCTATCTCTGTCCCCCTCCTCTATCTCTCCTCCCCATCTCTGTCCGCGCCCTCCTCTATCTCTCCCCCCCTATCTCTGTCAGCGCCCTCCTCTATCTCTCCTCCCCCTATCTCTGTCCACGCCCTCCTCTATCTCTCCCCCCCATCTCTGTCCGCGCCCTTCTCTATCTCTCCTCCCCATCTCTGTCCGCGCCCTCCTCTATCTCTCTCCTCCCCTATCTCTGTCCACGCCCTCCTCTATCTCTCCTCCCCCATCTCTGTCCGCGCCCTCCTCTATCTCTCCTCCCCCTATCTCTGTCCCGCCCTCCTCTATCTCTCCTCCCCTATCTCTGTCCACGCCCTCCTCTATCTCTCCTCCCCCTATCTCTGTCCACGCCCTCCTCTATCTCTCCTCCCCCCTCTCTGTCCGCGCCCTCCTCTATCTCTCCTCCCCCATCTCTGTCCACGCCCTCCTCTATCTCTCCTCCCCCTATCTCTGTCCACGCCCACCTCTATCTCTCCTCCCCTCTATCTCTGTCCACGCTTCCTCTATCTCTCCTCCCCCTATCTCTGTCCACGCCCTCTTTTTCTCTCCTCCCCTATCTCTGTCCGCATCCCTTTCTCTTTCTCTCCTCCCTCTATCTCTGTCCGCATCCCTTTCTCTTTCTCTCCTCCCTCTATCTCTGTCCACATCCCTTTCTCTTTCTCTCCTCCCTCTGTCTCTGTCCGCATCCCTTTCTCTTTCTCTCCTCCCCTTATCTCTGTCCGCATCCCTTTCTCTTTCTCTCCTCCCTCTATCTCTGTCCGCATCCCTTTCTCTTTCTCTCCTCCCTCTATCTCTGTCCACATCCCTTTCTCTTTCTCTCCTCCCTCTATCTCTGTCCACATCCCTTTCTCTTTCTCTCCTCCCTCTATCTCTGTCCGCATCCCTTTCTCTTTCTCTCCTCCCTCTATCTCTGTCCACATCCCTTTCTCTTTCTCTCCTCCCTCTATCTCTGTCCACATCCCTTTCTCTTTCTCTCCTCCCTCTGTCTCTGTCCGCATCCCTTTCTCTTTCTCTCCTCCCTTTATCTCTGTCCGCATCCTTTCTCTTTCTCTCCTCCCTCTATCTCTGTCCGCATCCCTTTCTCTTTCTCTCCTCCCTCTATCTCTGTCCACATCCCTTTCTCTTTCTCTCCTCCCTCTATCTCTGTCCACATCCCTTTCTCTTTCTCTCCTCCCTCTATCTCTGTCCGCATCCCTTTCTCTTTCTCTCCCCCTATCTCTGTCCACATCCCTTTCTCTTTCTCTCCTCCCTCTATCTCTGTCCGCATCCCTTTCTCTTTCTCTTCTCCCTCTATCTCTGTTCACATCCCTTTCTCTTTCTCCCCTCATCCCTTTCTCTTTCTCTCCTCTCTGCATCTCACTCCATCTCTCTGTATATTTCATATTTCGGCAGGTACAGAAAAACAGAGCGCACCTCTCAGCTAATCGGAATTGACAGTTCAGTCATGTTGCTTCTTTCAGTGGAAATAATGCCAATAACTAGGCACTGACTTCCTTTCAGAGTGATAGTACTCTTTCTATCTCACACTTACTTACAAACACACACACACACACAGACATGTCAACAATACAGCCTCTGATGAAGGTGCATCCTATTGCCTGTAAAGGCCCTGAGTTGCTTACGTACGGTGATTGGTGAATATTTATGGCCTTACAGCTAAAAACAGTCACCGTTGGGAAAAACTGGCGGACTCTATCCTTGCATGAAAGCATTGGTGGTGTTTGGCTCCCTTGTCTTTGCATTGGGTAGCGTTGGTGATTAAAGACCACGTGAAAACCTAGTTATACGGCTCGACTGTTAATATTATTGCGAAGCTATTTTGATTAGCGCTTAATGGTAATTCTTTTCATGTGAGAGTACTGCACTAACGCCATCACTCAGCTACTCAGTCAGTCAGTGACTCACGTACATTCACTTTTGTAGGGCTGGCTCTAACCAATAAATACATAATTCTTGGTTTTACCTGAATTCCTATTTGTAAAACGGCTCTAATGGTCTGTTGTTGGTTTGGCCGTAGTAAAGGTAGAGTGACCAGCTGTGGCTCTCAAACCTCTCCTGGGGGCACACCAGCCTGGGCCAGGTAACTGTGCTCCGCCTTAAACACATCTGATGCAATTCATCGCGGGCTCAACCAGCTTAAATCAACATCTCCTCGAGTCCATGATTAGCTATATCAGGTGAGCTTAAGGTGGAACGCCACAAATTCCTGGATCTGGTTGGGGTGCCCCAAGGAGAGTTTTAAGAACCACTGACCTAGACCATGCATGTTAAAAAGTTATAGCTTTATTAGTCGCGTCTCATCCCTTCATCTCCCACCCCCCCCGCCTTTGTGTCCCGCACCACAGGGTGCTGAAACATTCAGTGGATGCGACCTATGAGAATCAGGGCCCTAGCCCAGGGTACCGGATGGAGATGTCCATCTTCTACGTGGTGTACTTCGTGGTCTTCCCCTTCTTCTTCGTCAACATCTTCGTGGCTCTCATCATCATCACCTTCCAGGAGCAGGGCGACAAAATGATGGAGGATTACAGCCTGGAAAAGAATGAGGTAAAACAAAGCTGAGGCCTGCCATGGTGGAAATGCATTTGTGTTTTTTTTTTTTTTAATTCACGATTATCAAAATGGGCATACTGGAGTCACCGTGCGTATGCATCTTTGTGAGTATTTTAATCCCTTAAACTCTCTTTTTTTTTCTCAAATTTTCCCTTGAGTGGGTTCAAAGTCAGAAAAAAGAAACATTTTTTCCACATTGAAGGACAATGTCACACACATGTTCTGTTTGTGCTGGTTTCAGTGCTTCATTGAAGCTACGTCACACTTAAATTAAGCGAAATAATCAAACCTAGGAAGCCATGTTTTTATGGCCGCAGCATTACATCAAATGTAAAATATCAAGATCTTGTACATCACTTTACACACGTTTGCCAGTAGTTCAATTGGTCATATTTGGAATTGTTGGAAACCTTGGGATCTTCACTGGAATTTAAAAAAGGACCGAAGATGCACAGGTTAGAATAAAGCAGCTGCGTTTGATGACTCCATCTGAGGGTCCGTAGGTTTTATGGGGTTAAGCGCATGCATAAATCTGTCCGTTTGAGTGTATTTGCTCAGATGCATGTGCTTGTGTATGTATGGTCTTCTCTGAGCCGTAATGGCTCCTTTCTGTTTCAGAATGTATGTGCTTGTGTTTGTACGGTCTCCTCTGAGCCGCAATGGCTCCTCTCCGTTTCAGAGAGCTTGCATAGACTTCGCCATCAACGCCAAACCTCTGACGCGGCACATGCCGCAGAACAGACTGAGCTTCCAGTATCGCATGTGGGAGTTTGTGGTGTCGCCGCCGTTTGAGTACACCATCATGGCGATGATCGCGCTCAACACCATCGTGCTCATGATGAAGGTAGGGCTCCAAGCCTGCTGTACCCAAATTCAGATTCACAATGCTTTATTGGCATGGCAAGGTGCTCATATGGCCTAAACACAACAAACAAATGAAGAATTTTCCCAGTGGAGCACGTTGGCGCGGACAAGTTTAACAATATGCGGCATTTTATAATGGCATTGTAGTGACTCACTGCTTGTGGGAATTTTTACATTCTTCAGTATTCCAACATTTGTGTACTGAAACTCTCATGTGGGGCTCGGGATGAAAGTTTTGCTTGCCTTCCTGGGGTATAATTGATAATGTCAGCATGTTAATTTTGCAAAGAGACTGAGAGCGCGGTCTCACTGTCCGTCCATCAGGGCAGCATTTAAGGTCATGTTAACTGTTAGGTATTTGTGAGCTCTGATATTCCTGCCTCTCTGTTTTTGTGTGGTTTTATGTCTCTGTGTGAGTCTACCTCTCTGTATCTTTTCTGTGTGTGTTTGTTTGCCTGTATTTGCCTGTCTGTGTGCGTTTGTGTGTGTGTGTGTGTGTGTGTGTGTATGCATGCATGCTTGTGTGTGTGTGTGTGTGTGTCTGCTTGTCTGTGTGTGCGTGTGTGTGTGTGTGCGCATGCGTGCATGTATATGTGTGTGTGTGTGTGTCTGTCTGTCTGTCCACAGTACAATGGAGCCTCGGCTGCCTATGAAAACGTGCTGAAGGATCTAAACATTGTGTTCACCTCTCTGTTCTCCCTGGAGTGTGTGTTAAAGATCATTGCGTTCGGAGCTTTGGTGAGTACCTCCTTCACCTTCGCCACAATTCTAAGCAAAGAACTGCCCCTCGTGGACCAGCAGTGAACGCCTACTCATTTTACATGCGAGGGAAAGAGGAGAGAGAGAAGCAGAGGGAGGGGAGGAGAATGAATGGCTGGAGAGAGAGACATACGAGAGAGGCAGGGACAGTAGGACGGGAGGAAGAGGGGATCAGGTGCGCAGTTAGCAGAGAGAGCATGCCGGCCCGTCGGCAGCAGATGTGCTGTAACGGCACCTAATGCAGAATTTAACTGCAGGCAGCAGCAGTACAATCTAGCACCTCTCTCAGGCTCAGTCTGCCCCCGTCTCACAGAGCAGTCGCTCGCGTTAGCACAGGCTGTACTGCACAGGTTACTGCTCGCCAGAGTCCAAACAGAGAAGGGTGGGCTCATGAAGGAATGATGTAACCATCAGAATCATCAAAAGTAGTTCAATCCTGGTTATTCTCTGAGAAATTATTTTACCTTGTGCCACCCTTACACCAAACGACACTCGAGCGATTTCGGTGTCGCAGACCTGTAATTCCAGCATCTGGATAAAATCATGAGAGTTTTGCTCGAGATGGGGAGCACCTCCGTCGACTGAATCGTTTAATGTGAGAAGCTCGATACTCAGTTCAACACAGTTTTCTCTTCTTCGCGTTCTGATAAAATACAAACAGTGAAGTTCAATGATGTGAACATTGTCAACAGCCAATTGATGTGCTCTGCAAGATCCACAGTCTTTGCAAAATCTTATAGCCTGTGAGTATAAACACTATGGAACGTTTTCTTTAGATGCAAGGGGATGTCAGACATTAGTCCTTTGAAAGTCATTTTAAAATCTTTTCAAAGTCGTCTGGCGTTGGGTTGACTTGAGAGCAATAATATACCAGTGATTGTTAGTTGGGAATCAGTCAGTCATTCTTAGGTTTGACCATAGTTTTTAATAGGGAAATAATATAACCATAGTTAACCAGTGGTGAATGATCTGACTGCATGGGATGTTATGCGGACTGTAAGTGTCTTTTGGAAAGGAAAAGGCTGGCAGCAGATGTGATCTTTGGCATCGTGACTCTCACTTTGGGCACAGGTGACCTGACTCAAGCTTCTCTGACTAACATCTGTCTCGTCTCTTCTCCTCATCTCCCCACAGAATTATTTCAAGGATGCGTGGAATATTTTTGACTGTGTGACAGTCCTGGGGAGCATCACTGATATTTTAGTCACTGAGTTAGGGGTAAGTTTGCTGGACAGGGGGTGTGTGTGCGTGTGTGTGGGGGGTGGGGTTTATGTGGGTGGACTTAGTGATCAGGCCTTGTGTTCAGAGCGGATACACTGGAAAAGTCATTATGTCCTTGCGAGTGTGAGTGCGTGTGTGTGTGTGAGAGAGAGAGAGTGTGGGTTACTGCAGGATCTTGTATTATCCATTGAAGCATGAACTCTCTGTAGAAGTCTTATATAATTGTCCCAGTTGGCATGCAGTGTGTGGCAGAGGTGGTTCATCACCACTCAAACCCAGTCAGGGCTGAACTCAACTTCTCTGTTCCACCAGTGAGAGGGAGCCCTTGCTAATAAACCTGCAGCCCCTCCCAAATTTCCTCAGCTGGTGTAGATAATACCTTTGTTTGCATTGCGCTCTGCTCGTTGTAAAGCACCTGGTGCTTCACAAAATTTATGACGATATTTTACAAAGCAAGGGAGCCAAAGTGACGTGCTATTAGAGGAGTTTTGAAAGAAGCAAGACCAATGAAAATAACAAAAAACTCAATGAAATCAAATAAAAATAAGGTGCAGGAGCGTTAATAGCATGAGAAATGCAGGTCAGTAATGACGGTTCTTGGAAAAATAGCTGGTTTGATCTTTGTCAGAGGGCTGTTTGAGAACTTTGGAGGTTTATCTCAGAGGACACAGCGATACTGGATCCTGGGAAGGTGCGATTGGTGCAAAAGGCACAAAAATACATGAACAAAACTCTTATTAGTGGGCTTTTGTATTCATGGATCTCAGATTAGAGTGAAGGGGCGGTTAGCTGGGCGAACCCCTTCAGTAGAGACGTGAAATCCTGGGGTTGGAATCGCGAGAGCTGTGTCATGGTTCTATTCTCACCCATTAACTCAGCTAGCTGATTGGACGAACTGGCTCTCCGTCCTGGTTTCATGTACCAGGAAATCTTGTTTGCATTTACAGTGCTTGCGTCACAATTCATGCAGCAATCTTTATGTCATTTTTAGCATAGTGGCATTAATAGCACAGCAGCATAACAATGCTCATACAGTTTTAGCGCTGATCGCCGGGTGCAGCGTAATCGAGTTCCACTGCCACAGTGAAAGAGTGAGTCTGCAACAACACCGATGTCACGCACTGTTATGTCCGTGTGTGTGTGTGTGTGTGTGTGTGCATGGGGGGTTGTGTGTGCATTTGCGTGTTGTATGCATTGTTCAAAATTACCA
This sequence comes from Gymnothorax javanicus, assembly GCA_029692085.1. NCBI lineage: Eukaryota > Metazoa > Chordata > Actinopteri > Anguilliformes > Muraenidae > Gymnothorax > Gymnothorax javanicus. The sequence continues at coordinate 48,152,626 of CM056206.1, read as the reverse complement.
ATTTATTCCCCCTCATTAATAATAAGTAGTTTTACAACTATGCTGAGGCAGTCTTATTTATTGTGCAGTGCATACAATATCTTTAAAATGAGTCAAATTTGGCCTGTTCCAAATTAAATCTAGGATCTGTGTCTAGTCCCTGCTGTTGATTCTGCAATGTTTAGATTATCTATATAGTGGGGTGAAGCATCTGTTTTGATTGTTGAGATTGTTAAAATACATATATAATGATTATTTATTTCTTGTTTTATCTTTTCACATGCTTTCTTTAAACTGTGCTTTATTGGCGCCCTACGCCCTCTGATAAATTCGTCCAATCAAAATGCACTATGAAAACTCATGTGTCCATCCATGAACTGGTCTGTGTGTCTGTGCCAACCGATCTCGTACACTGGCTGTTCAATCAACACCCCCTCCCAAAAATGCCAATATAAACCATTACTCTACAACATCTACATGTAGAACCTGGTTGGTTTGACATTTTTTTGGAGCTCTCTTGCATCCCAGTGCGGCTGTAGTGCATGTGCTTCAACCCACGTCCTCACGCACGCTCACAGGTGACCACACTGCAGTACAGTACAGCTGGCTATACTTAGAAACAAAATTTCACTGGCTGCCTTAAAAATGTGAGTTAATTAAATGTGAGTGAACTCGACCTGTAGATAAGTTTATTTTGAACTCACAGTCGGTCAAGACAGTGGACAACTTCAGTGTTTGAAAACTTATAAACTTGAGTTCAATATCTACAACTTTTCATGACAAGTTGAGTTAAAAGAGCAGTAATAAGTTCACATAACTTAAAGGGAATATCATGTTTTACTGCGCACGTATTCATAGACCTGTGCTTACATTTCCTGCAAACATGCACTCACTCACACACACACACACTCATGTGCAAGCACACTCACATTCATAGATTCTGCACATACGCTTACACGCGTGCATGCCTGTACACACAGGAGGTGCATGCCTGTATGCAAACGCATGGCCAGGATGCGCATGCCCGCATGCGCTTGCATACAGACGCTGATCCGCGGTGAGTGGGGATTTGTGGGAGTGCTGGTGCCAGCCTGCTGGTGCACTCGCTGTATCAGCTGTGACTCTGACACCCTGCTCCGGGCTCAGCTGTTTCCTCAGTCAGGACCGCCTGGAGGCTCACGCACGCTGCCCGACTGCTGCTCTGAGTCTGACATCTGACACCCCTGCAGGGAGGACACACACGCTCACTGTGGCCCTGAAGCAGATACTGACACCCTCCAGCTGTGGCACGCACACACACGTACACACTCACACGCACGCACACACACACGCGCACACTCACACACGCACATATACTCACACACACACATACACACTCACACACACACGCACACACACACGCACACACACACACACACACACACACACACAGTGTGACCTCCCTGGCTCTGTGAGATGCAGTCTCACCCTCTGTGTGCAGATGCTGTGATGCTGCCCCTCTGCATGCTGTGTAATGTAGCCATTTGCATGTACAATATCCTCACCCCCCCCACCCTGCTGCAAGCTCCTTCACTGTGCTGCAGTGACCCCTGGTGGTGTAGCAGGGCACACTGACACAGGTTGACAAGCAAATACATAACATTCTCTACTGAGATCTGAAGATTCAATCGCTTTGGCCTAGTTTCACAAACACCAATTTAGCCTAGTCCTGGGCTAAATATCATGGTGATCTGATGCAGGAAACTCATCTTTAGTCCATAAATAATGTTAATTTGAGTAGCTGACACTGGCCCGAAATCAGCCCTGCTGTCTTGCTGAAATTTCTTAGCACCATGATATTTGAGTAATTTACATTGTTTATCACATGCAATGATCCTCGTATAATGTAACGTCCTCATTGGGAAATGTCATAGTGCAAGAGATGTGCACTATGCTTTGATCGCCTCCCATCGAGGACGGTTTTAACATTCTGGTTTTCATGTGTTTCACGAGCATATTGGTGTATAATGTGCACCCATATGAAGAAGCACATACTCTCTGCTGTTAAATGCAAAAAATTATTGGGGCAGTGACGCTTCTGCAGTTGTTTTGGCTCTGTTCACATCATGCTTTAAATATCATCTACAGACGAAAATTCCCCCAAATTAAAGCAAGGAGTGAGCACTTTATCTGGGTGCACATATGCACTGCAGAGCCCAGACCCAAAAAACCTAAATTGCCTCACTATCCAAATAGTTTTATATTTAACAGTGAATATATATTTCTATATATATATATGAGTTGTTGTAAACCGCATCAGTCCCTAGCCTTCACTTGCCTGCCCTGTGTAGGCCGTGAAGGGTTACGGCACCATGGTGGCCGGTTAGAGTTGAAGCTTCTTGTGTCTGCTCTGTCTGTACTGGCATGCATTAGGCGCACTTCATACTGTGAGTTTTGCTCGTCTCTGAAGATCAGTGCATTTGGTTGTCTTTTAAGAGAAAGCTTTGCTTTTTACCTTCCCAATTGGAATATGACAGTTTGTAACCAATAATAATTTGTAATGTGATTTTTATTAAATTTTAGGTTTATTTTATCTTCGTCAATATTTTGAGTCTTGCTTTTGGTTTGTCTTGATTATGTTTGTGTTTGTGGTCTTTTAGTTTTGGTCGAGGGTAAAACTCCACTCTTTTTTTTTAATTATCCCTCTCTATGTTTTTTTATTGTTTTGTGCTCTGTAGTAAAGGGAGCTCTGATGCTCTGTGACCATTGAACTGATCTTCTCTTTCCCCATCTCTCTTTCGCTCTTTTTTTCATTCTTTGATCCTTCCCTCTCTTTCACTTTACACACCCTGGATCTGTCTCTCCATTCTTTTTTTCCTCTGTCCCTCTCCTGTTCTCTGTCATCTCATTCACGCGCTCTCCTTTCAGAACAACTTCATAAACCTCAGTTTCCTACGGCTCTTCAGGGCTGCTCGGCTGATTAAGCTGCTCAGACAGGGCGAGACCATCCGCATCCTGCTCTGGACCTTTGTCCAGTCCTTCAAGGTAGGGTTTGCGCTAAGAACCCTGACTCTGCTGGACCCTAACACAGATATCCGCCATCCATAGACCGAGACATCCACACACAGTTATACACACGGACACTTGCGCGCTCCCAGCCCTGTGTCCTCTCTACCTGGCTAAATCCACGGTCGACTGTATCCAGTGGCGGATGCGTGCGATGATGGGCCCGGGGCACAAGAATTATTTTGCCCCTCCCCGCCCCCCAGTCCATGCCGTCACAAAAGTCAGACCTGATCCAGTCCTGTTAGTTTGTGCATAATAATGCACCCACTAACATCTACATCTACCTAATATAACAATGTGCTAGCAAAATATAAACATGTCACATCAGTTTTTGTGTTAGGAAAGACACTGTGCATTTTATTGATACGGTGTCACTTAGGTAAGTTAAATAGTGTAATGTAAAACAGCTCCCTAAAATTTTACATTTCTGATGGGCAGTCCAGCCATCTAATAAAGAAGAATACAAATAAACAACTGTTGATAGTGCTATTCACTTTTAATGTTATTATGAACCTCGACAATGTCGAATAGTAATATGTCTTTTTGCAATTTATTATTTGACCATGTGATAGTATGTTGTGGAATTTATTAGGTCACGTTACTATCATTATAATTTATTCAGTAGATAACTTACATTAGCTACCTATGATTTACCAATGGTTTGATGCCAGCCGCACAATAACAGCTGCAATAATCAGACCTAAGAAATGCCTGTAGCTAGCTAGCTCTTTGGTTTCAGTGTAGCCTAATATCTCACATAGTTCCCACACGGACAACTGTTCTAACACATAATGTTAAAATTTTTCGAAGGAAGAAGAACCCAGATTTGACATTTTCAGACCAATGTCAATTTACTCAGATATTTTTTTTCATTAGTCAACGCATTTCTGTGAATATAAAATAACCAATTCAGAGTCCGCATGAACCGTACGAAAACTGGGTGTTACCAAGGTATCTGCACACAGTTGACGGCTGTCTTGAGTTTGCTAAATGGGCAGGCTGGAAGTAGTAAACCAGCGGCATTCAAAACTGGGGTGAGAAAAGGGAGAGAGTTGGTTTAATTAGCTAGCTAACTTGATACCACCGTGGTTAGGATACAATGAATAAACATCAGCTCACCAGCTGGTGCTCGTAGCCTGCTGCTCTTCATCTGTTTTACTGTTGCACATCGTATGAAAAGACAAAAAATAATAATCAAGGCAGATTTTCCCTCGCCCCCTCTTCCTCAATACTTTCATTTTTTGCTCCCATCCTTGTGCTTTAAAGGCTTGCAAACCTAAATAGCTTACTCTGATTAGTCACCATATTTCCTATAAATCTTCCCAACAGGAAAGAGAAATGACATTTTTCAAAATATTAAATAGCCTAGCCACCATCAGTTTTTATTAAACATTTAATTATCTAGGTCTAATGTACACCATGACATATCTGCATTGGTGGTAAAATATATATATATATATATATTTTTTTAATTTAACTCTTATTTACCCAGGGAAGTCCCGTTGAGATTGAAATCTCTTTATCAAGGGAGCCCTGGGGGTAGAGGTGGAGAGGGAGAGGGCAATTTGCACAGCCAATTAGATCAGGGGATGATTAGGTGGCAGGATGAAAGAGTCAGGTTGGGACTTTAGCCATTTCGCCGGGGAACCCCCTACTCTTATCGATGAGTGTCATGCGGTCTATAATGACCACAGTGAGTCAGGACCTCGGTTTAACGTCTCATCCGAAAGACGGCGTCCCCTACACTATAGTATCCCCATCACTGCACTGAGGCATCGGGGATTATTCCACCAGAGGGAAGATCGCAACCTACTGACTCACCAACACCTCTTCCAGCAGCAACTTGGTTTTCCCAGGTGGTCTCCCATCCAAGTACTAACCAAGCCCACACCTGCTTAGCTTCAGCCACGTGGCTGGAGCAGATCGAATAGTGGTATGGCTGCTGGCTAGACAGATTGAAAACTTAAAAACATTCATTCCCATGACAGAGATTTGTTTGACTTTATTCCTCTTTATAAAGCAAAAATAACTGTTTCTAAAAAAAAAGCTATTCTTTCACCTCCTGTATCTGACCACAAAAAGCGGGATCATTTTTGCCGAGGACAAGTGTCTCCTTGTTAATGGGCATCCATCACTCGCGGGCCTGAGTGCAACTGCACCCCCGGTGTTTCCGCACCTGACTGTATCCAACTGAGCTACACCCAACAGGCATGTGACATGTCCAACTGAAATTATTTTACAGGAGGGTCAAAAATGATGTCTACAGAGCTGCTCTACCCACAGCACACCTGAATGTGTAGCAATATCCATTTGAAGTCCGTTTAGTGTAGGTACATAGTAGCATGGTTGGGTGTGTGTAACTCTCTCCTTCTCTGCTCTTTGCCCTCAGGCCCTGCCTTACGTCTGCTTGCTCATCGCCATGCTCTTTTTCATCTACGCCATCATTGGGATGCAGGTGAGCCAGTACAAATGCTAGGTCTACCCCACAATGCACTGCAGTTTTCTTCTTCGGTTCATTGTGCCTGTTCATGGTTTGTATGCATTATTTGCATGCTCTGCCAGAGTTTATGGGTTCTTGAGACAAATTTTTTACTTGAGAGGAGAGGGACTTAAGTCAAATATTATAGCGCCTCCATGTGGATGGATTGGAAGCTTTTTTACAAGCACTCCTCTCCGGGCCGAGATGAAGATAATGTAGTAGCGATGAGATGTCTGTATTTAAAGTTATTGGAGGAGTTGCCCGCTGAAATTAAGACCTTATAGTTCCGGTGACCTTTTGGAAAGGTAACGGTCTCACTGACGGGTGGAGTGCTGACTGTGGCCGTGTCCAGTGTCAAGTGCTGACAGTGCGGTTCTTTCTGCAGCTCTTCGGCAATATAAAGCTTGATGAGGAGGATGATGAAACTGCCATTGACCAGCACAACAACTTCAGGACCTTCTTCATGGCCCTCATGCTGCTCTTCAGGTATGCAAGTGTGTGTGTGTGTGTGTTTGTGTGTTTGTGTCTTTGTCAGTATGTGTGCACTCAGGAGGTTGTAAAAAGCATATGTTTGTAAATGTGTTTGTGTTGTTTACATTCTGGGATTTGTAATTGTGTGTGTGCGTGTGTGTCTGCTCCTATACTGTATGTCCATTATATCCTGAGAGCTATTTTATTCTCACTGAACCAGCTGAAGAATTAGATTTGTGAGAACTGCTGTGTCAGGTCTTGCTAATTTCCTGGTGTCAGCATTGTTATGGACTAATGATATTGGTGTGTGTGTGTGTGTGTGTGTGTGTTTGCCTGTGCGTGCTTGTGCGTGGGTATACATGTGTGGTTTATTTGAGTTTTTTTGTGCATGTGTGTGTCACAGGAGTGCAACAGGAGAGGCGTGGCATGAAATAATGCTGTCGTGCCTTGGAGGAAAGGATTGTGACGAAAGGTCTGGTATCACAGAGCCGGAGTGCGGAAGCGAGTTTGCATACCTGTACTTCGTCTCCTTCATCTTTCTCTGCTCCTTCCTGGTGAGCTCTCAGTCCAGTCATAATCAATCCAGCTCAGCAATATGCTTTTATTTACCTTTTGGTCAGATCCAGGGACTAATTTTGATTGAAAACAAGTCTATTGTTATCTTAACTATTAGATAAATTCAATATTATGAAAACAATGTGTGTGTGTTTTCTGTGTCCAGATGTTGAACCTTTTTGTTGCTGTCATTATGGATAACTTTGAGTATTTGACGCGAGACTCTTCTATACTGGGACCTCACCACCTAGACGAATACGTCCGAATTTGGGCGGAGTACGATCCTGCTGCCTGGTGAGTCAAAATTCACTGTGATTCTATACTGAGCACGCACTGAGTACAGTCCCCACATTCTGACACACTCCCAATACAGTGATCAGTCCCTACATTCTGACACACTCCTGATACAGTGATCAGTCCCTACATTCTGACACACTCCCAATACAGTGATCAGTCCCTACATTCTGACACACTGCCCAATACAGTGATCAGTCCTCACATTCTGACACACTCCTGATACAGCAATCAGTCCCTACATTCTGACACACTCCTGATACAGCGATCAGTCCCCACATATTGGCACACTACTGATACACTGGTCAGTCCCCATATACCAGCAGTCTTCAGATACACTGACCTGTACCCGCATACTGACACACTTCGGATACAGCGATCAGTCCCTACATTCTGACACACTCCTGATGCAGCGATCAGTCCCTACATTCTGACACACTCCTGATACAGCGATCAGTCCCCGCATTCTGACACACTCCTGATACAGCGATCAGTCCCTACTTTCTGACAGACTCCTGATACAGCAATCAGTCCCTACATTCTGACACACTCCTGATACAGCGATCAGTCCCTACATTCTGACACACTCCTGATGCAGCGATCAGTCCCTACATTCTGACACACTCCTGATACAGCGATCAGTCCCTGATTCTGACACACTCCTGATACAGCGATCAGTCCCTACTTTCTGACAGACTCCTGATACAGCAATCAGTCCCTACATTCTGACACACTCCTGATACAGCGATCAGTCCCTACATTCTGACACACTCCTGATACAGCGATAAGTCCCACATTCTGACACACTCCTGATACAGCGATCAGTCCCCACATTCTGACACACTCCTGATACAGCGATCAGTCCCTACATTCTGACACACTCCTGATACAGCGATCAGTCCCCACATTCTGACACACTCCTGATACAGCGATCAGTCCCTACATTCTGACACACTCCTGATACAGCGATCAGTCCCCACATTCTGACACACTCCTGATACAGCGATCAGTCCCTACATTCTGACACACTCCTGATACAGCGATCAGTCCCTACTTTCTGATACACTCCTGATACAGCGATCAGTCCCTACTTTCTGACACACTCCTGATACAGCGAACAGTCCCTACATTCTGACACACTCCTGATACAGCGATCAGTCCCTACATTCTGACACACTCCTGATACAGCGATCAGTCCCTACATTCTGACACACTCCTGATACAGCGATCAGTCCCTACATTCTGACACACTCCTGATACAGCGATCAGTCCCTACATTCTGATACACTCCTGATACACTGAACCGTTTCATGTGAACTTCTCGTTCACTGTCCCATGGACACAAACAGTCTCTCTCCCACTCTGTTCCTTTCTCACACAAGCATGTATACTTCCATAAACTTACACACTCAGGTACACTCACCGCAAATGTTCATACAAGAGATTATATCAATATATCAGTAAAAGCCACTTTTGGTTTCTGTATTAGTCAGACTTTAATGGATTGCTAACCACCCTTTTGGAGATCCAGGTGTGGCATCCCCCAGGAGTGGTGGTTGTGCCCAGATAGAGCAGGAGGGGTCACGACTCCTGTCCTGATATAACCCCATCACCAAAATCCCTTACCCTCTCTGTGAGTGCTGGAAGCCCCGCCCCTCCCATGTCTGGAATCTGCATACTGCTCAAAAAAACTTACTGTGCAACACGCTAAGTTTCCTGGTAACTGTATTCCAGTGTCTGTCACCCAAGTGCTTTGCTGGATTCTGCACTGAAGCTGAGGGAACTAGCGAGGAACTGCAAGTTGGGTTGCAGTAGGACTGCAGAGGGAGCTGTAGTTGCAAAGGAGCTAGAGAGCGAGCGAGAGTGTTAACCATAGACTGTATAAAAAGATGGACGAAGCAACCGTGACGTCACCCATTGGTTTCAGCATACCATTTAGGAAGCCTCGATTTTGGCAATTTGAATAGCGCCATTTTGTCATTTTGAAACCGGATGTGATTGCTATTGGACGAGAGCGTGAATTTTTTATCCAGGGAGGAGCGAGGGGTGGATCTACAGGTGGATCTGACCGTATCAGACGAGGACCAGAGGATAGCCACACCCCTAAAGCATATTCTGGCTTTATTCTTTATTCTAATCTATTTGGGACCATAATTTACAAAAGTGAACACCATGATATATCGAAGGAGACTTGAAACTTGCGATAGATACCATAAAATAATGTGGAAAATCATCATTGAAATGATAAATCAGGTAGGAAAGTATAGACTTCTATAGGATTGAATTTCTTTCTGCAACCACCGACGTCGCCATCTGCTGGCAATTAAATAGAATGCAAATTGTAGAGATTTCCGCATTGGCCTCAGTTTTCAGACCCAGGTGCTGCATCCCTCTTTTTATACAGTCTATGGTGTTAACATAGGAAGGATGAAAGGGAGACGGGCACCGCTTACGGCGCAAGGGTTACTACCACAGCTTTGCATCAAATCTAGCCATGCCAGTGCCGGCTGTGGCCAGCAGCCTCATAAGAGCAGCGCATTACTGGCTTCATGCAGCTCAGGGATACGGGAGGGATATTGTTGGTTTGGGTTAGCATAGCTGATTCGCCTCCTACTGGCCGTCTGGGCGCTCATCACTTGTTTTCTGAGCAGGCACACGTTTGGGTTTCCTCTGCTCTTGTTTTGTGAGCGCTAGGACTGTGACCACGAAGTGAAAAGAAGCAGCGGCTGACGATCGCTTGCTTCGGAGGAGAATCGCAAACTGTCTGCACTCCTGAGATGGCAGCGTCAGCCGCGTACGAGCGTTCCAGATTCAGCTGGGATTGGAAATGCCAAATCTTTTATTATATAAAAAAATTATTATAGAAGCAAGGGAGTAAGGAGGAATTGAGGGCAAAAATTAAGGAAGAAAGTGGGAAAGAAATGTGGGAGGGGGAAATGAGCAGAAAGAATCAGGAGGCAGGATACTTAAAAGTGGAGGTGTGTTTTCTCTCTCTAGAAGTTTCCTTGAGTTATATTTGTGTGCCTAAAAGTACAATTACCCAAAGACTGCATACACTCAGGGTGCAGTATGACTGAAAGATACTGTCTTTCGACTTCGGCTGGTGCAGAGAATCAGCACTGTGTGTCCAAGGGTGAAGCACAAATACAGCGCAAACCTGTGCGACCTCTGCTGTCTTCTTCCACTGTGTATGTCTTCTTCTGACTGTTTCTCAACTCTCAGTGGTGTGCTCTAACTCCCTGTGTTCTCTTTCCAGTGGCCGCATTCATTATAAGGACATGTACAGTTTATTGCGAGTAATCGACCCCCCTCTGGGCTTAGGAAAGAAATGTCCCCATAGGGTGGCCTGCAAGGTTTGAATTCCGCTAAAACCCTAACCACCTGCTAGCATCCAAACTGGAATGAATGTCGCTTACTTTCTTTTTTTGTTTACTTTTTCTTTAACCATTTCTAATGCATTTGAAATGAGAATGTGCAGGACAATGCAGACACCTAAAGAAGCATGAGGTGCACAAATTAACAAAATGGAAAAAAAAATTCACCTTCAGAAATAAAGGAGGAAAAAAAATTGACCATCTTCTTTTTTTCTTTTTTTTTTTGCTTGCTTTTTAGCCACGGTTAGGCACAATGGGTTTTTAGCGTGCATTGTTCTGGGGGAGGGACAGAAACTGCATTGACATATCTGCCATTGTATCAACTCACAGTGGAGCTTTGGCCTGCTCAAAGCCCCCCTGTTGTTCTATGCAAAGGGTCCAACTTGCATAGAACTGTGTTTTGATATTGAACTATACCCGCCCCTCTGCCCTACCTACAGAATCGCCAGGTCAGCACAACCGTTTCATGTCTTCACTTTTTCAACCAGTCAGCGCAAATAACCTTGTTTTTTTGTTTGTTCTTTTTGTTTTGTTTTGTTCTGTTTTTGACTTTTATTTTGAATTTTATATCTCCATATACTTCTCCTTCTCCTTCCTGTTTTGGTTTTCCTGCTGGTTTCTGGGTCCTGCAGTGGCAGGATCAGTCACACTGATATGTGTGAGATGCTCAGACACATGTCACCGCCATTAGGACTGGGGAAGAAATGCCCAGCAAGGGTTGCCTACAAGGTAGTGGGGCAGTGCTGTGTCTGTAGTGTTGGTGGTTTTTTCCTTGTTTATTAAATTTATTTATTTTTTCTTTTAATTTGAAACGTAATGGAGCTCTGTTGGGGTTGGGGTGAGGGTGGGATATATAGGTCTGGCCAGCCATTGGAACTGTCCACAGGAGGGGGGGAACAGGAGGGGGTAACCTTCTCCACTTTTCTGCACCGCAAAAAACAAAAACTTACAGAAAATATGAGCCTCCTTCCCTGTCTGTCATCCATACAGTCCTACCTAACCGAGTGGGACGATACTCCTATACACTCATATAGTCCCTGCCATACAGGTCCCAGTCTCAGGCACATAAATTGGGGCGTGTATTTTACTCGGAGACAAAGAGGGCATTAAAATGATGGCTTTAATGCCACCAACTGCCTTTCTGTCCTGCGATCTTTACGAGGCAGAGCCACGCCCAGCTGCTCATGCTGAGCCAGCAGCGGTGAGGGAACGTCCTTCAGCAGGAGGGTGTTGTGGAGGTGAACGACAGGCCGGCCCTCGCTGTTCAGCGAGCGTACTGCACTGCGGGGCCCAAACTGAGACATGCGTGCACACTAACAAACCCACACACACACAGACACATGCGCACACGTACACTCGCAGACTCACGCAGACACGTGCGTGCGCAGAAAGGTTGGGAAGGGCTATCTGTGTGTGTAAACCTGAGTCTCTCCCTCCTGTGGAAGCCAGCTGTAATCAGGCTGAACACACTTACATGCAGAACAGGGCTCTCTTTCTATCCCTCGCACCCACACCAGCTGTTTTTGGCTTGGTCATTTTCAAAAAGTGGGAGTTCGAAACAACTTTTTTTCTCCAAGAAACAAATTAAGAGGAAATATAAGCAGACACATAGCTGTTATTGAAGAAAGCGTAAAAACTGTAGTGAAATTTTCTGATGACGAAAACAGTGACGATAATGATACTCCTCTGAAGTTGAACGACATATTGGAATACTTAAATAAATTATTCAATTTATTCGCCTTTTAAGACCTTCACCTGTTTCTCAGTTTTTCCTGTCAATGCAGTTCTAATCTGTTTCCGCTTCCTCCTCTGTGCATCCTCTTTCTGTTCCTCTGATATTCTCTCCTGCATGCCAGCACTGACCTGCCCCAAACCCTCCCCTTCCTCACCACTACCATCTCCTAGCCCTCTCTCACAATCTCTCTTTCCTGTCTGGCTCTCAACTAATTGAGACACACTGTCTGCCCTCGCCTCTCTCCGTCTCTCTCTCTCTCTCTCTCTCTCTATCGGTCTCTCCCTCTGTCTCCCTCCTGCTCTCTCTCTATCTCTCCTGCTCTGCAGTCTCCTTTCTCGTTCTACCAACTCTGTGTCAGCGCTGTCTGTCATAACTGAGACGTTCCTGTCCTGCCTATCTACTCACAACTCTTTCCTTCCATACTTTTCACAGATACCAGTATTTGTCATGCCATCACCAATTTTCTGTAACTATCTATTTCAATCTATCCCTCTTTCTATCTCCGACTCTCTCTCGCTGTGTCCCTGCTGGCTCCTCGTGTCTTCAGGGACTGGGGGTGGCTGTCAGTCTGTGTTTGTCAGAGCCAAAGCTGTTGGAACCATCTGCTTCCCTGCACGTGACCGTTCCGGTACTCAGGCTGACGTCACTCTGCAGATTGAAGACCCTCTGTCTTTATTAGTGTTGGGGGGGTTTTGGTTGGCGCTCAGATTGTTAGTGTTCTCAGCTCTAGCCACCCGAGCTACCTTTATCTGACTCCATTCATTTTCAAAACCCAATGTTTTGCTTGTGAAATTGTGGAAAAGTGCCACTGAAATACGAGAAGCTGAGAAATAATGTGTGACTTAGTGTGTGTGCATTGAATCTGGGCAACATACTTGTATCCTTGAATGTATGCCTGTCACCTGCACCTCAGTCTTTTCACAGTGGCCTGGGGACTTGTTTTTAACTTCGGTAAAATGATGTGGTCTGGGGACTTGTTACTGGTTGCCTGTTTTAGGAGTCAGAAGTCTTGGAAGTTGGATTTTATTTGAGATATTCATTGGTCATTGGATTTGTGACTTGCGGCGCTTTTCCACTGCATGTCTTCTGGCTCTACTCGCATTGCCACTGTGGATTGTACCTGGTACCAGGTTCCTTTTTTAGTACCTCCTTGGCCGAGGTTCCAAGTGAGCCGAGCCGATACTAAGATGTGAGGTCAATCTACTGCAGACCTCTGTTTGATCGGAGGGAATCGTCATTCGCGCGAGAAAGGACAAGCTTACTCAGTACATAACATAGTCGACATTATGGTGGAATAAGGTGATTTTTATAGCAATGCGATCTGAAGTGTAAATATTAAGATGTGACTCACGTAGGTAAATATGTATCCAAACCAACAAACTAGCTAGCTTTCGTATGAGCTAATATAACACAAATAATCATTTTGGGGTCAGATAAGAACATAGCAACTTTCAAGCAAGACGATTATATTATCATGAACTAACAGATAAAGGGAGCAGCGAACACTTAAATGCTAAAAGCACGGCAAATTGGCAACAATTAGCAGTCAAATGCAAGCGGGTAAGGCACTAGCCGTAAATGCAGAATATGATTGCTTATGGCATTAAAACAATTAGGTCAAAATGAATAAGTCAGCAGAAAAATAGCCATCCGACGTCAGTATCGAGAATCAAGAACACCAGCCCTTCGACACCCTCCATTGTTCCTGAGTTTGTGTCGCGAGTTGATTGGGAGTTTTGTGTCACGTTGAAGATGACGTTCGGCACTTTCCATGGTTGATCCTGCCTGCAATGGAATGGATACCATGCTGTGTGGAAAACAAGTACCTGCCAGTGAACCCGAGCAGAGAAGAGTCTAGCAGAGCTGGTACCATGCACTAGAAAAACACCATTGGATTCTGCTCCAGATGCCAAGAGACCTTTTGCTGCTCATACTTAATCCAGAGTGAGGTTTGGTGGTATTCACTCCAAAAGCAAGCACAGATACCATGGTGATCAGAACATGCTAGCTGTAGTGGATTCTTATGAACCTGGCTCTTAGCGTTTGTGTAGCTGCAGAGGTAATGCAGATTAAAACATTGATATTGTTAATAAAGTTGATATTATTATTCCACCTCATTTATTTTATCATCCCCTGCTACTTATGTCTGCATACATGTTATGTCTGCAGTATTGGAATTAATTTTGGCTTTGTAGCCATCTGACTCTCTGGTGCCTATGGCAACTTTCTGTAGCATGACAACGGACCAGTCTGTATATACCATGACACATTCTGGTGTCTCACTTGTGTCCTGCACAAGGGGTTTTTGGGGTGAAATATTCTGAGACTGTAAACCTGTTGTGGGATTGGGGTCATGGTAGATCAACTCAAACTTTCAGCTCACGTGCTGTCTCTTTTGCTAGTGTATCTTTCCATTTTATCTCTCTATACCTCTGTATGTTACTCTTTCTGTGACATTATTTTTCTGTCCATTCCTTCTTTATATTCCCTTACAGTGCCCCATCATCCTTTCCTTTTGCATGTGCCATCATATGACACCCTCTGTCTAACCTCTGCTCATCCTCCTGTTCTCACTCCACTCTTCCTCCCCTTCCTTTTCCCTCCTCCCCTCCTCTCCTCCTCTCTGGTCCTGCCAGCCTCCCTCCTGAAGTCTCTCCTGACATTACCCCGTCTAACCAAACAGTACCGCTACCCTCTAATCCCCACCCGCTCCTGCAGGTTTATCTTGCTCTGGTCAGGGCAGTCTCACATCAATCGGCCTGTTTAAAAAATCAAAAACTCACCTCTCAACCCCTTCACATCTGGGCCATTCCACAATCAAGCTTGAACTCTCGTGACTCGACCATGCAAAAATTAAATCATGTGAAAAATGAAGTAAGCACTGTTTTTATGCTCTATGGGATGTCAAGTTTGGTATAAAATCAATGAGAAGATAGTTTGCCTTCATGCAGCAAGACAACACAAGCTTGTCTGTCACCAATCCCATATGTCAACGGACGCTATCATACTTTTTAATTCCACTATGCAAGCGGTGAAAGGTAGTGACACATACCTGTCGGCATATTGTTGACTTCATCTCCCAGTACCTCAGGAAATGAAATTGTGCAGGATAGCCAAAAAACAGTTAAGCCAGCAGGGGGATAACTCTGGAAGGTCAGAATGTGTCGCTCTGTCTTCATTAAACTTCGTATTTTATGCAGCCACAGGCTGTCATCGCCCAGCTGATAGACCTAACGCATGCCTTGGTAACAGGCACAAGTAATGATGCCCGAAGTGAACATACTTCCTTTATACATCAGACTACATACCCCCATCAATATCACGGACATTATGAATTTCAATGGAACGGAAGTTAGTCATTAACGAAGAGAATTAACGGATGATATGTGCTTTGTTGAATGGAAGAGGCTATATCTACAGCGCCGTACATGATGATTCGGGGTTATATTTACGGCGCGCGTGCGCACTGACGTTTCTTCACTTGTGTTGGCAGCTTCCAAGCTCAGCACGCTTATCTGCGGTCTTGGGTTTTTGGTGGAGTGTTTGTTTCTAATACAAACTCTCAGACCGCTTTCACACAAGGTACTTGTTCGACACCGTGCCACAGTGCTATTGTTCCCTCTCCCCACTGGTCAACTTTCTCACTAGTAATATCGTACCATACCCGAGTACACATATGCCAAAATTTCCAATACAGCGCGTTGCAGTATGCACCTAGGTAGTTTTAAATGGGGAAATATACAGAAAGGAGTAGTTAACTCTTGCGTAGAAAGAATTCCGTATCCAATCTCCGCTTTTTTTTCTGGCTTTTTATTTGCTAGTACGATTTTAAAAGGAGGCGCCAATATGTTTTGGGGGTTTTTTTATTGAGAAGGGGCTTTAGAATATTAATATTGTGAATGCATGCTGCGCGTGCCCTAGCAACCCGGTGTGTCATCACTCAGTAACATGGACTACCACGTATAGCAGCACAAGAAATTAAACTCGAAATTTTCTTGACTGAATTTCAGTGGCTAAATCATCAAAATTGCTCCCTACAACTGTCAAACACGAGTCCGTCATCTTGGATTTGCCCAGAGACGCCTGTCAAACGCGAGTCTTTCATCTTGGATTTGCCCGGAGACGCCTCCGCGCATGCCCACTCCAACTTGCCGTAAATATAGCCCCGAATAACCGATTATGGCACCGTAAATATAGCCACTGCCTTATTGAATAAAATCTGCTTACAGTTTTCAAATAATGGACATGAGAAATGCGAAATTTCGGGATGGTATACTCGTCGAAGTTTAAAAGTTGCTGATGACAAAGCCAGCTTGTTTACCATAGATACAGTCGGCAACAAAGGGAACGCCCACAGAAGTAGAGCCGAGGGGGAAAACAAACCGGTCTCTGCCATTAGCCATAATGCCGAAGAATTGTTGTGTGCCCTTTTGCACTGCAAAGAAACAAAAAAAAATCAACAATTAAAGTTTTAAATTTTACCAAATAATAAAATGGAACCACAAAGGAGGACAAAATGGCTTCAAGCTATCAGAATAGAGGACGAGTTTGGCAGATTATGGCGGGACTCCACAGCAGAACGTGTATGTCTGCAGGCCACGGAGTCGGATCATTCGCCCTGTCTTTTAAAACGTATGGACAACAATCCAACCCCAGTATATTTAATTTTTTAATATATCGATCCTTGTCAGCAGGCAATAGCGACTCAAAGTACGTCATGACAACTTCTGAGCGTTAGCAAGACAAGTTTAAATTCCGCATTTTTACAGTATAGCGGACGGGGGGGAAGGATTGTTTTCCCCCTCGGCTCTAACCAGATGTGATGTTTGTGGGCGTTCCCGTTGTTGCCGACTGTATCTATAGCGACAAACTTTTACCTCCATTGTCTCATCACAAGTTATGACTTATGCCATAATAAATGCAGTCAGCGAATTAATCATAACCCAGGTAAAACAGACAAAGTTTGGTGACAGAAATCAGAATTGGCTTGCATCAATGATAGTTATGGATTAATTAATGACTCTACGATTCAGTGAAGCATTTGGATTTAGAGAAGAGTATATAAAAAGGCCTCTGAGGGCATTTTGCGATGGTAGGGTGACAAGAGCTGTGTGATTTCGGGTCTGGAACGGACGTCGAAATGTTGACGGAGGTGATAGCACCGGTTATGTACATTTTATAGAAGCATTATTTCTAGAGTAAGCTAAGGCCATCCAGCCAGGGGAAAAAATGGAACGTGCACATTGCTGGCTTTGTTTTTGCGCAATAATGAAATGTTTTTTTTGTGCCTACCTGGCGTACAGCGGCCGTGTTTTGCAGTAGTCATGTCGCGTCACAAAATCTTTAGCGCCAGCACTGTGATCTGAGGCAGTGTTCTTGAGATTTTGGGTCGTAGGAAAATGGTACTGTTCCGATATGGAGTATATTAAATGCTAGTCATTCTGTCATGATGATTATCAATATTTGCCGCTTCACTAAAAAACTAACATAGTAAAAAAAAAAAAGGGAACTTGGGAACGGGCACTACATATTAACCTTGATCGTGGAAAGGCCCATCAGTACAAGAGGTCATCACGCATTCAGTCCTGCTGCTGCCTCTCGTAGTGGCTACGGAGACATGAGTTTCACGCCCGCCAGCCTGCCCTACCCACACCTACTCGCCATCCTCTTCTCTACTGGAATTTGTCACTCAGAAGTACCCTGAGCTCTGTGTGAGAACAGTACCCAGTGACGCTGCAGCCAGTACACTCCAGCTCTCCCAGAGTAGTAGGGCTTCAGGCAGGACTGCTGTGCTTTGGACGCAACCAGCTTCTTTGGTGGTAGATCTTTCAATTTATTTGTTCTTTTGTTTGAACTTTCCTGTCACTCATTCTTAATATACCTTTCCCTTTCTTTCTGGATATTTATATGTATGTTCCATATACCATCGTAGGTCTTGTCTTATGCTTCAAAACACTGTCAACTGCAGTCACATCTTCCCTTCATCCCTTTGTGTTGGTAGTTAGCCATTCTGTCCACCTTAATCCATGTTACTTCATAGCCTTCCAGCATAACATAGCTCTACTTTCTCCACCTGTGACCGCCTAACTCAAAATCTGGTTGGCCAAACTTTTTTTGAGGAATGCTGCTTTTTTTTCTAGCCCTGTAGTTTGCACCTGTTTTGCACTGATATCAGAGAGTCTTGGACAGCACTTTCATTGTTTTTTGACTTGTTTCATTTTATTTTAGTTTTTTTACTGTCACAGCTTTAGCAAGTCTTAGGCACAATTTGTTTACCACTAACAACTTCTAACGAAAAAAAATGAAAAGCAGACAGAAGATGCGTTCTGTGTCATGGCCGCATGGCTGCTTGTCCTGTGCAGTGTTGCCGTGGGTGACTGCCGCATGCTCGCATGACCGCCCCGCACGGGCTGCTGCATGGCTCCCACTGTTCCTACGGTGACCGGAATGGCATCCAGTGCATCGCCAGGCTTGAGCAAGCGAGTGCCATGTATTTGAATGTGTGTTGTTTTCTCTCTCTCTCTCCAGAGCAACCAGTTGCTCTTTAGATAGAGCTGAGAAGAAGGCGGATAAACGATAAATAAAAGCTGTGACCTTCAAAAAATCACCGCATTCATTTATCAGTTTATCGACCCTGTTCTTGCAGTCATTTTCTGTGAACCTCCATCAGAGGGGGGGGAGGGAGCTCTGTAGCCCATGCCCATCCTCTGACCCTCCCCATCTGTCTAGTTTTGCCATAGTTTATAATAGTTATTGTGCTCCTGACTTGTCTGTGAGACCCCCCCAATCATTTTGTGGATACACTCAAAGACACGCGCACCAAAGTCCTTGCAGTTAACAAACCACTGATCATTGCACGGCTCTCAAAGATTGATTACACGGACGTTTTTAGCGCTCACAGACGCACTGAAGGTACGTTCAGTAGAAGGTCACAAAAATCTGTCTGCTATCTCCTCTCCAACTCAGAGAGAGAGAAGGATGGTGCCTTTGTCACTAATGGATAAATTCTTGTTTGGCAGCACAATGGAGAATATTGTAGAATGCACAAATTATACCAATCTATCTCTACTTCTTCCTGGGACACAAACAAGCATGTAATGTCGACAGAGAGATGTACGGACAAGACCGAAGGACCATCATTGAAACAGGTTGATAAATCGAGAGGCAGTCTGATGCTAATAGAGCTCTCCCTCCTTTTCTCTTAAAATCACTTACCACTTGCTGGAGGTTCAGTGCATGCCCGGGTCCTTGGGAACGTCCACTCACCCTCTTTGATTGGCTTTCCACAGAGACTGTTGCGAATGGATTTGCCTGTCGCTGAAGACAATTCGGTACACTTTAACTCCACTCTCATGGCCTTAATCCGCACAGCATTGGACATCAAGATCGCCAAGGGTACGGAAGGTTTGGAACCCCTTTATTACTACTCGATGTTGTTCTCTACCTCCCTTTTATCCTCACGGCCTGCTAGGTGTGTCCTACATCAGAACATATCCGTGGTGTTTGGTGTTTTTATTTTCCTGTTGTTTTTGTTGTCCTTGTGAATCAAAATGGTCCCGTTTCCACTTTTCTAGCCCCCAAGAGCAGGTCAGCTAATCTGGGAATAGTGAAGCTGTTAGTGTACCAAACTCACTGGGATTCTCCTGGTCTTTCATGCCTTCTGATTGGTCTCACTGATTCCCATAGTCTTTGCCCCCTTCATGGGCATTTCATAGGTGTATAATTCTGCTATTTACGATGTGTGAAGGGGTGGCAAGGTAATAAGTTGAATCTTAGTCCAGGGTCTAGACGATGGAGAAGATTGTAGACTTGAGTGGACCTGTTGGGGTAGTCTAACTGCCAACTGTTTCAGGCAAAGACCTTGACCTCCTCGAAGCAGTGCGCTTTAGGTGGGGTATTTCTATTTGGCCATGAGCCAAACCTTGGAAACTGCAGCCATGAAGAGAACAAGACAGTCTCAAGGAGATTTTGTTGCTGTTGTAACATCTTGTTTTAGGCATGCCCTTTTGACGTTACCAAATTATTTGGTAAAAAAGCCAATCAACTGTCCTTTGGTTTCAACTTACGGAGCGAATTTTGATTTAGGCCCCTGGCCCTCAGCATGCTCCAGGGCTGCGGCATGTGATGCTAGTGTCGCCACTCTGCCAGGCCCGGGATTTTTTTTTTCCACGCTGGCCAGCATCCCCTAATTGGTCACTCACTGTGGAAGCGCTTGTTTGTCGTCATCGTGGTGTTCCATAGCATTCCAGCAGTGGTAGATGAGTCCATGTGTGACAGTCACTTAACTAGAAATGTTCTTCTGTGCGTATGTGCGTGTATGTGTGTGTGTGTGTATGTTTGTGTTCTTGTGTGCATTTTCATGTGTTAATGTGTATGACTGACCTTTTGGTGGAAAATATTTGAACCTGTGCGCTCACGTTTGTGTGTCTGTGTATGTGTCCGCGTTTTTAAATCGTGGTGGTGTGCAACGATGTATGTGCGTGCACGAATATGGGATGTGTGTGCGTGGACGTGTGGGGGGGTGTGTGTGTGTGTGTGTGTGTGTGTGTGTGTGTATATGCTCAGGGGGTGTGGACAAGCATCAGATGGACGCTGAGCTCCGGAAGGAGATGATGGCGATCTGGCCCAATCTTTCCCAGAAAACGCTGGACCTCCTGGTCACTCCCCACAAGGGTAAGTTGAATTCAAGGGTCTGTCCATCCAAACCACCTGATGTTCTCACCAGAGGAAAGCTTCTTTCTCAGCCAGCCCCTCTCACTGCTACGCACCCTCTGATAAACCAGGACTGGCTCCTTTATTCACAAGAAACCCTCAAACACAGCGATCCATACCTTCACTCCATGGACTATCCTGTCCACCATGTACAAGACTCCACTTAACACACAGCAGAGCAGTTCATGCCCACCTTAAACATGCATTAAAATAGACGGTATGCTCAAACCTCGAACTCCCCTCCACACACACACACACACACACCAAGCCCACAACATAATGCCTAATACATCCTAACCCAGTATTCAGTCACTTTCAAAACTCTGTATGTCAGCTTATGAGTTGAGTTTGTGTTTTGGCACGCAGGCTGTAACCACAATGACTGCATACCTCAAGGCGTAATGGGAGTATGTCAAAAATGGCTTTGTTGATTTTCACTGCAGTTCAGATTATTACTGTACAATGACACAACCAGAGAGTTCCTTGCAAGCAGACAGTAAATGAAAAAAAAAACTGAGAATAAACCTCCACAATAACAATTAGCAGTGCACGACGTATCGGAAGAACATTGTAGTAGTAGTGAAAATTAGTCCGCTGAAAGATGTCTCTGGAAGCGCCTAACAGGAACAATCCAACTCAAGATTCCATGTTCACCAAAGTGCACGAGAACACGAAGACCTACACTACTTCCCCGTGCACTCCCACTCACATGCGCTCCCGCACACCAACACGAGTGTTGTCCAGATCTACACGCTTCCTGGACCCAGCCTGAGATCAGAGGGTGCATCACTATAGAAATAACCTCTATAGACGTCTTTTCACTCCAGGATTTGCTGAGAAGCCTGGCCGCACATCTCGAGAGATAGGCTCTGAGGTTATAAACAGGTATCTCTGCATTTGCAGAACACATTACTCTCTGATATGGATGCTTTCAAAGGAGGAAGAAGGGATACAGTAATATATCTGGGTAGTATTTGTAAGGCAAAGGCTAATTTAATCTCTTTTTTTTTTGTTTCATTTTGTTTTGTTTTTAAGGGAGAAATATACCGCAGAGTCTGTAGAATGGTGATTTTTTTTGGTAGGATAATTGGCACAGTGTAAGTTACACCTCGCTTTATGAAAATAAACGAGAGGCTATGTCTTTTTTCGGCTATAGCAGCATTTTACTTAATAGTGCGATAGATGATAATGAAATATGTTCAAGACCTCAGTCTTTTTTCTATAAAGACAGGATATACCAATATTTTGTTTTTAACTATGTTTTTGCTCTAAGGCTCAGTCGGCATGGAGTCAATGATGAACAAAAGTCAGTAGATCTCAGAAAGAAAGGGGATAGTTAGTGATTTAAAAGCCAGGTCTGCCTGTGAAAAGACTATTGGCTCTGTGTTGGTGTTTGTGCGTATTTGTGAGTCTCTGTCCAGTGTGCATGCTCTGTCCCTTTTCCCATTCCCTCTGCTCAGGGTCCATCTCACCCCGTCTAATCGTGCAGGGTAACTTGTCCTTTTCTCAGCAGCGACAGACCTGACGGTCGGCAAGATCTACGCGGCCATGATGATCATGGAGTATTACCGGCAGAGCAAAGCCAAACGGACTCAGGCTCTTCGGGAGGAGCAGGTACTGCCCTAGGGATACCCGCTCTGCAACCGAGTGCAAAAAAAACTCTCCTCTCGCTCCCAGAGCTGTGACAACCAGCACCCCCTACCACCATCATCATCACTGCCAGCACGCCTTCCTTCCGTTTTCCTTTATCTCTATCTCAACCCTTCCACTTCAACGCGCTTCTACCATCAGCAGCACGACTACTACTGCTACTTCTGTCACCATCGCTACAACTGCAACTATCTGACCTGTAGAATCTACATGTTATGGTCGCGGCACTGATTTTTTTTTTTTTTTTTTTTCTTTTGACTAAGGGACTGATGGGGGTCTGATACCGCTAAGGAGAAAAGAGACAGAGAGGAATAAAATTTGTATCAGTCCTTGTCCTTTGCAAGCGAGAGAGGTCTGCATGTGCTAACTTGCAATCTCCAGTGGTTAGTTTGTGCACTTTCTTGTCCTGAATCTAGCCTAGCTGTCGTGTTTTTCTTGACTTTGCGAAGTGGTAGCTTTTTGTGAAGAACTCCATGTTGTCTAGCTATTGCATTGTAACACATTGGCATCTCCAAAACATTACCATATAACCTGTGGTCGTTAGTTAGGAGTCTTCTCGTGGTTGAATAGTGCGGTTTAAGGATTTGTTGCAGCATGATGGATAAAACTTGCCAACAGGGTGAAGTTATGGATTGATTTTCAGCAAAGGGTAGAAGGTGAGAAAAGATGGATTCACAGTCTCTAAGTGAAGGAATGGGGGACTATTCGCGCTCTGGGTTCAGCTCCCAGAAATTTTTGGGGTTACTCTCACAGTCTTACAAAGCCCTGAAATTTTGAGAGTTGGATGGATCACGAAATGGAGGAACATAGCGACACTCAGGGTTCTCTCCAAACAAACAATTCTTTGCCTCCCCGAAGACCTAACTGGCAGCGGCCCCAGCAAGAGTCTGACAGCAAACTACTTTCAGCCGAACCTTTTGGACCTACCCCGTCCCCGGGACATTATCTGTAGTCTCAGCTGGCCCCCTGGGTGCGGACGTTTCACTGGGGTGTTGTGTTGGGGGGTCCGCTCTTTGTCACAGCTCTCTTAGGCATCTGTGCTTCCATTCAGTCTACTTCCGCTACAATTTTCATCCCCACTTTCCCTTGTTTCTTTACTCTTCTGCCATGACAGTGGATCACTGCTAGCAATAACCCCCCCCCATTGGGACTGTAGCCTGTATTTAGACTTCCTTGTTTGCTTCTCTTTAGTGCTCTTTCTGTTCACCCCCAACCCCGCAGTGAGAATGATATTAAACGCAAGCATCTTGTGTTAATGATGACTGCCCACTGATGAAACATGTACATATGTCACACAACACTATTTGTAAAACTATTTTAGGTTGAAAAAAAGTTGAAGTAAAGTCAAAGAGTTAGAAACCACACTTTGAGGTGCTCAGCCTTTTTCTTCCTTTTTTTACACACACCTATGAGGCCTCAGGTGGGGCGAATCTGCAGCTGGTTTCACTTCCAGTCTCTGGACTCTGAAACTTGCCCCAGAATTGCACACTACAGACAGAGCTTCACTCTTCTGCTCTCACTCCCTAACCTCCCCCTGTTTTCCTTTGCTTACCCTCATTACTTCTGGCTTCCTCCTCTCGCTCAGTTACTGGCATCCAATCACTTAGTATTTGGCTTAAAAAGTCCTTCAACATTTCACTGCTGCCATCTGACACGCTTTTGCGGCGAGTAGGACACCCTTTTAGCTGAAGCAGCTCTGTCTGCTCATCCGCCAATTATGTTTCCATATTATCCAAGAAACACAGGTAAAGGTAGGGGAAATAATCGAGCTGGTAGAGTCAGGCTCTGTCTTGAGGCCTGGACGGGTCATCAAATACCTCTAAAGTGGGAGCTGCCCACTCGCCAACTTTTTGTCTGGGGCATCCTTTTAATGGTAGGATTATCAAGGTCAGTTTGAAGACTCTGGATGGCGGGCATTTGTGGCAAGACTACCTCTCTTGACGGACTATGCCCTGCTAAGACTGGCATAGATGTTATGGAAGATAACTCCAGGATAAAGATGGCACCAAATCTCTGTGACAATCATGGAAAGTTCCCAGTGGGCAATCCTGTCTCCATGTTGCCAGCACTACCAGGCATCACTCGCAGATGTTCATCAGCCATGAAGATCAAGCAGAATTACTCACACATTGTAATGTCTTATAATTTTAGAACGGACGTTACAACATCCTATTACAAGTATGATCACATTGTGCACTGATGAGAACTTGAAGTTTAACTGTCAGAGTGCCCCATGATGGCACACTTACTCAGGACCTCAGGCATTGGGAATTTGAAAATGTGATGGGGCTTTTCACTTTAAGATGGGCTTTCAAGTTAATGCTTCAGAGGTTAAGGGTTTGCTTTTTTTAGGGTTCGAAGAGATATAAGCGCACAGAAATGTCCATGTACATTACAGATCAACTCTACAACAAGATACGGCAACCCAGCTCATAAGGGCACAGCACTACAACACCAAGACACCAAGCTCTGCACTGAGGATTTAATGTAAACCATAACATCACAGAAGCATGGATAACCAGGTGTTTCCTTAAATTAGGATTACAAATTTCCTGAAGACAAGACTACTCAGACTAATGACTCTGGCCCTGCACCAATGAGAGAATATCCATCAGAAACTGGGAGAGACTAAGTATTTATTTTCTTAAGTATGATTTTCCAGATAGCAGAGTAGTTTTTTCTCTAAGCTCAAGGATTAGTCTGGAAGTGGGAGAGTCAGATCATTAGTGTGTCACTCAAAACAGGGTATGATTCTTAAGACTGCTGCAAAGGATGGATGGATATTAAATGGCCACAAGGTTTTCTCTGTTGGATGTAAAGACACAAAGAAAGGCAAACTCTTCTACTTTGATGGAGAAAGAACCCTTTCCCATTGGCAGACAAACAGGCAGAACTTCCTTCCCCAGATAGAGTGATAATCAGATAAACTATCCCTGGAGTACATGCAGATGTATCACTTTTCTTCAGTAAAGACGTAAAGATCTGATATACAGTGACACTCTCCAATCCAAAGAAGACTATCATCTCTATCGAGGAAATAAGCCATTTATTTTCTGCACAGATGCTTGACAAATGGAACGGAATCCTCTCCATTCTATTGACCCCAACCTCTTTGCACCCCGACTGAATGACTGATGCAGTCCCTAGTCACAGCCCCCCCCCCCCCCCTTCCAATAATGAAATGCCCCTTTCCACTTATGCACTGATCTTTAGTTCTGGCTTGTCTCATGACATCAGTCACAGTGCATCTTCATGCATTTCACTGACCTCCTCTGCTCATCATTCAGCTGATCTCCACCCTCAACCTCCCACCTCCTTTGCCTCTGCCCCCCCTTGCCCATGGTTTAAGGTGATTGGGACAGAGGAGAGAGTTTAAATCCAGCCCCTTCCCCTTTTTTGCGGGTCTGACCATACCCGGAGCTTTTATCACCTGGCAGGCTTTTCAGTTCGCTGTGAATGCCATTTGGCATAAAAGGTGCTCTGGAAATGTCAAGAGTGCTATATTTGGGACTGGATCAGACCATGACAACCACAGAAAGAATTTCCTTTGGTGTCATCATTGCCAGTGGGCTGTGTGTGCATGGGTTCAGGAAGCAATGGCAGGAACAATGCACGTGGTTCTGGTGTATATTGAAACAGAGAGACCAGGACTAGTGTGGGGGTGGATGGATGCAAGCCAGAGAGGACTATGATTCTAAGCTTGCATCCAAAAGCCTGCTGCACTTCCAACCATTGCATCAAGGTTTGGCTTTGGGTGGGGAGGAGTTGTGGGTGCAGGGTGGTGTTTAACAAAAATCCACCTGTATTGCGGCATGGGCCTGTTCTTGGTTTTTTCCATACTTCTCTGTGGATAAATGCGGTTGTTTATCCATCCTAGAAAAGATGATACATCCATGGCTCCTGCAGTTCCCGGTGTCTCCCAGGTTAATGCCCACCATTTTTTATTTTGTCCTTTTGATATTCCCATATGAAAAGTTTATAATAGGCAAACTGGATGGTAAAAAATGCATGCGTAAGGCCTCATTTTAAAGGCAAAATCCTCTAGTTCTGCAAATATGCTCATGTAGTATGTGGCTAAAACACAAGCTGCATCACATCAGCTCAAACATGAAGAAACGTTTTTTTGTTTTTACTAGGTGTGCCGGCAGTCTGGTTGGTTCTATCAGGTTAAGAATATTCATGACAAGCTCCAGCTCATTGCTGATCATGATGCTAACATGAGGGCATTCTTCCTAAGCTGTGGATTCCTTCAGTCCTTGCTGAGTTAAAGTGCATGAAGTGTGTCTGATGTGAGGCATATTTCCATCTTCTGTAATTGATGCAGACACGATTGCCCCCAACATTTATCCCACCTGCGCAGGTGCTCCTGTCGTCCCTAATCTGAAGCTGTTGCATCATGTTGCACTCAATTTATCGTTCTCTTTGTGTTATATACAGATGTCATCCCTGTGCTCAAAACTTTGCACTATCTTAGCCATCTAAATCTTGTTTCTCTTTTCTTTCATCCTGTCACCCCTCTGCTATACTCTTGGTGCTAGTTTTTTTCCTCGTGGTCTTTGTTGTTTGCCATCACTGTAATATTTACCTTACTTCTTTTTGCCTGACCTTGGAGGGTTGAGTAGATTTGACAACTAAGCTGTACTTTTGCTGACTACTGATGATAATTTCTACTCTTGACTGGTCGGTTTGTTTCCAATTCTTTAACACTGTTTTCATTTTGTCTTCATGTTGCATTTCTTTTCCTGACAACACTATTTTATTTATTTTATGCTCTTTTGGTTTGAACCTCTCTGATGAAACCGCTGTGCTGCTTGAGGTCTGGAATTGCCTTCTTGAGAGTTTTTTCCTGACTTGATGCTGTTGTTGATAGTTTGCTTCCCTAAGCCGTCTAGAACGCTCTTCACCAACTCGGGATAGCATTTACTTCTGGCTGCCATTTGTGGTCACTGTCTGCCTCAAGCTACTGACAGCAGATAGTGTCCATTTTAAATCAGTGACTTTGGATATGAGCCAATACTTTCAGCTTTTCCTAAAAAAATAATTTTCCCAAATCCCATTAAGTGTGCTGGAGAATGGATGGGGTTATAAGGAGTTTGTTGTGTCATGACAGTCTAAGCTTTGATGAAAGCTTTGGAAATAATATTAAATCTTTCTTAATTTGCTCCATCAGTCAGTTTAAACATGGGTTTGCATACATCATATTGAGAGTCCAGACATCAAAATCTTTAGCCTGATTATTACTGATCAAATTAAATTGAAATGCATCTGTCTAGTTGTATATCTGTAGCTCTGTTGCCTAAAAGCATGGAGGTTGAGGGTTTTAATATGGCCTGAAACCTTACTGTATGTTCTCCCTGTGATCACATGGGTTTGCTCTGGGTTCTCTGGTTTCTTCCCACTGCCCAAAAACATGCATGCTCGGTTAAGTGGAGACTCTAAATTGCCCCTGGGTGTGAGTGTGTGAGTGAATAGTTTGTGAGCCCCGCAATGGATTGGTGAGCTGTCCAGGGTGCGTTCCTGCCTTTCGCCCATATTCAGCAGGGATAGGCTCCATTTCCCCTTTGAAAAGCAGTTTAGTTAATGGATGATTATATCTGGACATTTTTTTATTGTGCCCTCATGTTTTGACAACTTTTGACAACCTTATGACCGAAAGCAGACTATCTTGACATGGGATATGGTTTTCCTAAAGATTTCTCTGTGTGGTATCAATAAGGGGGAGCAAATCACAAAATTATCTGACAAACTTAAAGCCATCAATCACCATCAACAGACTTGTTGGTTTTTTTTTTTTTTTTTGTGCGTGCACTTTCAGAGTATGATTATGTGGGATCTCAGTTTTTTTGCGATAGACAGTGGATCAACTTCAGATTCAGTAGCAGATATAGGTATATGACAGATTTGTCTCTCTTTCCAGCTTTGATGTGAGTCGTTCATATAAAGAAAAAGCCTTAGAAAAAATAATTTTCCATGTGTACTGAAATGGCCCTAATTCAAAATAGTAGATATGGTACCACAGATTTAATCTTTTAGTGATATCACTATTAAGAGGTCGCTGCACTCTGAACTGTTTAAATACACTTTTTTGGCAATCAGGGGTTTGCAACTTTTTTTTCAGACATAGGTATTCCCCATGAAATTTTGATGACTGGGAATGCCCATTAGTGTGTATTAAGTTTGGGATCAAGTGGACTCACAGTATGGAGGTTAGAGCAGAACCTGCATTTGTCGAATTGCACAACAATTTTGCCAATATTTGTGGAATAGCTAAGAATCCATAGTTACCCATCGTCAAAATAGGGGTACTCAAGGACTTACCATTTTTGAGCTATAGAAATCCAATTATGTATTACATCCTGGGGTATTTTAGCATTTAGTGTTTTAAATCAGTTGGTATTCTTCCAGGTTCAGTACCAGATGGTACCATTGTATTTCTTGTGTACACCAACAAAACGCAATATGATTCACGCCATATTTTATAACTAGTATTTTAAATATTGTAAATGCTCAAATTAGGAAGCATTACGAATTACATACTTGAAAATAAAATTTCAACCCAAACACCTTTGTAAGTACCTAATTATGTGCTGCTTAGAAAACTTCAGTTTGTTGTTTAAATTGCAGCAGCTAACTGCTGAACTTCGAGCTACAACCGCGCGCTGGCCTGATTACTCTCGGCTTATCACATTTAGTCAGGCTCTTTTTGGCCGAGTGCCTCCCCCTACTCTAGCATAGCTCACTGGTGTCATGGATGGAGTTGATTCGATTCTTTCGTTGCATGTCGTCCATCTCTGAGGTTGAATGTTCCTGAAGCTTGCACAGTCTCGTAGCCTAAGCACCAGCAGAGGGGTGAGCTTGAGGACTGTCCGATTTGGGATTCTGCAACGAACCTCAAAGTACCACCCAGCTGCTCACTGCCATTCATTTACTGGTCAGCTGGAGGTAAATGAATTGTTGGCACAAGCCACCGGCACCCTTCAGACAGCACAGCCCTGAGTATCCCATTTGAGCAGCTTTAAAAAAAGGAATGAAATAAAGCTGGACTCCAGTTCCCAGAATGCATACTGGTTGGCCTTTTGCTGTCTCCTGTTGCCGCTGGAGCCCTTCCCAGTCCTTCCATTTGCACTCTGGATGTTGACTCCATTTCCCATAAGTCTGTCTGATACCAGCTGCAGGCCATGTTGTATCTTACACAGAATCGAACGCCATTAATGTTTCAGCGCTTGGAGCCCCCTTCCCCAACCCAGGATGGTGGGCAGGGAGTCAACAGCCTCCCAGAGCCTCAACCGGAGCCCGTCAACAACCTGTAAGTCACTCTTTGTATCTCTTTTCCCTCCTCCATCTTTTTTTCTTATACTTCCTTCTTTGATACTGGAATTTAGGGTTTGTAGTGGAGGAGGGCTCTGCATTTTTCTCCTTCTCTGCACACCGGTTCTACACACGGAGAGGCGCATGAACTCTCATCCGCAGAAGACAGCAGGGCCTTACTTCTTTGTTGCTCTCAATCAAAGTCTACTCTCTTCCCCTCCAACTACATTGGCTTGGTTTATTTCCACAGCCAAGTTTCAAAACACTGCCCCCTTCCTCTCTGGAGGCTAAGTGACCAAAATCCAACTCGCATTTCTTTGCTGATGTTGGACCTATCCCTACTAGAGTTAATTTTGATGAATACTATGGACAGACAGATGAAGAATATTCATGAACAAAAGTTAGTGGCTGCCCGCTACTACTGACAGTATCAGGAGTGACAGTCAGATGTGGTAGTGAGAGAGGGCACCAGCGAAGAGACCGTCTGACTGTGTCCATCTGACAGGCCTGTGGAAGGAGGGATGACGGAGAGCCAATCCTGGGTGACTGCACGGGCTCAGGAGATGTCACAGAAAGCTGGAAGCTGGAGCCCTGAGGGACAACATCCTGATGATATGCACGACAACCGGCACAACCAACAGGTACATACACACACACACATACACTCAATGAAATGCACTCACACGCTAACACACACGTGCACACTACATACTTACACACGCTCATACGTATGCATGCTCACATACACATATTGCAGACACCCTCAAGAACTGTTCAAACATGCAGGCATATGTACACATACATGGACTCACACATTAATTCACTGCACACATACGCTCACACATGCACACACACACATGCTTACACATACACAGACAAACTAATGCACTGCTCACATTGACTCGCACACACGCGGGCACGCACATGCTGAAATGTGCACACATACATGCGCTCACACTTCAATAAATATAGCGTCCCTAGATGAACAAAGTCACAACATTTCAAGAATAGCACCCATTTTGTTTCCATTGTGCAAAACTGGGAGAAAAACAATGAACCAGTAAGCAGTGGTTTCAACAAGCGTACGAGGGGAAAATGTTCAGATATTAGAAAGAGAAGATGGCAAAAAAAAACTCATTCACACTGAGGTGGCGCCTGATAAGGCAATGGAAACAAAATGCGTACATGACCAGATTTTTCTGGAACCCCCATGTCACAACTCTCTATCAAGGAACTCTACATAAATACACACATGAAGTGCACACACATTCACACATGCACACGTCCGCCCGCAATGCACACGCACGCTCGCTCACACACACACGCACACACACACACATACTGCAGCCACACGTGCAAATACACGCATGGTCATGCCGTGCACATGCGTACATACGCATACACGGTATTCACAAGCATTGCACAAATGCATTTAAAAACACATACTCTGTTGCACTGCCTCATGCTACATGTTGGCACACTCACTATACTCACCAAGATACGCACTTCGCAATCTATACCGAAATGAATATGAAGCTATATACCCCGCCACACACTCAGTGTGAACATACACACCTCACATTCAGCTGCCAACAATGAGACACTACACACAGATTTTTTACTATACATGGGCACACATACCTACCCACTCTCAGATTCGCAAACCAGTTCATGCTTATGTAAATGGACAATCACAAGATGCCTTGCAAGTTCATTGGACCATAAACAGTATACCAGATAGTACACTTGTGCAAAATCCACATTTTACTTTTTGTAACAAGTGTTGCAGCTTACTTTGTGTCTGCGATGGGAGAGTGGAAGGGAGAAAAAATACTTCCTTGGCAATTCCCTGCGCCGTCGTTGTGCTGACCAATGCGCTGATGCGCCGACACAAGTTGCTGTCTGCCTGGACCTCCCTCCCCGACTCACGCACATCTCACCGGCAGACAACATTCCCGCCCCCACCCTATTCATGCAGCCCCCCCCCCCCCATAAAGCATTCAGTCCTTCCATCTCCATCTCCATCTCCACCTCCACCTTCTGGACACCAGGGATCATGCTACCTCTCTCCATTTTTCTCATGCACTCACTCTCTTTTTCTCTCTCCCTCTTTCTCTCTCTTTTTTCCTTTCTCATGCTGTTTCTCTCTCCCTCTCTTTTTTCTCCCCCTCTCTTTTACCCCATTCCCTTTCTCTCCTCTCTTTTTCTCTCTCTCTCTTTTTCCTTTCTCCATCTCCTTTTCTTCTCCTCTCTTTTTTCTCTCCCCTCATTCTCGCAGAGTATCACTCACATTAAAGTGCAGGCTCAGATACTGTCCATCCCAGCCTCATCCCTCAGCCCATGCTCATCATGTGGGGGGGAGGGGGGTGTGCGAGGTGCTTCTCAGCTGCTGTCCATCTGATAGGACGTTACCAACCGCTTTGAAAGTCCAGAGCAAGGGAGGCCCCCCTGTCTCCCTGTTACAAAGGGCAGTGTTGGGATTTGCATCTGTCTTCTCTTGCTTGCATACGAGGCAATTGCCTCCCTTTTACTGAACGGCTGCGGCAAATATTTCCACAGTCAGGGTAGCCTGGATGTGTCGTTTCCCAAGAGTTCATAGACCTGTCAGTTGGGGCGTTCCACATGACCAAAATCAGCACTGACAGACCCACATAAACTGTTTTACTCCACCATTAATCGTTGCTGTATCATGTGGGTTTAATTTCTTCATTAAAATGCTTAAAATAAATGACAAAAAATAAACACTTTTGTGCCCTGAGTTGCAAAGTCTTGAAAGCAACTCAACACTGGTATTGAATCTTTTTTTTTTTTTAATTATGACCTGTCACTTACAATAGATTGTAAGACTTTTTGAAAACATAACCACCTGTTCACGAAACTAAATTCGATGTAGAAAAATGACTGCTTGTTTACGAAAGAATAGAAAATACTACTTGTTTACAAAAGATTATCAAACTTTAAGCACTAATTTGAAAAATAGCTTCTTTACAAAAGATTACCAAACTGAAAGCACTATACAGAAAATTAACTACTTGTTTACATAAGATTACCAAACTGAATGCTCTATGCAGAAAAAGACTCTAATTGTGGAGATAAGACTATCAAACCGACAGCACTGTATAGAAAGATAATTACTTGTTTACGAAAGATTGCCAATTGGAAAGTGCTATATAGAAAAATAACTTCTTCACAAAAGATTACCAAACTGAGAGCACTATACAAAAAAATAACTAATTGTTTACATAAGATTACTAAACTGAACGCTCTATGAAGAAAAACACCCTACTTGTGGAGAAAAGACTACCGAACCGACAGCACTGTTTTGAAAAATAATTACTTGTTTACAAAAGATTGCCAATTGGAAAGCGCTATATAGAAAAATAACCACAAAAGACTACCAAACCGAAAGCACTAGATAGAAAAACTACCACTTGTAAAGAAAATATTACCAAACGGAAGCACTGAGCAGAACACGGCATTGATAACATGGCCTCTCCTTTCTGAGCTGGGCAGATTGTCGGACACGTTAGAAGTATCTCACTCTGTATTCAGAGGGAGGTCGGGGCAGGATTGACCCCATAGGCTGGAGCTAACCCAGGCTCCCACCTCTCGCAGGCCAGGCTTGTCCCTCAGGCCGCACGGTGCTCACACCCGGCTCCCCCCTCCCTGTGTTTCTGCAGACGGTAGAGATGAGAGAGATGGGGGAGGACGGCTACACCGACACTGAGCACTATCTCCCCAAGGAAGGGCACGGGAGGGCCGCCTCCATGCCCCGGCTTCCTGCTGACAACCAAGTGAGCACTTTCATCCTCTCGCCCTGCTCCGCCATTTCTCCTCCTGTTCCACCCTCTCTCCTCATCCTCCTCTCTCTCCTCCTCTGTGCTGTCTGCCTCTCCCACCTCACCCGAGCGCTGCCTGGTTGACAAGACACGCTGGGAGTGGGGACATTATTCCATAGAGCAGAGACTGTGATGAGACCATTGTAAGCGCAGCCTTGAGATTGAGTGCTGCACCGAGGCTGCAGCGAGATGCAGTAACCCACTAAAACCACACTCAATGTAGACATTAAGCAGATATGTCAGCGAGAGCGCAACATGAAAGTTTAACGCGTAATTACGATTTTGATATCTTGAGATAACCTTACGAGTGCTGAAAAGCCACGGTGAAGCCTCGGAATAACCTTCAAAAATAGCATTTCACGGATGCATAATTGGTATTTGAGAAGGACTCAGAAGTGGCGCGTTGAGTCCCCCTTAAAAAAACACCAGGTAGAAGCTAACACCCTCCATCTGGGCACCCTCTTAGCAATTAATGAGTACTACCCAGACCATGAGTGTCTAATTTTATTTGATCAAGTACCCTTATTTGAGCAAACAACCAAGCGGCCCACTGGTGTTTCCACAAAGGGAAAAAACGGTGTTAGCACAGTCTTACATCCTCCCTGCTCATTTCTCATTTAGCACTCCACACAGTGTGATGTGGACCTCACACACCAATTTCATCATATTTAAGCACCATCTTCATCACTGCCATGTTCCCTGCAAGGGCTGTGCTGTGGTCACACACACACACACACACGCACACACACACACACACACACACACACACACACACACACACACACACACACACACCCCCACACACACTCTCACACGCTCAAACGAACACCTTGCCCATGATGGCACAATTTCCTCTTCCTTGTCACCTTGATGAAATCCCACCTCTCTCTCTCCCTAATGCATGAGCCTTGCTTCTTGACTCTTCTTTCCTCCTTTATTCTGTCTTCAAAGTTGACATTTAATATGTTTTTTTGTGTTTCAACCAGGTTTGAAAGCAGTTATTTATATTGTCTGTCTAGAGTCCACATTCTCTTCTATTCACTGTGGCATTTATCCATATTTTGCCCTTGTTTTATAACTGGGAACTCGATTAACAAACTTCAGTGCAAATCTCCAAACTTTGGTTATAATGGGAGTGAGATAGCGCGTCAAGGTGTGTCCTGAAATCAGCAGATTGAAACTCTGGATAGTAGAAATGTTGGTAGTGGGGTGTGAAAGACCAATTGTGTGTATGTGTGGGTATCAGAGACTAGTAAATTCCATGGGGCCACCAGTCTGTGGGCCTGCGCAGGTACCTAATTGTCGTAAACTTTAGTTGGAGCTTTCAGACAGCGGGACCCCGAGATGGATGGGTAAGGAGGGAGGTCACTGTGGGCACGTGCGTGTGTGCGTGCAGGCGTGTTTGCGCTGCGTGTTGCGTGTTCTCGCGTGTGCTCATTGTGTAGGTTCGTGCCTCCTCTTGTACTGTACCGTACCGTGATGTGCCGTGAAGCTTGGAGTGATGTAAAGTAGTGTTACCATGGTGACTGTCTCTAACCGTGCCTCTGCTCCTCAGTGTATGTGCACTGCTGTGGTAAGTGTCTCTTTCCTTCTTTCCTTCTATTTCTCTGTCTCTTTCTCTCTATTTCTTTATTACCTTGCCCCTCCTTTTTCTCGCTCTCTCTGTGGTACTGCCGCTTCTGTGTCTAACTGGGTTCTCTCTCTCTGCTTTTTTCTTTCTCTCCACTCCTTTGGGTTGTCCCACCCCTTCCTCCATTTGCTTCCTCTCTCTGCCCTCTCACACTTGTCCGTGCGCTGCCACCTCGGCCTGTTTTCTACATTCCTCGCTCCCTGTCTTCTTTCCCTCTCCCCTCCATCTGTGCTTCACTCCCTCCCTCCCCATTTGTTCTTTCTTTACCCCTCCATTCTCCCTTCCTCTATACTTGGCTCCCTCCCTCATTTCTCCATGCCCATGTTTCCCTCCTTGCTGTTCGCTGTCGCCCCCTCCTGGTGACTGTGCTGTGGGTCTCTCTGTTGTCCCTGTGCTGTGGTCTGTGTGTTGCATAACCTGTGGCTTCCTGTGTGCGTGTGCGCGCCTCTGTGTGCCTGTTCCACAGCGGAGGAAGGGAAGGCCACGCGGGAATAACCTCAGTGTATGTACCCTGTCTCCGTCTCTCTCTCTCTCTCTCTTTCTTGGTTTCCGTCTCTCTCTCCTTTTATCTGTCAGTTTTTTCTTTTCTCTAGATCTCTGCTCTTCTTGCTGCATCGTTTGCTTCTTCTCTCTCCTATTTTTAATCCATAATGTTAGGATCAAGCCATTCCTCCTGGCTTTCGCCTGTGTCAATACAGTTCAGAGAGAGCGAAAGGGAAGACTGAGGCAGAGAGAGGTCCTGACTCTGAGTAAGAAATTCCTGGTTAAAGGAGCAGTATGTAACACTGACAGCAAGTGTAAAATGGGCACCGCAGTCCAAATTCAGAATACTGGAGAGAGTTGTCTCCCCCCGTTGTTTCCTCACCAGACTCAAAGCTCACGTGATTACCAAGTTGAGAGCCCTACTTAGTCGAGCGGAAGCCGCGTTCACTTTACATTCATAAATACACACTCATCTATGTTTATTACCAATGGTAGTCCATTTAGCTAGCTAGCTTTATATGTGAAATTGCGTTCAGCAAGAAAATTTAGCTCTGCTGACATTTCTTATGAACATTCAGCACAAAGCCACAAGGTAACGCGATCACTGGATTAATCGAACCAATGGTGCTACAATAGAAAAGAAACGGCTTGAGATGAACATAATATCATAAGCCATTTGCTAACAGACGAACAGTGTTGGGCAGATCACTAGGATGTAACAGTAGCTAGCTAAAAGGTAGCTTTTTTAACTTTTTTTGTTGTTGTTTGGCTGACAAGGGCTAACATTATCTGTAGGTTATCTGAAGCTACATTGTTTCACTAAAATATTTACCTAGCTAGCTGACTCTAGTTAAATTTGGACACATTAATTGATTCATTCACAAAATTGAATAAACCCCTCTAAAACGGGTATGTGGTATCTATTAAATAAGATATCAGCTGTGATCAATTATTCGAGATTAGCTATCATCAGTTGATACTCAATGTATGCCTGTTTAGGAGAATATTTGTCTGGTGCTCTGCCCCAAAGCTCGCACTCTCGTTACCCTTGTTATTTAGGTCAGGCGGTGGCTGTCACTATCTTGTATGCTGACATCATGTGACCACACTTCCAGCAGTAAGTTGTAACACGTTTGACCTCCCTCTTATTTGATTAAATTTGTGCAATTATCGTTGCCTATATCCAACTTGTGTGGGATTTTTGGAAAGCGCAGGACTTGTGCTACTGGTTCCATCCTAAGATATTATAATTTATTTATGAAATATCCAGCGAAGTTAGCAAGCATGTTTTACACCATCATTTTTAAGGAAGCTACATTTTACAAATATCTCATGATATTTCTTCTTTTGGTTTTCCCATTTTGGTGTTTGGTGTTTCTCTGTGCAAAATTTAATGAAATTGGACGACTCCTTTGACTCCTGCCACATTATACTCTCACGTGCGAGGTCATTTTGAAGAGTATAACAATTTGTTAACTGAAGGACATTCAATAACTAAGGACAAAACACAAGATCAAAACAGCCAGATACTACAAAGCCATGTTCCAAGAAGTGTCATGCTAAAATGGGAGAAGGCAGTTTATTAAGTCATACTCTTCACTGGTGGGCCTCATGATTGACAGGGAGCAGAGGCAGAATTCATGCGCAGACATGAATCAAGTACAGTGACTTCTTTGAAAAGCGTGGTCGTATAGGCAGGGTCAAAAAATGAGCATTGATTTATCAGGACAAAGGGATAATCCAGAATCGTTATCACATGACAGTCTACAAGTCAAAACCAGGAAATTGGTATGCCAATGCCTAATCACAAAAGAAATCGGGAAATCGAAATGACAAAGCAGAAATCAAACACGGGTAGTTAATATTACACTGAGGAGAAAACAAGAATGAAAATCCAAAAGACAAACTAAAACTGTAACCAAAAGACTCTGAAGATCAAGGCACGGCTCATAGGTAACACAGGAAAAAACTGGCTAGTAAACTCACAAACTAAGAGTGAACACAAAGGGGTGTATGAAGGGAGAACAGAGGAGCAAATCAAATGCAATACAAGTGTGCAGGGGAAGAAAAGCATGCAGGGAGGAGTTGTCACAAATGAGGGAACAATCAATTAAGCAACGAACGAAGGGTGGCACACGTGACATGAATGAATGAAGACAGAAAGCACATGAGAAAGCAAATGGCTGAACAATCACAAGGAAATGCTACAATAAACAGTGAAAATGAAAAATAATAAATACAAATACAAAAAGCACAATAATCAGAACAATACAGATTCAGACTATTATAGTATCTGCCTTCCACCCCACGGCCACCCCCAGGTGGTCAACCTGGACCAGGAAGCTTTCCTGGAGAGGCTCTCTTAATGTCTCTTCTGTGCTGGGGATCGATAATGTCTTTAGCAGGGACCCAGGATCTTTCCTCTGGCCTGTACCCTTCCTAGTCCGCTCAGTACTGGAGCCCACAACCCCAACGCCTAACGTCCAAGATGCACCGGACAGTGAATGCTGGGGCTCTGTTGACAAGCCATCTGGGTGGGGGTGCAACAGTTGGCTCCAGAACACTGGCTTAATCCTTGAGATGTAAAACGTTGGATCGATCCATCTGAATGAGAGAGGACGCTGGAGACAGGCCACCTCGGGGTCACTACTTTGGCTATGGGGAAAGGACCTGTGAAACGGGCGGAAACCTTGGGAGAAGCAACTTTCAAGGAGAGATCACGAGTGGATAGTCAAATATTCTGTCCTTGAACTTATTGTGTTCCTGGAATCCAGCAACGGTCAGCGGCCCTCTTCATCCTGTGTGACGCTTTCAAGAGGGCCACTCTCATTCTCATCCATGTCCGCTGACATCTCTGGATGAATTTTTCAGCAGACGGCACCCCCATCTCCTCGTCCTGGGCGGAAAATAGTGGAGGCTGGTAACCGAGGTAACACTGGAATGGAGATAGGCGTGTAGATGATGATGCAAGAGAGTTAATCAAATGTTCTTCTCATGATGGAAATAAGCTCTAGGAGGAAGGCTTGGAGGAGGTACGGCAGCATAACCGTTCCATTTATTGATTGGCCCTCTCTGTCTGACTGTTAATCTGTGGATGGTGGCCAGAGGAGAGGCTTACAGAGAATGCCTGCCAGAAGTTGGGGGTGAACTTCGAGCTTCAATCTGACACAATGTCCACTGGGAGATCCTGAATAACGAATGCTTAGTCCACCACAATCTCGGCTGTGTCCTTGGCCATGGGGAGCTTCTCCAGTTCAACAAGATGGACCACCTTGGAAAACCGGTCCACGATGGTGAGGATGATAGTTTTACCCCGGGAGGGTGGTAGTCCAGTGGCAAAGTCTAAAGCAATGCGTGACCAGGGACAATGATGCACTGGAAGAGGTTGAAGCAGGCCACCAGGTGGTTGATTGGAGAGTTTGCTGGAGGCAAGTGTGGAGCAGGTCTGGACAAACCTCTTTGTATCTTCTCACATGCTCTCCCAGCAAAATTGCAGCTTAATCAAAGTTAAGGTCCTCTCAAATCCAGGATGGTCAGCCAGGTGAGAAGAATGACTCTCCTGAAGGACTTGTGTGTGGGCCGGTTGGGGCACATCGAGATAGTTCTCAGGGCAGGCCCTTGGAGCAGGACTTAGACCCTGCGCATTGCAGATGACCGTCTCTCTATCCCACAGTGCCACTGCAGCCCAACAATGGGAAGGCAGGATGGTGTCGTCAAGTACTTTACCCTCGCTGGCTTCATGGGCATCTGGTTTGACATTTTTGGAGCCAGGACAATAAGGCAGGGTGAAGTTAAACTGATGGCAAAACATGGACCATTGGGCTTGAAATGGGTCGAGTCTCTCAGCAAACCTTAGGTATTCTAGGTTGCAGTGGTCAGTCCACACCAGAAATGGAACTTGAGCTCCCTCTAACCAGTGTTTCCACTCATCAAGAGCCACCTTTATGGCAAGCAATTTCCGATCCCCAACAGAGTAGTTTCTTTCAGTGAGTGTGAAGCGATGTGAAAAGTAGGCATAAAGGTGAAATTTGGAGTCTTAGGCAGATTCCTGAGAGACCACTGCTCCCACTCTAGAGTCAGAGACATCCGCGTCCTCAATGCATTGTTTCTGGGGATCTGGATAAATGAAGACTGGAGCACTGATTAAAGGGGTCTTGAGACGCTTGATGGCTACTTTGGCTTTGTTGGACCAGACAAATCGGAGCTGCGTGGGCGTGAGTACAGTCAGAGGAGCAGCAATGGTGCCATAGTCCCTGATTAAGTGTCTGTAAAAGTTTGCGAATGCAAAGCCGAGGAATCGCTGCAGCTCATTATAGTTCTCTGGCCATGGCCATTCTGATACCACCTGCACCTTAGCTTGGTCTATTGAAGTGCCCTCGCTGGTGATGACAAAGCCCAGGAAATTTATAGACCTCAGTTAGGATTCGCACATTCGTGCTTTGACAAAGAGGTGGTTTTCAAGGACGCATTGGTGGCCATGTTGAGTGAGGGTAGTTGGATCTTGGGATAAGATAAGAATATCATCGAGGTACTCATTGGCAAACTTGCCCACCATGCCTCAGAGAACATCATTGGTGAGGTTATGGAACATTTTGGGGGAGTTAGCCCGAATGGCATCACCAGATACTCATAATGCCGCTGGGAGAGTTTAAAGCTGTGTTCTTCTCATCATCTTCCGGTATCCAGACTAGATGGTAAGCATTCCGAAGATCAAGCCTGGTGAATGAGGTGGCCCCCTGGAGGGACTCCAAGGCAGTTGACATCAGAGAGACTGGATCACAGGTCACGACAGTGGTGTCATTTAACCTATGGTAGTCAATACACAGGCACAGGTCACCATCTTTCTTGCTCTCACGGAAGGATCCAGCGCTGGTAGGAGACAAGGAAAGACAGATGATGCCTGCTGCCAGGGTCTCCCTAATGTATTTCTTCTTGGCCTCAGTCTCAGGACAGGATTGATGGAAGAGCTGACCTCAGGGAGGAGTACTTCCAGGTAACAGGCCAGTCATGCAGTCATAGAAATGATGAGGCAGCAGTGAAGTAGCTCAGAACTTGGAGAACACTTATTTGAGATCTCAATACTCAGAAGGAACCTTGGAAAGGTCAGGCGATGGCTTAGATGAGGTGGCGGCGGGCTGGCTAGGATGGGTGGCCTCAATCAAGCATTGTTCTTCAGGGGTTGGATTCCACTCCAATATCTATAGGTTCTTCCAATCTTGGCAAGGATTATGTCTTGACTGCCAGGAGTTGCCCAGGACTGAGGAGCTCTAGGAGTCTGCAGTAGTAGTACAGGAATCTTCTCCTGATGGTTGCCAGATATGTGTAGCTGAATTGGTTGGGTAATGTGGGTGATCTTGGCCAAGATGTCGAAAGCTTGGATGGGTTTGGGAAGTGTCTGACTCTGGAGACATTGTCGGGCGGCAAGCTATGCGTCAATGAAGTTGCCATCTGCTCCGGAATCAATGAGAGCCCATATGGCCAGCTGAGTGGACGCACTGAAAATGTAAACAGAGGGGTCTTGGGTTGGGGGATTCAATTTGGTGGATTCCATTTACCCGTAATCCCCCATCTACTGGTAAGCTTTCCCTTTTACTGGGCAGATAGCGATATAGTAGCTAGACTGACCACAGTTAAGGCAGACCAGAGCATTCATTCAGCGCTGGCATTCAGGAGTTAGCGGGGTGTGATTGATCTGCTTGGGTTTAGCAGCATTGGGAGCTGACGGACTGAGACTGGGCACCGGAGTCGGGTGTCCGTTCACTGGAACGAGAGGAGCAGAACCAGGAGGCAGCAGTCGTCGGCTGAGGGTGCACTGTAATTCCTTGCGGCGAGCAATCAGGCAGTTGTCAACTCAGATAGCCAGGCCAATTAGCTTTTCAGTCTTTCGAGAATGCACAGGTGAGTTGTTCAGTTTTTGTTCCAGGAGAACTCCTTGGCAGTCCAATAAAGCACAAAACTGGGTATCGTCCACTGAGCTGGTCATGACGAGTTTGCTCTGAAAGGGAGCGGAGGCAGAACTCATGTACAGACATGAATCCAGTTCAGTGACTGTATTGAAAAGCATGGTTGTACAAGCAGGGTCAAAAAATGAGCATTGATCCGTGAGTACAAAGGGATTATCCAGAGTCGCAATCACAAGACAGTTCAAGTCAAAACCAGGCAGTTTTATACCAAAGCCGTATCACAAAACAAATCGGGAAATTGACGAGACATAGCAGAAATCAAACACGGGTTGTAAATCACACACTGTGGGCAAAACGAGAACTGTAATCCAGAAGACAAACCTAAACTGTAACTCGGAAGATCAAGGATTGCTCGTAGGTCACAGGAATAAACTGGCCAGCATACTTGCAAACTAGTGAACACAAAGTGAACACAAAGGGGTATGTAAAGGGAGAAAAAAAGGAGCAAATCAAATAGGATACAGGTATGCAGGGGAAGAAAAGCTAGCAGGGAGGTGTGGCTTTAAATGGGGGAACAATCAATCAATTAAAGGATGAATGAAGGGTGGTGCATGGGAGGGAGTGAAGACAGAAAGCACATGAGATAGCAACTGGCTAAACTAATTCAAGGAAATGCTACAAAATACAGTGAACATGAAAAAAAAAGCACAAACACAAAAAGCACAATAATTAATGCAAAACAGATTCAGACATTGACAATGAGCTTCAAATGGTTTTTCACAGATCTCCCCAAGAATAGCCAAGAAGGAGGGTTAATTAGATTAAAACCATCCGATCTAATGATTAATTTGTCATCTTTGTTGGCATATCCATTTGCCTTATGATTAGCAATCAAGCACAAACTGGTAGAATTGCACGGTTATTACAGCGGGATCACACAGGCCAAAACATAGACTAATGCTCTGTCCCAGGATGGAAAATTCATGAGAGAATAATTATACTGCTTGGAGCATTGTTGTGGGACAGGTCAGTATCTCAACCGAGCTTGTTTCCTCAATCTCTGAATATATATCATAGTCATTTCATGATTTACTCCAGTAAATTTATTATATATTGCTTCTTTAAATTTATGGGAGCGAGCGCACAAGACTCAGTGAGGAGATAACTGATTTTAAGAAAACTAATAGAGCCTGTTAGTCAATTTAATGTGGATCAGAATTATTAGCAGTCTAAGTGGGGTCTTTCATAAGCCAAGGTGTCATTTGGTACTCTCTCCAGCTTTGGGCTTTTAGCTTTGATATCTCTCTCTCTCTCTCTCTTGCTGTTTGGCTTCGTCCCAATACCCACACTTACAGTCTTAGTTCTTTGTCAAGTGGCCACTTGAGTGATGTATTTCCGGTATCTGGCCAAAGTGTATAAGTGGGCATAAAGACTGTAAGTGTTAGGTTTTCTCATCTAACGTTGGGACGCACTTGACGAAAGGAAAGTAGTTCCAGTTGAGGCGGCAGTTTGAAGAGTTTGTGAGTCAAAAATGACATATTCAGGATATTTATTCGGAATTAAGGCCTAATTAGCAACTCAAACATTTAAAAAAAAAAAAAAAAAACAAAAAAAACATGACAATATTTTCCACAATCATAAATACATTCAGCAGTAAATTTGCTAATAAATTCGTTAATGAAAAAGCAAGGAAAAAGATCACCATTGCTTAATTTACACGGAGAGTCCTGCCCAATAACAGAAGCTTAAACTATATAACTATATCTTTAACTATAACTTTATTTCCATTGGACCATTTTACTGCCCGTCATCTTAAAAACCACTCCTCCCTTTCTGCATACAAAATCCTGATGCATTGTTGGATACACTCAGCCCTTAATACCCCTTAGAAACGGTATGAGGACAAGGGTTCATAAATTGTGGATTAACTGCTCCAGTGCTTGGGCATTTTCAGAAATGGCACCGTTTTCCACACTTACTCAGTAGCGTGTGAATGCACTCTCGAGTCCACAAGTCTGCAAGTGTGGGCATAGGGACAAAGCCTATATATCTCTCTCTTTCTCTCTTCCTCTCTCTCTCTCACTCTCTGCTGTGTGTGCCTGACAGCTTCGTTGCTTGCCTGTCTGTGGCAATGCTTTATCTCTAACCGTGTGTCTGTGTGAGAGAGCATGCGTGTGTGGGCTCATGCACGTGTGGGTTTCTATACGCTAGCGCATCCTGCCTGCCCGCGCAGAGCAGAGCGGGCGTTCAGTTGCGGGCACCCTCAGTAAACGTTATAGGGCTGTCCATGTCTTCAGGTTTGCCTGTGAGACAAACCACTAGTGAAATGCTGATTGGAATTCACTTAAAGCACCACAGGCTCAAACTCTAACGCCCATATGAATTGGGGAAGGTATCGG
The DNA here is from genome assembly GCA_029692085.1 of Gymnothorax javanicus. Taxonomy (NCBI): domain Eukaryota; kingdom Metazoa; phylum Chordata; class Actinopteri; order Anguilliformes; family Muraenidae; genus Gymnothorax; species Gymnothorax javanicus. Next base: position 48,108,770 of record CM056206.1, on the reverse strand, counting down.
AGGCTGGACAGCCACTATTTCTGCCTGCATGGCCAAGGGAGTATAACCCCTTCCTTACATGAAGGATGCAGCAGTCAGGAGTCGGTTCTGTTTATATGCTGTGCCATTGTTTGGATGGGGGCAACTGTTTGGGTTCGGGGGCGGTGGGTAGGGGTTGACGCGGGGTCTTATGGTGCAGTAGACGTGGTAAACAGGTAATGTTGTGGGTGCATGTCAGGCATGGCCTGTGGCCTTTGCTGTCTTGATCCCTCTCTCCCTTTCCTTTCTTCTCCGTATCTCTCCCCTTTCATCACTCTCTTCTTACTTTCTTTCTCTCAATTTTTCCTCCCTTTCCACGCTCTTTCTGCGCCCCTATCTCAGTGCGGTGTGCATGTTGAGGGTTTGGCGCGAGGGGATTCCAAGGCATGGCTGTGCTTGTCGGCCCTCTATGACTGAACCGCTGCGATAGGCTCAGATTTACCTCTTTTATGCACATGTAGCCTGATGTGAACTGCTAATACTACATGCAGTCCATGTGCCCCCCCCTCACAGTTTACTAATGTAATTATTTATTTGGGATGGGGTGGACACTGAAAAAAGTATCTCCTCCAATATGCCTCCGATTTTCCCTACTTCTCCTTGCCTGTTACCGAGACAATGTCTCTCTCTTCTCCCATTGCTGTTTTCTTCCTCTCCATCGCTCGCCCTGTCTTTGTCCTCTGCTCCCAACTTTATCGTTTACACTTTTATCCCCCTCCCCTTCTCGGTCTACCTGTCTCTCTCTCTCCCCCCCCCTGCCTCCCTCCCTCCCTTTCTGTCTCTCTCTCACACATGCAGACCATCACGGACAGCAGTCCCATGAAGCGCTCGGCCTCCTCGTTGGGACACGGGCGCTCAGGGAGGGGCAGCCGACTGGACGATTACGCCCCTGAAGAGGGACAGCGGCACGGTCACCGGCGCCGTGAGCGCAGCCACCGTACCTCCGAGCGGTCCCTGAGCCGCTACACCGACGCAGACACAGGTCAGCTGTGTCGGGGGGCTCCTGTGGGAGCAGTGGGTGGCGGGATGTCTTTTGGGGGGCATTGCAGCTGTATACAGGGGGTGCATCTCAAAGCGTAGGCTGCATCCTTTGAAGGCTGCACTTTTAAGGGTCGTCACTTAATTCCATCCGCCAAGCTGACATAATGTGATTTCATCTCCATTAAACAGCTTTGTTTTAAGCAAGTTGTCACTGGTTTCCCCAACCTTAACCTTAACTCTTAACACCTAACCCTAAACCTAACCCTAACCCTAAATTTAACCTTGTCCCTTACACAAATGTCAGTTTGGCATTTGGCAAAATAAGTGACGACCCCTTAAAATGCACCCTTCGAAGGCTGCAGCCCATGCTTTGAGATGCACCCAGGGAGTTCAGTGGGGTTCAGCCCCCAGTATTCTTTATAGTCTCTGCAGCTCCCAACAATCCTTACGATCCCCAATTCATTTTCTGCAGTTCCCAACAATCTGAGCAGTCCCCCATACTGTCTTTGCAGTCATCAATAAACTTTACAATCCCCAATACAGTCTCTGCGATCCCCAACGATCTTTATAGTCCTCAGTACAATCGCTGTAGTCACCAACAATTTTTAAGGTGCACAATACGGTCTCTGAAGTCCTGAACGATGTTTACGGTCAGTAAGTCGGTCTCTGCAGTCCCCAACAATTGTCACAGTCCCTAGTACAGTCTCTGCCGTCCCCAATGATCTTTACAGTCCTCAACACAGTCTCTGCAGTCCCCAATGATCTTTATAGTTCAGGGTAGTATAGTGTCGGTGGGGGTAGTGTGGGGATGGACTGAAGGTAGTGTTATGAGGGTTAAGAGTAGTCTGGTGAGAGTTGGCAGAAGGCTGGTTGGTATTTGGGGTAGTCTACCGTGGGCTGGGAGTTGTCTGGTGAGCGTTTTAGGGTAGTCTGGTGTGACTATGGGGTAGTCTGCACCTGAGGGTAGTTTTGTGAAAGTTGAGGGTAGTCTGGTGAGAGTTGGAGGTTATCCACTGAGGGTTGAGGGAAGCCTGGTAAGAGCTGGGGTAGTCTGGTTAGGGTTGTGGGCAGTCTGCTGAGGGTTGGGAGTAGTTTGGTGAGGGTTTGGGGTAGTCTGGCGAGGGTTGAAGGTAGTCCAGTGTGTGTTTGGGGGCAGTTTGATGGGGTTTTAGAATTGTTTAGTGCGAGTTGGGGGTTGTGTGGTGAGCGTTGTGGGTATTCTGGTGAGGGTTTTAGGGTTGTCTAATGTGATTTCAGTTTAGTCTGTTGCCTTTGGGCATATTTTAGTATAGTTTGGTGTGGATGGTTGGTAGCCTGGTGAGTGTTCGGGTAGTCTTGCAAGGGTTTTAGGCAGTCTGGTGAGAGTTGCAGGTAGTCTGTTGAGGGTTAAGGGTAGTCTGGTTAGGGTTGAGAGTAATCTAGAGAGGTTGAGGGTAGTCTGTTGAGCACTGGGGTTAGTCGTGTGAAAGTCAAGGGTAGCCTAGCATGGGTTTGGGGTAGTTTGATGAGGGTATTAAGGTAGTCTGGTGTGGGTTGGGAGGTCATTTGGTGAGAAATTTAGGGTAGTCTGGTGAGAGTTGGGTACTGACTGGGTGTGACCCGGTAGGGCTCGGCACAGACCTCAGCACCACGACGCAGTCAGGTGACCTTCCACCCAAGGAGAAGGACCGTGATCGTGATCGGGAGAGAGACCGCGAGCGTGGGAGGCCCAAGGATAGAAAGCACCACCACCATCATCACCATCACCACGGTTCTTTCGACAAGGAACGCTACGGGCCAGACCGGGGGGATTACGGCCACCGGCCCGCTCGCGACAGAGATCGCCGATGGTCCCGCTCACCCAGCGAAGGCCGGGAGTGCCTGACGCACAGACAGGTGGGCTACATACTGCCTCTGTCAGACAGCAAATTATAACGCACGGCCTGTATACTGCACACTGTAACACACAGTCTTTATACCGCACACTGTAACACACAGCTTTTACACTGCACACTATAACACACAGCCTTTATACTGCACACTGTAACACACAGCCTTTATACTGCACACTGTAACACACAGTCTTTATACTGCACACTGTAACAAACAGCTTTTACACTGCACACTGTAACACACAGCCTTTACACTGCACACTGTAACACACAGTCTTTATACTGCACACTGTAACACAGTCTTTATACTGCACACTGTAACACACAGTCTTTATACTGCACACTGTAACAAACAGCTTTTGCACTGCACACTGTAACACACAGCCTTTACACTGCACACTGTAACACACAGTCTTTATACTGCACACTGTAACACAGTCTTTATACTGCACACTGTAACACAGTCTTCATACCGCACACTGTAACACACAGTCTTTGTACTGCACACTGTAACACACAGCCTTTATACTGCACACTGTAACACACAGTCTTTATACTGCACACTGTGACACACAGTCTTTATACTGCACACTGTAACAAACAGCTTTTACACTGCACACTGTAACACACAGCCTTTACACTGCACACTGTAACACAGTCTTTATACTGCACACTGTAACACACAGTCTTTATACTGCACACTGTAACACAGTCTTTATACTGCACACTGTAACACACAGCCTTTATACTGCACACTGCAACACAGCCTTTATACTGCACACTGTAACACACAGCCTTTTTACTACACTCTGTAACACAGCCTTTATACTGCACACTGTAACACACAGTCTTTATACTGCACACTGTAACACACAGCCTTTATACTGCACACTGTAACACACAGTCTTTATACTGCACACTGTAACACGCAGTCTTTATACTGCACACTGTAACACACAATCTTTATACTGCACACTGTAACACAGTCTTTATACTGCTCACTGTAACACACAGTCTTTATACTGCACACTGTAACACAGTCTTTATACTGCTCACTGTAACACACAGTCTTTATACTGCACACTGTAACACAGTCTTTATACTGCACACTGTAACACACAGTCTTTATACTGCACACTGTAACACAGTCTTTATACTGCACACTGTAACACAGTCTTTATACTGCTCACTGTAACACACAGTCTTTATACTGCACACTGTAACACATTCATTATACTGCACACTGTAACACACAACATTTATACTGCACACTGTAACACAGTCTTTATACTGCACACTGTAACACGGTCTTTATACTGCACACTGTAACACAGTCTTTATACTGCACACTGTAACACACAGCCTTTATACTGCACACTGTAACACACAGCCTTTATACTGCACACTGTAACACACAGCCTTTATGCTAAACACTGAAATGCATAGCCTTTATGCTTAAACATAAATACAGCCATTGGACTGCCTCTAGCATTGTACAGTGTAGCATTCAGTCTTTACACTGCACACTGTAACATGCAGCATTGATCCTGCACTTTTGTAAAAAATACAGCAATTACACTACCTCTGTAACATCATGTAATGTAACATACAGCCTTAGTATTGTGTATTGTAACATACAGCCTTTGCATTAAATCTGTTACACTGCATATTGTAAAATATGGCCTTTGTGCTGTACTTTATCATAAATACAGCATTTGCAAATCCTCTGTAACACTGCCTACTGTGAAATACTGCCTATGCACTGCGCACTGTCATGTGGATTTTTTATTCTGCACTTTAAACATAAGACAATACAGCCTTTGTGTTCCCTCTGTAACACTGTATACTGTAATATGCAGTTTCTACGCTGCACTCTAACATATATACAGCCTTTGTGCAGTCTGTGACATCCAGAGTTTTTTTAGTGGCACTGAATACGGTAACATTCAGCATTTACACTGCTCTGTAACATTTATTACACCATTCTGACTTTGTATACAGTAACATGTGGCATTTAAACTGCACTGTAACATGCTGCCGTTACACCACAGTACATACCGTTATATACACTGCCTGTTGAAACACACTGATCTCTGTTGCGTAGCACACTTTTTCTGTAACTTTACACTCCAGCATACACCCTGTGTAACTCTGGATGGTGTTACATACCACTAGATTTAACCATGCTCTGAAACTGAGCCTGTTTGTGTTCAGCAAATGCGAAATCACGGTGACATGTATGTTCCAAAATAATGTAAGAAGGATACCTGTATTTGCATATGTTCTCCTATCGCATTACCTTTATTTTCCTCCAGTCTGTGAGGACATATTGTTAGGACCTCCAGATCCTACCAATATGGCGAACATTGTCTGTGGAAGAAACTTGACTCATACATCTTGTTTCACCATCAACAAAACATGGCAGTATGGCACTGCCGAGTTGGGTCTCCCAGTCTGATTCTCAGCTGGGTGACAGCTGCCATTTTTACCCAGCGCGCTTACCCTTGCTTTGCCCCACCTTACTTTGAGCTGTTCATTTTCTTAAAGGCTTTTTTTGTTGGGGTGGAGAGGAGCAGAAGAGATGGGGCGGCACGGCTGAAGTGGGCGGGGCAGATGGCTGCACAGTCGCGCTGGTCACCGCAAAATAAAAATCCTGCTTGAGTCCGGGCTGAGTGTAACACCTGTTTTGTTTTGTTCTTTTTTTGCCACAAACCACTTACAGAACTCAATCTCTCTTTCTTTGTTTTCTTCCCCTGTGTGTGTGTTGTTGTTTTCTCTCTCTGTGCCTTGTGGCTTCTCCCTGTTTGGCATTGTCTGACCGCCCCCTGCCCCCCCCCGCCCTCACCTTTACCCCTCCCCATCTTTTGCATCCTTTTATTATTTTGGATATGCTTACTTTTTTACCCTCTTCCTCTCCACCCTCCTCTCTCTCTCTCTTCGATTGCTCTCGTCGTCGTGCGTGTTGTCTCTCTCTTCCTTTTTCTCGTTAATTTTCGTGTATTTTTTTATTTGCTTTGTTTCAATTTTCATGTAGGGCAGTAGTTCGGTGAGCGGGAGCCCCGTCCCCTCGACCTCCGGCACCAGCACCCCCCGGCGCGGCCGCCGGCAGCTGCCCCAGACCCCAGCCACTCCCCGCCCCCACGTCACCTACTCCCCAGTGGTCCGTAAGGCCATCAGCACCCCACCGGGCCCCCCGCACAGCCGGCACCCCACCCCCACCCCGCGCCGCTTCTCCCCCTCGGGGCCCGAAGGGCCGCACCACCACCACCACCACCACCACCACCCCCCGTCCTCGGCCCACGGCTCCCCCCGCTCCTCCCGGCTGGGCCGCTGGGGGCCGCCCCCCCCACAGGACAGCGTGGAGGGCGACGGCTGCTTCTACGAGCAGGACTACGAGTACGAGCGCCACGAGCCTCCCGCCTACGAGCCGGCAGGGCCCGGCCCAGTCAACCCCCACCCCCACCCACACCCGCACCCCCTCCCCCATCCGCGCTCGCCCAGGACTGCCCGCCACCCGCCCCCGGTGCAGCCGCCCCCCCGCCGACTGCCCAACGGCTACCGCTCGTCTTCCCCGTCCCCCCACCACCATCATCACGGGCCCCACCCGGGGGGGCACAAGCCCCCACACCCGCGAGGACCCAGAAAGGGGCTCCATGAACCCTACAGCGAGACTGATGAGGACGACTGGTGCTAGCCCCCGGGGAGCGGGAGGGCCCAAGGTGTCAGGAGGGGTGCAGACCCGCAGAGATCCCCCGCCCCCACCCCTCAGAGACACTGACTGGGAGGGAGGGGATGTTACACTGGCATGTGCGTACGCAGGTGTGAGTGTGTCTGCGTGTGTGTGTGTACGCGCGTGTGTGTCCACCTCACACAACCGCCGTTCAACAAGATGAAGCCGCACCGACCGACCGACGAAAGATGCAGAGGGGTGGAGTCAAGGCATGCTTCTTTCTTTTTTGTTGACTTTTTTTTTTTTTTTTTTTTACCCCATTTCTCCTGCTACATAGTCTGCCCCATGGGGGGGGGAGCACAGGGAAGGGAGCTCGGCTGCGTCAGCAGAGGATGGTGGGCTCGGGCGGGGCAGGTTTCTGGGGCTGGTGTCGGGATCACAAACGGGACAGTTTTTTCGGGATCGCACATCAAAAAAAAAAAAAGAAATACAAAGCCCAATTAACCAATGGAAGCACACCGACAGATCTCAACTCACCCCCCTTTTTGAGGAAAAAAAAAAACTTCCGCAAGTTTTCAAATTCAAATCTAGACACAGGACCTTCTCTTTTACCAGTCCGCTCCTGCATCTGCTAACAAGTGACCCACAGAGAGAAGATCCAACAAGAGCAACAAAAAAAATCACGAACTCATTAAAAACAAAAAAAAGGGAGAATGACCACTTCTGCTTTTCAGAACTGTCTGGAGCTCCATCTCTTGTAAAAACCAACCCCAGCGTTGGGTATTATTGATGAGTTTTATCATCTGTGTTTACTGTTAATACTTATGACACTGACGGCGACCCTTCCGCCTGTGTGTGCGCGGGTGGGGTGAGCGGGAGGAGGGCAGCAGGAAGACTCTGTGGAGGGGTGGAGAGGAAGAGGAGGGTGAGGAGGAGTTGGTGGTGGGTGGGGGGGGTACTTATCGCCTCACCACCGTGCCACGCCCATCACTCCCAACACTGCTGCCCAAATATAGGAAGGACGAAACACAAAAAAAAGAAAAACAGAGGGAAAAAAATACTTTCTTCAATATTTCTTCCTCTACTTCTATTGCCTCTTCTGATTCTTCCCTCTTCTTCTTCTCCTCCCTCTCTTTCCTCTTCTTCAAAACATTGGAGCTTGATAATTCTGTTGCACCCGTTCAGCTTTGTTTGACCTCTTACAGTAAAATCCCGTGATTGATCCTGCATGAATGATACAAAAAAAAAATAATAATAATAACAATAATAACAAAGAGAAACTTTACTGTATGAGGGGGGAAAATATCTCGGTCCTTTTTTTTTCTTTTCTAAACCTGTTGAAGTTCTCTCTCTTTCTCACTCCCTCCCTCTCTCTTCCTTCATTGGTTCCTCTCACTGTGTTTTTTTTGGGTAAAAGGGGAGCTTCTTGGTGTTTGGAAAGCACAATGACTCGATACATATCACGCGCATCCTTACGTTCTCGCACACGATTACGCATCAACAAAGAAATTCACAAGCACTGAGACTTCCATCTCTGTGAGGATGTGCAGTAGTTTCTCCCGCAATATTTTATAGTCTGCACCAAATTACCAGCACAACTACCAAGAGGAATGACAAATTATATTATATTAAAAATAAAAATATATAAAATAGATTTAAAGGACAGGCATTTTGTAGGCAAAAAAATACAGGGTTATCCATTCAATCTGTACAATTTCGTCTTTTCATTTTTCGCGTCTTGCCTAAATTTAGATTTCGTTTTTATCGTATTTCTTAGCCTCTCATTCATATACTGCAGTAGTTTTATCGTCACCTTGAGCTACCGCAGAACGCCTGAGAAAATGGAGTCCCATCACTGCGGAGACTCCTCTGCACTAAAAGGCTTCAGATCATGCCAATGTACGCCCAGGCAAGGCCCAGGTTAAAGTGTCGATGTGAAAGCCGCTCTGCCCAAATACACTCCCCTGCTTCCAGTCTTCCGTGAGAGAGAATGTGACAGTGGGAGAGCCAGAGAGAATTTCTCCACGTTAAGAGTTCATTTGTTATTAATAGCGATAATGGTTCTATAAATAATGATTATGATATTAATGATAATTATTACAAAAAAAAACAACTCTGATTATGATGATGATGATGATAATGATGATGATGATGATGATGCTTATGATTACAAGAGAGAGCAAATCTCTAGATTTACATTTGTTTTGTCTTTTAGCTGAGTTCATCTTGTGGCCATCCTTGTGTTCAGTGTTAAATGCAGCAGTGCCTCTCGGGGGCTGAGTTTATGGTGGCATTCTGTGCACTGTAAGGCTTTAAACCTTGCTTAATCAGTTCAAATCCCCATATCAAACGTAAGGGGCTCAGATGTGGAGCTGTTTTCACAACAATATAATCTGACAAAATAATCTGTACAGGAAGAAAGCTGAGGGAAAACAAGAGGTGGCAGAGGGAGAAACTGAATGTGTGGACTAAATAAAAACCCAGTTTGTACGGGTGAGTAGAGCTTAGAGCTAAGGAGCAGTTTTGGGTACATTTTTTTAAAAACCATACCCTCAAAGGAGAGGATTTCAGTCAACTCAGCTTGACTGCTCTTTTTCTCAAGTTTATTTATTTGTTTACTCATTTATTCATTCATTTATTTATTTTGATTGAATTAAACTTTGTGGTGATAAGCGTTGGTTTACGTCAACGGATAATTGGAAAGGATGTTGTTATTCACTTCTCGGCCACTAGATGATACTGTTGTGTCTTTGAGGAGGAAGCAGAGTGCCATTACCTTTTACGGCCACTAGAGGGCACTGTCTGCGCACAGCCGAATCCCATTCTCGCGCGAAGTCTGTATTTTAATTGATGATAAGACCTGTATATCACCCCGCCTTAAATTTACTCTCACTGGCTGGGTCGTTCTTTGCACTGGAACCAGGATTTAGATGTTCGTTTGAAGTGAAGATTCTTATTATTTGTTCTTTGTCTTGATTTCCTAGATCTGTAGCGAAGTCAAATCAACTGCATGGGAGAAAATAATGACTGGGCCTTTTCTTGCAAAGCGCTTTCCTCTGGCCCCCCCGATCTCTTATGTGTCTGTCAGCCTCAACTGTCATTTGCCTCTCTTTTCTCTGTCTATGTCACTGCAGTGAAGCTAACAACAAAAGCAAACTTTTTTGTCCTATTATTATTATTATTATTATTATTATTGTCACACCCATTAATTGTCAGGCATCAGTCAATCTCTACTACAACTATTACACTAGATATCCTATAGATACTGGACAGCACAGTTTAGATATATTCGAGGGTATCTCCTTTTTTGGTGTACCTGCACTTGTCCCACTTTAGTTATATTACACGACTACTGTAAATCAGATTATACATTCATTCAAGCATAGATATCACATTATAGGTGTCACACAACATGTGTATACCTCCACAAAGCTTACCGTTGGAACACTTTCAGTCACTCATTGTGTGTGTGAGTGTGTCTATGTCTATATTCTTGGATACCTGTGGATAATCTGTTGGCGAGTTGAGGGTTTGCATGTGTGTGTGTGTGTGTGCACATGCATATGTATGAGCTGCGTGCATGTGTGGGTACGTGCCTCTGCATTTGTATGAGTTCATGTGTGTGCTTTTGCATATACTTGAGTCTGTGTGTGAGTGTGTGCATGCACACATAAGTAATGAATCTATGTGTGTGCGTGGTCATACTCTTGAGTCCGCAAATGCATGCGAGTGCATGTGTATGCGTGGCCGCATGCATATGTGAGTGTGCATGTGTGACTTGGGCACATGCATAACTTGTGTGTGTGTTTGTTTGTCAGATAAAGTGAGCACATGATCGATTCTGTATGGCCATTGTCTGGTGACTGCTTACAGCGAGTGGTATACGTGATTTCTTGATTAATGGTGAAGACTTAAAATATGGGAAATTACAGCCCCATTCACACAAAGCTTTGGGATTTATTGCTTCAGGTGCATTTGCACCAGGATCTCTCACAAACACTTGCAATATGATGATGAGACTGGTGGGTCCCCATGGGCTACCTTGGGCTTACAGAGTCTGGCAAACCAGCATAATGCCAAAAGTACTGTATTTACATGAGGCATCGTGGTTGCACACTGCATGTTGGCAAGGTTGCTGTTTGCTGTTTGTGTACCAGTTTCTTTCTTTTTTTTGGCGTTTTTTCCAATGAGTGTTAGACCTTATAATCTACCTCCAGCTGCCATTTTCTTTCACCACTTTTTTTTTTTTTTTGTTGAAGTAAACTGCATCAGTATCTGTTCTGTGTAATAAAGCCATGCATTTTTTAATCCAAAAATCTATGGGCTAAGTGTGAAGGAGTGATTTTGGATGCTGATTAATTTAAAATGAAATTTCAAGTGGTTATATCACCTCTAGAAATGACAGCATCTTTTCTGTTTACTGCGTTTTCTTCCTTTCATTTTGTCCTCCATTTTGCATTTATCACTCCCACACTTTCTGCCTTTATCAACTTTTCTGAGTCGTTAACCGTTTTCTTTCTTCCTTTTAGTCCAGCAAACAACATCCTCAGCCATGACATGCTAATAAAGTAAATGTATTAGAGTTACAGTAGAAAGTACCTTTATCCTCTGCACTTTCAGCATTTAACCAGCTGCACACAGTTTATTTTATTTTGTGTAGCTTCGACATTTCTTCAGGTGATCTTCAGTCGCATTAATAGTTTGAGTTCATGAGTCATGTCTCATCTCTGTTGTGTCACAGAACATTCAGAAACTGCATCCAGCTCCATACCCCAAACCCACCATCCACCACCTCCCGCTCTCCATCCAGAAGGCCAGAGAACACATGCCATTCATTGTCTTTGCAAGAGAGGGGGGGGGTTATATTTATATTGATTATATGTCTGAATTATTGTCCTGAGGAATAGAGGAAGTAGATTTTTTTTGTCTGAGACCCACAACTGGGTGCAATTTTGCACTTTGCTCCTCCAAGTATGAAAACAGATGATCACAGGTGTGATGGGAGCTGACCGTGTGTCTATTTTCTTGGCTTTTTTTGAGCATGAGCGTTGGGAAAAGGGAGAGAAAGAGGAAGAGAGTCATTTTACTTTTTATTTGGCAGATAATCCTGTGTATGTGTGTGTGTATGCACAGATATACAAGGGAGTAAGTTCTTGCGGGTGTGTATCTGGACACGTATGAATGGGCTTCTGTGTGTGTGTAGCTGGTTATGTGTATATAGGTGTGTGTGCTCATTCATATATCCCAACATTATTTCCAGTGCCTTACACCATATAAGGAGTCAGCCTCAGCCCCATACTTATACAGACATATTTACTTACTCTCACAGGAAAACACAGATGCTTGGCAAAGGACAACACACTGATGTCATACCAGGGCTTAGTAATACCCTGTACCTCCTGCATTTTATAGTCCATCCATCATTTTCTCTCTCTCCCACTATCTCTCTCCCTCTCTTTGTCTCTTTCTTCTCCTTCTCTGGTGAGTTGATCAGACACTAGGTTAAGGTGGGACCTTATCTGTAACAGTAGTAATGCTGATTAAAGTTCAGGGCTGGGATGGGTGGGTGCTGTATGAGCTCTGTCATCTGTCCCCTGTCTGTACATTCACTCTGTAACTCACTTGTAATATCAGCCATAAATCTCCAGAAACACTCGATGTGTCCATTCTCTTCTGTAACTCACCCCTTTCCCCGCCACCTTGTCGTCCTCTTATCCATTGCATCACCATCACTCTTTACGGTGCCTATGTGCTGCGTTTTTCACCCTCTTTATTTAATTGCATTTGCGACTGCTGACAGACGTCGTCTGGTGCACTAGCGTGCTGTGTAATGTCCTAGCCACAAGAGGGCAGCATCGGAGTACTAGTACCAGGGCCGCAGAATGTCTTCTGAGGTCCCTGGCCGCTGGATCGGGTTTGAAAACGCGTGGAGTTGTTCTGATTTATTGTGGGAGACTGAGGATGTGTGTGTGTGTGTGTGTGTGTGTGTGTGTGTGTGTGTGAGAGAGAGAGAGAGAGAGAGAGAGTTTTGTGTGTGTGTGTCTATTTCTCATATTCTGTGCGCACTCTCATCCATGTGTTGATATTTGCATGCGAGAGTTTCAGATTGTCTGCGTGTGTAAAGTACCGCATCTGTGCAAGAGAACGAATTTCTCATTACTAAGTTAAATAAGGCCCTTGCATATTCTTTTTCACTGTCTACCACTATGTTCTGACCAAATCATCAATCTCACGTCAACTCACCTAAGATAAATAACCACACAACTAAATCAAAAAAACAATGTAGGCACCACTATGGAAAAAAGAAAAAACATTTTAATTACTGAAAAAGACCAAAAAAAAAGAGAAGTATTTACTTACAGAACTGCATGTGCAATGTGCATGCCACACAGTGGGTTTAACCGTCATCTTCAGGAATAAAAAGAATAATATGAATTTAATGAAGAAAATATATATATATAAATATAGATAGATGTTTTTAAAAGCAACATGTTCCTTTTTTCCTTCTATTTTTAAAAACAAAAAATGCAAAAAAAGACAAAAAAAATTAAAACAGCAAAGTGACTTTGGTGAGAATCAAAGGCGGTTTGTTTCTATTGCCAGCTGTTCACTGCAAACCTGGAGGTGAGATAGACACTTCGAGACAATGTTCGGGATACTATAAAAAAAAATTCAATAAAAATGGAACATTTTGAAAAAGAATAAAAGATTGAAATTAAACTCCCTCCAATTGTTGAGTTGGAGAAGGAGCTGCCTGATGATGTACCCGTTTACTCTGGATAAGACGTCTGTTCTCTCTCAGTCTCTCCCTCCTTCTCTCTCTCTTTCTCTCTCTCTCTACTCTCTCTGTCTCTTACTCTGTCTCCTTATCTCACACACGCTCTGTCACAATGCTGTTTCTACCAGTGCATTTTGTAATTCCGAACACAATTCTTCCTAAAGAACCTGAATAAAGCCAGAGAGAATGCACTCTGTCTTAAGTGTCCCTTCTCTTCTTTCTTGAAATGCCCTCCTGCTTTTCTGCGCCCCCCCCCTTTATTGCTGTGCACTTTAAGGCCATAGCTGTGTTTTGACTTGTTAAAGGAGTTACCAGTGTGGGTCAAAGAGGGAATGTTATCTGCTGGACATAATGAGATATGAGAGCAAATATGTTGTTGAATTTGTTATGCTCCCGGACTTCCAGTGTCAGCATATGCAAAGCGCACTAAGAAAATAACTGTCCATTGCCATTGATTGCGCTGCCTCTGAAAAAATACTGATGACTGGAGAGATCAAAAGACAGGAATTTAACTACAAGGAGCATGCAAGCATGGCCGCAAATAATAAACATTTAATATAAAGTGAAAACAGATTAATGTTCTCATTTAGATGGGATGTAACTTATGCCGAAGTTTCAAGATAGTTGATGGTACTCCAGGAGGATCTAGGAAGGCACTCCTTCCTGAAAACTTCAAAAACATTATTTAAAGAGAGCATTTTAAGCTAATGCTAAGAATCCAAATGAGAGGCAACATATGTGGATAATTTTTCAGCATGATTTCATTCATTGTTTTGTAACTTCCGGCTGGAAAGCAAGTAGCAAGAGACCAATCAACTTATCTGTACTTAAGGTCCTCATCATCTTATTTTCTATTTTCTTTTAGTCTTGTTATTTGTCACCTTGTCCATCAGTGTTGTAGTAGCCCAGTCATTCAGTAGGAACCCCATACTGGAAATGCACTTAAAGTATAATAAAAAATTAAAAAAAAAAGAAATGAACTAAAAATACCACCAAAGATAGCGAGGCAAAGCATGGAGTTACGCCCACAGTGCAGGCTTGTCAGCGTTACTTGACAAAAAATTTTCCAATCATCAACAAACTTAGTACAGATCTTCTCCATATCAGAATTGACCCATAAAATGAAAATGAAAGGAGTCTAACAAAAATTGTTGTCTGTTGAGTGAGAATAGTAAATTGTGGACTGACCGATGGACGGACAGGGGCAATCACAATATACACCAATCTGGTGGAGTGGGCGTATAAAAATTCTGTTGTTTACTGCTATTCTAATGCAACCAACCAAAATCATACGCTTATTTAATAAGTAAACAAATTCACCAAAATCAAGGTTTCATAATTATTGGCACCCCTGGTTTAATTCTATGTCCTACCATCTCTGTCAAGTATGAAAAGGAGTCTTTCCCTGTACTGTTTGACAACTGTAAGGCTCACATTTGGAGGGATTTTGAATCATATTTCCATGTAGGTCATTACAAGATCTGTCACATTCTTGGGTTTGCACCTATTTACTGCCCTCCTCAGCTTAGCCCACAGATTTTTGATCAGATTGAGGTTTGTTAACTGAGATAGCCATTATAGAGCATTTTGTTCTAATTCTCAGTGGATTTTGAAGTGTTCTTTGGGCCATTGTCTTTCTGGAAAGTTCATGTCCAACCAAGTCTTAGCCTGCATGCAACAGAGACAACCAGATAGTCAGCCAAAATTGCCAGATACTCGGTGGAATCAATTTAGCCTGTGATCTTAACCATGGCTCCTTGACCTTTGGATTAAAACTGCCCCAAAACATCACTGATTCGCCTCCATATTTTACTGCAGGTATGAGGTGTATTTGCTTGTATACATCTCCACACTGGTTGGTCCTGAAATGTGGAACAACCTTCCCCTTCACATAAGGACCTCACCAGCACTGGACATTTTTAAAACATGCATAAAAACATATTTTTACTCCTTGGCCTGGAGTAAAAACACTGCCCTGACTTTTTGTTTATGTATATACATGTGTATATCCTCATGAGTGAGACCGCAGAAGCAAGAGTCATACCGGCTCGGACGTCGCCCGGGTCAAGAAGGTCTGAGTTGGGTGTTGGGGGACTGGCTACTGGAACAAGGCATATATGGACAAGAGAGAAAACAAGAATCTAATGGAATGTTATTATTTGAGCAACCCCAGCAAGAGAGGATATATGCAGAGGATGTGGGATCAGTGGATGCTTCGAAACCCAACATCAGCGCTAAACGAAGAAACAGTGTTTCTATCACAACTAGAGATGGATGAGGTACAACAAGGCTACGGCCAGGGTGAACCAGGACACCAGGTCAGGGGGGAAATATCATCATCCCCACACTCCGAGATTGGGTTCCAAGCCCCAAATGCAAGCCCTGATAACTTTAACACAAGGGCTGCTGACCTGAGAATTAAGATCATGACCAAGCTGGATATCTGGAGCTCCCGTGGCTAACTGTCCAGGCTGAGTGATAAAGTACTCGCCGAATCTCTAATAGCCCTTGTACGCTGCTTATTTATTTATCTTACTTTGGTGTTAACAAAAACTCTGGGTCCGAATGGACCCGGTGTGTAACTCAGTACCAACCGCCCCAAAAAATAAGGATTATCATCCAGTTTTGTTTTGTTCTTCATTACTAACTTATTAGCTCATCATAACCACAGTCCCCATTAGGGAGGGGATTAGGCCCCCCGAACCTGGTGGGGAACAGGCGGCGACGGGACTGCAAAGTTCCGAGGGCACGTTAAAGATGCTGTATAGTGCAGGGAAGAGGACTGAAGGCCCCTGTGTCTAATGAAGTATGAATTAACATACTGCCGTGGTACCGTCTAGTCGGCGTGTTGTCGCATGTAAATGTGGGGCATCACGTAGTACGTGGGTAACAGCCCGCACCAAAGCAGAGGGACGCAAAGTACGACCTCTGTTAATAGGCGAGGCTGGTGAAAACGGTCAAAGTTTCTATACCCACAGCAAAGTGGGGTACGGATCAGACCATCGGTTCCCACCTGGGTGGCTGGTAACCACTATGGGATTCGGGGATCGCTATCGACTGGGTCACCGGCCGGTCGGGTCGCAGATGGCAGTAAGACCGCAAAGTTGGCCGCCGCGCTCGGCTCAATGTACAGTCAGGCCACCACAAACCAAAAGCGAATGCGTCAGTCGGCGACTGGTGCTTCTGTGATCTTTGAAAAGAAGACACCAGGAAGCAGAAGGCAAATTTCTCAACCTTGGGGAGCCTGGGCGAAGATCTCTGTGGAAAGGGATCTAGCCTGGAACTGCGCCCTGGGAATGGGAGGTCCGAAGGATCAAAGTGAAGATGATACAATGTATCTATGTATGTCTGGGTTTGTGTGGGAATGTTGTATTACGGTGTGCAATGTTCTGAACTGTAGGCCTATGTCCCTCCCTGTGTGTGTGTGGGTGTGTGTTTGCGCGCACGTCTCTGTGTGTGAGTGAAATGTCTGATTAAATATGAAACCTTGATTGAGCCACATGTGATCCACAGAGCTAGCCATAGCATTTCTATGAAGCAAACTGATTTCTATAGGCATTTTTCTATACCGGGTCCGTTTGGACCCTAACACCACCGATGTAACTTTTTTTCTAGAAGAAATTCAGAATTGGCTAAAATGGTAAACATGAGTGTTTTTGTGTTTAAATAGCCGCCATGAGTACATACTTTAAGCTTTGTTCCGATAAAAAAACTAGATGGCATTAATTGCATTTTACATTCTTGAAACGGGTCCGTTTGGACCCTAACACCACAGAAGGGCTAGAGGATATCAATGCAGCATTACAAACAATCACCACTGAGACCAACGAGCTGATATACAGTACAGCAGCAGTGATCCTAGAGATGCTTGGATACAAGAGCACCACCAACAAGGGACAGTATCCTCCACGGAGAAGAAGGCTGGAGGCCAAAATCAAGGCAACACGGAGAGAAGTCAGCCAGCTATTAGAGCTAAAAGGTTTGGTGAAGAAAGGGCCACCTAAGAAGAAATACAACAAACTGTCCATACCTGAGGCACTGGAGACTGCCAAACAACGACTTACTGCTCTGGCTACCCGCCTCAAGAGGTACACTGGAGACGCAGAAGCCAGGAGAATAAACAGGGTGTTCTCCCCCGAACCATCCAAAGCGCACTCTCAGTGGCTGGGTAATAATATGAGAACAGACCAGAGCTGAGACTGAACAGTACTGGAAAAGCATATGGGAGAGGGAGGCTTCGCATAACACCAATGCTCAGTGGCTCGTATATCTGAGAGCAAACCACAACAATCTCCCAGAGGAAGAACCAGTGACCAGACATCCAAGAAAGAGTGTCAAATATGAAGAGCTGGACAGCAACAGGCCCTGACATGATCCACACCTACTGGTTAAAGAAGCTAACTGCTCTCCATGAACCCCTGGCAGCACAAATGAACCATCCAACTACAGGCCAATAACCCGCCTCTGCACAACATGGAAACTCCAGTCAGGCATCATAGCGGCCAAGATGAATAGGCATATGGCTCAATACATAAGCGGAGCTCATAAAGCAATTAGTAGTAGCAGCTACTGATCGATTGAGCAGTCACTCGAGACTGTAAGGTCAGACTGACTAATCTGTGCACCGCCTGGATTGACTACAAGAAACCCTATGACTCGATGCCTCACACGTGAATACCGGAGTACTTGGAACAGTACAACATCAACAGGACACAACGAGCCTTCATGAAGAACTCAATTGGGCTGTGGAGAACCACTCTGGATGCTTACTCAAAGCCAGTTGCACAGGTCACCATCAAGTGAGACATATTCTAAGGAGATGCCCTATCACCACTGCTGTTCTGCATAGGCCTGAACCCCCCCAGCCAGATCATCACAAAGAGTGGATACGGATACTGGTTCCGAAGTGGAGTGACAATCAGCCGCCTCCTCTACATGGATGACATCAAGCCGTATGCCAGGAATGAACGAGACATCAACTCACTGATCCACCTCACTAGGCTCTACAGCAATGACATCAGAATGTCATTCGGACTTGATAAGTGTGGTCGGATGGTAGCAAGGAGGGGCAAGATGATCACAACCGAAGGGGTTGAACTACCAAAAGGCAACATAGCAGATGTTCAGGACATCTACAAATACCTTGGGATCCCACAGGAAAATGGAAACCATTAAGAGGCTGCCAGAAATTTAGCCACAGCCAAATGCCTACAGAGGGTAAGGCAGGTGCTGAAAAGTCAGCTGAATGGAAAGAATAAGATCCAAGCCATCAACCCCTACACCCTGCTGGTCATCAGTTATCTCACTGGAATAATATCCAGGCCAAAGGTGGAGATAGAGGCTACAGACATCAAGACAAGCAAGCTCCTCACAATGCATGGAAGGTTTCACCCCAAGTCCAGCACGCTGAGGCTGTACACGAAGAAGAAGGAGGGAAGCTGAGGACTAGTAAGCCGAAGAGCCACTATCCAGGATGAAACAACAAAGATCCAGGATTACACCAGGAAGATGGCCCCAAGTGACAACCTGCTAAGTGAGTGCCTGAGGCAGCAGAAATCCAGTGATGAGGAGCAGGAAGAGGAACTCACCTTGGTGGGAGAAGCCCCTACATGGCATGTACCACCGACAGATAGAGGAAGTGGCTGATTTCAAAAAATCATACCAGTGGCTGGAAAAGGCTGGTCTGAAAGATGGCACAGAAGCACTAATCATGGCAGCACAAGAACAGGCCACTGTCACGGCAATTATTAAAAAATTCCAAAGATGTGGAACTGTTGAAAACCTCAAGGGTAGAGGAGGCAACTGCATTTTGCCTCCCAGGATACTGAGGAGGATAATCCCTTAGAATCACTGTGAAGGTCTTGAAGGCCTTGGTGCCATCTTGGGTTCAACAGGTTTCAAAAAGCTCTATCGGGCATCATCTCCACAACCACAGGTTCTTTGCAAGGGTTGCCAGAAGAAAGCCTTTTCTGATCTGAAGATAGCAGCAAGCTCTTGGTCATTTAAATTATGACTGGAACGAAGTGCTTTGGTGAGATGTGACCAAAATTGTATGTTTCGGTCAGATACGGTATCAACATGTTTGGTGTCGAAACAAAGATGCATACAAGGAGAAGCAGCTCATGCCCATGGTAAATATGATGGTGGGTCAGTCATGTTTTGGGGCTGTTTTAATTCAAGGGGTCCAGGGGCACTGGGTAAGATTAATGCCATGATGAATTCCTCCAAGTATCAGGATATTTTGGCTGACAATCTGATTGCCTCCACCAGAAGGCTGGGACTTGGCCGTAGGTGGACTTTCCAATAAGACAATGACCCAAAGCATAGCTCAAGATCCACACAAAAATGGTTCAAAGATAATAAAATCAACATTCTGCGATGGTCATCTTAGTCACCAGACCTCATTATAACTGAAAACCTGTGGGCTGAGTTGAGGAGGGCAGCTGATAAACGCAAATCAAAGAATTTGAAGGATCTTGAAAGGATCTGCAAAGAGGAATGGTCCAAAATCCCCCTAAATGTGTGCCTTAACCTTGTCAAAAATTGGAAAAGATTCCATGCCATTATTCTTGAGGTGGTTGCACTTCGTACTAAATGAAGGGCGCCAAAAATTATGAAACCTTGACTTTGTTGAAATTCATTTTGTGTTAAATGATTGTTATGCTTTTGGTTGTTCCCAATGAAACATTGATAAGGTATTTCACACATGTTGGCATATTCAGTTTCTCTATAATTATATCGTTCATATATTTTTTTTGTATTGATTGTGCATTACCAGTCAAGGACCCGTGCCAGGCACTTTGGAGCCCACTGTATATAGGTCAAGCACTTGCTGGCGGTCAGAGGAAAGTAGCCCAGTATGGTAAGCATGTTAAACAGTGTGAATTACTGTATGTATGTTGAATGCTAAATCAAAAATTATATAAAGCAAGTATTATATCAATGGAGGACTTAAATCAAGGTCAGGATATGAGAAAATGATTAAGGACCAGCAAGGCAAGTTTTTCAAATCATAACTCAACATTTGTGCTTCTCTGATGAATTCCTGTGTTTTGAGCCATGCTATACAATAGGTTTAGTCACATTTAATTCGTTGACACAGACATGTAAACAGTATGAGCAATGCTGAGTAATCAGCACTAATACCGAAATACACATTATGAGCCCAACTGAGTAGTTATGTTCTGACTGAGCTGCTTGTTATTATGTAAACATGACAGCCAGACCCACAGCCTCTTTCTTAAGATGATATGCATGTATGAAAACATGTTTCAGTAACTCCACCCAGTCAAAATTCTTCCTCCACAAGGCAACACTGATGCTCACCATTCATTCCTTACTTGGTTCGTTTCTCTCTACCTCCTCTTCACTACGCAGATTTCCAACTTTGTTACCAGGCTTGAGTCTAATATTTGTCTATCTATCGTCTGTGTCGAGAATTGAAGAGCACAATGGACAAATGATCAGTAACATTTTCACATCGTGGAGAAATGATGAATTAAAAATTCTAAACGATCTTAGGAACAAAGCACTGAAAAAATATGCAAAATATATAAAATATAATACAACCTCAATTCTGAAATAGTTGGGACAAAGTGTAAATTGTGAATAAAATCAAAACGCAATGACTTTCAAATCACACCAGCCAGTATTTTATTCACAATAGAACAGAAATAACATAGCCAATGTTGAAACTGAGAAATTTTACCATTTTATCCACAAAATGAGCTCATTTCAAATTTGATGGCTGCTACAGGTCTCAAAAAAGTTGGGACAGGGGCCTGTTTGCCATGGTGTAGCATCCCCTCTTCTTTTTAACGCAAAGTGAAGGCGTCTGGGCATTGAGGAGACAAGTTTCTTGAGTTTAGCCATTGGAATTTGATCCCACTCTTGTTTAATACAGGCTTCCAGCTGCTGGAGAGTTTTGGGTCTCCTTTGACGGATTTTTCGTTTAATTCTGCGGCAAATGTTCTCAATCGGTGAAAGATCAGGACTGCAGGCAGGCCAGTTCAGCACATGGACTCTTTTACTATGAAGCCATGCTGTTGTAATAGCTGCAGTATGTGGTTTTGCATTGTCCTGCTGAAACACAAAAGGCCTTCCCTGGAATAGATGTCGTCTGGAGGGGAGCATATGTTGCTCTAAAACCTTTATATACCTGTCAGCATTCATGGTGCTTTTTAAAACATGCAAGTGTTCCACATCATATGAACGAATGCATCCCCATACCATCAGAGATGCTGGCTTTTGAACTGAATGCTGATAACAGGAGGGGTGGTCTGTCTCCTCTTTAGCCCGGAGGACACGACGCCCATGATTTCCAACAAGAATGTCAAATTTGGACTCGTCTGACCACAGGACACTTTGCCACTTTGCTACAGTCCATTTTAAATGAGACTTCGCCCACAGAACACGGCGGCGCTTCTGGATCATGCTCAACAATGGCTTCCTTTTTGCATGACAGAGTTTTAGGTGGCATCTGTGGATAGCATGGTGGACTGTGTTTACAGACAGTGGTTTCTTGCAGTATTCCTGGGCCCATTTAGTAATGTCAATGACAGAATCATGCCGGTGAGTGATGCAGTGGCGTCTGAGGGCCCGAAGATCACGGGCATCAAGAAAAGGTCTTCGGCCTTGTCCCTTACGCACAGAGATTTTTCCAGTTTCTCTGAATCTTTTCATGTTATGCACTGTCGATGATGAGACCTTCAAAGCCTTTGCAATTTGACGTTGAAGAACATTGTTTTTAAAGTATTCCACAATTTTTTTACGCAAGCCTTCACAGGTTGGAGAGCCTCTGGCCATCTTTACTTCTGAGAGACTCAGCCTCTCTAAGACATCCCTTTTGCAGTCAATCAAGTTACACACCTGATGCCAGTTAATTTAATTACTTGTTAAATGTTCTTTCAGCTGATTCTCTTATATATAAATTGCTTTTTCAGCCCTTTTCTGCCTGTGTCCCAACTTTTTTGAGACCTGTTCCAGCCAGAAAATTTGAAATGAGCTCATTTTGTGGATAAAAATGTAAAATGTCTCAGTTTCAACATTTGAAATCTTATCTACGTTCGATTGTAAATAATATATTGGCTCATGAGATCTGAAAGTCATTGCATTTTGATTTTATTCACAATTTGCACTTCGTCCCAAATATTTCGGAATTGGGGTTGTATACAAAAGCACACAATTTGGACTCTGATCGTTTTTCCTTTGTGATCTTCAACTGGAAAGTACCCAGAAGTGTTTGGGTATTGCGTCACGAAAACAAGGCTACACACAAGATCACTACCCATTCACATCTGGGTCAAGGGTTGCCGTAGTGTACGCCTACTTAGCGTCTAGTTTATTCCTCCCGAAGTCTGCCTGATCTCGCACCCTCATTTCCCTCCTTTATTGTCCCTCTGGTTTCTTTCCCTTTGTAAATTCCTTCAGCCCCCTCACACTCTTATGTTCCGGTTTCTATAAAATTGCCACGAGAGGGAAACAACAAGCCAAAGTAAATGGTATAACTGCTGACCGACCAAATTTTGCATTTTTGTACATTTTATATTTTATTAAATATTTATATTAATATATAAAAATATTATATATTATAATAATATTTCTGCACATTTTTTCAGTGCTTTGTTTCTAAGATCGTTTTGAATTTTTAATTCATAATTTCTCCACAACCTGAGAATGTGACTCTGATCATTTTTCCATTGTGGTCTTCATTTGTGTGCTGGGGTGGAGGGCAGCGGCTCCTTTGTTTGGAGGAAACAGTATTGCTAAACCTGTTTAGCTACAGTGTTTGCATTGCGGACCAGAAATGCAGCCAGGATTCCTTGTGTTCACATTTGACTGGACATTGTCTCAACAGTGATGAACTGCCCACACATTCCTAGCAGTACCCCCTCCCTCGACCCCAGTCTCTGCTGCCCAGATGCAGGGATGTGGGCCGATAGGCTCTGTCCTTGTCCTGCTCTATAAATAACCTGCGTGCATTCCTAAACCTAACTCACTTCCCCCCTCTGCTCCATTCAGATACAGAAAGGAAGGCAGTCCAGATTAATGCACCATTCACACATTGTAACACCCACGCACAAGCAAGCCAACAGTCAAGAACACTGAAGTACAAAATTGTGTCACCATTTCACAAATGTAGCTTGATACGGCTCACACTCTCTGCTCTGTAATTTCCCGCTTGTCTTGTGTTGATCTCACAGTTACAACTACCCAGATGCGGTAATGTTAATAAAATCATGTAAAACCCAGATGAAAGATGCTCCTCAATATATTTTTCCATTAATTGTGTCTGTCACTACAGACAATTTGAAGAATATTACTGTTGCCCTGTTTTTACTGCAACGGGCTGTGTTTATCAGACAATTGTGATAGTTTTTTTTTTTCATATAGGCTAGAGGTCTTTCATCCATCCAATCAACTATTTCTGTTATCCCATTACTCTCTTTGTAGGCTATTCCTGACACATTTTTATGTAAAACCACTGATAACAGGGAAGTCCAAATCCGGCCGCCATGGGCTTGCAGATTTGTTGAGGATCATATTTCAGTATTACTCATCATATTCATCAGTAAATCAATGACCTTAATCAGTAACCACAATAAATAACCACAATCAGTAACCGTATTATGTAAGCAGCAGTAACACACATATAAGCAGTTCATACACACACATTAGCAGTTCACACACACACACACACACACACACACACACACACACACGCAAGCAGTTGATTTCTGTAGCTTTGATCAGTATCTGTTCAGTAGAATATTTAGTTGTATATATAGCTGGAAACATAATCAGTTGAGCCATTTACCTATCCATTTGTACCCTATTTTTTAAATGTATTTTTCCTCGGTTTTTTATGGGGACAATACCTCCGTGCACCACCAATATCTTCCAGAAAATCTCTTATTGTGAATGCCAACCAATAGGGGAGCGGAAAAACATAAGAGGTAACCAGTGCAATGTGATTGGAAGGAAGTTTTAAAAACGGCCATTTGGAATGATTGAGTAGTGTTCTTTGCATGCAAGGACTATAGGCTTTAGGTCATGAGCTGGAATAAAGTCTGATAATTTTCTGAGGACTCTGCCTCTCTCCAATTATTTGAAGATAAGGTGACCTCGAAAATACGAAAACATGTCTGAATGGGAAACTGCAGCATGTTCACACAACAACTGTGCGTAAGTCCTCACCCACTTAAACTGCATCGTTTTGGAATGAATTAGGCCTACTTCGTTATGTCACACACGCATGTTGTCAAGTGTACATTAAATCCCACCAGGGCCAGTGCCATTTCATTTCGGACCGTAAGGTACCTTGCTTCGCCCGAATTGCTATAGCGATAAAGAACCATGTTAGGTTTACTTGAACTATGTGAATAAATCATTCACAATCTTCAGGCTACTATATCTGGCTATCTAAGCCTGACTGCCATACTCTCGGATAACCACTTGTTTTCAGTAATATTGGACCAATTGCCTTGATTTAAAATACGTGTATTTACACAGTCGCCAAGTATGTGTTCTCATGTGCTGGCTCAAGTTCACTTAAGTGTCCTGCACATCCATGATGAGATTTCACAGTAAAAACTGATAGCCCCATCAAGTTATGTGAACTTTCTACTTCACTTTAACTGCATTTGTCATAACAAGGTTTTGTTATTAAACTCAAGTATTTGTTTTCAAAAGTTTAACTTAGTCATCAATTATCTTGTCTAATTGCGCGTTAGAAAAAAGCATACGTTTAAGTTGAGTTGATTCACATTTAGTTTAAGGCTACCTGTGAACGTTCCAAGTTAAACCAGCTTGAAATGTATTACAGTGTGAGAAATATGTATGTATCCGTAATATGTTTTACTTTTGATTTGGGTGTTATGGAATATGCGCACATAAGCTCGTGTCGCTTTTGGTGTGGTTTTTTTTTTTTTTTTGGTCAGCTCTTTCGCGATTGAAAACAGCGTGTTGGAGAATGTGTTCAGTCACTGGCTCTTCAAGTAAAGCAGACGACGAGGTATCTAATTTCCTGTAAATTACTCCGAAATGAGAAAGACAAAAACAGTTAAGTCATCTGAGTTCCGCATCTTGGATGGGAATTTACGCGGAAATGACCGTAAGCTTTCGTGTTTTATGGCGGCCCTTTGTATTTGGAGAAAATTTACGGTTTCGGTTGGAGTGTGGGGCGGTGAGGCTACAGCTGTGTGAATAAGGATGACACAGCCCCTGCGCCCCGTGGGTAGCACCCACAACCATTTCCTGCCCTCTGTTCAGACCCAACCCTACCCCTCGAGCGATATTCGTCATATTCACATGACATGTGCTGACACTTATCTTTTTCCCGAGCCGGATAACCGGTCGAAGGGGTGGGGTGAGTTTCTGCTAAACGAGATTGGTGAGCCGGCTTATCTCTGTGCTCGGAAAGCGTGGTGCTCATGAAGGTACCATGCGTTCCTGAGGAGCGACACCGGCGAGTGTTTCTGGATATTCTGCATTGTTTTTTTTTTCATGAAGTACATTCTGGTGTTCTAGTGGCTACCATCAGATTAGCTTATTTTATTTGTAAATACCAATGTGTGTTGAAGTCATTGATATGAAGGGAAATGCAGGTTACGGAAGCTGTTATATGACAAAAACATGTAGGCCTTTGGTTAATATGCAAATTGTCATGAATAAGACTTAGACCAATGAATGAAATAAATCAAATGGCGAGATGATAGTTACAAAAATATTTTTTTATTGTTTTGAACTGAGGTATTTAGTTACATTGTCAAAATGTACTAAGAGCAGCATCGAGTCGGAAAATCACACAGTGGACGTTCCCGATATTTCTGTATAAAATGTCCCATAGGGACAAAAGTAAACATACACACACCACCAGTCTGCCAGGACCAATGGATGCTGCGCGTATCGCAAACAGCACGTGAGGTCTTTAGGATTGACGCTCATTCATTACTTAACACAGTTCAATCATTATCAGCGAAAGGCCACGTTTTGGGAAATTGGCTGAAGAATGAATAGTCTCTAAGTGATAACTTGCCTCCCCCATGGGGCCCCTGATGGCCACGCTTGAGGTGGGGGAGGTGTGGGCCACTTGCGGAAGTTTCTCAATCCACCGCTGAATCACACGCCACACAACAGGAACTGCCGCGCATTCCATGGGGCCAGAGGGTGACAATAGCCCTGACTTATTTGGCTCGTAGTCCAAAGGTGCTTCCTTCGTTCGGGCGAGGCCGTTCGGCTTGCAATTTTACCCCCTCCTCCACACCGCTGATAATCGCTGATGCAGGCACTGCGGTCAGGGAGTGAGACTTCCGGGCTTTCACCCCAGATTCGGTTTTAAACAGCATAGTCTGACAAGTCTGCGATCCAAAATTCTCCCGATCCCTGAGTTTTAAAATAGTTCGTCATACCCCGATGCTGCCCATTCAGAACGCAGCGATGGCCTGGGACATGGGTAAGGAAGTTAGAGCAGACAGAGTCCGATTACAATTTGCCGAGTTCCTCAGTGCCGTGCTCCGACTGACCTGATTCTCTTCCCCCGCTTCCATTTTCGCCCTCTTACTTGGCAGAAAGTCGGGCTCCGCTGTCATTTTCCCCCGGCGTTTCCTTGAATGGCGGTCAGGTCCTAGGGAACAGAGGTTCTCCTTGTTCGCTTGACTCCTCTTTAAGCCAACCGAGACAGGGTGACTGTCGCCCTGGCACAGCTTATCCTCTCCTGGCGAGGCCACTGGTGCGCATTCTGGCGCAGAAGTTACCACCTTGGCGCCACCTGTGTCCATGGCTTCCTCGGTTGATGATTGCTGTGCGTCTGGAGAGGTAATCCTTTCCTCGGTCTCACTTGCCACGAGAGCGGAGTGGTAGATGTCCCGAGCTGATTTCATGACGAGTGTAAGCAGGAGGCTTCGGTGAAGCCGGAGTCCTCCGCGCTGGGAGCGCGAGCTGTACAGTTTCCCAAGAGCCTGAACCATGATTCGTTTTGCCTCTGTGCTAACATCCATTGCTTTATTTCTTAGATTTGCAACAGACGACTATCGATAATCTTCCTATTAATTTGGACACAAACTTTTCACGTTCACTTGTCCCTAAGCAAAGCTTTTCACCACTTCACGTCCTGTTGGGTGCGGGGCTTGGTAATATAGTAGAACTGACGTCAGGAAGTGAGACATACGTGTGATTGACGGTTGTTCTCTACCAATGGTTTGGCTTGGTTGTACCGAGGTTAATACAAGAAGGCGTGGCAGTGTATCGAGCGTAGTACATGCAGTACTGTATCTACTGTGATTTAATTAATCTTTACGGTAAATCGTTTTTGTTTTTGTTTTTTTTTTTTGGGGGGAGTATCTGTTTTTAAATAACCGCATGAATTGACAGCTGCCAACTTTGCTCTTTTCAATGAAATGGATTGACCAGACTAAAACCACTGAATGCCTTGTCAAAACATATGCACGTGGCAAAGAGCGTCTACTAAATAACTTAATCAGAACCATTGTCAATAAACCTCATTCGCACTCATAAGCATTTATTGGAATTAGTGGGCGCAAACATTATCGCATGGAATGCGCTAAGTATATTCTTGAATGCATGCAAAATATGTCCCGCTTAACGTACCTATAATGCAACAGATACACGAACCCAAATCCTTCTGTGCATGTTTATCTTGTTACCTGGGTATTTAACGTGGGTTACTCGTTGGATAGGACGAATGCAATAAGCACATGCACTGCATGCCCCATTCTCCATCGAAACTTTGACCCATTAACTTAAAATTGTGTTCAAAGTTGCCTATTTGGGGGAAAGATCTGATCATTTTCGAAAAAAGGAAAGTATAATTTCAAAGATTACACCTAAAACGTGTTATTTCCCTAGGGATTTTTTTTTTTTTCAACAACCGAGGCAAAAATGCCCATATAAAGAACATCCGCTGAATTCCCAGAGCGCTTTGGTGGAAAAACCATGACGCGTGGGCGGAAGAACTTCCCTTACCCATATTTAGTAGAGGCGGCGCTTAGATCGCACAGCTGCTTTCCTTATATGGTGTCATCACCGGACGCGTTCTACTTCCTCTGCCTGAGTACGGAACAATAAAGTGTTTAAATTGCGGCGGATATGTGTTTGTCCGGAGGGTATTACTGGTACAGGAAATCTCACGAGACGCACATTTGTCTTCGGGCATACTTTCTGTATTTACTAGCATCATCAGGTCAGGAATGGGCTGATCTATCCGTCCAAATAATCTGGTCTTATCACTTTGTTGTGCAGTTGTACCGCTGCACTCAGCCACACTGCCCGTATCAGTCGGTCACTGTTAACTTACATTAAGTCTTCAGAGTTCCCGTTCTTAGTCACTGGATGAGAAAAAGGACTTCATGCTTTACTTCTTCTTTAATCTTTTTGTTTTTCACAACTGTTGATAATATTGCCAAACTTTACATAAGATTTTGCCCAAATATTCCTCTTCAACCCGAGATGTGTGTAAAATGTTTTTATTTGCTGTGGCTGAAGTCAATGAGATCCAAGCATGGCCACTGAACAGCTGATCTCAAAATGGCCATTGCAGAATTCAATCATGAGTCTCTGTGAGACCACGCTCGTGCAGCTCATATTACCGCCTGATAGTTTTTGAGAGTTGTCAGGTATTTTGCATGAGGTGGCAGTAATTTCAGTGTGATTTTGCCTACATCTTCTTCTTGGGTGCATCTCAAAGCATAGACTGCATCCTTTGAAGGCTGCATTTTTAGGGGTCATCACGTAGTTCCATCTGCCGAACTGACGTAATGTCATTTCATCTCCGTTAAACAGCTTTGGATTCAGTGAGTTTTCACTGGTTTCCCTAACCTTAACCTTAACTCTAACCCTTAGCCCTAAACCTAACCCTAAATTTAACCTTGTCCCTTACCCTAAATGTCAGTTTAGCGGATGGAAGTAAGTGATGACCCCTAAAAATGCAGCCTTCAAAGGATGCAGCCTATGCTTTGAGATGCACCCCTTGTCTATTTCACTTATCATGGTAGATGCACTTTTTAGCGGCCTGAAGCAACAAAAAATTTGCCATAATAACTACATTGTATATTGGCAAATGCATTTAGCTTCATCCAAGATGCTACTCTTGCCCAGTCACTGCACATATAGTGCAATCAAAGATATATTTCACAAGATATTTTTGTGCACCCCCATCTTCATTTTTTCTTAGATGAAGCAATTTACTTTCTTGAGTGACAATTTTTTATCAAGTGTAAATTGATTTGGTACAGTACTGTTAGTATTCCAGTAAATGTCGACAAGTAACACAATTAGCATATTAGCAAAATAGTCAGTTACATGATTTGATTCAACCTTGATTTAATTTACCCATCCCCGACAATCAGATGTAAGTACTACAAACTCCTACCCACCCAACACAATACTTACACATCCTGTTGTATTCACGTTAGATCTGGCCGTTTATATGTGAAAAAAAAAAATTTGCTTGGTCTTGCAAGTCACTTCTTCTTTCTTAATCTCGCTCCGTGCTCCTGTAGCAGGGAATGCAACTGGATGTACATACACTAGCTTTCTGAGCTGTTTTCTCCTGGCAATATGCAAAAATATGTAACATGCTAACTACAATTACCCTTCAGCCCCATTCAGTAACCCAACTCACGACTGATAGATCAAATAGACAGTTTTCTAGATTAAATAGCCTTGCATTTACCTGCATCCTCTCATGAGAGAAAATTATATACAGGGTGCCTCCTGAATAACTGTCTTTTATCACACACAGTAAAGTGTGACTGCTGTGAGTCATTAATTTGGCTCAAGTGGATACCGCTGTTTGTTTTCACACATTCTGTTTGCATCACAGATGCAAACACAGGCATGCACATAAACACACACGCACACGCGCGCACACACACACACACACAATCACACACTCAAATGCTCGCTCGTATGTGCTCAGAAAATTGCGTATATGCAGGTAGACAGACACACTCGCTAGCTAATGAGCACAGGCAGACTTACAAGAGCAGTCTCACTCCAGCTGCCATATGTTAGCTGAAGCAGTTGCAGTAGAGAGTAGGGGGATGGGTGTGAGCTACCTAGCAGCATCAGGAAACATCCAAGGGGAGGGACGGAGATGAGGTGGTGGGCTGCAGAGGAGAGGTGAGATGAGTGTGAGGGAGAAAACTGAGATGTAATTGGGGTGGAAGGGGAGGGGGAGAGAGAGAGAGAGAGAGGGAAAATTATGTAGAGGAGGTACTGTCTGCTAGATTCAAACGTCACCTGTGCTGAAATTATTCCCAGACGGCAGTACTACCAAGTGACTATAATCACAACTGTAAAAGCCCTCATTTAAACTCATGCAACCTCCTGCCCGCACTTAAACAGGCCTCTGTCATTACCCTGGTGTTTGTTAAAAGGAAATGGGCTCCTCAGAGCTCATGAGCCCATAGGGATGTCATGACAAATGGTTACTCAGCTACCCTAAATGCAGTGTTGGTGTCAATTCCCTGCAAGTGTGTATAGCAAACTTTTGCTAATAGAGAGGGATAGTATGTCATTTGTGATCATTTGTCAGAGAGACTTGCTTATTCAGTGGTCTGGCTTTTTTCCCCCGTGATGAAGGATATTTCGAGTTCTTTATTTTTGCACTTTATTGATTTACCCAGATGAATGAAAAGGAAGCTTAATGGTTATTTTTGGGGCTAGAATTTTGGTCAGAGACTATAGACAGATGGGCTAAATTATAAAATTCAGCCCCTCTATCTGACTGCATTTAAACACAATGTCACATTATGTTTCACATACACATCCATCAGTCTGTACTGCTTTTTTTTCATTTCCCCCGTTCATTCTTTCCTCTTCGTCCCTGCAATGTTTAGCAGACTGTGCTGGGTGCTTTCCTGCCTCTTGCCCATTGCATGCTGGGATACCATACCCACGTCCCTGCCCAGGGATAAGGGGCTAAGATGATGGATAGATTCCTCCCTTCCTTTATCACCCATTTTTCTTTTACTCTGACCAGAATCAGTGTAAGAGTGTGTATTTCTCTTTAGAAAACCCCCTTTAATGTGTACTGATAAACTGGGGGGGGGACCTTTTAATGTGTGCTGATCAATCAGATTGATGAGGTTGGGGATCAGGAGACAGATGGGAGGGGAGAAGTGTGGAGTCATTTCACAAGCACCCCTCCCCATTAGAGGGGAAATAAGGTGAACCCCCCGCACCATAGTGAGCTGCCTAGTGCAACTAAATCCTACTTAATGCATGATTGGTTTAATTTAGATGAATTCAAACCTTTGTTGAAACCCGCTAGAAGCGCACTAGGTACAGTAAAACCTGAAAATATTCCGCGAGAAACGTTACTGAAGCACAGTCACATGACAGTTTTGCTGCGAACCGTGAGACATCAGCTTGCTGTTCGGCAGCACCGGCGGAACATGATGTCCTTTCACTCAGCTCGACGCAGCCCCCTAGTGGGCACAGTAGGAACCTGGACGCATTTCTTCTGAGACCTCATTAAAATTTCTTTATTTCCGGATGTAGAAGGCTGTCAGAGGTCATAGACGATAGGGGGCGTGTAATTTTCCGTGAGCGCACGCTCTCGCGCTGGGTGTTCGAAGGGGTCATCTGAGGCAACGGGGCCGGGGCTGTGAGCTCTCTCTGCGCCCTCCCAGCGCCGAGATAAAAAACAACGGCTGAGATTTTTTTAAATCACCGGTTGTGTCTGTGCGGTAGTCGTTAAACCTCGTCCCACTGCTCGTAATCCTGCGGCGGGCTGCTCCATCAGGGCTTCCAGGCAGTGCATCACCATTAGGGCTGGAGGAAAAATCATTGCAGCCGTGCAAGCCGCAACTTCTGCGATTAAATATCGATACATTCGCACCAAATATCAGTATTTTATTTGAAATAAACTATTTAACAATGCTATTTTAGACGACGGTTTTAATTCTTTATGCAGCAGAGGAAAACCCACCTCTGTGGTGCAGATGATGCATATCTCATCGTGGATTGCCGTGCTAATTCCGTGGTAGGTTTGCCCCCTCACGCTCTTGCCATGACACATGCTTGTCAGCCTGAATTAAAATTAGACCACTTAAACATAACTGCATCTGGCTGAATAGTCAACTTATCTGACAATGTTTCCAATGGAGTAATGGAGGGTATACGCAGGAATATGGAATATTATTCACAGTATAAACACCTACCACTCAAAAAGCCATTGTAATATGTAAGAAAGAGTACCAGTTTCTTCTTAGTAATATGCCGATCTCCATAAAAGAGTGTACCAGCTTTTCCAGGGACCTCCATTCCAATGAGTGTTTCCATCTTCCAATGACCCCAAACTGCCACAAACCCACCCCACCTCCCACCGTATATTTCACTCGTCAGCTGACCAAAGTTTGCAACCCAAATTACCAACAATTGTCATGACACCATATTTTGAAGTAAGTTATCTGTATATTTTTTATGAAGGTCCCTGTTAATTCCATCTCTGGACACTTTGGTTGCACCTCCACTTTTTCTCTCCCACCAAGCCCTTAACCCTCTGAACCTCTCTGAGTGGCAGCTTCAGGAGGATGTAGTGGTTGTGGGAAAATTTCAAATCTGTTCAGCACTGGCATACAAAAGTTAGGTACTTAGAAGCTGGAGCTCAAGCAGTTACCAAGGCCACAGTGCAGAAGTCAAATTTTTATTTTTAATTTAACCTTTATTTAACCAGGGAAGTCCCATTGAGATTGAGATTTGAAATCTCTTTTTCAGGGGAGCCCTGAGGGGTTGAGGGGTAGAGGACAAGTTGTATAGCCAATTAAATCAGGGGATGATTATGGTGGCAGGTTGAAAGAGCCAGGTTGGGAATTTAACCATGACACCGGGGAACCCCCTACTCTTATCGAAGGGTGAAAATCCCTTAAAATTCAGGTTAAGGGAGTAAAAGTCCTACCCCAATGTTTCGTTCCAAACCACCGGGATTCCCCATTCTGCACAATTTTTCCTTAAGAACACAGGGCTAGTAAGTGAAATCAGCTGGCATTTATGGGTGAAACAAATACCTGGCAACACTTCTGCTTTCTGACTGAACTTTCTACTTCCATAAAGCTAGTAAGTGGTATGATAGAAACTGAAGGGACTTGAGTTGACGAGGCAAATGTGCCTCCCCTCCTGGCAGACCAATATGATCAGAAAACCATTTTTGTCATGTAGACAGTGCATTAAACTCTGAGGAATAATGGTCTCCTCATGATTCAGCCTTTTTCCCCTCAGGAACTGCACAGAATACGCTGGGTCGGCATTTACAGATTTATCCTTGGAGAAAACTTAAAACGGCTGAGTGCCTGCGGAGGAAAATGTTTTTTTTTTTTTTTGTTGTCTGTAGCAGGTTTGTGGTACAGAGTTGGGTCTTATCCTGTTCTCTTCGTGTTGTGTGATGCTACATATTTGCAGGTCCAAATTTAAAGATGTTAAAAATGTGCAATTATCATTATTATGAGACACTTTAGGGGTAATACAGATCTCACCAGCATCACAAAGCGTGTTGACAGCATTTCACCTCTATTCTGAGCTGTAGGAAAAAAAAAAAAAAGACTGTTCAAGTGTTTCCCCCCTTGGAATTCATTAGTTTTTTTTTTTTTATTACCTTGTCTGCTTTTGGCATATGTCTGATTTCTGCCCAGTTCTGTCTCTTTCTAAGGCATCCTCGTGACATTTCAAAGTAGAGGCCGCAGGACAATATACACAGTAATTTGTCAATATTATGTTACGTCTTCAAATATATGTATTATTCTTATCCAATTAATCTAATATTCCAACATATTATGATAAACATCAAAATGTGCAATGCCATGAAATGGTTCTTCCAGATTTCCAAAAAACCTTTCTGACAGATGTTTTTTACAGCTCTACTGAGGTAAGCATTCATCCTCTCATTTTCACCTCAGTACTCCCCGGTCTTTAGAGGTTTACTTTTTTCTTCAGAAATGCACGGGTGTGACTTTTTTCCCCCGCATGAACACGGATTAACCACAGCATTAAAAGCACCTGCCTAATATTGTGTAGGTTCTCTTTAACTGAGCGGTTTTGGCAGCACAGACTTTTTTCCAATTGAATTCCCCAACCCAAGGTCTCCCAGCAGAGCATTTCCCAGAGCGTCGCACTCCCTCCACCAGCTTGACTTTTTCCCATTGTGTGTCCTGGTGCCAAAACTTCCCCAGGTAAACAGTGCATGCAAACCCTGCTGATGCACATGATTTATAAGGGAATGGGGCTCACTGGACCAGGCAACCTTCTTCAACTGCTCAAAGGTCCAGTTCCAGTGCTCATATAGCCATTGTATGTGAATTAGGCCTCGGACTGGGGGTAGAACAGGCACTCTGACTGGTCTGCGCCTTCAAGGCATTGTACACAGCAGGGTGCAAAGCACTGTGTTGTGACACGTTCCTCACAAAAGCATCATTAAAATTCTCTGTGACTGGTGCTACAGCAGTCCTTCTGTCTGTTCGGAACAAAAAGGATTGCCTTCGTTGCCCTTGTGCATCGATGAGCCTTGGGCACCCAGCAGCCTGTGCTGATTCAGGAAGTGTCCCTCCTTGCACCACTGTAGGTGGATACTCACTGCAGCTGACTAGGAGCACCCCAGAAGTCTTGCCATTTTGGCGATGCTCTGACCCACTCGTCTGGCAACGCCGATTTGGCCCTTGTCAGAGTTCATGTCCCATTTCACCCGCATCCAACACATCATCTTCAAAACAGACTTCGCTTACTGTTTGAGGCCTGTAGCCAAATCTTGACATGCACGGCTGTTACAAGATCATCGGTCTTGTCCATGAGTGTTCTTCATGTTTTGGTTCATCAATGGTCGTCAGCCCATTCCTACTCTGGGCATGTTTGAGCATGAGCAGGAACCCCACAGCTCAGTGAAGGCGTTCGGACACTAGCCCTGCAGCTAAACAGCGCTCTTAGAATTCAGCTGCAGGAGTTAACATCACACGCTCTGCACGCCATTCTGTTCCCTGACACCCAATTATGGCTGAACGAACGCACAGCAGTCCCGTGACTTGCGATGCGGGCGATGACAGGAGATAATTGTACTGGGTAAATTATCGCTTGTAAACCCATGTGAGGTTCTTGGTAAAACGTTGGCCGGAAAGCACACAGCTCTCCAGTTTTTGTATTTATGGAATTTTTAAAATGGAAAGGGATTCTGTTTAAAATCTGCATTTGAAAGTTAAAATCCGAGCACTGTGTGGATTCCTTTGCATGTTCATGCAGGTCCACCCTCCTCCAAAAACCATTATTGTTGCTTAATGAAACTGCATCATAGTATGAATAAATCCTTAACTGGGACGTACTCCAGATCAAGCCCAGTTGACTAATACGGTCAGGATTGTCGTGGGCAGTTACCTTTCCCTCATGCAATAAGCAGTGTCAATAAGTGCACAATATCAACCACAATCTGGCACAGAACTGTTAAGTAAAGCCAACTGTTCACTGAAGTAGCCACACATTGAAGACCCTTGGCACATCGGCATTTTTCAACTTCTTTGAATGACGTGTGAGCACATCGCCAGTTTACATAGTTACGGTTTCCATAAACACCGCTTTCTCTGGGTGTCCTCGCAAATTATGTATGTTTTGCACCTTTATACTACTTAAAAAACCATCTCCTGGATAACCGTCCTATATTAAACAACAAAAAGAAGCCAAGACAAATTTGTTACAAACCTTTTATTAAGATATTCAGTTTTTTCTTCGACTTTTTTTTGGTATTTTTTATTTTTATTTTTTTTAC
The DNA here is from genome assembly GCA_029692085.1 of Gymnothorax javanicus. Taxonomy (NCBI): domain Eukaryota; kingdom Metazoa; phylum Chordata; class Actinopteri; order Anguilliformes; family Muraenidae; genus Gymnothorax; species Gymnothorax javanicus. The sequence goes on along the minus strand of CM056206.1, from coordinate 48,072,687 downwards.
AGTAGTTAATGTGCAATTCTCGTTATCATTGGGTCACAGTCAGGAATTCACAAAGTTATTGGCACTTGGAACACGCGATAAACACTGGTGCTACAGGGGGAGTGACAGCGAGCTCTGACAGAAGATGGACACTACTGCATTGGGTTCTTGAAAAGCGATTTCTGGATTAATACCTCATGCTGTGAGTGCACAACTAACAATCAAACTTCATTAGTGCTTCTATGTATAATATACAGTATATATATTTTTATTTATATATATAGTCAAAAACAAATAGTTTTCTGACCCACGGGCCATACCAGAGGCTATCCTCTACATTGCGGGGATAAACGACCCAGCCCCCAAGCTACCCTTCCTCTGCGTGTGATTACCGTAATTACGCGAATATCAAGTACTCTGCTAGAGGAAAGTAGCTAAACAAACCCCCTCTGAGACAACAGAAGGCCAATTAGCAGCTCTGTTCGGTATATTTAGCTCCGACCCTGACACAGTGCCCAAACGAGCACTGCTAAAACACGTGCTACATTTTCACGAGATATGACTAAAACGTTGATGAGGTGTGTGTGTGCGTGTGTTTGAGGTCGGGTTGGAAGGGAGGGGGGCCACGGTTGGCCCTTGGGGACCCCTTTAGATGGGAGAGGGTCGGATGACTTGCTGGCTCAGCTCTGGTAGGCCCGGTCTATACAGGAGCGGAGTAATACATAACGACTCTGGGTCAAAAGTCTATAGGTTGCCATGAGCGAAATGCACAGAACTGAGCATTGGTTGGGGGGGGGGACAGGAGGAGGGGGAACAGGAAGGTTGTAATGCTGAGCTGGAAGAGGGAACTGTAGCCTTGAGCTCACCTCCCCCAGAGCCAGCCTGGGATGGGGGTGTGGGGATGGGAATATAACAATATAAATGATGAAAAAAACCAAAATTTAAAAAAAGAAGAAAAAAAAACCTGCAAACATAACATCTCATAAACAACACTAACTGCCTCTTTCTCCCCCACCCCCCAAAATATATTTCCCTACACTCAAATATAGGAAAACCATACAGAATGTGCCGGGGTTCTCGTTCACAGGCCCACAATGGTGAACTCCGCCCCAAAGGTGCTTTTCTAATCCACTCCCGCCCTCTTTAGTATCAACACAAGCAGGACATACATGCTCCACCCCCATTCTTAATTGGACAGTCACTCCGAATGTCCCGCCTACCCCCGGTTTATGACCCTGCCCATTTTGACACAAACATATTTTTCGTGCCACAAAACAAAGGTAATAATGATGAAAACAGATGGATCTCACAGCCGCTAGCAATCCAGCAGTCGTCTCCAAATCACCAAGGGTTACCTTGTCAGAGATCCAATTTGCAGAACGTAAAACAGGCATAAATATCCACGTGAAAACATAACCAGTGGTGACTTAAACTTAAATATATGACAAAGGTGAATTTGTGTTAATTATTAAGAGGGGTTTATGCAAAGCCACAAAACGTACATTGGTTTTCCCCAACCTGCTGCCTATCTAAGGAGGTTCTGCCCCCTAGTGGTGGAGGCTGTCATTGCTCACTAACGCCCACGTTATTGTACTACCCCGACCCAGACAGCCACTGGCTATCACGCAAGGTCAACTATAGCTTCTGTGCTGTACGTTTACACATCTATATTACATATATACCATATTTCTTTGATGCATATCTGTATGTAAATGTTCTAAAAACAAACATGGCATACACACAGATATATTCAGATCAGTTCTCTCTCAGTAAAGTTCAGTAAGGATACAAGCTGCACCTTGGATTCTTCAAAGAAAGTTGCCCATGGATTAAAAAAAAAGAAATTCAGCAGTACTCTAAGCTCCCTTCCCTCCTAAACACCCATTAAACAAGAAACTGGCCAAGTGACCAACACCCGGCCCCCATTTCGTCAATAAGCCCCCCTCCCCCACCTACCCCCAAAAGCATACAAGTCATCATCTTACACAATGCAAAAATATCTCGCTCTTTTTTCCTCGATTATAGTTCCTTTTTAAAACAAGAATTGGCACCTCTACTTAATAATCGCACCTTGATTTTTTTAATTTATTCACTTTTTGTAAAAGAATCTATCGCTACAGTACTTTCTCTGCTGAACAGTTTAAAAAAAAAAAATCAGTGTGTGAAAAGTCGCACAAAGCTTTCCTAACAGAGCGAGCGTGTGCTAAACTCCAGCTGCACTCTGTGTGCTTAGAGCCCCCACCCACCCACCCAACAGAAGCTGGTTCAACACCCAGCACACACCAGCTCAGGAAAGGCAAACACACACGCACACACGCACACACACACACACACGGTCATGCTCATACAGGCCCAAGCACCCCATTCCCTGGCCACACTCGCATTCCTTCCATAGTGCCGATCGGCCGGCTTACCCCCTGAACAAACACACACGGGGGAGGTGCACATACAAACGCAAATCGCATTCATACATGCACAGTCATGCACGCCCTCACACACTGCGGCTCTGGGGCTGTGTAAACGCTTCCCTACACAAGCTGGATCCCAGGTGCTCGGGAAGAATTCCTGCGCCCAAACGGACGGCCTGCGACTCCTGACGCACAGAGACCCCCCGGAGGAGGAGGGCACCGTGAAACCAGCAGGCTGATCTGGCAGCCTTGGGCAGGCGGAACGGCGACACCCTGCTTTACACACGGGGGTGCGAATGAGACACAAACACTTCTCCTGCTACACACCCCCCCCACATGACCCATCTGTCAAGAGACGCACATTTGTACTTCGGTCTGCAAGTGCTTCAACACCGATGAAGACTTATAGGGTCATAGTTCCTACACCATTCAAGTAGCATTGAATTAAAACATTGACTCAGGATATGTACTTTCAATTTCTGGATATATCTGTCCATTTTGACTGGGCTGCATAGGAATTCTTGCTGCGCTTTAAAAATCACTGTGCACTCGTTTGGAGATGTTACTATATACATGCACAAAATGGCAAATAAAAGTTGCTGATTATCAGTAAGGATTAGATTAGGATAATTATTGGATTAAAATGCAAGTTCCAGTGTGTGATGTATCTGTATGCCAGCTGTGTGTGCTCACTGCAGTTTGTCTTTGAGAGTGTGAATCACAGACGAATAGACTCTTTATGCTGGGTGTGGCGCCATCGCTCATCACAAGCCTTACTGTACACATGTACCCACACACACACACCACGGCCTTTCGCCCTGCATACATACCCCACCCCCACACACGAGCTTGTGCACGAAACTGAAACAAACCAAAACACATTAACCCAAAGCAATACGCACCCCATACCACCCCACGTAATCGTACCAAGACAAACAGCCTTTTGTTTTCCGCCGTTAAAATGGTGCCCACATGCAAGCGAAGTGCACGTACCGTGAACACGCACGCACGCACACACACACACACACGCACGCACGCACGCACACACACACAGACATGCTCCTTTTACGCATATACAAGCACACACTTTCTGCTCAAAGCTTTCACATCTGGCTCTCCATCAAGGCCTGCTACACCCAGAGCAGTGACGCTTTTCAGGTGGAGGACTAACATCCTCAAACCATGTTACATGGTTACCTATTCATAACTGGAGTCATTCAGCAGGAAAATCTCACAGCATTCTCTCCTCTGGACCAATTCCAAGATCACACAACAGTCACTTGACCCTAATACAGAGCTCTGACATTTTTGACGCAGGATTATTTTCAGTTGGCCCCCACCCAAGTGTGTTGGAGTTTTGCCACCATACATTACATTTTGTCCAAAGTGACCTACAGTTGATTAGACTAAGCAAAGGGCCAGTCCCTGCTGGAGAAATGTGGGATAAACAGCTTTGTTCAAGCGAGCTCCAGGACCTGAACCACCAACCTTAGCCACAAGCTGCCCCAGGGTTGCAGCAGCCAGGGTTGTCTCTTATTGATGGTGGGTGCAAAAAGAACCAGCCATGCCCCCCCCCCAAAAAAGCACACACACACACACAGGCAGAAGCCCACAGGTTCCGGCTGCCCAGCCAAGGGGGCTTGTCTGTACTGTACACATCCTGACTCTGCCCGCATCACTAGGGGAGAGGGGGAGGGGCAAATGAGAGACAGCAGCTATCTGCACTATTTAAAGTGCCTGTGAGCTGTGTGCAGAGCTGACGTGCACACACACACACACACACACACACACACACACAAAATCAGCTCACGTGTGAAAAGCAGCCACATAAAACCCAGCTGTGCATTTACAACACCCCCACCCCCCACCCCCACCCCCACAAACAGGGTCGAAATACAACCTCTCTCCCCCACTCCCCCGCCTCAAAGGCAAGGCTTCTAAACAGCAGTCTGCCGCCCAGCAGTTAAAAATAAGCATTTTTGCATTTATATTCAACTTTCACTCTTCACAGGGAAGAGAAACTAAAAATGTTTCAGCCCCGTCATCCTTTTTCCTTTTTCATTTAAAGTCGGGAGCAGTGCATGCGAATAAAGCCGATACCTAATGATGCCGTTAGTTTAAATATACACGTATAATTGTATATACTCAATCACACAATACTTTGGAGCCCCCCACATGAAGGCTGTTGCAGGTCACAAATCCATTGCCTGAGAAGATTGCAATAACCCCCATTTGAAATTTATTAACGTTTACACCGAGGGAGCCACAGTTAACATTTCCCAAGCCTGGTGTTTTCCAGGGCAAGCAAATTAATTAGCATCCCTTAGCAAAATGTCCTGCTGTAGAGATTAGGCTCCTGTACACAGGGGGCGCTGTCGAGCGAGTAGATTCTGACATGAGGAGTCACTCTGACCACACTGGACATCTGTGCTGCAACCACCACCTTCAGGTGATTTCAGCCAACCAGGCATAGAATTAAATAAATCTATAACCAGGGGAGCTGAACTTTTCTAATCGTGATTTCACTCAGCCGTTTAAATTACATTTGACTTTTCTTTGTGGTTCGCTTTTTAGACACGGCCGATTTCAGAAATCTCTCCCCGCACATACTCCCGCGAGCCAGCATTTCCCTACGGCAGCGTAAATTTATGCTGCAATTACCATAACTTAGCATAACCAAACCTCGAGCCACATCAATCGCTAAATAACACACAAGATACTTTCCGGACGGGAGTCAGTACAAGGGAACACACACTAAAACCGACAACATTTCTCTAATATTTGTGAAGTGCGAGCTGAGGAAAAGCCGTCCATAAACACAAACAGGCAGGACAGCAAACCGGGGCAGTCGTAAAGATTAGCGCTGTTCCCACGGTAACGTGGCCATGCATGCCTACACTGGGGTTCACTCGTGTCTTGGGTGTCCGGGTAACCTCTGGGAACGTGTTCCGAGCATACCGCCCCCCATCCCCCCACCCAAATCCGCCCAAACTGGGACCCACGCTGTGAAATAAGCCCTCAAACAACTGCCAACAGCCTGGGCCACAGTCTCTCCCTCACACAGATTTGCGCGCACACAAACACACACACACCCTTCCCTTCTTTCAAATACACGCACAACTAAAAAATTTTACAAAATGATGAACAAAACAAAAATATTTGGATATGTTTTTGCTAATGCAAAAATATTTGCCATTTCTTTACTCACTTAAAATTCTTTAGTGGGAATAAAACTTCACAAAACATTTCAGTCCTAAAAATGAGATTTTAAAACAATCCCTCTTATTCTTTAAGCCCTCTATATACATAAAATAGATATGCATATAGTTAAATATTTTAAAAAATATGTCAGTCTTTTTCCATTCCAGACTTCTTTACAGTCTTCAGTAACCTCTATTCCCTCGGCCTTGGAATCCTTGGCAATGTTACATACAAAGAAATAAGCACAAGTGTTCAAAAAAAAATGTAAAAAGAAGAACAAAAAGCAAAAGATAATTCAGAACTTAAGAAGACATGGTCAGTTTTTCTGGTCTATACGTGAACTTGGGTGGAGGGGAGGGAGAGATGGGGGGGATCTCTCTGACAGACAGTGAGACAGGCTGACTGATTGATTCACCTGGCGCTGCAGTACGTATAGCCATCGAGGCTCCCGAACCCCACGCATCTCTAGTGTTGCTCAGTAGGGGGCGGAATACAATCCCACATCGCAGCTGTACGCCAATACATTCAAAATCAGGACAGTGTTTATCATACAAGCTGGCCCCGCCTCTCCCCTACTTTGCCCCTCCCCTAACCCTGCCCACTGCTGATGGCCCCTCCCTTGTTCCCACCCACCAGGCCCCGCCCTCTCATCAGGGAATGTGTTCTTTTGATATGGAGAGGGGAAGGGCCCACAAGCACCGCTGAGGGAGAGGAAAGGGAGGGGTAACCCACCCTCTTAGCACTGTACAGAACAAACTAGCTTTGCGAGCCGGCCAGGAGGAAGGGGACAAGGGGTGGATTCTGCTTCAAGGGTGGGTTAATCTCTACTTCTGTTTTACAGGAATATTAACAACGTCGCCCCCCTCGGTCCCACCCATTCTCCTCTGTCATGGAGCTTAGGGCGTGGAGGTGCAAGGAGGAGGGGAGCTAAGGAAGATTGGATGGGTACGTGAGGGAGGAGAGGGTGGGGAGGTGGGAGGGTTGGGGGTCACTTACTAAAACAAAGTGCTGCCGTCTCCACCCACACCCTGCAGGGACTCGTTAGAGGCCCCCGCCTCGGCTGAGGCCCCCGCGGCCTCCAACCCCCCCGCCTCGAACCCGTGTTCCGCCCCCATCCCGTCGGCCTCCATTTTGACGGAGTCGGGCAGGAAGCTGGAGTACGCGTCGCCCTCCGCCATCAGCAGCTTCAGCTTGGGGATCCAGCTCTTCCGCACCACGCGCCGCGCGTTAGTGCACATGTCCGCCGCAATGGCGTTCATCTCGCTCTCCTTGAAGCTCGTGGCGAAGTTCTGGCAGTAAACTGTAAGCGATGAGACGGAGAGGCAGACAGGCAGAATGAACGGCACAGTAGCCAGGAAGGAATTTCACAAAGCAGGATTACTGGGTTAGCCAGGTAGCTTTACTGAGTAAAATACTTCCATGTTATATCCTAGCTTTATTTCAGTTCAGGTGTTACTTGGAGCACAACATATAGCCAATTCAGTCACACCAGGTTGTGCAATAGTGCACAAGAAAATACCGCAAATTTCAGGATAAGAGGCACTGGAATTTGACTCATGCACAAGGGTGCCAATGGTTTGAATACAGTGCTTCAGTGGTTTGTGTGATTCCCCTATGGAGTTCAAAATATGACTTTTGGACTGCAAAGCCATTGCCAAGGTACCAGCACTCTTGTAACCAATGAAAGATAATTGTGTACATTTCTGCAGACCCTGCGTGAGCCCATGCGCTTTTCCGTGTATGCTTTTGGGGTGCAGCCCCGACAGACATGGCGTGCGGGAGGCGCACTTACACTTGACTGCGTGAAGCACTCTGCTATCCAGCGGTTTGCGGCTCGGGTCATTGGTGGAGGATCGAATCCCCGTGCCGCAGCTGTTAGCCAGAGTGTTCCTGTGGGACAGGAGGCAAGTCAGCCATGCGCCAGCACACGCAAACAGATGAAGCCTTTCACAATAACTTGACCGGACAGCACACAAACACACGCAGACTTACACAAAAACCTTACCGGGCAGCACTCAAAGATTTGCAGACTTATACAGCACACACAAACATAGGCAGGCTCACATAATAACCTAACCGAATAGCACACACGAACACACGCAGACTTACACAATAACCTTAACGGACAGCTCACAAAAACACGTGCAAACTTACACAATAACCATAACGGACTCATATACAAACACATGCAGACTTGCACAATAACCTTAAGGGACAGCACACACAAACATTCGCAGACTTACTCAATAACCATTACGGACAGCACACACAAACACACAGACTTACATGATAACTTTACCAGACAGCACACACAAACACACACAGGCTTAACACACACAGAATTACACAATAACCCTCCCAGACAGCGCACACAAACATTGATAGGTTTACACAATAATCTTAACCGACAGCACACACAACCATACGCAGGCTTACACCATACCAGATAGCACACGCAAACACATGTAGACTTATATGGTATCCGTACCAAACAGCACACACAAACACAGGCAGACTTGCACAATAACCTTACCGGACCGCACAGAAAATCATAGAGACTTACACAATAATCTTACCTGACAGCACACTAAATCATATGGAGGCTCAAAAAATAACATTACCGGAAAGCACACACAAACACACGCAGCCTTGTGGTGCGTTTCCAACAAACACAAAACGAATTTTTTGCGCGACCAGATTACATTCAAAGTCAATGCAAAGATGCGAATATACATGAAAAGACGCTAGTTTGCACCGGGCAACACAAATCACGTGGGAGACGTGGCGCGACCGTGACGCAACATGAATGGCTTGCATGAATGTCACAAATATACAAATTTCCCATCTCACTCCACGTCAAAACATTCTTTTGTGAAAAATTTGCACAAGTAGAGCAGTGTTCCGAATAGCATCATTGCTACTAGCAGCAACACTGGTTAGCTAGGCTACCTAGCTTCATATTCAAACCGCAGTTTGCTGCATTGCTTGAGATAATGGGAATGCTAGCTGCCAAGCTTGCTAACAAGCTAGCCGTGTCAAATAACCAATGGGTCTCAGTTTCACAACAAAATAGTGGTCCAGCTGAACATCGGATAGGACATCAGCATCAGTTTTGTGAATACTTTTATTCTCATTCAGGCACAATGTTCATTATAATGTTAGTGATGTTAGCGTAGCAACATTAGCGTCATCATCTTGTTGATGATATTTGGAGATTGCAGGAAGTACTGGCCCTTGAGTGCAAACAAGGCTCAATTGGCATTGCTATTGGTTGGTGGTGTGAATTTGTGTGTCAATTCTCTGCCAGGTTGTTTTCCCATAGAAATGAATGGGATCTTCGCACGAATAGGGCGGAAAATCTTCTAAGCAAAAAAAATAAGTGATCCCACCTCAAACTCTGCAAATAAAGCAAGGAGAAATTTTGCTTCGCGTTTGGTGGAAATGCGGCTTTACATAACCCTACTGGACAGTAAACAAAAACACACACAGACTTATACAATAACCTTATCAGAAATCACACACAAACATAAGCAAGCTTACACAATAACCTTACAGGCCAGCACACGCAACCATACTCTGGCTCACACAATAACCTTATCGGACAGCACACACAAACTCACGGGCTTATACAGCATCTTCACCAGACAGCACACACAAACGCATGCACAATAACCTTACCAGACAGTACACACAAACACACTCAAGGTTATACAATATTCCTACCACACAGCACATAAAAAAACACACGCAGGCTTACACAATAACCTTACTGAACAGCACAAGCAAACACACGTAGACTTGTATGGTATCCTACCCAGACAGCACACACAAACATTAGCAGGTTTACACAATAACCTTACTGGACAGCACACACAAACACACACGCAGACTTGTACAATAACCTGCCAAACAGCACACAAACTCACACAGGCATCTGCAGTACCCTCACGAGATGACACACAAACCCATAGAGGCTTACATAATCTTACCGGACAGCACGCACAAATACACGCAGCCTAACGCAACAAACTTACCAGTCAGAACACTCAAACACTCTCAGGCTTACAACATTACTTCACCAGACAGCACACAGAGACATACGCAGGCTTACATAGCAACTGTTTTCAGCTCCTCTTTTTTAACTGCACCGAAAACTTCCAGAGTACTTTACCATTTTTTAAGTAAAACTTCGCTGATTTACAGTTAGACTCTATAAATGGCATAAGCCCGACTCCACACCAGCGTTACAGGGTACTATATGGTGTACTCCGGGAAATGTACCCCATCAGAAGAGTCATGTACAAAAGCCCACATATTTAGGGCTTGGAAAGACATTACTGATACTGTACTGCTTCAGAAATCAAAGCACACCAGTCATAAAACATGATGGAACTGCATGAACACTTAGCAATAGCAAAAATCTGATTAAATACAGCCCAGTAGCAAATTAATCTGACTGGACAGGGTCAGGAGTGGCAAGACTAAGTCAGCTGGGGTGCCAACATCACATTGCTGTCATTTAGCAGAGGCTGTTATCCAGAATGACATACAATGCATTTAGCAGGACCAAAACCACTGAAAACTCAAGCAGGAAGTAACAATCCAAGAGCTAGAAGTGGCTACATGGACAACGTGGATCCAGTAGATTACAATATGAAAAATATATCAATCAATACAACAATCCAAGCAGACAGTGTACTAAACAAGCAAAGCTACAATCAATATTAAAACTTATTAGTCATTACAAAATTAGGTGGGGGGGAGAGACATATAGCTGGATGAATTGGGCCTTTAGACTATGCTTGAAGGTGGTCAAATTCCATGCTGCTCCGACAGGACACTGACCTGTCGAAGAAAGACGCCAGCAACCTCCTCAGTAGTACTTTGTGTCGAGTCCCTGCGCTCACGTGACAGTTCATCAGCTGGGCTCGAGTGATGAAGACGCTGGTGCCTGCAGGATCAGCCGTAGCCGCGCACAGAAAGGCAGAGTTAAACTCCACTACAGCCAACCCGATTAACGCTTCAACATAAGGTGGCAGTTTCATGCAAACTCTACGATCATTCAGAGGCATATTCTGACTGACGATAATTGCTGGATTGCAGATAATGGGACAATAATAACCATAGTCCCATAATTACAATTTTATCACATCAAATTTGCGCACTGCTAAGGAGCACAGCATACCAGCACTCTAATGCAACCTAAACAGTTTTCTGAACTTGTATTTTAGGCAGTATGAAGTTCAATCACGGACACAAAATCCTTTTCAAAAAAATTTTAACAAGTTGCACATTTGAAAGATTTTCCCGTTCGATTTAGATGCGAGTTGATTCATGTGCCCATTCTTTAACAATTATTGACAACACTGAGCAAATGATGGATATTCAGTGTTTCTTCGACGGGGACTGAAGTCAGGGTTTCCATTACTTGTGAAGCAGTGGTGCTGACGCAAGGTTTTGATCAACATTATTACTAATGCATGTCCGTGTCGGCAGTCTACAGGCCACCATAAAAACGGTGAGTCTGATCCGAGGTTGGGCTGCTTGAAGCCATAAAAGTGACTTAAACAACAGAGAGATTAGCTCCGTATTATGCAGGGTTTGCCTGGCTCAAATTGAAGCAAAGGCGATACTTATAATCGTGACATTTACCACAAAATGGCAGCATGTTTGATCATGAATGTCCTGCAAACAGAGCTGAAGCTTTGCATTCTTCGTAAGAGCATTTCCTCGTGAATCGTCCCGATTATGAAACAGCACCCTGTGTAATTCTTCCACTGCGTGATAAAAATGCAAAACGTCCGTATTTACGTCAGAATTTTGTGTTGGCAAGTATCCCAAAATGCTCTATGCAGGAAACAACCTGTTATTAGCCAAAGTGAGACTGGTCTGAGACCAGCTATTATACTGATAGCTGCTGTGGCCCCAAGAGTCACGACGCAGATCTGAGATCAGCTCCGAGTTAAAGGACACTGTGTGCTTCGAGTGCAGCAATACTGACCTGAGACCAGCTCCAGCTTCTCGGCGGGGTCTCCCTCCTCGTACAGTTTGGGATGGCAGCGGTTACCGATCTGGGTGATGAGCTCCGCCGGCAGCGAGGCCAGTTCCTGTCTTACGCGCATCCTGCCCCGCGTGTCTGAGGTCATGTGGTCGGGCAGGGCCTCCACGCGCTCGCCGGCCGCTGCAGGCAGAGCAGAAGAGCCATCAATCAACTTCCATCACCACTAATCCCGCCCTCTAACCCCAACCTGTCCGCAACCTGCCAGTTCTCCTTCTACCAGGCATCAGTCCCATCAGGATAATGACTAACCTCACCTCACCCTTTACCAGAGCTGGGAAATCCAACTCTCAGACAGCAAAGGTCATGCTAAGTGTTTGTCATGCCCATGAACTCAGCCGGCCAATCCCACTTAATCCTCCCTCAAAGTCGGAGATCTGTGGTAATTTGCTAATCCTGGTGGTGAGGTTGGAATATTATACTGATCAGGACCTTGAACTTCTCAAACTGGAATTTATACCTTCATCCTCCACCAAGTACCCCTCCCAGCCAAAAGTCTTCCCCTCTTCCCTGCAACCACACCTACCAAGGTTCTTACACCTTTTCCAAAGTCATAATCAAGCACTTTGAGCATTTTCAAGGCATTTGTTCAAGCTTTTCTTGACAGCTTTGGCAAATTACATATTTATCAAACTACTTGGTCAGATTAAGATTCATTTTCAAATTAATGTTACAATTTCAAGCAGGTTCAAATACTTTATTCAAAATCCAAGCGTTTTTCAAACCCTGAAAACACCATGTTAAAATTCAGAGCCTTGTCCTACTCTACCCCAAACCCTCCCACCCTTCCAAACCCCTCCCATTCTGGCCCCGCTCTCACCTGCAGCCCCTACATTCAGCATGCTGTACATGGTGTACATGTTGCAGATCTGCCGGTACTGCTCCTCAGTGCCGTCGTCAGTGACCTCCTCCTCCTCATCGTCATCGTGGAAGGAGGTGGGCGAGTCGCTGGTGTAGGCGCTCAGGTTGCCCGGGCTGGTGCTCTCGGAGGTGGCATTGGTGCCGTTTCCGTTGGTGCCCCCGCCTCCGTGGACGGCCACGCCCCCTGCCCCGCCCTGAGGCTGAATGGCGCTGCCCCTGGCCGACTCCTGCGAGAAGCGGGCAGCCTTTCGCATGCTACCGCCCCCTCCCCCACCCAAACCTCCTCCCCCCTCCCGGCTGCCCCCCTCCCACAGTCTCTTGGCCACGGGGGTGCACACCACAGAGTAAGAGGAGCCCTCCTGCTGCTCCATCTTGACCCGGGAAACCAAGGGGAGCGGGGTCAGGCACGAGGCGGGGCGCCCGGCTCCCGTCACGGCCACGCCTCCCCCTCCGCCGGCCCCTCCACCTGCAACCGCCCCAGCCCCAGCCCCGCCTCCGGCTCCGCCCCCGGAGGTCTGAGTGACGGGGCTCTGGGGCTCGGAGGACGGGGTCTCCTCGGCGTGCAGCCCTTGCGAGTCGCAGCTGGGCGAGCTGACCTTGAGGAAGAACTCGGTCCCCTTCTCCATGATCTGCTGGATCTGCAGGAACCCCGCCGTGTACATCAGCAGGAACTGGTCGCCCACATTCATGCTGAGGCGCCCGGTGTAGCAGAAGGCCAGGATCTGCTGAAAGCTCTGGGGCTGCACCGCAGGTGGCAGCTCCACCACCGAGCTCTTGCTGCCCGAGTTGAAGATGTCACGGAAGTAGGAGCTGCTGGCGGCCAGCACGGCGCGGTGGGCCTTGAAAGCATGGCCCTTCACCACCACTGACACGTCGCAGTACAGGCCCTGCAGCCGCTGCTCGTTCAGACACTCCAGGACGCTGTTGCCGAAGTTTGGGATGGCCATCTGCAGCGTCTGAGCCATGGCGCTACGCCCGGCACCGCTTTATCTGCGCAAAAAACAGGGGAGACAGGAGGACGGGGACGTCCGTTAGGACCAAACCGCTACACCTGCATAGAAAAAAATGACACCGTCAAATCTGGCGCTCAAACACAAACCTGGGGTTAGCCGTTATCACTAATTTTTCACTCCTTCCTTTTCTACATGGTGCCTGACCCGGAAATCGATTAAGATCAGTAATCACTTAGAAGATTCCGTTAAATGAGTTTTAAAAAGGAGGTTTCTCCATGCAAGGAAAGTTCATTTAATAAACATCAAGACCCGAACTCGCAGACATATCTTTTTTCAGGAATACACATCATTACCTGTGAGTCTATCTGTGCCCATCTGCTAAGTGTCTGCCAAGCCTCTAACAGGCCTTGATTTATGCGAGTTTTAACTAACGTCTGAAGGAGCAAGGACATTCACCAGTTCATGTTTCTTTGACCCGCTGTATGTTTTATTTTTCTGTCTCGTGGAAAAGCTGTGAAAAATAAGTAGTTGGAATGAGCCCCTAGCCCTGGTTGAAGAGGTAAACAAATTGAACAGCTGGCAGTGTAATAAGCCTCAGTGATACTGACTGGCCTTAGCATGTTCACACCAGACTCCCACATAAAGGCAAGGGGGAAATCAACAGTTCTCTGACCGCAATTTAGTAACAGGCCAGGGACATAAAGATTTCTAGAGCACCTGGCCTCCAATAACACCTGGACTGGCTCAATCTTCTGACCAGCGGAGTTTTCCCCAAAGTTGACTGCCTCGGGGGGAGTCCTTGAAATTTCAAAATAGGGCAGATCTTCAAGAAGATGATATGCATCAAGGTTTTTACTTAACATTGATTGATATTACATCATATATACTTTTAGTTTATTTTATTCATTCAACACAGCAAAACTTTTTTTTAAGTATCCTTGTATTCAGAACTAACTTTCCTTTCATTTGCGGCAGATCTGTAAGCATTCTTACCGCGGCTGGCTGCTTCCAGTTGGGTGGTTTGTTTTATAGAAGCTAATATTTTTGATTGGTTTTCAAGCATGACAAGTGCCTATCTTTGTTTTTGGGTAACTTGCCTTTATTGCAGGCTGCGTGACGTGACGAGTTGTCATCAACTCAATCGTTCACATCACAGGACCGGTCTGCCTGCAGCTCTGCATCTTGTGTGAGAACAGGCAAAACGCCATGCTCAGTGATAGAGAGGAATTTATTTTTTTTATATTGAGAGAGGTGAAACTAGCTCATTCATTCATGAAATGACTACAGTATTTTCTTTCTTTGGGGGGCTCCACTGGAAAGTCGGCTGGACTGACTGACCCCCTCCCTCCCCCCAATATAATGGTAGGGGGAGAACTTACTGAGAAAGCAATTTTCCCTTCCTGCAGCCTGGTCGCCTCTGCCCAGACAGGACCACCACAATAGTATGGAGAACAAGAGGAATCAGAGGGTAATCGCATACCCAATCCATTGTGCTGAACTTTCTCACAAGTATGAGACATAGAAAGTCCTGTACCTGACAGGTACCCTTAGATGGTAAAAGTGAACATGCACATCAGATCGTAGCAGAGAAGACAGTACCGCAGCCAAATTACACAACACGCCCTCAAACCAAACCAAGCCAAACAATGGCTTCAAAACATAACGCCTTCTCATTTTCAGAGGGATACAGTATCAAGGAACAGCAGCATTTGCTCGGGAAAATTTTTTTCCGCAATGGACCATAGGTCATTATCTCTGCATCCTAAGAATATCAATTAAAACGCATTTGCGTTTGTCCAGTTCAATTTTGGTCGTCTCGTGGGATAAAATCTAACGTCCTACGGCAGACGACAGATTCTCAAAAAAAGTTTCAGAAAAGCAGTCAGGGGTCCTTAAATGGCTGTCCACAAGGCAAGTCTAAACAAAACCCACCCCGGAATCCGTTTCATCTCCAGTGCAGTCCCTTTCAGAGCCCCTTTAAAACCACTGATGCCGTTTCTGGTCATGTTCTGCGAGAGCAGCGACGCAGGCGCGTCCGAGAGAAGACTGGATGCAATACGAGCGCGCGCTTCGGCCAATTAAAATGGAAGCGCGATTTAATGAACCACACTGACTTGCTCCAGGAGAACGTGGTGTTCTGCAGTCTCCAAAAAAAGCTGAACAGATTTAAGAATGTATCTTGACACTTAGGCGACAAGGTGAAACAAAACGCATTGAGCATCCCTGCCCAACCATGTTTGGAATTTAAAATGTTGCCCACGACAATAAAATTATTTATCAAGTTAAACTATTATTTCTCCCCATTGGCACCAAATGTATATATCAATAGAGCGCGAATGTTTAAAGGATACAAAGCCTTGATCGTCGCAACTTCTGTCCAGTCATTGCAAGCATGCACGTAGCGTAACATGAGGGCAGTGCGGTTTTAAGACAGATACGCGATCACACCAATTCACGCAAGCGGGCACGCACGTACGCGCAACAGCTAACGTGGCCAAGGCTAGGCAAAATCGCTTAAGTCGATTTCAATTACCCAAGAATTTAGTGTTTCAACTAATTTTCAATGATATGCAGTTGTTGCCTTCCGACAGTTCCCGAGCCATGAATACGACAATAGGTTTGTAGAGTATTATTTCCGTGATTTAGGTTCGCTCAAACGCACAATAACACAAAGGTCTCAGGAGAAACCCTGCGCACCGGGAAGCACTAGTCCAAGAAGTTTTCCCTCTTCGATTGGAAAATCCTAACTGCAGGGGAAGCAAGGAGTTCGCGCCGACACAGGTGAAAAGCACTTCAGAATGGGCAAGAAGGTCACCCAAGTTCATGCACCACCAAACTGCACCTTAAATCCCATCTGATACCAACAATAAAAAAGTCCATCCTATCTAATGGACAGAGATATTTTTTAAAAACAGTCAGAGAGACAAAAATAAATAATTTCGCGATTGGCAATGTTTTTTTCTGAAGCGTAATCATTTTTTACAGGAGGCTGATTAAATGTACGTGTTCTAAACCAAAATACTACGAACAAATTTCAAAAACCACGACAAGGCGACAGATTTGCTATGCATCTTTGTAATGTTATGCAGTCCAACCTGCTGTTGACATCACATTTCCTGGTTCAAGGTGTTTACTGTAATGTGCCATATTAAAATGTAATTTAAACTTTTCGGACACGATATAGCCTGCCTACTTTTTTGGTTTACATTATCCAAAAAATAACGCAGTAGATTTTACTAAAATGTGTTTGCCTGCAAAATGTTATTTGTCAAGACTGTTTATATTGCAATCCAGTTTTACGGACCACATCAAACAAATTATCATTAAGATACAAAACTGAGACAAAAATAAATTGCAAACCTGAAATGTTGTAATTAAGAGTGGCAAAGTATCTCTCTTGAGCCGCGTTTTATCGGTGCAGCCAGCGGACAGGCTGAGAGACAGATGTAGTGGCAGGCTAGCCGTGCCCGCTGTGTGCCAGTCTATCTGCCCGGTAGGAGTGCTCCAATGGCACGGGCCGGGGGGCGACAGCAAATCGCAAAAATTAAAGTCGGACTAGCTTCCGATGCCGCGTCTCTTCTCTACGATCAAAAAAATCGCACCGAATTAGATCCGTAAATGTTCTCAAAAATCACAACGATAAATTATTTAATGCACCCCACATCCGCAACTGAAGCTCCGTCGTGCCACAACATTGATTGCGATGTCGGATTCTGTTAGCGAGCTGGCTACATCCTCAGGCCTACAGAAACTGGATATGTCTCCGACTGTACTGCCTAGCTAGCTAAAAAAAAATGGTTCGCCCAATACATTCGTACGCATTATCAGTCAGACGACGGCAATCTAAATCAACATGACAAGCGAACTGTCGATAAATACATCCGCTTTAAAAACGCCTCAAATATGTCTACACTTCTGAATTCCAAGTTTGGTCGTAAATAAACTAACTATAAATCCGTTCAAATATTTTTATTTAAATATTTTGGGATGGGGGCGGGGGTGTCGCTCTCCCTTCATGCTCCATCTTTAACGTTACAGACATCAACAGGTCATCCCGGGACAAATGCAGCAACTGGGGGCGAGCCAGACGAAACCAGCGCTGAGAGAGAAGAGGGGGGTTACAAGTCGCTAGACAAGACACTAATTTAACCACTTCTCTCCAAATGCTTCTGCACGCCAATCGGATTTTAAATGACAATTCAATAAATCTGCAGTTTCCATCAAGAAATTACCATCCGTGCACAAACAACATCAGTCTCAAACAATGCAAATAAATAAGTTTTAAATTTGACGATAGAGCTGGAGATGCAGATTGCTCACAGCAATGGCTAGGAAGCCATTGAAGTGGTTAAAGTTTTGTTGGTGCCGTTCCTACGAACCCATCCCCCATCGCACACCTTCCCCAAAACAATACCCCCAAATAGCACACCAAACCCACTCGATTTTTGACCAAAGGATGTGCCACACTGGAGCAGCCGACTGTCCAGATCCCCCCGCAGCTTTCCCCAGCCCTCTGCGACCTAGATTGACCGGCGTGAGGCCGGGTAAAACTCACCCCTCACTGTAAAGCTGTTTCAAAGTGTTTCAATGGAGGAGTCGGACGCGTTCGCTCGCTCTCTCTCTCTCTCTCTCTCTCTCTCTCCTGCTACAGGCAGCCATTCATTGTGAGCACAGGCGAGACGCTGAGCGCAGAATTATCGAGGGCAAACACTTTCCCAGGGGATGCAGATTGCAGAGTCACCGATCGCCCAGACAGACACGACAATTCTTCTATCTCCGTCATTCAGTGGTCCGCTATCAGACATAACCCAAAAGCAAGGGGACGTATTGTGCTCTATTATGTAAATCTATTTCAATCTATTTCCACAGTGACAGCTAAGCCCCCACCCACGCGTGACACTTAGAGATATGGTGCGATAGACAGGCGGGTAGATGATAATACCAATATTGAATAGAGTAGGCTAACTTAACTGTCCCAGACCGTCATGGCTCTGGTAGGTGAGCCCCCTTGGGGTGTAGGCACAGCGCGTGCAGAATATCAAGTGTGATATCGACTGCAATTAAAAAAAATCTTAATTCTCTCTTTTACCGTTTTACGCATTATATGTAAATATGCTGAAATGATTGTTGCCGTTCCCAGATGTAACAATTCGAGTCTAAATTAATTGCTCAGTAAGCATTCGTCAAATTACCGACACTTCTGAAATACTGACTGGATAACGCCCACCAACATGGACCTTCCATCCAGAGTACTACACTGATCTTTAGCTTAAATGTCCGTATGTTTTGTGATTACTCTGACCGCCTTCTGAATGTGGAATAATAACGATTGTTCAAAATACATATTGCCCGAGGTCGATTGAAAACCATTAATAATCAATTGTTTGCAGGATGGTCTCCTAAGTAAATCATTGTTTCAAAATATCATGTAATGTTCGAACATTGTCTCTCTGAATTAAGAACAGAGTATTACACCATGCATTCGCATGAGACGTTGATTCCTTGCAAGACTGAAAAAATGATAACAATCAACTTGTTCAGCCTTGCTGTATTTAATCAGTATTTTGTCATTTTATGGCTGTATTGCTTTTGAATGTTTTTATCCATTATGGACTCAGATGCACAAAGCAGAATGTAGTTCATTATTCATTGCAGGAGACTGAAAATTGCCCAAGAGACAGAAAAAAAATCAATGAAAATTAATATTACAGCTATCAGAGAAGCTGTGATTGATGGCACAGGAGTACAGAAAATTAGCCCTGTGGGTAGATTTCCTAAAGGATAGCTATCAGTGAACCTCTCCTGGATTTGATAAAGTTAATACTGATCTGAATTTGCTATTGATTGGCAAGCTGTTCAGGATGTGCCCCTGCTTTTTGCCCATAGTCAGCTGGTATAGGCTCCAGCTCCCCCGTGAGCCTAGCGAGGCACAGAGACATTAAGGCACAGAGACAGGCTTGATTATATGTGGCCCCACTCTAACTTGTCCGGTGTTTAGATTGGATCAAATTAATCCGGCAATGTTTCATGCCATGAATTTTCAGATGGCAGAATGATTTATTTGTTGGGCAACTGACATCACAGTTGGTAGTTCCGAGATTCAATAAATGATGGAAGAATTTTGACATGCCATTGAGGGGCCTATTTATTTGTAATTTCTTTTTGTTATTGTGGATATTGAATACTACAACTGAAACTACCACTTACTTCTGCTATAGGTAATATAATATTAATAATAACTATTATTATTATCATCATTATTATTATTAACTTCCATCAGTTCTGTGACCTGCAACAAAAGCAAATTACACACGGGAGCTCGAAAAGCCATGGAAATTCAAAGGAGTTTTTAGAAATTATTTCCCCGATGCATGTTGTAATGTAGGTAGACCAACAGATCCGGGCCCAGACCATGTCCTTACTTTACCCCCGGGTACGCATTTCCAGTCGCGTTTCGAAAACGAACCGTGGCCTCTCACTAGCGGGCTTCCGTAGGTGTTTCTGAGGCATACCAAAACAACCAGGGGAACCATTCAACGAGAAAAATGCATTCAGACTAAAATGCAGAACTGCAACATTAAAAATTTCAGTACATTTTTTACATATAGACCATTCTGTGGACTAGAATGCCTGCTTAACATGGCATTTGTAAGATATTTGATTATGGGTAAGGAAATGCTACACGCATTTTTATTTTCAGGTAGTTTGGAAGCAACTAACAATTCTTGGTAAATTCTTAGTACCCATAATTAGGTGTTCGCTTGCCAGCAATCACGCCTGCACACTTTCATATAATGCAAAAGTACCTGGTAGAATGTTCATACTTTGCCGATACAGCTTAGCGTCGGTCAGTGTTTGGCCAATGGCAAAGCGTTCCCCTCGCACACTTAATACACTGTTTCAAATGTACGAGCCATCAGTAGCCTGATTTGTTAACATCTGACATTCTTGAGGGTAAGGCCGTCAATTTTTTTTTTACGTTTTCAAGTCGAAAGTGCGCGCCTTGAAAATTCCTGAGTCTGAACACACATCTAGTTGACCGAAGAAAACAAACTGACCGTTTTGATCAAAGACTGGAAAAAGCCGGTGGGCCAGATTCCACCATCTGTTTGATACTACGAGATACTTCTTGAAGTTAACGAATGGAATGTAAAACATTCTACTTCTATTGCGGAGTCTGTAATTTCGCTGGTACTTGTAAAGAGAAACAGTGACATCTATTGGCCTTTCATGGCAATGCAGGCACTGGATGGGCGGCATTTCTGTGGAAAAATTTATCTTTATAATGTACATAATAAAAAACATAGCTCACGCGCAATAATAAGCGGTAAAGATCGCAGCTGCAGAAGTTAATTGATCTGTATAATTAGCTGTCTTTCCATGCACTTTGAATGTCACTCTGTAGCTCTTCTAAGTTCAAGGGGTGGAAAACATTTTGCAAAAACTATGCATTCAAAAAATGAAACATTCTGTGCGGGGGCTTTTCAAACCTGAAAAGGTACATAGGTGAACAGATTGGGCCGAAACTTTCCACGTCACACATGTTCATTTTTTTCATTGGAATGGACCAGCGGAAAGGACAGACGTGGCTATAAAATAGCTGACAGTGTTATTTCATAAATTATTTCATAGCTTTAATGTATGAAAACACTGGGCTTTTTACCTGTCAAATTCATCATGTGTGACTGTGTAATGTGATATTGCACAAAGAACTTTGTCATCATGCCAGAACGAGGGTCACCCCACCCTGATATAATTCACTTATTCATTCGTGTGTAATCTACGTAGTTACTGTTTAATCTGAAATGTAAGAAACCCAAAATAGTAAAACCACCGAAGTTTATCATTTTGCTGCCATGGAAACTTGTGGTTGAAGTCTATGTCATCACGGAGTTAAAGACTCCTACAATAAAAAGTCCCCATATCCTGTCTTAAATGGACCGTACTCACTGAGAAAAACACAAGCTCAGTTTGTGAGCGGCAAAAAGAACAGTGGAAGAGTATTGGTTGTTGGCTGCGCTGATGCAGCACCATATGTAATAAATGAGGAAAGGCTAATGTAGCTTAAAACGCGTTTCAAACCGACTCAAGAAATTTGTTGACGAAATTGAAATGACTGTTGGCTATCAGGTTAATTTGGAAAAATAATAGAATGCGAGTATTTTGTTGCATTAATTTCCATTTTCAATTAGCTGCGTTATTTAATTTCTAAACATAAAAGCTAATCCTGCTATTTAAAATTTTCTTTCTTTCACATGAATATTACAGTTCAAAAATGTAATTTTGTCTTGTATGTGATGTTTTACGTGCGTTAATTTCTATTTTAATCAAAAATTGTTTTTTTTTTTTTTCTGGAGCATTGGCAGATTCAAATTCAGTTAAATGGATTTAAGTGCATTACAGAAATTGCATAAATTTATAAAATGGTTTAGAAATGAGACAAAGGATACACTTTGAAAAACTAAATTGTTGATACTGCTTGCGTGAGGACTCGTTGAATGAGTTCGAGTTACTTAAAGTGGATATAAATGTATTAACTAAACCTAGTTGTTGTTGTTGTTGTTGTTGTTGTTGTTGTTGTTGTTGTTGTTGTTGTTGTTTCCCCTTACTTTTGTTGGATGGTCACATTCAAGATTGTCAAAAGTTATTCTGGCTTCAAAATTCCAAATATTATAAACCCGCGATTTGAAATGTACAGTATGTATTTTTAATATCAACTGTAGGTTTTGCTCCCTCTCCGAAGCCGTTGCTTCCGTTCAGAGAACATGATTAAATACAGATTTTAACTAGTCTGAAGAAACTAGCTATAAATTGAACTGTTTCCTTACCTCAGCGCCAGGTATTTCGGTGATTGCGCGCTTCCATCGAGAGCCCTCTGGTGCGTAGTCACTCGATGACTTTTTTTTTTTTAAGAAACTCGAACGCCGAGGCGCTCAGCACGCGGAATGAAATCGCTTCACTTAAGAACCAGTGGACAATAATACGAGTCGTCAGTTCGTCCAACGAGGAACGGCCTCGCGGCATTAGACTAAATGTAATACTGGGACCCTCGAGTCAAGACGTTCCACCGATGAATGAAATTGAACAGCAATGTGGAACTATAACCTGGTAGTGGACAACAGGAGCAGCACCATGGGTTTTTCAGCACAGCTCTCCTGTAAACACCTTTGCATTATCCCACGTTGGCTATCTGCTCCTTTTCTTCCCTCGCTCAATTCACAGAGCTACAACACTCTCCTATTCTCCCACTTCATTTTGCGTGCTACGCAGACTTGGCACGGCACATCAGCTGTGCCGGAGCACTGGTCTGCACTGTGTAATTTAATGCACAATTTTAGATTCATACATGCATACATGTGTGCATATACTATATGCATTTATACATAAATGCATAAATACATAACTAATCAGACACATACATGCAAGCATGAACACCAACATGCATACATGCATACACATATGCATACATGAATAAATTCATGAAGACAGGCATGCATAAATATGTGAATAAATGCCTTCATGAATGTAATAGGTGAATAAATGCATGTATAATGAGCATGCATACATGCATGAATGCACAGAGTCTGACCCTGTCTGTAAATTCGCTACTCTCGAGCTGAAGCCTAGCTCGGCCTTCAGAGTCTCCAGGTGAACTGGGTGCCACAGGAACTCGAATTACCCTCAGTACAGCCATTGATAATTATCAGGCAAATTATGGGCAGCAGGGTGGTGCAGTGGGTGGCACTGTTGTCTCACAACAAGAGGGTTGTGCGTTTGAATCTGGCCTGGGGCCTCTCTGTGCGGAGATTGCATGCTCTGCTCGTGTTCGTAGGGTTTCTGTCCACAGTCTAATGACTGTTAGGCTTGCAAGAGGCTATAAATTACCCATTGGTGTGTGTGAATTGAGTGTGTGCCTTCGATAGATCAGCAAGCTATTGTTTCTGCCTTTCACCCTTAGTTAGCTGGGATAGGCTCCAGCCCTCAAGCAACGCAAATGGGGAAGAAGCAGTTTAGACAATGAATGGATTACTTGGCCATCCTCATCTAAATCTTATGAACCAACGTGGTTTGTCAGTTTGATGATATACCCTACTCTCAAAAAAATTGAATTGTTAGATTTTGTTAGATTTACTTGATAATGTTAATATGACAATATGACCAATTTTCTGGGCTAAACACCTTGCTGTACTGACTCATAGAAAACAATTAAAGCAGGCTGACAGATGGAGTGTCACACTTCATGGCAAACCCAACGCTTAAACCCCTCCACGTGGGTTTAAAAAATTTTACTCTTTGAGTAGTCATTTTTATGAGAAAAAAATCAGAATTCTCAGAGTTCTAGAACTCTATTTTTTATTTATTTGTCCTTAGGGGTGTACTATAGGGAGATTAGCAGGTTTGCAAGTTATGTTGACCCTAACGCCCGGGCTTTTCTGTGTCACGAAGATGGCTCTCTTTTAACCTACCAGGGTAACTCTGACAGCAATTTAAGGGTTTGTAAAGCTGGCTCACAAAAAATAAATAAATAAATAAAGCCAAGCTAATGTGGAACTTGGTTCATGGTACACCCCTCAGTAGCGACAGTTATAACAGTGCTGGAATGTTCTGTTTAGAATGCTGCTACTACCACGTCTGGCATACAGAATAATACTAGGGTCAGTTCATTTGATTATTCATTTGGCTTTTTCTAGTGTTAAGTCAAACAATAGTCAAACTTCTTCACCATGTCTGCATGTTTCATATGTTACATTGTTGCCACATGATTCACTGTTTTTAGGATTGCAGGCCTCATTGAATGCTGATACAGAGAGATATTTTAAGCACCATGCAATACCTTTGGGCAACATTTGATTGGGAGAAAATTCATTCACCTGCAAGGTAATGACCCCAAGCACTCTTTTAAGACAATCAAGCTGCTCATCTTCTCAAAACAATGGAGAGGCCAGTACGTGAAAATGCTAACAACTTCTATGACTTAACTTTGGAAGTGTTTTCAAGAAACATGGAAAAATCTCTCACCATATTTATTAGAAAAGAATGGAAGCTGTATATTATCATCAAGAAAAGTGAGAAAAATTAAAAAGGCTGTGCATAGTTGTGTTGGTTTTTCCTGTTATTTTGAATTTATTTGCTGCATTAATTTCTGACTCTTAAATATAAATGACCTGTCCTTACAGGCCGCTTTCAATGGAAAGTAATTAAAAGAAAGAGAAGTCTCTGACTTATATTATTATGCACATTATTATGTGAGTACAGATGCATTTTATCGATATATTTCTAATGATTAAAAATTGACACCTACAATTTATATACTATATGTATATATATATATTTTTTTTACAATTTACACAGCATCCCAACTTTTTTGGTATTGGGGTTTTTGTGTGTGTGTGTGTGTGTGTGTGTGTGTATGTGTGTGTGTGTAAAAAGTAAGTAAAGTACACTTTATTGAACCCCGTGGGGTAATTTGTCCTCTGCATTTGACCCATCCTATAGTTAGGAGCAGTGGGCAGCCACAGAGCAGCGCCTGGGGACCAACTCCAGTTCTAAAGCCAGTAACTTGGTCAGGGGTACTGGTTGGAGTGTTCCTATGATGCATGTTTTGCATGTGTGCGTGTGTGCGTGTGTGTGTGTGTGTGTGTATTATATATGTGTGTGTGTGGGTGTGTGTGTGTGTCCATGACAATTTATGTACAATTTATAAAATGTTTTCCAAGTCTTTCATAGCAAGTATTTGAAACTGCGCTGGTGCTCCTCACTTAAGGTGGTAACTACCCCAAGGAGACCAATTTTCATATTCCAAGGAATTTTTTCATTCCAACTTCTCAGATAGTCGTTCGGAGTGAAAGATTACATTTGACCCCAATTTTGGTCATTTTAGTTACCATGGCATCAAGAATTCAAGATGGCTGCCATTGTGTAAACAAAAACTTTAAACAATAAATACTCCATAGCTAATTGATATATTGATTAGGATTTTTTCCAAATAAAACAAGACCATTTCCTTTATGCAACTTACCAAAATCTAGAATATCAGTCCATAAATTCACACCATAAATTCTAGCTTCTGTCCAAAGCTCAAGTCAGTGGGACTAATACTTTTGGCAACATTACTGTTTGAAGTCATAAAACCAAGTTTTAGAGAAAAATGCATTGGAAGTTTGTGCTTCACTTTTTACCCACAAGCAGCTTTCATCATCCAATGATTTGGCTGGAAAATGCCCCAGACTCCTACAGTGTTCTTTCCTTTTCTTGAAGCCAGTCCTGTCTGCCCTTCTTTTTCCATCTGAGATATTTTCTCCTCCTGGATTCCTTTTCAGAGACTTTACGCTCAGCCTGGTATTACCTATTGCCCTCGATGTCGTTATACCCTGCCAAACAGTATGACCCAGGATCAAGTCCTGTGTGCTTTAGAACATCACTGCAGGCTTTTAGTCCACTATCATCGTTGATTATTGAGTCGTACACCCCAAACTCCAGCACGTTCTTTCCTACGTAAACTCCTTTTGGACATTGAATCCAGTACAGCTGATTTATCGCCTCATTCTGATTCAGAGTGCGACCATGCAAACACCCCAAAAGAAGTTCATCTTTAGAGAGAATTCTGTTGTTTATGACTGCTTGAATATATAATTAATTTATAATGAGGATGTAAACAAATCTTTTGCATGAAATAAACAATTTTAAAAACCCTTTTTCTGCAAAAATAGACTTATTAATCAAAATACTAATTAGCTGACTTGAAAGTGTATTCAGTATGGTAGCCTGGGAGGATAAATAAAAATTTTCTTAAATTTTGACTTTTTCATGAAAATGATGTGTAGTTATCACCTTAACGCACGTGTGCGCGTTATTCTGGAACACAGAACAAACGCCGCACCCGGAAATGCTCTTTCTTCCTGTTTCTAAATTCAGGCGGCCACAGTTGAAAGCGCCCGGGATTGGGAAGCAGTATTGTAGTTCAGCGTTCGTCGAGGTAAGGTGCTGGAATCGCCACTGTTGAACGAACATTGACAATCTGATTTTTAAAGCAAATCTCGTTCCGATTTCTGGCAACTTAAAACAATTACTTGCGCTGAAAATGGGTTGGTGTCTATAACAACGGAACATTATTTTCGGAATTCAGGAATGATTAAACCGCAGCCCAAATACTTTGTTTCAACCGACGATGAGCATACATATACGTGAACAATCTACTGCCGAAACTGATTTGACGTGATGCCTCTTGTGTCATTGGATGTTCTATGTTCTGGAATTAAGTTTCCCTTTCTTTGCGAGTTTTTCCCAAGTCTTTAAATGGGAAGTCTTTTGAAAATCTCTGCTACGCCTTTGACAGGTTACAGTCATCAATAAATATCACGGTAAAAATCTGAGCGTGATTTTTTTTTTTTTTTTTTTTTAGTAATGATTTGCATCTAATTCGCTGAACGCTGCTTTGCTTTTGTATATGTATAATGCAATATCATGGCGTATTCAATTCTTGATAAAATTTGTTAACACGTGACAATTTGGCTGCAAGGCTGCATTTTTGCTGAACAGTTCCCCAATTTTCTGCGACCTGAAAAATTGTGCGGTTGTTAACCTGCTCCTGCTGATTGTGTTTTATTATTTGACAGTGTGTGTTGCTCAAATTGCGCAAATTGTGGTCAAATGCTTCTGGGAAAGTTTTTTTTTTCCTTTTTTTTGGCCTTTTTTCAATGTATATCGTGTTTTTTTTTTTTTCTTTCTTTGTTGTTGGTTTTTTTTTTTTGTGGTGAATGTCGTGGATCCCTGGGATTTCATGACATTTATACCCCTTCTTATAAAGACTCATTGAACGTTTGATGAAGCAGAATCGCATCACTTATGGGGTTTTCTCCGCATTATGTGCATGAGCAGCCAGTGTTCACTTCATCTCACCTTTATACGATGTGTACATATATGCATATTTTTAGAATGTGTAATTCGGGGCTGGGTTCCATCCGCTTAACCTGGTCCATCTGTGCACATGCTTTGTCATTATTGGGTGGCATAGGTGCTTAAAAAAGGTTGAAAAAGCAAAAAAAGAAATCCGTGGGTAATGATCAGATCGCAGTATGGGCACACTTCATTGATGCAGATGTTTCTTTCTCGTCCTTTCATCTTGGTGAACGGGTTAAGGACTGCAGATCGTTACAAGGGGGTGGTTAAAATCTCTATATGCCCCAAACACAATGATATGGCCCCCATTTAATGCATCACGGTGTCACTCCCATCTCTCTCCCCCTGCAGGAGTAAGATGGAGGGGCAGAAGGAAGTTCTTGACCGGCTGCGGAAGTCGTTTCTCTCGAGGGTCACCCTCCCAGAGCAGTTTCGCATGGCTCAGCTGGAGGCGCTCCTGACCCTCATGAAGGAGAACGAGGAGCCGATACTGGCAGCTATGCACAAGGACCTGGCCAAGGTAGGAGCTTCCCCGACCCCTGCCTGTCCTGGAGGGTGTAGTTACGAAACAAGTTCAACATTAGCCAGGCTGTCTTTATGTGAACTGGCTCAACAAACCTAAACTCACAATCAGAGATGCCACAAGCTACCTTGGCAGGTCAAATGAGAGCCACCCTTGTGACTTTGAAAACCTTGTCTATAGGCTCAAAGTACGTTGTTAACCCACTTATCTTGCTTCATAGTGCACTGCTCTGGTCAACCCCCAGAGGCCCCCTTACAAACGGTGGACCTTTCGCCTAAAATTTTTTTTGTTGAAAAACCTGTAAATGACCCATTTTTTAAATTTCTCCTTAGATTTGGGATTTCTGCTGGTCCTGTGAATGAATTTGACCTCTTGGCAACATTTTGAGTACAAAGAAATTATGATTGACTTTTACCCAACCTCAATAGTTTTCTATCTGTCTTAATCTTGGGCATGAGGTCTGTAACACCCACAAACGTAATAACAGCCCTGAAACACATGTCTACCGCTTTTAATATAGTAATCCCACACTTTCCCGCTGCTGTAATAGCAGTTGCCTGCTGCAAACGTAATACGAAATTTACCACAAATGTGATAACCATTATATTTGCTGGGATTTGTTACATTTGTGGGTGGGTAAGATTAAAAAAATTTCAAGCTGCAGATTTATATTACATTTGCGGTATATTACGTCTGTGAACTGTTATTTTGTTTGCGGGTGTTACAAGGGTCTGTAGCACCCACAAATGTAATAATGGCCCACAAACGTAATAATGGCCCACAAACGTAATAATGGCCCACAAACGTAATAATGGCCCACAAACGTAATAATAGCCCACAAACGTAAAATAGCCCACAAATATGATACAAATCTGCAGCTTGTCTGCTCTTCCTGGCATCCCTCGCAAGTGGCAACTCCCTGTCCCAGCCCTTCTTTTCCCCGCCCAACCATGTCCAGCCCTGCCCCTGGAAAGTATCATGTGACAGAATTAGATGTGCTATGTTGTGGCGTATTGAGTGGCAATTGGCTTTTTAGCTTGCTTTTGCACACTTATCTTGGCTCAGCTTTGTATTGTTCCATCACAAGTGCAGGAACAGAGGCGTGGGATGCTTTTGAACTTTAGCTTATCCAAACACTTCCTTGAATGTTTTAATATTCATGCTATTTAAGTTCTTGCTCTGTTTTTGTAATCCCCCCCCCAATTGCTCTCCCCTAGCCAAAGTTTGAGGCTGTGTTGTCGGAGATCGAAATGGTGACCAACGAGATCTGCTTCGCCATAAATAACCTGCAGACCTGGGTGCAGCCCGAGTATGTTGGGAAAAACCTGGTGAGGCGCCTTTGCATGCTGTGTGTGATTCTAGTGCATCTCTAAAGATTTCACTGCTGGTTTTCAACACATACAGTCTTTATCTCACACACACACTCACACACTTTCTCTCTGCCTCATATGCACGCGCTCACATACACACACACATACACGCACATACACTTACTTTCTCTCTCCCAAGCGCACACACACACACACACACACACACACTCACTCTTTCTCATTCACACATTCTCTCTCTTTCATACATAAATACACTCACACACTCACCGCTCTTTCGCTCTCTCCCGTGCACAAACTGCCCAAACTGCTCTGGCAAGGATATTGCTCAATATCAACCGACTATTCTGGATACCTAACTAGTCCGGTGACTTGTTATGATGCTAATGTCGTGGAAGTGTTTTAAAACCTCTCAATGTGTCTCTGAAGCCCAGTGAAGCATTCCTGTAAATTTCCTCAGTGTCCCTCTGTCTTTCTCAGGCTACAAAGCTTGATGACTGTTTTGTTCGGAGAGAGCCCCTGGGTGTGGTTCTGATTATCGGGGCGTGGAATTACCCTCTCCAAGTCATCTTGTCTCCCCTAGTTGCGGCGATAGCTGCTGGTAAGTATTTGCATTTGTGTGGTTGGGTATGACACCACCTGTATTGGCAACTGCAAGATTCCAACACAATGCTCTGTCTTTGACCAGGAAACTGCGCCGTCCTTAAGCCATCTGAAGTCAGCAAGGCAACAGAGCAACTTTTGGCTGATCTTATCCCGAAGTACCTGTCCAAGGTGTGTGTGTGTGTGTGTGTGTCTGCGTCTGCCTGTCTGTCAAAAGTTTGGACACTCATAGCTAATGTAACAGCACTCTGTTTTTAGAGAAATTTAAATGGCTTAACTTCTCTGTATAATCTCACATGGAATCTGGGAAGAGGTAAACCGTCAGTGAAGTTAAAAGAGCATAATTTACTTGTTTGAATAGTGTCTAAAATTTTGGAATTCTCAAAGAAGCCATTTTTTTGCAAAATGAACAGACAGACAAGCTCCTTCCATTTTCCATCGGCTGAATTAAAGTCAAGCTGTTTTGGGACTTACAGGGCAAAATGGTCAATGAGAAGCAAACCGCAGCCACACAGCTGCAAGCTCATTATAGCCATCTAATATATATATGATAAGAGTATGCTCAGCAAATATTTATATGTTAATAAATATTTAACATGTATTGTAAGAAAAATGTGGATAAGCCCAAACTTTTGACTGGTACTGTATGTGCTTAGCTATGTGTCATTGAACACCTGTATTATGTGTTTATATTCTAGAAACCGCTTCCAGTATGTGACCTGTATTTAATTTGACCTTTAACCCTGAGGATAGAACTTACGCTAACACTGTGGTCTATAGTGACTGAGGATGTGTGCCATTGCAGGATTGCTATGCGGTGGTGTGTGGGGGAGCTGAAGACACGCAGAAGCTTCTGGAGAATCGATTCGATCACATCTTCTACACGGGTACGAAGCAGCACTTGGGTCCATTTATATGGCCGCCCTCTTCAATTAGTGTCTGGGGTTTATACCCCTGATTTACATGGTAATATTGTATCGTTCTTTCCTTTTTCTGCTCCACTGTCCTCCTTCTGACTTTCCATCTGGTCTCTTTCCTTCCTCCCTCTCCTCCCTCTCTCATTCCTTCTCCTCACCCTGCTTTATGCTCTCCTTTTTCACCGGATCTTTCCCTCTCTTTGAACTGAATTTCTTTGCTCTCTCCCTCCAATTGTGCATACTCTTCATGTGCTGTTCCTTTCATGAACAGTTCTTCCCTTTCCCTCTCTCCCTCCCTCTCCATTACTCCCTCCTCTCTTTCTCTGTCATCTCTCTCTTTCTTTTTTCCCTCTCTCAGTTCAATTCTTTGTGCTGTATTGGCAGGACATGCATATTGTGCATACTGCTGAAGCAAACTCAGAACATGTAACAAGTGTGACTAAACAATGGAAGTATGAAATGAATAAAATTAAATATAAATATTTCTGAAAATACAATATAATAAATAACAGCAACCCCCTCTCTCTATCACTGTCTTTCTCTCTCTCTCTTTCTCACTCTCTCCCCCTCTCTCTATCACTGTCTCTCTCTCTCTCTCTCTCTCCCTCTTCCCACTTCTCTCTCTCTATCACTGTCTCTCGCTCTCCCTCTCTCTCCCCCCTTCCTCCTTCTCTCTCTCACTCACTCACTCTCTCCCCCCTCCCCTCTCTCTCTCTCTCTCTCTCACTCCTCCACCTCCCTCCTCCCCCCTCCCCTCTCTCTCTCTCACTCACTCACTCACTCCCACCTCCTCCCCCCTCCCCTCTCTCTCTCTCTCTCTCTCTCTCTCTCTCTCACTCTCACTCACACACTCACTCACCCCCCCCCCCCCCCCCATCAGGGTCACAGAGTGTAGCTCGTAGTATCCTGCAGGCGGCAGCGCTGCACCTGACCCCGGTCACACTGGAGCTGGGGGGGAAGTGCCCCTGTCTCATCTATGGGAGTCTGGACATCAAAGCCGCCGCCAAGAGGCTGGCCTGGGCCAAGTTCTTCAATGCAGGGCAGAGCTGTGTGGCTCCAGACTACGTCCTCTGCACGCCCCAGATGCAGGAGGAGCTGATGCCCGCCCTGCGGGACGCCCTGGACACCTTCTACACGGCCCAGCCCCAGCAGTGTCCCGACTTCGGCCGCATCATCACGCCCAGACACTGGAGCAGGCTGATGAAGATGCTGAGCCAGTCCCAGGGGAAGGTGGTGATCGGGGGAGAGAGTGACGAGCAAGAGAGATACATCAGTGAGTGTGTGTGTGTGTGTGTGTGCGCGCGCGCGTGTGTGTTTCTGTGTGCGCGCACATGTGTGCACATACACGTATGTGTATATCTGAGTGTTGCATTCTCTTTTGTGTGTGTGTGTGTGTGTGTCTGTCTGTGTGTGTGTACGCATTTATGGGCATCTACATGTGCATACAATTGCATGTG
Source organism: Gymnothorax javanicus (assembly GCA_029692085.1). Classification (NCBI taxonomy): domain Eukaryota; kingdom Metazoa; phylum Chordata; class Actinopteri; order Anguilliformes; family Muraenidae; genus Gymnothorax; species Gymnothorax javanicus. Next base: position 48,040,500 of record CM056206.1, on the reverse strand, counting down.
TTTGCGTGTACAAAACCCAAAACCGGTGAAGTTGGCACGTTATGTAAATCGTAGATAAAAACAGAATACAATGATTTGCAAATCCTTTTCAACTTATATTCAATTGAATACACTGCAAAGACAAGATGTTTAATGTTCAAACTGAGAAACTTTATTTTTTTTTTGCAAATAATCATTAACTTAGAATTTAAAGGCAGCAACACATTGCAAAAAAGTTGGCACAGGGGCCTTTTTACCACTGTGTTACATCACCTTTCCTTTTAACGACACTCAGTAAACGTTTGTGAACTGAGGAGACCAATTTTTGAAGCTTTTCAGGTGGAACTCTTTCCCATTCTTGCTTGATGTACAGCTTAAGTTGTTCAACAGTCCGGGGTCTCCGTTGTCGTATTTTACGCTTCATAATGCGCCATACATTTTCAATGGGAGACAGGTCTGGACTACAGGCAGGCCAGTCTAGTACCCACACTCTTTTACTACGGAGCCATGCTGTTGTAACACGTGCAGAATGTGGCTTGGCATTGTCTTGCTGAAATAAGCAGGGCGTCCATGAAAAAAGACGTTGCTTGGATGGCAACATATGTTGCTCCAAAACCTGTATGTACCTTTCAGCATTAATGGTGCCTTCACATATGTGTAAGTTGCCCATGCCTTGGGCACTAATACACCCCCATACCATCACAGATGCTGGCTTTTGAACTTTGCGCCTATAACAGTCCGGATGGTTCTTTTCCTCTTTGGTCCGGAGGACACGACGTCCACAGTTTCCAAAAACAATTTGAAATGTGGACTCGTCAGACCACAGAACACTTTTCCACTTCGCATCAGTCCATCTTAGATTAGCTTGGGCCCAGCAAAGCCGGCGGCGTTTCTGGGTGCTGTTGATAAATGGCTTTTGCTTTGCATTGTAGAGTTTTAACTTGCACTTGCAGATGTAGCGACGAACTGTAGTTACTGACAGTGGTTTTCTGAAGTGTTCCTGAGCCCATGTGGTGATGTCCTTTACACACTGATGTCGGTTTTTGATGCAGTACCGCCTGAGGGATCGAAGGTCACGGGCATTCAATGTTGGTTTTCGGCCTTGTCGCTTACGTGCAGTGATTTCTCCAGATTCTCTGAACCTTTTGACGATATTACGGACCGTAGATGATGAAATCCCTAAATTTCTTGCAATAGCTCGTTGAGGAATGTTGTTTTTAAACTGTTCGACAATCAGCTCACGCATTTGTTCACTAAGTGGTGACCCTCGCCCCATCCTTGTTTGTGAATGACTGAGCATTTCAGGGAAGCTGCTTTTATACCCAATCATGGCACCCACCTGTTCCCAATTAGCCCGTTCACCTGTGGGATGTTCCAAATAAGTGTTTGATGAGCATTCCTCAACTCTCTCAGTCTTTTTTTGCCACTTGTGCCAGCTTTTTTTGAAACATGTTGCAGGCATCAAATTCCAAATGAGCTAATATTGCAAAAAAATTACAAAGTTTACCTGTTGAACATTAAGTAACTTGTCTTTGCAGTGTATTCAATTGAATATAGGTTGAAAAGGATTTGCAAATCATTGTATTCTGTTTTTATTTACGATTTACACAACGTGCCAACTTCACTGGTTTTGGGTTTTGTATGCATTGTGTGTGTCTGTGTATTTGTTCTTGAGTGCGTGTTGGTGTGTGTGCCTGTGCATGCATGCTTGCAGGCATGTGCATATTCTAATAATTTCATGCACAGTTTAGATCTTCTGCCTCCAAGAACAGCTGAGTTGAATGGTGGAGGGAGGGATGGGGCAGTTGGTGTGGATTGAGGAGTTTATCTGGCAACCGCTTGTCCTGTCCGGATCTCCACAGGCCCCACAGTGCTGGTGGACATCCAGGAGAGTGATGTCCTGATGGGAGAGGAGATCTTCGGACCCATCCTGCCCATCCTCAGCATCCAAACCCTGGAAGAAGGGATCAGCTTCATGAACCGCCAAGAGAAGCCCCTGGCCCTGTACGTCTTCTCCGACGAGACAAAGGCGAGTGCATTCCCCTCCCGCACTTCAACAGAAACATTATCTCCCGTCAGCCATTTTATTACTCTGTATTTTATAATGGCCCATTTCACAGACACTGATTCAGCCTAGCATTACACTAAATTCTACATACTCAACACCAAGCTCATTTTAGTCAAAGAGTGAACTTAATTTCTCTCCATAAACCTGGAATGATGCCATTTACAATTTATTTGTACTCGTTCGTTCATTGTCATGTTCAGTTTTTTTGTACTGCATCGCATTGCACAAGTTATTGAGAAGCAGAAAACTGAAATGGTCTGATTAGCTTGCCTTTTGAGGGGATGTTGTAGGTAGCTAATGCTTAGTTCCCACTGTTTTGCACTCCGCTACGAACGCCACGATTGGCCATTCGTAGCTGATCGTGGAATTTCTCTGCAGCTGCTTTCACACCGGACGCAAAACGAAGTTTTTGCGCGACAGATTACATTCAAAGTCAACGCAAAGATGCAAATTTGCGTCTTTGCATTGATTTTGATTGTAATCTGTCGTGCGAACAATTCGTTTCGCGTCCAGTGTGAAAGCGGCGTAAAATTTCAGGTTTGGATACGAGGTCATGCGATGATCACGACTGACAATTAATCGTGTTGATTGTAGGAAATTTTTGAATCGTCCAAAACTTTTCTACGATCAACACGATTGCCATGACTGATGTCAAGATCTGATAAGATCTGACGGGATCACCATGATTACACCACGATTAAGACCACGATTTCAATCGTGCTGCGAATCGCGACAGTAGGAACCTTGCATTAGCTGTTAAGTTACCTGTAGATTCTGTACTGCTTTTGTCCAAATTACAGTCCGAGGTGGGGGAGTTACCCAAAACGGCACGGAGGAAATCAATGTAAAAATTGCATTACGCCGTAAGTGAAGCGCAGCCTGTGTAGCGATATTACTTTGAATGTCCGTGTTGGCTTTTGTGATTGTTTCAAACGGTACGTGATTGGGAGATATAATATCTTTAAGGTGCTGCTGCTGAAACATTTTGGAAAAGCCCACTGCATTCCACCTCAATTAAATGTCAAATCTGTTTTTTGCATAAGAATTTCAATGGTCATCTGCGGTACGCAAGCTGCATTGACTACGATCTAGCCTACTGCATCATTGTGTCAATACATATCAATGTACATACCCCTACCTAATTGAAATGAATGCTAGTTATGTTTTCTATTGTTTACTGTCTTCAAAAGTTATAATACAGTAATGTGCAAAAGTCTTTGGCACATTTAAAGCAATTTCGTAAATTTTTTTCAATAATGAAGTGAAGTTTCTAATAACTGAGATGTGTACTATACTGTTAACTGTTAACTATTATAAACTAAATCAAACCAATATTTGGTGTGACTATGCTTTGCTTAAAAACATGGGACACTGTCCCTTTGTGTTTTTTATAAGATTATTGGCTTTTTGCTTGTTCCAAGCAGACTGGAAAACTTGCCACCGTTCTTCTGCAGACTGACTGTCTCACTTGCGTCTGTCCCTCCCAGTAACTGCAGACAGTCATGATGATGTTGACATCAGGGCTCTGTCATGACTGTATTATCTGTATCAACTGTTTTTAATTAAATGCAAATATTTATTTATGAAACTGTTTTTTAAATTAATATTTGGAATTTCAAGTGTACTTTTTATCTTTAGCTGCACCAATGTGCAAAACAAAAAGTAAAATCTAAAGCCTAATTCAAAGTCTTTTTAAAAAATGTGGGGTGACTAACACTTCTGCTCCCCACTGTACTTCTGGTTGAAATTCTTGGTCTTTATTGCGCTGCGGAATCCAGAGTGGGTGGAACAAGGCACAACCTGAGGCAGTCAGCGAATCAAATGCAGTTATTTTCCGGCTTGATGCTTTCTTTTGATCTGACTGAGAGGGGTCTGCTGGTGTTACTCAGGAGAACCACAGGGCCTGCACCTCTGTGGAACCCGACCACTGGGTTTCGATGTGATGGGTCGATGGAAACTGAAATGTTGTTCACTGAAATCAGGGGCCAGTCGATGAATGTGCCAGTTTTTTTTTTTTTTTTTCCAGCCGGTGGAAAGTGAAAATCAGGGCACACTCCTGATGGCCTGGGAAATGGTTTCCTGAATAAAATCACTCTGTACTGTTAGCAGTGTGTTAGCATCAATCGACATGTGCACAAAGCTCCCACAGGAGTGAACTAAAATTTTGGTTTTTGTTGTCTTGTTTTTTTCTCTTTTGCTTTCAGGTTGTAACCACTGTTCTGGAGCAGACCAGCAGTGGAGGTTTCTGCTCCAATGATGGCATCGTTCACATGACTCTTCAGGGCCTGCCTTTCGGCGGAGTCGGTGAGTCCGTGCGTTTGTGCATGCCTGTGTGTCTCGCGCGGTGCTATGATGCGACCAGCTCATGGGGAAATTTTGCTTTTTGGGCTTTCTGTTAGAAAAGCTTTATGAAAGACATGGTTAACATTGCGAAGGGATCTATTTGAACCCAATCTATGATCTTTTTCTAAAGCTAATCAAAAAAAATTTTAGTGCCTAAACCTAAAGAAGTATTTTTGTTGCCTAAACCTAACCAAATAGTTTTTTTTTGCCTAAATGTAATGAAACCAAGACTGAAAACTGAAAATTATGAGTAAAACTTTAAAATAAGTCTAAACGTTACAAGTCAACACTTGGTTTCACACGGTTTATGAATTTTCATCACTTGATTGGCAGTCATACGCTTAGCCCATTCATCCACCACCGCTTCAGAATGTGTGGCTCTTCATGCTTAGTCATCTGACTTCCTGAAGGCTTTCTGCCAGAAAGCCCTGAAGGCAAATTTCTCCTAAAAGCATGTTGACAGCATTGGGACATCTCTGACATCTCCTCCATTGCCCTGCCATGCCCCAGCTAAAGAATTCCATTTGAACAGGAATTGCCCCAGATTTGGCTCTATGGTTCAATGGTACCAGTGTTGACAAACACGCAATGATACACTTTCCCTCACCTGGCAGGTGGAATAGAAAAATGACTCCTGCCTTCAGTGAAATCTTGATGAAACACCCATCTTCTGATCGTCTTCATTATTCAGTATTACATGCGTTCCTCTTGCCTTAGCTGACCCGTATATCATAGATGGCGCCAAACCGCCTCAGACTTCGCATTATGACGACTTGTGCTGTGATCAGCATGTGCGCTGCAGCGATAACCAACCGTTTTCAATGTGATTTACTGTCCTCTAGTTTTTCGGTCTAATCCGTACGAAGCACACGTCGAACGACAACAGCTAGAAACCTCATTAAGCGGTCGATTAATGGTCTGTTGCATTAATTTGCAGTTGAAAGCTGCTGGATGGTGAATAAGGGGGAACAGGGTTAATTGATGAGGGTGTACAGATTGCTCACGGAGACCTTCCATCTCTCCCCACCCTTCTTTCGCTCTCTCGCCCTCTGTCAGGGGCCAGTGGGATGGGTAGTTACCACGGCCGCTGGGGATTCGAGACCTTCAGCCACAGGAGGGGTTGTATGCTGCGCGGCTGGGCTCTGGAACCAATCAACGTGCTCCGTTACCCCCCCTACCAGGAGAGCAACCTGGGCTGGCTGCGCTGGGCCACTGCTGTCAGGAAGAAAGGCTGGGGAGGGTGTGCGGTCATGTGATTTCAGGAGCGCATCCCAACAGACCCTTGTCCCTCCTGCTGCATTAGGTTTCGTTATTTGTCATTGGTATTCGTGGTTCATGTGATCATGTTCGCCCTCTCACCATGGCTTGATAATCTGCCAGTTATTTGGATCAATTCTTACTTTCAGCTTTTTCTGTTTATTTACCAGTTCATTTGTTTTTTTTTTTTTGCTGTTTTTTTTCATTCCCTTGGGAAGTGGGACTCGATATCAATACAACTGCCCAGTGTTTTAGAAATGTCCTACCTCTTGTGTGTAATGGGTTCACTCAACCAACTTGAGTGGTTCTGTTGCATCGTCTGCCACTCCTGAAGGGCTGTTTCATTGGATGATGCACTCTGCATTCACCTGTGATTGGTTCACAGGTTGGCTGCACACTAAAATGTTCTGGGTACGGAAAATGGCTTAAGGCCCGGGTTTTTTTTTTTTTTTTTCTTCTTTTCTGAGTGAGGTTTCTTCTAAAGCGTGGGTAATTGGGGGAAGATGGTTACGCAAGTTTAAAATGTGCCTCCAGACAATATTTCTAAATTGCCTCGTGGCATGTTTTAGTGTCTGGATCTCAACTGCTCTTAAAACTTCTTTTTTTTTTTTTTAATGCATAACTGAAACTACAATTTATTCGTCATGAAACAAGTGCTTTCTACTGTAATACTTTGTGAAATTGCTGTGCCAAGGCATGATGGGGATTATGTTGGCTGGGCCTGTCGTAGTCCATCAAGTCTGAACTGCAAATCCCACAATCCCCATCTCTGAATAAGGAGGTAATAACACCAGGTTATACAGATGTAGTAAAATTTGTTTTAAGTAGTGCAGACATTGCTGCTATCACCACGTTCAGAGCAAGGTCATAGTTGAGGCTGACAACTTGCTGTAAGCCAGTTAACTTTTGGTTTTTTTCTTTATTTCTGCCTTTATATTTTGTCTGTTGTAAATAAAATTAAATTTTAACTAATAAAAATGTACTATTGACCTATATACTGGTATATATTGTCTTTCTACAAGGACTTCTGATGGCGAAGTAGATTACTCTTCTAGGAAGGTTCTTGGTCTTGGTTCTCAATCATTCTGAGCAGGATTTTCTCCCTGGTTGGGTTTCTTGACAGTGCAGTTTGAGTTCCTTTACTTTGGCTTTTTTTTTTTTTTTTTTTCCGCTTGTAGATTCAGGAAGGTATGTGCTGTTGACATTTTTATCATCGTTTTAGAAGGCCGTTCAGGCTTCACTCAGAACAAGGAAATGCACTTCATGGAATCTCAAAAGCCTTAAGTGCAATGATCGTTTCCATTTGAACAGATGACTCCATTGATGTCAGTGATTTTTTTTTTTTTTTTTGTTCTGGTTTAGCCCTGGTTATTTTCCTCAGTTTCCTAGCTGAGCTATTTCTTCACCACAATGCCCTTTGGGAATGGTCCAAATTGAAAATGGGCCATGAGACAGCAACTGACAACAGTCTGGAGGACTACAATACTGATATGAAGTCCAGTTCCTCAGACTAAATTTAATGGCCAAAGCACTCCAGGCCAATCAGAAACATGCAGCGTGCTAAAGAAAGCAAAAAGAAAAAAAACTGGTGAACAGTTGCATCAAAGCCATTATCACCAAAGCTATTGGTGCAACTGCGTACATGGAAATGGATCATCTGAGAACGGTAAATTTTGATTCTTTAACAACATTTTCTCTATTACAAGACAATATCTCAATTTAAAACAATGAATTCATTATTCAGCTGTTGCTTCTTTCCTTTTCAGTCCAAACACCAGACCGTTAGCCAGAGGACTTCACTTCTAGTGCAGTTGGGGCAGGCAGACTGCGCGTGTCCTGTTGACTGAAGGGAGGCGCTACTTTGCAGCCGTAGGTGGGCAAAACTGAACTACAACCACCATTTTGGATGACGTCATGCCATGGGACTCCTGCGGCAATGCACATTAACTTTTGTTCATTTACAAAGCCGCACCTTTGCTTATGGCTTTGATTCACCATTCAGTAAATTGAATGACCTGAAATGACAACAGAGCAGAATTTTGCCAACAGATTCCTGATTTATGTTTAAGTCTGTTTGTAATTCACTCCTCATTGTGAGAGTTTCCATGCATGTGATGGTCATTGCCCAATCCGTATGCGAAGTGACCGCATAAATTAGCAGCTTAAGAAAAACCTGGTGACTTGGTGTACCAGCCACCAAGCAGTTTATTAGAAACACCGTATTAGTACTTGGTGGGGCCTCCTTCTGCTCACGGAGCAGTCTCAATTTATTTGGGCTAGGGGTTCCCCAAGATGTTGGAAACACTGAGATTTCTGGTCGATGTTGACATGATGGTATAATACAATTTGTGATTTACCAGCTGCCCAGTTGTGTGCATGTTGCAGCGGTAATCTAGATTCATCAGACCAGGCTATGTTTTACCAACTGCCCAGATTTGGTGAGACTGCCCACAGCAGTCTCAGGTTTCTCTGCTTGATTGATGGGAGACGGACCCAACTTGGCCCTCTGCTACGGCAGCCAATCTGCCTAATGGATCAATGCGATGCACATTGTGAGATGGCCTTCTGCTCGTCACAGTTGTAAAAAGTGGTTATCTGAGTTACAGTGACCTTCCTGGCATCTTAAACCAGTCTAGCCATTCTCCTCTCTCCCACTCAACAAGGAGTTTCCATGTTAAGGATGTTTGTTTTTTTTTTTTTTTTTTTTGCATCGTTCTATAGAAACTGCAGAGGCTGCCATGAGTGAAAATACTGGAAGATCAGGTGCCTCAGAAAGGGTGCGTTGGTCAGAGTGGATGTGTACACTACTTTCCTTGCAAATTTCAAATTTATAAAAATTGTCACAGAAAACTCATGAAATAGGATTGTGCACATAAGAGAAATTCCAAGTTGATCCTGTTTAAATTAGTAAAAATTGCGCCGTTTAGCATACTCATCAATTTATATAATTGGATATTTTTACTACACACCACTTCACTTTTTGTCTGCATGTGCAATACTTAATTACAAAATCAACATACATTTTTTTGGAGGTCTCCGCACTCAGTACCAGCTTGCTGGTTTGAGTGTTTCTAACAATCATGAAAAGGTCAAAACTAGTGCTAACATTCCCCCCCATGAAGATGTTTGATAACATCAGCAGAAGCTCTTGATCTGCACCTGCATCATCTTGCATCTTGCACTGCAGCTTCATGATTGGCTGCTTTGATAATAGCTTGAGTAAATGTACGCCTTCTTCAGAGTGCTCAGGAAATGTAAATTAACCCCAGAAAACCAACTGATCTGTGAAAGGGTTCATGAGATGGAGCTTCTGTATTTAAATATGTGGAACTTCAGGCCTATTTAAATTCCGATGGAGATCAGAAAGTTTTAAGAGTGCAAATACGCCCTGTTAAATTACAGCAAAATCTGTGTCAGACGATATACCAATCTATATCCTTTACATTTGATGTAATGCTGCAGAAAAAAATATGGTGTTCTGGGTTTGAATATTTCATTTTAAGTTTCATGTCGCATCAGTGAAGCGCTGCAACCAGCAGATACGGAATGTATGTGACGACATCGTAAAATATTGAAAAAGAACCCATTCTGACTTTGAACCTACTTAATGGTAAATTCAACCAAAAATCAGGGTTTAAGGGATTAAGTGCGCCAGATGAAGTTGTTGAGTACACGCATACTTAATACACAAATAATAATCCCCATGTTTTTACTACATACATTTGTATAATCATGGCAAACACTGCAGGCTTATAGGTTTATATATTTAAACTAAACGCTCGCTGAAAATTTGTATCTCGGAACATAAAGCAGCAATTCGTACTACAAACCTTGATTATGCTATTGCACGTCATTATGTGCAAGCTAATCACGGTTCTATTTCGTACGTGCTCTGCCCTCTAACGGGCTTCGCTATTTGTTTACCCCTCCGAGGCCCCGCCTCAGTGCCTGAGAAAAATTGAACTCTCCTGCTCCGTAGGAGGGGACAGCATACTCACCTCTTATAAAGCCCCGGTGCTGCCAGTGCTCGTTTCCCTTTTTTACTCAGCCTTTGAGAGATATTGAACACGCAAATTCTGTCACTTTCTTGTGTCGCAATTGCAACATGGAAAAGTCTTGCCATCAGTGTGCCTCCCCCATGGTGCTCAAAGACCAGCACGACGACTGCTTCGTCTGCCTGGGCTGGCATCTCCAGGAGGCGGCTGGTTCCTGTGCCACCTGTGCAGCGCTTCCCCGGGGGGAGCGCGAGCGGCGGCGGCAGTTTGTGCGGGCTGGAGCCGGTGGCGGCGGTCTGCTCCAAACCCTGGGATGAGTATGATGAGGAAGATGACCGTCGTATTTATGAAGAGGATCCGGCATCCCTCTTCCGGGACGACGAGCCTCCCTCAGAGCACTGCTACCCCTTGGACGACCTGCCTGGGTTATTCCAGTCGGCAGCGCAACGGATGGAGATGCCCCTGCCTCTGCAGCCCTCCAGTTCCCAGGCGGATGACTTCACCATTGGCCTGCTGGCCCAGCCGAAGTCGAAACCGCGGCCCAAGGTGGTATGTCCCAAGATGACGCCCATTTTTGGTTACACCCAGCGCGATTGGGGGATCCCGATCGCCGCCAAGTCCCCGGCGATGTCCTATGCGCCCTATTCAACCGTCGAAGGCTGGGAGTGGGATATGGGCATACCGGCGATTGAAGATGCGGTGAGGTGGTGTTTACTCCCCACTGCCTCCATGTGGCCAGGCGGTCAGCCGCTGCTTCCGTCCGAGAGGGACAGGTTGACAGCGAGCCTGTTTGACCGCTGTTATGCTAGCGCAGCTCAGGTGGTCGCGCTAGCAAACAACATGGCCTTCCTCGCTGGCTCGATGGATCGCCTGACTCACCAGAAGGCGGAGCTGACTCCGGAGGAGATTGATTGAGATGCAGACAATGGCAGCGTCAATGCTCCCTATGTCTCAGGCGTTCGCCATCGTGGGAGGACGAAGCATGGGTGCCGCACAGGTGGGGCACCGTCAACTTTGGCTCGGGCTGTCCTCCCTGAAGGAGCGCGAGAAGCGGGCGCTGGTCAATGCGCCCATCTCCACCACCTCACTGTTTGGACCAGATATACAAACAATGGTCGACCGCTTGGAGGCAGCCCGGAAAGCGTCGGAGCAGCTGCGTTCACACCTACGCCCTCAGCAGTCCTCCAGCAGGCCCCGGTTCTCCCAGCCGCCGCCGTCGCAGGTCTTCTGATGACCGGTCGTCTGTCGGCTCTAACCAGCCTGACCCGGAGCCGTGCCGTCCACCGCCTCAGCAGCCTCGCCTGGGCCGCACCAGGGTTGCGGCTTCTGGTCGGTCAGCTTCTGGGAAGTTTTATAATAAAAGGCATTATCAGTATATGGCCTCTGGGTCGTTCTGTTCCCGCATTGCACACACTGACACACAGGCTGTTTCAGGTGGTAGCGTTCAGGGTAATCTGGGGCAACATTCCGAAGAGAGCAGAATAGCTCTGCCTTCCGTTGATGGGGTTAATAAGAGGGACATGATGTGTGAGGCTCGTGTGTTCTCATCACCTCCACTAAACTGGGATACACAAATTGGTGCTTCACTGGCTAATAGCCTGTTTATGAGACACTGGCTAGCTAACCGCCGGCAAGGTTTGCGTCGTTCTACCCGTGGGGGTAGCACACGATCAAACTTGGTGGCTAAACCAAAATTGGGGATACCCTCCCATCTTTCAGTGCTGGTTTGGTTCAAAATGAATCTTTAAATTCGGTGAACTCGTTTCGTCCTGGTGCGTCACCAGTGAATAAACGTTCACAAACTGAGACAGATAGCCAGCATTTTGCTAACACTGCTAGCTGGGCTGGCTCCAGCAGCGTGGTTAGGACACGTCAGCACGCTTCTTCTTCCGGGTTGCACAGAAGGGGAGCTGTCCGCCATTTTGGCTCCATGGCTCCTGATGTGTCATAAAACATTCATTGTGCATCCTGGAGGCAAGGGGCGGGATGTTTACACGAGTGTAATTCTGGTACTGGTGCCTACGAACCTGTGGAGAAAGCCTTCACTCGTTCTGCTCCACAGGCCGAGGTGTTTCTGGGCATTAATGTTTCTGAGGTTAAACGTCAGGAAGAGCTCTCGCTTAACTCAGAAATAGCTGTGCCCCCACCGTCCATGGTGAGCGAGTCACCAGGTGACGTGCTTGGGGATGCAGCGGAAGCATTGCTATCATTGTCCTCTCAGCCCTTTTGGGCAGGGCCCCCCAGTCGACCCCTCCCACAGGGGGAGGGGCGTCGGGGAGGGCCCAGGCTATCGGAGACCATAGAATCAACTGTTTCGCCACTCACAAACCATTATCAGTCTTGGGTGAGTTTGTGCGCCCCCCTCCCAGTCTGGCTGGACAAAACATTGCGGAAGGGATACGCATACGAGGTGAACTCGCTTCTACGCAAAGGGGCCGTAGTGCCGGTTCCCCAATCGGAAGCTCGGGCGGGGTTTTATTCCCCTTATTTTTTGATTCCCAAAAAATCAGGAGGCCTGAGGCCCATTCTGGATCTTCGCGAACTAAACATGTATATTGCGTGCAGACCATTCCGGATACTGACGGTGAGGTCTCTGCTGGAATGTGTCAGACCAGGCGACTGGATGACAACAATAGATCTGACGGACGCTTATTTCCATGTCCCAATTCTGCCGCGCCATCAGAAGTTCCTTTGTTTTGCATTGGAAGACCGGAGTTTCCAGTTTTGCCGCCTCCCATTTGGATATTCCCTGGTGCCTTGAACATTGTCCAAATGTGTGGAGACAGCGTTAGCGCCGCTCCGGCAGAGAGGGATACGGATCCTGACCTATCTGGACGATTGGCTGATCCTGGCCCCTTCCAAGCAGATGGCAGCCGCCCATACGATGCTGGTAATGCAACATATGGCTCAACTGGGCTTAGCTATTAACAAAGACAACAGTACCCAGCAGCCCAGTCAGACAGCACGGTACCTAGGGCTGCTGTTGGACTCGCGATCTATGACCGCACATCTGTCAGTGGACAGAACAGAGGCGATCCTGTCTCGGGCCCAAGGAATACTGGACGCAGTCTCCGTGCCGGCGATAGCAGTCATGTCATTACTGGGGATGATGGCTGCCGCCCATTCAGTAGTCCGCTTGGGGCTGCTGCACATGAGGGATTTTCAGCGCTGGTTCATGCGCCTTCGTCTGGACCCAAGGCGGGACCAACAGCGCATGCTCTGTGTACCAATGCGAGCGCGACGGGCATTGGCGTTTTGGGCCTCACCCAGCCGGCTCCGCGAGGGAGTTCGGATGCGGTGCATGTCTCACTATACCCACATATTCGTAGATGCCTCCCTCATAGGATGGGGCGGGACTTGCGGCCCTGCTTCTGTCGCAGGTATATGGCAGGGGCCCCAGCGTCATATCAACCTACTAGAACTCATGGCAGTTCGGAGAGTGTTGCACCATTTTGCCCCACAGTTGGAAGGGAGGCACGTCCTGGTGAGATCGGACAACACAACGGCGGTGGCCTATCTCAACAGGCAAGGGGGGGGGTCAGGTCAGTGGCCCTACACAAGGTGGCCGCTTCCATCCTATCTTGGGCGGATCGCCACCTCTGTTCCCTGAGAGCCCGGCACGTTCCTGGCATCCTTAACACTTGGGCGGATGGGCTGTCCAGGGGGGCACTGCCCGAGGAGGATTGGAGCCTCCCACCGGTGACGGCCGAGCAGATCTGGAGGCTGTTCGGTCGACCAGTGGTGGATTTGTTTGCGAGCTGGGGAAAACACTTTGTGCCCTCTTTGATTCCCCCTGAGGCCTACTGACAATCCTCCCCTGGGGGTGGATGCGTTGGCCCATCCAGTCTGGCCAGCGGGCCTGCTGTATGCGTTCCCGCCCTGGCGGCTACTAATGCCACTGCTCTGCAGGGTACGGGAACAGCGCCTGTCCATGATTATTGTGGCGCCAATGAGTCCGAGCACCAGGTGGTTTCCAGACCTCGTACAGCTGGCGGTGGCAGACCCGTGGAAGATTCCGGACCTTCCCTCGACCAGGATTGGGGCACCGGGTACCATTCTCGCCCGCCCCCTCATGGCCTGGAAGTTGAAAGGGTGAAATTGAGCGAGTTGGGCCTGCCTGAGGTGATAGTGTCCACAATTCAGTGTGCACAGGCCCCGCCAACATTCCAGGCTTATGCGGCCTGCTGGTGGATTTTTGTTGGCTGGTGTCCGGCGAGAGGCCTGAACCCGCGCTCATGCCCCCTTCAAGGGGTGCTGGATTTTCTTCAAGGACTCTTTAAGAGGGGCCACACAGCATCCACTCTGGGGGTGTTTGCTGCAGTGGTCGCGGCTGGACATGACGGGTTTGACTGCTTCATGGCCAGAAGTCACCCCCTGGTAAAGCGCTTTTTGAGGGAAGTCCGCAGGCCAAGACCCCTTACGCAGCATGTAATCCCGCAATAGGATCTGCAGACAGTGTTAGACGACCTGGCAGGACCACCGTTTGAACCCCTGGACCAGGCGGACCTGCATATTTTATCTATCAAAACTGCCCTCCTTTTGGCCTTGGCGTCAGCTAGGAGGGTGAGCGAGCTAGGCGCTCTCTCTGTGCACCCGTCATGTTTGACCCTAAGAGAGGACCGGGCGTCAGTGGAGCTTCGTCCTAACCCATCCTTCCGGCCGAAGGTCATCACCACAGCTTTTAAGGGATCAGTCATTTGTCTGCAGGCCTTCTGTCCACCTCCTCATGCCACCAGCGAGCAGGAACGGATGCACAAGCTGTGCCCAGTGCGTGCACTCAGTCTTTACCTGGAATGCTCTGCAGATCTTAGGAGGGTGGATCAGCTGTTTGTGTGTTATGGCAGACGGGCTCAGGGGGCCCCTCTGTCAGCACAGCACCTCGCCCACTGGATCTGTGATGCTATCTGCAGAGCCTATTCGGCAGTGGGTCTCATTGCCCCAGCAGAAATGACCGCACATTCTTCCCGGGGCATTGCATCCTCTACAGCACTATTTAAGGGCGTATCCGTAGAGGAGATTTGCAGGGCGGCCTCTTGGTCTTCTGCATTGACCTTTGCGCGGTCATCTCAGGGATATGACAGCCAGCACGGTCGCACATTCAGTCTTGGGAACCCTGTCGGCAGGGTCCCCTTCCAACACTGACTAGTGGTTTTGATTATTACCACAACCTGAGGCAGTACGGTCTGGGGGCACCCCGCCTGCAGGTGTGGGGGCTTGTTGTCGGGAGATGACAGCTAGCAAGCCCTCTCATTCATTCAAAGAAGGGACCCCATCGGTGGGGCCCCTTCCAACACCAACTCGGGTTCGGTGTTACTGTTTGTGCCACGACCTGGGGCGGGGTACGCAGCCTGGCGGTGCTCGCCCCATTGTGTGGAGGGGTTTCTCTTGGTGTATGAATGGAACTCTGTGGTCTGGGGCCACCTGGGAGTACATCCATCCCTAACGGCCTTCGCCCTAGGTGCAAACCAATACCGAAGCCCGTTAGAGGGCGGAGCACGTACGAAATAGAACTACTGGATACCTGGATGTAACTCCAGTTCTATGAGTACGTGCGTAGCCCTCTAACAACCTGCCCAGCTGGCCCCGAGTGTGAGATGCTGAGTTTCAAAGGGAGACGAGCATTGGCAGCATCGAGGCTTTATACGAGGTGAGTATGCTACCCCCTCCTACGGAGCAGGTGAGTTCAATTTTCTTTCTCAGGCCGGTAAACCAATAGCGAAGCCCGTTAGAAGGCTCTGCACGTACTCATAGAACTGGAGTTACATCCAGGTAACCAGTAGTTCTGTTGCATCTATGCGGTTTTGGGGAATTGAGAAAATCAGCCCATCTTCGAGGGGAGGTGACATTGTCAATCATTTGCTTCACAGAGAGGCATTTTGGATTCATACGCTTAATACGGTTGAACCGTTCGGTCTCAATGAGGAACTTTAACCTTTCATGTTTTTTGTAAACGATGATTTCAGAGTACAAATACGTCAGTTGTTCTTGTGAACGGCTAATCTTTGCGTATGAAGTCATAATTGGTTGTTTTATTTTCAATGCTTTGTTTGGTCATTGTTAATTGAATAATTATGAGGTACATCTGTTGGAAACTTTTAAATGATACACTCATACGGAATTGTCTGACTCTGATGAAGACGTGGTAACGTCGAAACGCGTCAGTTTTTCTTTTCTCGGATTCGTACTATTAAAGGCTTTTTGGTATCCGAGTGCTCCAGTTTTTTCCCCTTTTCCATGAATTTATTGTCCGAGACTGAGAAGCACCGGATCTAAGCCTTCACTGGCAGATGCGCGAGGATTCTTCATTTATACTATGCAGGCTGTCTGGATTTTTTCCTGCATACGACTGGTGTCGCAAGATGTAAACATGCTCAAAGAAGACATCTCTGTGTTCCTCTCAATTCACAAGCCAAACCCGGAAACAGGTGCTCATTTGAAATGAAGTCTACAGGAAAATTTCACCATTACCATAACCATCCAGCGTCCTCAAATTGCTGTAGCGAGAAACATTCTGTATTAGGCTGTACTGTTGGACACTGGTGGCATGTTCAGAAGGCAGAGAGCATACTTCCCAAGGCAGAAGTCCCAAACCTTACCGAGGTATGAGGGGGGGAAAAAAAATGCATTTGTGCCAAACATTTGATTAGATGAATCTTTTAATTCCAATATAACGCCAATTGTGGCAATACAAATTCACAGTTAAAACTGCACTTTATAATTGATTACCACTGCAAAATAATAATCAATGTCAGCATTACATGCTATCCTTTCTGTGTGGATCACAAAGGTTTGTATACTGCAAAATGCAATGCTACTCATTGTTTAAATCTAGCAATGGTCTTTATCTGCTCCATTGTGATCCAAAAATCACCCAGCTGGACATTTCCATGGAGAGAATATTCTGTACTTGCTCCCTGGCGAGACATCATGACTGAGTGCTAAAACAAGGGCTGCTGAATTCACTTTCAAACCAACCGTTTACAGCACAAGTAGAAAATTTGAACACCAGGGTTGCAGATTTTTATATTCCCGTCATACCATTACAAAATGTTCAGGGTTCAGGTCTGTGGGAGGATGGGGGATTGGCCCTCGTGGATGACGGTTCAGGGGTCACGGGGTCAGAGGCGGGGGAGGGGCTGGTTGCCACGGGAGGATCTTTCTGCACTAGTTCCGGCTCGTCCTGACCAGCTTGGGGAGGGTGTACCAACACCCGATCGATGATGCCGAAATCCTGGGCTTCCATGGGGCTCATGTAGCGATCCCGTTCCATTACGCCCTCTGGTGGCCCATAACAGGAAGTCAACAAAAAAAAAAAAAAAAAAAAAAAACGGGCTGCATCCAAATTCTCTCCTCATCACTTTTCCTTGACCTCGCTAAAATTGTCACACTGGTCAAGGGAAAGTTGCAGGGATATTTTAAAGGCTGGAGCTGCAAAGGACTGTGGTCCCCATTTGATCTTTCCTCTCTTCCAAGAAGACAGGGAGAAAGGTTGGTCCTGCATTTCCTTGCGGGAAGGAACCAACGAAGGAGCCAATTGCCTCCTTCCACATAAAGCACAATTTGGTGCTCCCTGTCATGGCAACCTGCCGAACAATTTCCGGTTCATCTCTCTTTGCGCGGAAAGTTCCTTGCTATTCAGAGAATTGAGATGCAGCCATGCATTTGAACAGCCGTTACTTCTCATTCAAACAGCAATGCATTACCTATTGTTTCCAGAGGCTGGCCCGTGTGTTTGCAGTAGATGTTGTTAATTTGCCTTTTGAGTTTCAAAATCTCCTCAGCTTGAATTGCAATATCTGTAGCTTGACCCTGAATGGAAAACAAAGTATAAATGATTTAAGACAGCTTTTAGCTTGACACAAATTCTTAAATAAATAACCTGATTTGCACAATTTACATTTCACCAGGAATGGTATAGTCTCTGCAAGTCACATTCATCAAAAGCAATTCTTTGTACAATGAGCATTTCAAGTCAATGCCTTCCACTGGAACTGAAATTCTGTTATTGCACACTAGGCCAAAACAACATCTCAGTCTCCACCCCCCTCCTCCCAAAAAAAAAAATAAATAAAAAATAAAAAAAAATCATGTCCTCACCCTTGCCCCCCCGGAGGGCTGGTGCACCATGATCCTGGCATTTGGCAGAGAGTGGCGCATGCCACTTGTACCGGCCGCCAGCAGCAGGCTGCCCATGCTCGCCGCCTGGCCCACACACCAGGTGGAGATAGGATTCAGGATGTACTGCATGGTGTCATAGATGGCCAAGCCTGCCGTCACCACACCCCCTGAGGCCGAGAGGGAGACCATGTTAAAAATGCTCCCATCTGGCAATCCCCACAATGACCACTGGGAGGCAGCAAAAACAAGGTGCTGACAGACATCATCCTGCCCACAAACGTGATTCCCCATGCATGCATTACATTCAATTTTAAGGTCCCTTATGTCACCAGGCGCGCAGCCAATTGGTCATTACAAGCCAATTCAAACTGTTTCATTGTGACATTATATGATGAAGTGACCATCCAGAGGAAAGAAGGAATGATCAACTGCAGCCAACCAATTAACACTTAAAAGGGAAAACTTCAGTGGAAAATTAGTTTAAGTAGGTTCAAAGTAAAAAATATATATTTTTTAGTTCAATGCCACAAATATTCTGCATCGCTTCACTGAAGCTACGTCACACTTATATTGAGAGAAATATTCAAACCTGGGACACCATTACATCAAATGGAAACCATCTGGGTCTTGCACATCATTTAATACATATTACCCTGTAATTCAGAAAGACATATTTGTGATCATTGGAAACCTTCGAATCTCCACTATGATTTAAAATAGGTGTGAAGTTCCACAGGTTTGAATACAACAGGTACAATCCAATGGACTCATAAGGGGTCAGTAGGCTTTATGGGGTAAATCAGTTCCTTCATTATTCCAGGTGGTCCCTCCCCCTAATGATGTCACAAAGGACAGATTTTGAATTGTCTTGTCATGGCTAACTGGTCTTGCACCAGCTGAAACAAAGGGGGACCTATAATACATTGTTCTGTAATACATTTTTCTGTTATAAAACTGATCTTTTCAAAATTAAGTCCAGATGAAATGCCATTTGGGATACAACAACAGTTTCCAAATCCAGAGTGTGTTCTACATGAACCTTCCCCAGTCTTACCAGGGCTGTTGATGTACATGTGAATTGGTTTATTGTTGCTCTCTGATTGGAGAAAAAGCAGCTGAGCTATGACCAGACTGGCCACCGAGTCATCGATCTAAGAAAAAAAGCGAGGGAGAGAATATACAGACATTGAAATGATCTCACAAACAGATTTAACCCTTTATAGGACACTAAAAAATACCCTAAGAAGCTGACTGTAAAAAAGTACTGCGCGTTGGGCATATGTCCATGAATAGTCTTACCATCACTTGCTGTAGACTTAGGTAAAAAGAGTGTATGATCAAATATGACCTCACCACCAAATTTTATTTTTCATGCAAAATTTCACTGATTTCTAGAAATCCTACACAAACAACACCTATCTCAACTTTTAGCAAACCTTTTCAACTTTATAATGCGTGAGTTTTCATCAGTTTTGTTTTGTGAGTTCTGAGGTTAGGTCCTTGTGAGTGGGACTGGGTAAGGGCACACAACTGCACTGTGAGAGGTCTGGAGAAGAAAAGCAGTTTGAGACGCTCTAAGCCACTGCTGATTGGTCGAGCACCCTGATGTCACTGCCTGTGATTATAGCCTGATTTTCTCTCATTGGCTGGGAGAAATTGCAGCTGGTCTACTGCCTCATGGAGAGGCACGGGGGCGCCACTTTGGATGCCGACTGAAGTTACCAAATATGGTTCCTCGCCTGATAAAGGGTTAAACAGGCCCGCAGAATACATAGTGGCTCGAGAAGAGAAAGAAAATGTACAGCGAAAGCAGTTCTGCACTTCCTATGTCAAACATGTACATTTATTTTATATACCACAGGGATCTCACATTCAAAGTCAATGAAAGGGTTCTGTGGAGGCAATAAATGATAAATTTATTAAGTGAGGAGGTAAAATACACTGCCAGTTCTTCAGGAACCACAAATCTTACACTTACAACAAGTTAACAATTAGTGCCAGTAAGGGGTTTTTTCAGAATTTCCATCCACGTTGCTCTAGTTTGAAAATGCTCAAGAAGCAACTGCTATGTTACAGAATGTCCCATTGAAACACCACCATACTTACTGGCCCCATTACACAAATGATCCTCTCCCTTAGCAACCTGGAGTAAATGTCATATGCTCTCTCCCCTCGGCCCTGGAAAAAGCGACACAAAGCACACACGATTAATCATGAATAAAGAATAAAATTAATGTTAAATCCTAATACCACCATTTAATGGAAATAGTCAATTGGTTAAATTGCAAAACATGATCAACCAAAAAGCCAAATAAGATGCTTTGATCTTAACTTACCGTTTGTTCCACTACGATAGGTATAAGGGGGCTCCGCCATGGCGCACTGAGGTGAACGGACCGTGTCCCCTTAAACACTGATAGCCCACACTGTAGAGCCCGCTGGAATATACAGTAGGAACGTCAAGGACCATCAATATGAAATTAGGGTAAACCCTGACGGGGAATGCTGGGGTTGCTCTCAAGACACGAAAGACTGAAGTATTCTATACTGACAGGACAATTCCACGACGGACTAATGCATGCAATGGCAAACGAACAGGAACAATATCCAGAGTAAAGCTGCTTTCACACCGGACGCGAAACGAATTTTTCGCACGACAGATTACATTCAAAGTCATCGCAAAGACGCGAATACACGCGAAATACGTCTTTGCATTGACTCTGAATGTAATCTGTCGAGCGAAAAATTCGTTTCGCGTCCAGTGTGAAAGCGGCTTAAGCCACAACGCATTCATTAATTGAGCACACAGTATTCACCAGCCAGAAAACCCCATGCGAGCCGGAGAACACATTTACACAACATATTTTGACAAAAAAAAAAAAAAAAACTCCTTCAATACGTATGGTTTGATTTAAAGCAATGACAGACAGCTCAGGATAAATGAACAAATACCCAGAGTACAGCCAAACAGTCAGCGAGTGATAATCATTTCATTGCAACTTAGCATCTCTCTAGGTAACGCACCAAGTTACGCAAGTGACACTTCAATCTTTGTTAGCTAACGTTAGCTGGCTAGCTAACGTTACAAAATATACACATCACTGGAATGACGCATTCGGACAATATGTTTTCTTTTTTAGCAGCTAACAATCCGTGAAACTGAACGCTAATGCGCCTGTGAGTCCTTGTTTTTACGAAATGTTTCAGGTAATACTTACTCGTATTAGCATTGCTTCTCTATCTGAGAAGCGGCGCGATCACCTTTAACCACATTTCACCCGGAACTTCATGTTTATGACCTTTCAAAGTATAGTCAAAGATACTAGAGCCGTGCTAGCAAGAAACACGTAATGCTGGCAGCCAATGGAGACCGGTGCCTGGATTTTTCGTCAGATATTTGTCATGAATAATATCATTTTTTAGTATCAAAATAATAATATTTTGAATAATATCAAGAGTGTATCAGTAAAAATTCGCGCCTGTAATGAGGAAAGGTGATTCCTGTCATTCCAAATATGTAATTGGCTATATTTGTGGTGAAGCGGGCTTGGCGGTCGAGGAGCAGACACGAAATGTGGCAACATAGCTAGCATCTTAACATTAACTTTAACATCTTCTTTGTCATGTGACACTTTGTCGTTCGGCCGTCTGATGCAAGGCAAATTAATAAGGTCCATATCTGAATATCAGACAGTGCTCCATCCCGCTGAGAATTATGAGCACTGTGTGTCCCTAATTGAATTAGTAATTTAAATTGAACTGGTATCACATGCCTGGAAGTACAGATCTACACCACCCAAACAGAAATAGCCTTCAGATAAAGTGGCTATTTAAATTAAATTTATTTTATCAACGGTCCTCTTAAGAGTTTATTCGACATCTAAATAATCTGGAAGAAGAATTTATCTGGGAATACAGTCCATAAGACCTCGCGACAGGCCTCATATTTATAAACAAATAAATAGCAGAGAAAAACCACATGATCCAGCTATAGGCAAGGGATGAGGCAAAGGTTTAATCACCTAAGGCTACTTCGGCAGACTGCGGGTTCACAAACATTCACTGAATGAGCGATGTCGAATGCAGAGTGGGCATAAATAACATTGAGAGTAGATTAACACCGCTGCCTTCGAGCAATGATGGCCCTCAGAAATTTTACAGACTAAATTTTCGCAACTGGCTTGAAAACGTCATGTGAGCTAGTTTATATTGCCTGAAGCCCTCCTGGATAGACAAAAGTATTCTTTTATTCCTAGGAATAAACAAGCACAAGTTCAGTGCAGTGTTCTAGTTTGATCTACCCCGGAAAGCAATGACCCACTTCAAAAGCATATGATTCAATGTTTTTCATGATTTTATTCATTTGAATGTCATTTAAATTGTTGAAAATTGAAAATACCCACAGTAATTGGCGGGAATAACTGCATCTTCATATTATGGTTGTGTTATATGTGTCAAAAAGAAGTTGATGAATTTGACTTTGAAAAAAGAAAAGAGTCTGATAAAGAGTCTGATACTGATAAACCAAACCATTATGACCGCCTACCTAACATTCTGTTGGTCCTCTCTGTGCTCTTGAGACAGCTTCATCAAATTGGCATCAACATGAATGCCTGGACCCAGGGTTTCCTAGCAGAACATTTCCCAGATCATCACTCTCCCTCCATCTGCTTGTCCTCTTCCCACAGAGCACCCTTGTGTCATTTCATCCCCAGGTAAGCAACACACGTGTACCTGGCCCATGTCCAAGATTTCCATCAGATCTAGCAACCTTCTGCTCAAAGGCCCATTTTTGATGCTAGTGTGCTCATTGTAGGCATTTTCTACAGTGAACAGGTTAGAATGGGTGACTCTAGCCAGTCTGCAGCTTGGCAAATCCATGAATAAGTGGACATTGACCCAAAAAAATTACGATGGAAAAGATTCAGCTGGTGCAGTAACATGATCTGACCTGAAAGCCACTAAAATGATAGATTTGGTCTCTGGGTCCTCTCATATTTTCAATGCGGCTGTCACAAAGAAGTGCCACTTGACTGTCATCAAAATCAGTAAAAATAGCTCCATGGTGATGTATAGACTGGCCTTCAGTATTAAATTTTTAACTTAGGTTACAGTTTATCACTTAATTTACATAGCTTTCAACTTTGAAGAAAAGAACCCCATACTTTTCTCAGCTCATGGTTTCAAAGATAGCTATAGCACAAATGTAATGTCAGTCACAGAAAACATTCATTTCAGCTCTCCTTCATGATTTAGATGTGTCATTCTCAATTCTGCTACTAGAAGTTATGAGTAAATCATTCACAGCAAATAAATAAATAAATAAAAATAAAATCTCCAGTTCAGCTGTTTGTGCTGAAAGGGCAGGGGCTAAAATCTGTGACATGAGTCACATGTAACATCAATCACACTATATTTCTTGTTTTTTTTTTTCTTTTTTTCTGAGTATCTCAATGGGATATGGTCTTGTAACAGTATAAGCTACAACTTTCTATTTCCAGTAGTTTGAAGACAGTTTTGAATCAAAGTTGTTCAGATTTTTTTCCATGATCATTTTTCGTAACATCAGTCACGCTTGAAACTTCCACCTCAACACAAAAAACATGGATCTGATAATGAATTGATAAAATTTCCATTTCAAGTAGGTCAAGTATAGCAAGCCACAAAAAATGCTGCTTAATAATTCATGGCATTGACAGCTGTACGATGTTCTTTTTCACATAACCCTTACGTCAGTCACAAGGGATTTACCCTGTTACAAAGCCCTATATGCAGGAGGTTGCAATCCATTGTGTGAGGGGACACCCCCCAAAACCATCATTGAAATTTTCTGTGACTGTGATGGGTCGCAGTATCCTTCCTGTCAGTTCTTACTTTATTTTATGGTCTCCCTAGTCCCCGCATAGTATATGGGAACCGACTGTTTGCTTACAGTCTGGGGTCTGGTCGGAGACCTTGACATGCGCTGTTGTTAAAACATTATCCGCGTTATTCGCTCCATCTGTGAATGGTCAGAACGTTTTTACTGATTGGTGCATTTGCTTTTATATCTCAACTCATTCACCCACCATTACTTTAACGTTAGAGTAGCAGGAAAACGTTACCTCAAATGCCGATTTGGTATTACACCGGCTGTCGTTGCTTTATTTATAGATATAGAATCTATCTATATTTACAGAAACAATTTTTTTGAATTCGCTGGCATGAATAACTGCTTTAACGTTTGTCATGAGTGCAACTGGGATTTTGCAATGAAGTGTAATATCGAGCGTGTATTAGCTTCTGTTTTACGCTTGGACGTATTCAGGGCTTTTCGAAGTGCACCTGCTCTTAAAGGAGGAACTTGACAGGGAGGGGCGAAAAAGGCGATTTCGAATATTAGCGAATAGCTCACCACTTTTCCAAATTATGATTCGTGAATATTCATATTGCTGTCTGGTCTGCTTCTATTGCGGTGGAAAATGTGACTTTTAAGCCAGCATCCAATAGAAAACATTGCTCCTGGAAAAGTGAAAGCTGCTGTCTTTCCAGGCAGGAAAAGAGAGGGGGAGTGCTTGAGTCACAGCAAGTTCCACGGAAACTTTACTTATCTGAGTGCACGGATTGACACTTTTTCTTCGCCGACATGTCCAACAACAGTGCGAGTAACAGTAACCTGGTAATCGCACAGAAAGCTGTAAAACAACTGCGCCTTGAAGCCAGTGTCCGCCGAATCAAGGTAAATAACTTAAACCAGGAAAACACAAGGCAATATGTTGAAATAGGGTGTGACTGTTGCGGACTTGTCTGATACGTCCATTTGTGAACAGTTCATGGTGAACAAGTTACTAATCTTCGCTGTCGTCGCCACTTCGTTAAATCTAAATAATTTCCGAAACCTTAATTATTGAGTGCAGCATTTATCGCTCCATGCGAAGTAGTTTTCCGTAAGGCTTGTCACTGTATGGAAAAATCGCTGCACGGATATGTGTTTCAAATGGTTTACTTGAATGGCGCACTCCGTGACATTCTCACAATGATGTTGTTGTTGTGTTGGCTATTTTGATGTTATTCCCAACATGTATTGTTTTAGCTTGTGATTTATGTGGAGGGTCTGTTTAATTTGTTTTGGAGAAGTGGAATAATTAATTCTGTGGAAACTTTGGGTGGCCTAAAGTTTAAATTTGTAATTAACACATTAGCCTAATTTTGATTTTTGTTGTATATGTGTGTAGCTAATATATAATATGCGTATGCTTCATGTGGAGAAGTTATCTATGTGCCACACAAGTTGCTGTTAAAAGCTGTCGCTGCTACTGTCTTTGTGTATTTATTGATTAAAATGTATATAATACTCTCATTGTGCTTGACGTTTCAGGCACATTGAAGATGTTCTTTAATCGCCTTTCCTATTTTCCTGTTAGGTAGGCTTCTGGCCCACTGTAAACCGCCGCCGTTTCCGCGCGACAGCAAACAGTGGGGTTCTTTGTTGATTGTGCAGTTTGTAGATAATGTGACAGTGGCCTTTTATAGCCTGGCTATTTTCCCCCTCACTGCGGAGGAAATCCCGATTCAAAAACACCAACCGAACGGGCTACCCACCAAAATGTGGCCACGACTACCTAATGTCAGATCCCTATCGCCTGCCACTATCATTGAGAGCGACGGAGTTGAGATGAGAAGCAAGAACATCACTTAGCCTGTGCATATGGTCTGTGTTAACACTTCAGAGAAAACATTACGCAGTGTGCTTTGCCTTCATTTGTTTGTATTTGCATCCACGTTACAGTGATATGTGTGATTGTCGTTCTTGATCGTTGTTTGGAATTGCAGCCGTTACTTTTTTTGTGAAACCCGTCAGTGCGTCGGCTTTGTGAATTTGACCATTCAGGGGATCGGAACTCGTCGGAATTAATTGCGTTCTAAATTTGTTCCAATGAAAACTGAGGTGTGTAGTCCTCGTGTCATTCCTGTATCATCACATGAGACGGGTCCTCTTTTATTCAATCTTTTGAAGTGGAGTAAGCTTATGCAGTATGATGTATGAAGGCATAATAGATATTCTTTATCCCACTCAGGTTTTATTTCCTACGTGAAATTTCATATTTGAAGTTTAGGGATTAGGTTGCTGGTTTGTTTGGCGGCTGGGTACTGCTCCAGCATTGAGAATGTTTACAGTTTAACCAGACTTGCTTCAGTGGGAACACATTGCTGAATAAGTGAGTGGCATTTAAAATAAAATCTGTCCCTCTGGA
Organism: Gymnothorax javanicus; assembly: GCA_029692085.1. Classification (NCBI taxonomy): domain Eukaryota; kingdom Metazoa; phylum Chordata; class Actinopteri; order Anguilliformes; family Muraenidae; genus Gymnothorax; species Gymnothorax javanicus. The sequence goes on along the minus strand of CM056206.1, from coordinate 48,014,506 downwards.
GTCCGGACAAATGCACCTGCTAAATAATGACGTTTGGATTTCTTAAATAACCTACATGTTTCATCAAAGAGCCATAATGTCCATGTATGTTGAATCCAGGGAGGCCCTTTAGCTCAAAATGAGGACTGAATTCGAACATATTAATAATCTGTTTCGTTTCATTGTTGTGATATAGTAAGACATTTGAAGTCAAATATGTCCTCCTGGGTAAATATCACTTTGCCTGATTCTATTTAAAAAAATCAGACACTCAAGGGCACATTATAACCCAGTGAAAGTATGGTGTCAAAGTGACGCTTTAAATGTAAATTGCATTCCTGCCTTTATAGATGCTCCCTCATCCAGAGTAAATTACACTGGCTGCTTTCCCTTTTTACATGCAGTCCATTTATACGGCTGGATGTTTCATTAACGCAATTCAAGTTAAGTACTGAGCTCAAGGGCAGAAATGTTGTCAGCTGGGAGTCAAACCCACAGACGTTGCAGTCGAAGCTCAGTTCTCTGGTCCTCATGCAACACCGCCACCCAATTAGCATTATGCTTCCAGCTGATATGTTTAGGCACCGGCGTCCTAGGCAGTAAGGGATTGGAAGTAACTGGACCAAAACACATTTCATTTACCCTTTCGGGAATACTTAAATAAAGCAATTTAGTTTCCTAATGCCAATATAATGAGCTTTCTACTTTAAGCTATGTTGTAATTTGTCAATGTATCTAAGGCAAGTTGTAAAAATTTGTCAGGGTATAGCCCCGAAAGCATAGTTTGAGGCTGCTTCTTGTTCATTTAAAATGTGATTTTCAATTTGTGATTATATCCATTGCCCGAAGCCTCTAAGGAGTAGCAGCACAGTAGACATTTGTGCTGCATTCTTCGTGAGACTTGGCTACCCTGGAAATGAGAGGGCATACTGATATGTTGCAATGTGTATAAACTACCCCTGTATTGTCATTGTAGAAAAATGTGTTGCCGTATCTCTTCAGAATGGCTGTTTCAAACCGTTTTCCTGCTTATTGAACACATGAGTTGAACCTGAACACTGGTGGACACAACTGAGAGTCACACTGGCGGACACTGTACTGAGAGTCCACTACTTCACCCTCACTGTCTAAATGTGTGTCTCTCCAGGTGTCCCAAGCTGCAGCTGATTTGAAGACATACTGTCTCCAGAACGCGCACAAGGACCCGCTGCTGATGGGGGTCCCGTCTAGTGATAACCCCTTCCGGCCTCCAAAATCCTGCTCCCTCTTCTGACACACAGGTGGAGATGCAATTTCTGATTCTGAGGGCTTCTGTGTTTATTGTGATGGGTTCATGTACTCTAAAGACTTGACTTCGCTTAAGACGTAAGGGACCCCAAGCTATTTTTGTTGTTCATAATCCAGTGTTCATCCATCCATCCATCCATCCATTATCTGACCAGCTTGTTCGTGGTCAGGTTTGCACCATTCACGCATGTACTGCTACCCATGGGCAATTTAGAGCCTCTTGATTAGCCTGGCATGCATGTATTTGGACTGTCTGAGGTAACTGCAGAACACTGAGAAAGCCCTCATGAATATGAGGAGAACATGCAACGTCCAAACGGAAAGGCTCCTGGCCAGATCTGAACCCAGATCCTTTCAGCTGTGCTACTCTACGCCACAGTGCCACCCTCAATTGGCTTCATGAAGATGAAATGCTATCTTTACGAAGCCATCATATGCTGCTGCAGTGTTTCAGAATGTTTTGTAGAAAGTTAGCATAGCTACCATTCTTTGAAAATATACTGAGCAACAAAAGATATGCAAGTTAGCTAGTTAGTTAATGTACTCTTATGGTTACTCAGTCAAAGTGACCGCAAAACAAAGAAAAGCTTAATGAAACGAGTGTAAATGTACACGCGCTAGTAATAAATTTGATTTTCTAAAATAATTGCGCGCAAACGTATTTTCCTTCTGCCTTTAATTAACTTGCGTTTCTTTGGTTGTTCAGTATATGGGTCAATGACGTGACGTTATCTGAGTGCACTACTTTGGTTTATAATTATTTTAAATGATTCATAATAAGCATCATTTTATTCTATAAAACCTGTTTAATTTGAACATATTTCCAGTTTATCATAAAAATGATATATATTTTACGTTTTGCCATCTCAAAGCCTCAAAATGTCAGGTGGCGCAACCGTCCGAGCAAGTTAACACGATGTGAAATGTATTAAATATGTAATTTAAAATATGAATTAATATAATATTAATATGGGGGCATAATTTTATATTGAAAACCTTTCAAATAAACAAAGTTTAATAGTTTAATTGTTCTTAAATTGTTTGGAAAACCAAAATACCCGCCCCTACAATAAAGAATCCGTAAGTTACTTTTTAATACCCAGCTCAACTACAAAATAGTAATGTTTTAGGCAGAGTAGACACTCTCAGGTATACTTACTAAAAAAAATCACTTAGAAAAAAAAGAGGGAAGTGTTTTTTTTTTTTTTTTTTCAAGAAAGTTTTGGTTGCATCACCTGACATTTTTTGGCCGGTGGTGAAATTGCAAATACAGTCTAAAACTGTACTAAAACCTTGTAAATGTTGTGCAACCATTAAGACTTGTTTAAACACACTCTTCCAACTTCAAATAAATGTATTCTTTACATTTTGAAAGATTTATTTAAAAAAAACATTTTTAAAAGGCTTATTTGTCATTGACCCATATATTGAACATATCCTGGTAAGAAATCTCTGGCATGTCTTGGGAAGGCTGGGTGAAGCTGTTTTTATTTTCATGAATGTGCTACTTTGTGCATGCTACTTAAAGAATGTTAATAGCCTAGTTTTTTTTTTTTTTTTTTTTTTGTCATTTCAACAAACAGTTGTTTAACTCCTCCTATATCCTCCTTATTGACTATTAACTTTAATTTTTTGCTGACTTTAAGGAGTAAGGTTTCTGAGTTGTTTAAAACAAAAATAGCCAAACAATTAGTCCTGAGCTTTAGCTTAATTCAGCTCCAGGTAAAAACACGCTACCATTGATTGATGTCGTATCTTGTTATTCCAATGGCGCATTTTGTAAACGGCAAACCAATTTGGTGATTAATTTATTTATTTATTGTGATAACATTATCACTGTTAACACCCTTTTTGTGTTTTCACTGATGTGTACCAAGTTGCTCTGGGCAAATTATGCTTTGCAGTACCTTAGTGGTACACAGTGTACTGCAAAGCCCATTTTCCTTACGGAACAGGTGTAGCATGCTGATGTGGGCTCTCTTCTTTTCATTTTAGCTGGTGGAGTTGCCGAAATCCAGGGAAACTTGGGGCTCAGAAGCTTTTTTCTCCTCCCTCTCACCCCTCCTGTCTCCTTCCTCCCAGTCTTTCACTGTCATCGTCCCCAAGAAAGTGGTCTCCCAGGGGGAAGAGTCTCTGCACAACCTGCCTGAACGTCGATGGACCTCATTGCAACTCCCTCACCCCCCACTGCCCCATCCACACCCCCTGCTCTACTCACACACCCATAGATATAATAATTCTAAGAAATTATATATAGTGTCAAACTGGATCATAGTCCATTCTGAGTAATTGCACAGTCTGTAGTCAAATAATTTTGTGTTACCTTTGCACACAGTATTTTAGAGACACTTGTCCGTCGTTCCTTGTGCACTGTACTGTAATTTTCCACTGAAGGTCAGCACCGTGTCCCAAAAGACCTGCAGTCCGTTTTCCCATTCTTCGCCGAAACTATGAAACCATGAGCTGTTATCAGGAAACCTTGAAATGTTCTCGTTTGTCAGAGCCTGAAAAAGCCATGTTAAGATTTTTAAGTGTGCTTTATACTCATTGCATTGTTATAATGTGTTGGCTTAACACAAAATTATTTGAAAGACTGCCTGTGTGACATAAGCTCTTCTTTGAAAAACTGAAATTGGATATTGTCGTCCATTGGGTGCGCCATACACTGTCAAAACCCTGCTGTCAATTACACATTCAACGATAACATACAGCATTTTGTCAATATGAAGAATAATACACTGCCTGGTCAAAAAAAAAAGTGGCACACTCAAATATTTAGTTGGAACCCCTGTAGCTTTGATTACTGTCCAGTGCAAATTTGTCATGTTTTTGTTTTGACCTCCACATGCAATGTCAGAACATTTATTTTCAATCAGTTCCATTAGTTTTTGGCTCGAGATCTCGTTCTAAGGACAAGATATTTCAACCACTGTAGTCATCTCCAGCACATCCCAATAACTTTCAATGTAGTTGAGGTCAGAAGATCTTTGTGGTGGCAAATTTGTGTATGAAAATGATTCTTCGTGCTTGTTTTCCTCGTTCCTTGTTTTCTTTGCTGGATGCAGGGCCAATTAATTGCCCCTTTTGAGATACTGTAACATCTTTTCTGCCACTGAGGGATACGTCCTCCGACATTATTTTTTAAGAAATGAGAAGCTACATGCTTCATCAGTTGGGGTAAAAATAATTATTGCCAGCTGAAAGATATTAATCGCTGCAATAATGATCCAGTCATCGTATTTGTTTTTTTACATCCAAATGGCAACTTTTTTTTTGGACTGGCAATGTATTTCCAGTTGATACTTTAAAAGTTTCATTATCATATAACATAATCTGACGAGCAGAAAAATGGGCAGTGTAGGCAGTGAAACACTAACGAGGAAGCTGTTGACGTCCACCTGTGAAACCACATTTGAAAATTTGATAAAAGTGGCTTTTATTATGAATGCCGCCCGAGCCATTCAGAGGTGACCGTAGACGCTGTGTTCTATTACAGCTCAAATTATAATTCATTGGATGAGCAAGGACTGGCAATAGAAGATGTGGAAGAGTTCTTTCATTAACAAAATGGTACAAAATCCACCTGAGCTGAAAAAAGTCCTTTGCTTTGTTAGCAATTTGAAACACAGGCATGCAAAACCATAATATTTAGCAATTCCCATGTGTGCCTAGAGCTTGTCCTCCCCACATTTGCTGTTCTAAAACACAGGAAGTCACTTTACGGGCAACCTCAGTTAGAGCTGCACGGCACATACCATACACAGATGGGAACCATGTGGGTACCTCGCCTAGAAGTCACTGAGTAAGACATACTGTACAGTACATACCATAGAACACATGAAACCATGCGGGCATCTCCGGTGAACTGCGCAGTTCTTACCACAGACGTTCAGAGGCTGCAGCACAGCAACATATTTTAGATTTTGCAACATGCATAGCTCCAGTCTCTACCACTGTCTGTCTCAGTATCTGCTCTTTGGGAATTTATAATTACTAGGTTGTCTGCATATCCACTTCTGCTTTATACCTTGAGTAAGTGCTTCACTGTCTCCATCCATGTGCTTCAGCTTCCTTCTAAAACAGGATGTAATAATTGTGTTGTGCATACCCCTATGTGCCAAAACGTGTATTACTTGAGAAATAATGAAAGGTTTTTGGCAAATACTACAGGTTTTTTTTGACTGCAGAAAGAATTTCATCTTATTTAAATGCAATTGGACATACCTGGAGGTGTGAATACAAGAAAGTGTATAGTTCTGTGCTAGCAGTTAACCATGAAGTAATTTAAGAGATTTTTGAGAAGAGAAGCAGCGCTGCCGATTGTCTTTGGCTCTAAAAATACTTAGAATTGTGCTGTCAACTTTTATGACTTAAAAATGTCTGTGGTGTTTTGTAATCGACCCTTTGTGTAAAAAGGTAGGGCTTTATACCCATATGTTACCTTGATAAGTGATGTAACGCTGTCAATCTCCTGTGCCTTAGCTCAAGTTTTTATCTGCCTGTATTGTAGATGTTAACACCTTGATGTTACAGTTCAGTTGTGGCAGTTAATAAAACTGTTGTTGTTTCAACAAAAACTTCTGAAATGAAGTCACTGTCTTTTCCACCATTATCATTTTCATATTCATTTTCACTGTCATTATCAATTAAATAGACAGGTGACTTATTGATGATCACTGCACTTACATTCTCCATGTTTTTGCCTTGCAAGAAGAGCGCTGACCGGCTAAAACAAAGTATATTGATTTTTTTTTTGTGTGTGTGTGTAATGCACACAAAGTGTCCAACCCTCATGGGTTCACAAGAGGCTAAAAATACAGTTGCGGTGGTCAGACATTTCATTTAGTTACAAAATTAAGCTACTTTGAAGCTCGGTCTTGAAAAGAAAAAAAAAATTCTGCTTTTTCTCCCAAGCTTGACAAAGGATATCTGTAAGAAAAAAGGGTTCCTTTCCTGCTTTCCTGAAGCACAGCTCAAGTTTTTCATAATCATCCTACCAAAACAAGTCAGTATAAATGGAGGACTATTTAGTAGAGAGTACACCCCTTGCATTTTCATGGACAAGATAGCAAAACAAAAAGTGGACCTCATTTTAATTTTCACTGAGGTCACTCAACAAACAAAATCTTCCCATCTCTGGAGGGCATTAAACCTGCTGGTCTCCAGGGCCAGTGGTAATTTTCCTAAACTTAACAGTTCAGAGGGGGCTTTGTACAACCCCAATTCCAAAAAAATTGGGATGCTGTGTTAAATGTAAATAAAAACAGAATGCAATGATTTGCAAATCTCATAAACTGACATTCACAATAAAACATAGATAACATATCAGATGTTGAAAGTGAGACATTTTACCATTTCCTGAAAAATATTCGCTCATTGTGAATTTGATGGCAGCAACACATCTCAAAAAAGTTGGGATAGAGCCATGTTTACCATTGTTTAGTAACCCCTCTTCTTTTAACAGTCTGTAAATGTCTGGGAAGTGAGGAGACCAATTGCTGAAGTTTTGGGAGAGGAATGTTGTCCCACTCTTGTCAGATGCAGGATTCTAGCTGCTCAACAGTCCTGGGTCTTCTTTGCTGGATTTTTCATTTAATGATGCACCTAATGTCCATTTGGACTGCAGGTAGGCCAGTTCAGCACTCAGGCTCTACTACTACGAAACCATGTTGTTGTAATGGATACAGTATATGGTTTGGCATTGTTTTGGTGAAATATTCAAGGCCTTCCCTGAAAGATACGTTGTCTGGATGGGAGTATATATTGTTGTAAAACCTCTATATACACTTTTCAGCATTGAGAACACCTTTCCAGATGTGTAAGCTCCCCACGCCATAGGCACTAATGCAACCTGATACCATGAGAGATGTAGGCTTTTGAACTGTGTTGATAACAAGCTGGATGGTCCCTCTCCTCTGTAGACCGCACGACAAGACGTCCGTAGTTTCCAAAAAGAATTTCACATTTTGATTCATCTGACCACAGAACAGTTTTCCATTCTGCCTCAGTCCATTTTAAATGAACTTTGGCCCAGAGAAGACGGTGGCATGGATTGTGTTCACATATGGCTTCTTCTTTGCATGATGCAGCTTTAGCTTGCATTTGTGGATTGCGCAGCGAACTGTGTTCACAGACAATGATTTCTGGAAGTGTTCATGAGCCCATGCAGTGTATTGCCGTGCAGAATCATGCCTGTTTTTAATGCAGTGTCACCTGAGAGCCTGAAGATCACGAGGATCCAATATTAACCTTCGGACTTGTCCCTTGCGCACAGAGATTTCTCCAGATTCTCTGAATATTTTGATGATATTATGGACTGTAGATTCAAAGTCTTCGCAATTTTACATTGAGGAACATTTTTCTGAAATAGTTCCACAATTTTTAGATGCCGTTTTTTGCAGATTGGTGAATCTCTGTCCCTCTTCTGAGGGGCTTTGCCTCTCTAAAATGTTCTTTTTATACCCAGTCATGTTACTGACCTGTTGCCAATTAACCTAATTAATCGCGAAATGCTCCTCCAGCTGTTTTTTTTTTTTTTTTTTTTAAATTAGTACTACTTACTTTTCCAGCCTTTTGTTGCCCCTCTCCCAACTTTTTTGACGTGTTGCTGCCATCAAATTCAAAGTGAGCTAATATTTTTCATGAAATGGTCAAATGTCTCACTTTGAACATCTGATATGTTGTCTATGTTCTATTGTGAATAAAATGTGGGTTTATTAGATTTGCAAATCATTGCATTCTGTTTTTATTTACAATTTACACAGCATCCCAACTTTTTGGAATTGGGGTTGTATTTTGTTTGAATCATAAATATTATTGTTTTTAGCTGTTCAGTGCGGATAGCCAAATAATAAATACTTTAAAATTCATCATACATGTATTTGACGACTCACGAAACATGATGAAAAGCGTGATAATTCTTTAACCTCTCTGGAAACGTGCCAAGCAAAGGCCAACTCCGACAGCGCGTGGAGCATAGGCCGAGTGCGTGCCTTGTAGTTACATCAATTGACCGCAGCGGGGCAGTATGCAGTTAGCACTCTGTTCTATGCGTGTGTGTGTGTGTGTGTGCGTGTTTGTGCGTTAATGCGTGTGCGCAAGAGAAAAGAAAGAGCGAGGGCGAACGCGTGTGTCCAGCCCCGTCTCTCCCCTCAACCGAAGATGGCGGTGTCTGTGTTCTCCGGCGTGCGGCTCCTTTCTATCGGAGACGCTAACGGAGATATACAGCGGCATTCGGAGCAGCAACCTCTACGGCTGGAGGTGAAAACTACGCAGGATGCGGCCCTGGTTAACCTCACTAACGGTGAGTTGTTGGCGCACTGATCTGGGTTTTTCCATCCGGCCTGCCTATTGCTCCCGGGTTGGGCAGCGGTCTCCACTCTGTCCCGCTGCTTCTCATTAAATGCTATTTCCAGGAGCAGCTGTAGTCTTTAACAGCATGGCTTGGCCGTGGAATAATTTGAGTGAGATCTACAAAATCGGACCCATCGTTATTCCCTTCCTCTAGTTTCTGAGATTTATATGAAGTTTTTGGCTTATTAAGCCGGCTAACATTATCCTATTGCGCATGGGGACTCGCGAGCTCACTGTCCGGAAATCTGACCACGTTTCATTTCAGCGTATATGCTTTCCCAGTGAAAGAGATCACTGGGATCACTTGCTGATCCTCGGCCGAGAGCCGGAGGAGGACATGGACAACTTGAGCTGTTCAACTGCACTAGTCCATCTTGCTAACCAGCTTGCGAATTTGTCAGGTTGCCGAGTTAAGGCGCTTTCACACCGGACGCGAAACGAATTTTTCGCACGACAGATTACATTCAAAGTAAATGCGAAACGCGCGTATTCGCGTCTTGCATTGACTTTGAATGTAATCTGTCGTGCGAAAAATTCGTTTCGCGTCCGGTGTTAAAGCGGCTTTAGTTGGCTAACTTAAGTTCGGTAGCCAACGTAATGCGTCGTAAAAGCGCGCAGCGCGGGCTGGTGAATGTTTTGTTCAAGTCAGATGACAAAAATAAAAATGCTCCTGCGGGAGGGAATAGTTCTTGCTTTAATTGTCCATTTCACCAAATTGGTTTACATGGGGAAAGTGGGGGCACGTCGCCTGAATGCTAGCAAGCTAATTGATTCTCACACTAGCTGGTTGGCTTGTAACAATGGTACGTCGCTAGCTCCGGCGTGAAAGTATACGTTTAGCTAACTTGGCTAACGTTGGAATGGCTTGAGATTCACCGAACTTGAAACAATAACTGGGTAGCTAGCTTGCTGGCGAGCTTGCGCGTCAAGAATAATGGTGCTCTGGTAGAGTCGCGTATGTTATTATCGTCAGTTACTTTAAAAACTGGATTTTGCCTATTTCAGGTCATAGAATTTTTTGGGCAACGCATCACTTGGATCTTAAATTACTTCGTTTGACGTTAAGGACACGTTTAGAAAACTAACGTCAAGGCTAGCTAGCCCGCGCACATCTTCGACGTAGCAGATGTTGGCACAGATGGCTGGCGATTTGCGCGTTAACGTTAATAAATCTATGATTAGTGAACTGTAACTTGCCAGCTAAGTGTATGTTATCAAAAGAGTGATGATGACGCTCTCCAGTATTAAATGCTTGATGCTACGTGGTCGTGGATACCCATCTTAAAACGCGACATTAAGATTCTGGAGATGCTAGCAGGCATCCTAAGTTTTGTTCTCCCTGATTTTGGTGAACAATGGTGTGTCCCCCACCCGCCCCCTCTCTCCTGCGGCCGGCCTCCCGCTCACACTGGAGGCGGCTTTTGTTGGCCACTAAAGGCGCGTTGATGTTTTATTGTTGCTTATGTTAGCTGGCTAGCCGAGGAAGAAAGCGGTTATGGCTGTCTTTTGAGTCCGCTATTGTTGATTGTAACGACTTTGTTTTTGTGTGACTGTCAGCTTCGCACTTAAATTGAGTCTAGGCCCCCCCCCCCCTTTTCACTAGTGGCTTAAGATGAGGTTGTAGTCTTGTGTGTCAATCTTGGCAGGAAGACCTGTGGTTTAGCTTGTAATAAACTGTCAAAGTTTTGGTCAGTGCCTGCAAATGCAAGTTTTGTTCCTCTGTGTTGCCTTAGTCTGAGTGTGCATACTGATTTGAGTGCATTTTATCATACCTATTGCACCATATGGGACCGGTTTCACAGACACAGATTACGCTTAATCCTGGACTAAATTCAATTTTCAATAGAGAATCTCCATACAAAACTCAATTTAGTCCAAGACTATGCTTAAGCCATGTCTGTGAAACTGGCCCATAGTTTCTGTAGCAGTACGCTAATGTGTGCTGTACTGGTCCCCACAGCGGAGCAGACGTGTGTGTTTAAGTGCTCGGTGTCGAAGGAAACGGAGTGTAGTCGAGTGGGAAAGCAGTCCTTTATCATCACTTTGGGCTGCAACAGCGTCCTACTGCAGTTCTCCTCTCCTACAGGTACTTACTGCTTCATTGCCGCGGTGTTTGCCTGTTCTTCTCTGGTTCAGACCTAAAATCGCTTAAACACCTTCTTTGCCCATCCATTGTCAATCTCTGGGTGCCCGAGTTGCGTGAGTTTTCATGAGCTTGGGCTGCCTTGTCACATTGTTTTTGTACCCCCTCTACTTACCCCTGAGTTTTGCTGCTTCCCTGTATCTCTCCCTTCCTCTCTCCCCCCCCCTTTCTATCCTTGTGTTTAATCGCTCACCTGTCATCTGTCCTTAAGCTTCTCTGCCTGTCTCCAGTCTGTTCTCAGCCTGCTACTGTGCTTTTACTCAAATGTTCCCTCCCACAGATTTTTCCTCCTTCTATAACATCTTGAAGAACTGCCGGGGTCACAATGCAGAGAGATCGGCGTTCAGCGAGCGGACGGAGGAATCTTCGGCGGTGCAGTACTTCCAGGTGACTACTGCTGACCGTGACCTGTGAACTTGCCACAGTGGGGGAGGGGGGATGTTAAACCCTGTCCAGGCTTACACACAGCAAATCAAGTTAAATTAAGCACTGTTCACACAAATGCATTGAGTTGTGGACAAAGCCCAGAAACCGGGCCTAAATCCCTAAAGTGCAATCACAGATGGTAAACAGTTTTGTGCCTGGGGTTTGAATCCCCAAAAGGCAGGCAACACAAGTCCCCAGTGGGAGGGAATACATTTTCCACTAACCTGGATGTAGAGGGAGTGCCCTGGATATATGGTGACTGCCGGTCCCTTACTGGCCAGCCTGCTGCAGAACAACAGTAGCAGCCGGGTATAACATGTTACACGGGACTTTTGTCATATAAAGTGGGAGGAGCAGATTACAGTTGATGTTATGAACTTTGTGGGAAAGTTAAAATTGGAATGAAGTATAGTATAGACTTGTATACATTACAGTCAGATTGTGAAACCAGCCATTTTGTGAAATGACTAAAAATTTGTAGTCGTTTTGCGAAATGACTGAAGTTTAGCACTTGCCAAATGATTGGTTTCACACTCTGACTGTAATATATACATGTGCAAAAATTTTTGTGTGACCAGACCTGCAGTACATTTAGAGCTTGTATCAGACGCGTATGCATCCAGATACCAAATATACATGTCATGTGTCTGCAGTAATCTTTACTTGTGCATGCCTGCTCTGAAACCTGAAGCACATTATAGCTCTGCACGCATCACCTCACACTGATACAGACTCGTCCTGGATATATGACTCACTCTTTCCCTATATCCCCCGTCTCGTTCTGTGCCATCTCCGTCCAGTTCTATGGCTACCTCTCCCAGCAACAGAACATGATGCAGGATTACGTTCGGACCGGAACCTACCAGCGGGCCATCCTCCAGAACCACATTGACTTCAAGGATAAGGTAGCGATCATCATGAGTCCTTGCAGGTTGTATGTAGTATCAAACCAGTGTCAGAAGGCATCCTTTTTTTCCCTTTATCTCTGTGTGTCGGTCTCTTTCTCTTCGGTGATATAGTATGGTGGTTGCGCTTCCGATTGTTAAAGGGTAAAACTAGAATTCACTTATTTGTTAGTGAATAATGTTGAATCATTTATGGCTAGACGGCACTTTTAAGATTGTTTGTGTTTGGTATAGGAAAGGAAACTGGTCACCCATAGTGTAATTGGGTTCTTGGAGCATTTTGCCTTCATGTTATTTCCTTGTTTTTTGTTTTTTCCTCTGTTCATTTTTTACTTTGTTTCTGGGTAAGGCTGCTGAAGTAATTTGTGGGATTTTTGTTTTGAAGTCGTAATGAATTAAAAATGGAGTTTTAGCTCTCGCTCTCACTTCTCGCTCTCTCAGGTGGTGCTGGATGTTGGCTGTGGGTCTGGTATCCTGTCCTTTTTTGCGGCCCAGGCTGGCGCGCGGAAGGTGTATGCAGTAGAGGCCAGTACCATGGCTCAGCATGCAGAGGTAGCTTTCGCTCATGAATATGAAGGCTCAACGAGTGGCATGCGTGTGAATAAAATATGGGCACAAACGTACACTTGCACATGCTCAATATAAACACTACTCATATGTTTACACGCTCTTGAATATAACGAAGTATAACAAATGGCGCAATAGTAAACCTGATGTGCACAAATGTTCGAGCCCCGTTACACACATATGCATTCAGACAGCACTGAACACAGTTAAATAATGCCCAGGCATTTGCCTACATGTACGTGTCTACTCACTTATTTTTTCAGAAACCCATGCACAGGGCTATTTGACAGTTGGACACAATATGACAAAATTAATGGCTGGAATTATTGCTCTTCTGTTATAATTAATAACTATTACTGCATGTCATCGCCCCTACATGGATTTGCAGAAGGGCAAAGAAAATATTTACGAAAACATTGGTACGACAAAAAAATTACAATTCTTGTGTCATGTTAGTGATGCAGATGGGCATTTTGGGAGACTTTCTGAGAATTCTGAGAACTTCAAAGTTTAAAGCTGATGGTTTATCATCTACATGGTATGGAGGCACTTGGTGAACATGAAAATGGCAAATTTGAAAAGATTTATATTTTTGTTATTTTCATTAGGAAAAAAAATCAGCATTATGGATGTGACACCATTATGTTGCATCTCTTTTCTTATTATTGGTGTTCATCCAATACTGTAATAGTAATAACATGCAATTTCAGTAATGCAGTGGTCCAGTGAAATTTTCACTCCAAAGTGATCAACCTAACGGTGCGTGTGAAACATGTCTGGGGAGTAAGTAACTTCACTTTTTCGTGCTCAGGTTGGCATTAATGTGGAATTGGCCCACATTGATTTCCCATGTATTGGTAACTGATCAAGCGCAGAAGCTTAAATGCACTGCATGGTTCACCTCGCCCATAAGAGGAAGTACAGGTAACATCCCCACAATCACGCAGTCGCACAGGCTTGGACGCTCTCTCTTACCTGCGCCCCCCAGGTCTTGGTGAACAGTAACGGGCTGACAGACCGCGTGGTGGTCATTCCGGGGAAGGTGGAAGAGGTGTCTCTGCCTGAGCAAGTGGACATCATCATCTCTGAGCCAATGGGCTACATGCTGTTTAATGAGCGCATGCTGGAGAGCTACCTGCACGCCAAGAAGTTCCTGAAGCCCAACGGTACAGAACGAGCCTCCCTATAACGTCCTAATGCAGCTTCTGTACTGATGCTTGCGGTTTAATAGCTCAGTATACCGGTGCTAATGGTTCCATAGCACAATGCTACCACGATCCTTGCACACTTTACAAGCGCAATGCACAGATGTTACTGGTTTAAGAACCGTGTACTGACGGCGCTAGTGGTATAATACCCCAGTGTACTGATGCTAGCGGTTTGGTACCCCAATGTACTGATGCTGCCAGTTTAGTAGCTCTGTGTACTGGTGTTAGTGGTTTAGTAGCTCAGTGTAGTGATGCTAGTGATTTAGGTGTCCCATGTACAGATGCTAGGAGCTTAATGGCTCGATCTACTGATGCTAGCCGTTTAGTCGTACTATGTACTGAATGCTAGCAGTTTGATAGCATGATGAAACAATGCTTGTTGTTTAATTGCTAACAGATTCATGGCGCAATGATTACGAAGCTGATCTTGGAATGCAGGAGTTCCCAGGTTCAGTTCCCTTCTGGAGCTGTGTCCGTGTGTCCTTCAACTGATTTGTTTATCTATTGATTCCCACTCACATCTGTAAATGGTGTGTAAAATAATGTACAAGCAGTTCTGGATGTGACCATCTGTTAAATGGCCGAGTGTAAATTTAATCTTCAGGGTCTGGCCATGGGTTGTGGCTACAGCTCTGAAAAGGTTACAAACATGTTTGTATTAAAGCCTCTTGTTTGCTGGGGAGGTGTGGTATGTAAAGCATTATAAAGGTAAACCTTAGAAAAGCAAACTCATAAAGACTCCACCGCCCTGTTCCCTCCATCCAGGTAACCTGTTCCCCACCATCGGTGACGTCCATCTCGCCCCCTTCACTGACGAGCAGCTTTACATGGAGCAGTTCACCAAGGCCAACTTCTGGTGAGCGGCGTACGCATGACTGAAACAGGAAGTAGCGATTAGCCCATCTGGTAAAGTTCAAACACTACTTCTGGAGAGCTGAATCCTGTGGTTTCTTGACTTCAATCAGCTTTCAGTATTGAACTCTGGAAATGAGGGATGCTGACTCTTGCTAGTCAGTGATTTGAGTTAAGTACGCTGGTGCAGGAATGCAAAGAACAAGCAGGGGCTGTGAGCCTGCTGGGCGTTAGCTGTGGATCCTTGCTCCGAATAAAGAAACCCCTCTTCTCCTCTGGCCGACAGGTATCAGCCCTCCTTCCACGGCGTGGATCTTTCAGCTCTGCGAGGAGCCGCTGTGGACGAATACTTCCGCCAGCCAGTCGTGGTGAGTAGGCCTGGCCTTTAGCGAGAGAGTGCGAGCATATGCCATGTCGATAGCTGGCTGTGCAGACGGTGACACTGTACTCTCACAAGTCCAGACATATGCTGGGTATCCGTGTGTTTGATGGTGTGCATTGGTGTGTGTGTCTTTATATAGTTGGGGTGGCGTGTTTGTCTTTGTGTGGGTATACAGTCGAATGTGTGTGTGTGTGTGTGTGTGTGTAAAGGTCTGATGGGGTGTTAATGTATATTTATGCACACAGGTGTGTGTATGTGTATGTACAGTTAAGTAAGTGTGTGTGTGTGTGTGTGTGTGTGTGTGCTTATGTGCGTGTACCATCTCCTGGGGTGTTTATTTCTGGATGTGTGTGGGTGTAACCACAGTAGCGTATGTGTGGATTGTCCCAGGCTGTTTGCATGTACAGTCTCCTGTGGTGTTCATGTACACATGTCTTGTGTGTAAAGTCTGTCCCTGACCAGCTGTTCTGTGTGAGGAGACTTAACGTTCACTGTGAGCCCCAGCCGTGGTGTCGTGTCCTCGATCCTTTTAATTCCGCCCCCCTCTTCTCTCCATCTGTGTGTCGCAGGACACCTTCGATATCCGGATCCTCATGGCCAAGTCGGTGAAGTACACAGTCAACTTCCTGGAGGCCAAAGAGGAGTCGCTCTACAGGTTTGTGTGGCACTGAGTTTGCGCACTCTGGAGGAGCACAACAGAAAATTAACTTGCTCTGCTTTCAGTGAAGAATGGAAAATTTATGATCTTTTCACTGCTAAGAGACACAAATCTTAATGGTCAAGATGTGGAAATGACAGGCGTTTGAAACCCCTTCCAAACGGCTCATGAACTGTTGGTTTTCTTGCATTATTGTTGCATCTCGCTCCCTGTAGTGCCATAAAGATATCCATAAACTGTCAATGATGTTCATTAATTCGCTCGAGAGTTAGGACTATTGAATACTGTGTCTGCTTGTGCAGTTTGGTTGTGAATAACTGCACTTGTATGAATTTTATAGTTGTTATTCATGGCGTCAGTATTTATGCTCTTGTCATAAACTAACCAACATCACTCTGGCCCAGTCCTAATGTGTCCTCGCTGTTTCCCTCCCAGGATAGAGATCCCATTCAAGTTCCACATGCTGCAGTCTGGCCTGGTGCACGGTCTGGCCTTCTGGTTCGACGTGGCTTTCATCGGCTCGACGTGAGTTTGAGCGCATGCAGTCCGCCTCAGTCGGTGGCTGTCCTTTCCCTCGGCCCTGTCGCTACAGGCTTGGCGGCCATGTTTGTTGTGGCCCTGCACTGTGTTCAAACTGGGACAGGAGAGGTTCTATTAAACAGCTGAATGGTTTCACTCTGTGCATTGAACTTGCCAACCTTGAGAAAAGGGCTAATTAACAAATGTATTGTACTGTTTCCCTTTGATTTAGCGCTAGGTCTGTCAAACTTGCTGGAGCGTTGTGTTCTTGATTTACTGGGGTCTCGTTTAACGGCTAGGCCATGGTCCGCGGAGCTCGGAGATGGTGTCGGGGCGTCAAACGGAATCAGTCTTCCTGTTTTTATTAAAGTGCTTTTTGAAGCGGTGTTTCAGTTCAGCAAGCACCTTACTGACCCCTTGAGCTCGGGGACCAGATCGGAAACGCTGCCATAAATATGATTTGTGAAGCTCGCGGCTGTTTCTGTCGACTACTTCATAGGTGGATTGATGCTTTGGTGGTTTTTAGAGCTGTTCTGCTCTTATTAGTCACTGTCCTTCCATGTATCCATCTGTCTACATGGGACAGCTTTGTTTCAAGGCCTCAGGTCCACTGTGCTTTTGGTGTTCCTTGATGTTAGTATTACGTTGTCATCGTTTTTGACACTGTTCCTCATCACCTTAAATGGCTACTGTTTTGGTTACCAACAAACCTGCAATTCGGGCACCAACCATTTTGCCCCTTCAGAACTCTGTGTCCTCATTTTGTTTTGGAGACCTACCTTGCCATGTTCTGCCAGTTACCCCTGTTAAGCAGATATGCTTGGCATTCATATTAATGGGGATGTCTCTTGTAGATGCTTTGCTGTTGTGGTCAAGATGCTTCCGAGTTGAAATTGCTGCTAATATTTTGACATAAGATGAAGAATTGACCTGAGCTTACAGCACACTGGATGTCCTGACTGTGTTTTTCTCCATTGGTAAATAAACGGACTGCAGTTGGAGGAGAGAGGAAGGAGCCTTCGAGTAGACCTGTCTGTCCAGTTTGTGTGTGTGAAATCTGAGCCACTAGTTCTGTCTTGAATTTCTCTACTTCCATTTGTGTCGGTACATTTAGATTATATGGGCCGGACGCAAACTTGATCTCGTGTGTCGAGGTCTTGGTAAATCGGGTTTCTGACAAAAGAGGTCGCGCCGAAGATCAAACTGTATTATAAAGGCGCTTTTGTGTAAGACGCAGGTGCGGCGTGTTTAGGAAGATTTCATTACCGATAGATTTGGGCTTCGCGCTTTGAGTGTGACTGTAGTTTGTGCTCTCTGCTGCCCTCTGCAGGGCAACGGTGTGGCTCTCCACCGCCCCCACAGAGCCCCTGACGCACTGGTACCAGGTGCGCTGCCTGCTTCAGTCGCCTCTCTTCGCCAAGGCAGGGGATACGCTGTCTGGAACAGCCCTGCTCATCGCTAACAAGAGGTCAGTCCCTGGCTCTGGAAATTTCTTCAGGTGTTTCCACGACATCTTTCACTGTGTTTTTGTGCAATTTGCATCCACACCATTCATCTTATTCTTCCTTGCCCTTTCAGACAGAGTTACGATATCAGTCTTGTCGCTCAAGTCGACCAGACCGGCTCCAAGTCTACCAATCTCCTGGATCTGAAGAACCCCTTTTTTCAGGTGAGTTGGTACATTCTTCCCAGTTGGTGCGCATGGAGGATTGGACTGTTCCATTCAGGGAGTAGGGGTGGGAGAGAGCAGCCGTGAATGGTGCCTGTGTTGCAGGTATACGGGGGCCACACCGGCGCCTCCTCCTGGCTCACACTACACTTCCCCCTCTGAGAGCATGTGGAACACTGGGGCCTCCTACAACATGAATCAGCCGATGGCTGCCACAGGTATGCTGACTGGAGCAGGGAGTCTGTATATGCATACTCATACTCAAAAATGGGCATGTGTGTGCACTCATGCACGCACACACTCTCATTCTTGTACGTCTATCCTTGTGAGGACATTAAAGTGGCCTCCATTCATTCTTTGTGTCTCTACAGCCTTTACCTACTCACAACAAAAAGCAACACATGCCTAACCCAAACCCTTACCCTAACCTTAACCTTAACTAAAGTTGAAATTTGCCTTTTTTTTGTGGGGAGGACAGGTGAAAATGTCCTCCCTTCCCAGTAATGTCCCCACTGTGTAGGGGGAGTGTGTTTTCTGGTCCTCATTGTGTAGCAAGTACTAGAGCACACACATTCACACACCCTTAAGGGCGATCATGCATGCTTATCCGTGGACAGGACATGCAAACGGGCATGAGCACACGTGGACATCTGGGGCGCATGCCCGCATTGGCACTTATACACACGCAGACGCGGGCGCACTAACCCACGCATCCAAGTGCGGGTGCACTAACGCATACAGACTCTCTCACCTGACTGTCCATTCACACACTGAGTGCATACAGCGTGCCATGATACACGTATTGACAGTATTAACAAAGCTCTTTCCTTGCATAAAATAACAATTATAGTGGCAAAAGGAAATATGCAGACGATAATCTCCCTCCGCTTTATTTCAGTTTTTCCTTTATCTTCTCATTTCTCTTGCTTTCTCTCCTCCTCTCTCTCAGGGATGCCTGCAGCCTATGACCTCAGCACAGTCATCAGCGGTGGCTCTGCAGTCTCTCACAACAACCTCATCCCCTTAGGTGAGCTCAACCGCTGCATTATATCACTCACTCAGATGACACACAGTGTGCTCCACCTGATTACACTCAGCACAAGTCACTTCTCCCTGTAAGACTGTGGTCAAGGGCCCCAACAGCTGCTCTGATCCTCATGTGACTCGATTCACTGCAGGTTGAGCCACCAACTTCCTGAGTTTGATTCAAAGATCTTAAGCTGCTAAGCACAATCTGGACGCTCAGTGTAATTTTGGGACTTGAAAACTGCCTATAATGGCAGCACAAATGCAAACAGAGAGAGTGCCACTTCTGTTTTTGTTTTCTGAGCTCTTTTGCGCAAAATTGTAAGTGTAAAGTAAAGCATATTTTTCAGCTGACTTAACCACTGCTGAAAGTGAAACTAACACTCTCGACTTCTCCTGTTGAGGTTTCTGTTTGGTCTGTAATCGTATTTAAATTAATGAAATGCATCTTTTTTTTTTTTTTTTTTTAACAAGCTAGATGGATGTGCGAAAGAAAAATCACGAACTTGCCTCCATGACTTTTAATTTTTCAACTAGGTAATGCGCCATTACAAGACCTTTTTGTGTGTATGGGGTTTATGCCGATTTTCTGTTCCCCTTTCCAGTGAACTCCGGGATTGTGAATCACACTCCTTCCAGAGT
Source organism: Gymnothorax javanicus (assembly GCA_029692085.1). Lineage (NCBI taxonomy): Eukaryota > Metazoa > Chordata > Actinopteri > Anguilliformes > Muraenidae > Gymnothorax > Gymnothorax javanicus. The sequence goes on along the minus strand of CM056206.1, from coordinate 47,994,890 downwards.
GGGCTCTATAATGAGCACAGGAATCGTCCAGGGTAAGCGCCCCCTTGTGGCTAACTCAGGGAGTGCAGTATCTGATCTGAGGCCTAGTCCTTGCTTACGAGTATTTTTAAAAACTTTCTTCCTTCGTTTAACAAAACAATCTCTGTCCACACGAAGACGCAAAAACGCAAAGCGCTGTCAAGTGCATGTGAAACCAGCCGGCGGCGATGATGCAATGTAATGTAAGACCTTGTTGCTCTATCACAAGCCTTAAAAACTCACTAGAAGACCCACGCACTGTCACAAGCTAAAAACTGTTTTCCCTGTCCACATATAAACAGTGAAAATGGAGCTACGAGAAATCTTTTCCCTAGAGGGCCTTTTTTTTTTTTTTTTTTTTTTTTTTGAAAAGGTCTGTTTTCAGCGGCCAAGAACACAGTTAGCGTGTGGACCAAAGGCTGAAATATGTAAAATACGCTACATTTTGAAAAATGCCCCCGTACATGCGGGCAAGCCTGAGAGGAAGGAGGGTCATCTATATTAATTCACGAGGAATTGTTCTAAGTCAAGTGTTTCTCTCGCTGCGCAGGAGCAACAGCTGGCCAATCAGGGCATGGAAGCAGCAGCACCTATTACCCTGCAAACAGCCAGTTCTCTATGGGAGGTCCGGCCTTCTCCATGGCTTCTCCGATGTCTGTGCCCAGCAACACCGTGCACTACGGGAGCTAAGGCCTCTCGGACCCCCCGACAGCCTCAACGAGCAAACCAAAACCAGAACTGCCATTTACCTTCCCCTCCCCCTTTCTGCTCTGACCTCACCCCTATGTGGACCCTACACACACGCGCACACACACACACACACAAGTGCAAACCCTTGTAATCTGACTGCTCCCATCATTTCAATCCACTTTTTTTTTTTTTTTTTTTTTTTTTTTTGCGCTCCAGCCTGTGCGCCTTCAGTGCGGCCACCAGGTGGCAGCACTGTTCAAACAAACCCGCTTCAGGACTGTTTTTGCCACATGAACATTTTCGCTAATTACTCTGAGCTGGTTAACTTGTAGGTTTTTAAATGCTTTTCACACACACGCACCGACACACTCTCACACACACACACACACACACACACACACTAGATGCACCAAATGGACTTTGACTCACAGTAGACCTGGTAGAGGTAGAATTGTCTGATAAGGGGCTTTGGACCCCACGGATGCCTCCTCTCTCTCTCCCTCCCTCTCGGCTTTGAACTTTGTCCTTCCCCTTTACAGGAGTGATATCATCCAAACATATCTTTCTAACTCTGGACTTACCGCTCATGCTGATCAGTAGGGGTACTTCCGGGTTTTACTCGTTTCTAGTTTGTTGATATTTTTTTTGTTTACTCTCCATGTCAACCTTTGGGTTTTATAAGCACCTGACCGTCCTGACAGTAGAAATCCTTCAACTTTTAAACTTGCATCCTGCCGGCATGCGTCTCCCCCGTCTCGCCTGAACTGCGCCAGGAGCCGCGTCGTCAACTTCCCCTTGGCCATGGGGCTGCACCGTCGGAACCACAAGACCACCGGACTGGCCGACGAGCTTTGACTGCATCGACTGAAGGACCCCCCAAGCCAATTGCTTCGAAAGTGCAAGAATGACTGAATGTTGTAGGACTGGAAGGGGCGGAGCTTGGGCAGGATAGGCCAATGGGAGCGTCTGTTTCTGAGCAGGGGTGCTGTTGGCATCAGTGAATTTGTTTACACCCCTCCCCCCACTTAAACTGTGTATCCAGGTGTTTGGGAAATGGACTGGTGTGTGTTGACCCCGGATTGACCTCCTGTCACACAAAACCACACCCTGCCCCCTCATTATGTGTGTAATGTCATAAAGCCTGTTCATCATCATCTCCATGTGAGGCAGTGCTGTTGCCATGAGCAACGGACAGACTGCGCGAAAAGCGTCTAATCCAGACGTGACTGCGGACTCCGAACACGCATTTTACTCGATCATGCAACTGTTAAGATGTCTCTGCTAGTTTGTAGAAGTAATAATTTGTCTCTTTCCTTTCACAAAAAAAGAAAAAAAAAAGAAAAAAATAGGAGCATATTAAATGTTGGTGGAGATTTCCCCCAAATCCGGCGCCTTATGTTAACACTTGGCCAACATTGCCTGCTGCATTATGGGTTCAAAAGTAGTTCACACCAGTAGTTCAAGTACAAGAGCTCCTTCAGTTAATTCAGGCTGATGACCTGGTAGGCAGCCGGCTTGGTTAATAAAGTATCCATGGCTGGTCTCACGGGAACCCTAGATTAGTGGCTCAGGCAAATGCTTCGACACGGTCTGCGCACTTCGCTGACTGTAAGGAAGCATTTGAGAACATGAACAAGAATCATAACTGTCTCAAAGTGCTACTGAGTTTCAAAGATCTATTGTCCAGCAGGGGAATTTCAATGGCCTTGTCTGAAACTGCTTACTGGCCTGTGACGACTACAAGTTCTATGCCTTACGGTTAGAAAGTGACCCATTTCAAGCGCTATCTATGGGACAGTCGTCGAAAATTGCGAGCAGGATTTTCTATTTTAGAAGGTTGAATAACCCCATCGGGAGTTGAAGTTAAAAACTGCCATCAAGTAGTTGAAATCACTGAGGCCCCTTAACTCCATGTGTACTTGGCTGTGTAGGCCAGGGGTGTCCAATCTTATCCGTAAAGGGCCGGTGTGGGTGCGGGTGCGGGTTTTTGTCCTAGCCAGCAGTGCTACTGCACCTGATTCCACTAATTAACTAATCAGGGGTTTCAATCAGGACCTTGGTGGGTAGAATCAGGTGTGTTAGTGTTGGGCTCTAACAAAAACCAGCACCCACACCGGCCCTTTCTGGATAAGTTTGGACACCCCTGGTGTAGGCAGTAAGGCAAAGTGCTGGTGTTGACCCTGCTACCATCCGGACTGTGGAGGAAACACTCCAGATAACCCATTTCAATAGCCACAAGCACAAATTTACAATTCAAATAATTTGTTGCACTCAAATGAGTAGAAATCAAGAGTCTTTTAATCTTTTAAACATAAATGCAGTACAAGTTGGGAGCGATTTACCGCAATTGAATTAGCAGGGACATTAAACACGTGGAAACGCAGGACAAATCCAGTGCTTTCAACTGGTTTCCTTGGATTATCGGTCATTTCTAGCGATGCTTTCATTTCTCCGTAGCAGGTTTGGGCTGTTCCTCGACATTTTCAGAGTCAAAGTTGTCGGAGTGCTACGAGGACTTGCTCGAGACTCTGCGGCTCCATGTAGGTTCCAAGGATCACAGTCGGCGGCTGCTCGACTCCTTCAGACTGATAAGGGTCTTAGAATGGAGTTGTCCGGGACAAGTTCAACCTGCTAACAATCAAATGGCTGGAAAGACTTTGCCAAAGTTAAAGAGTATTTAAAGGGCCCAAAACAACCTTATTAACACAAAATGAAGGAAATCTACATGGAGTAAATAAATAGTAACAATTATTTTCATATTTACTTGGTCATACTGTATAGGCTTTGTGTAAACAGAGGACAAAAGCTGCTGAAATTATATGTTCCAGTGCTGAAAGATGAATGGTTTAGCGTACACTTAGTACATTCCTTATCCTTTTAGCTGTTGTCCCACATATACAAACATTCCGTTGTCTCTGTGTTCCTTCACTGTTGCCGGAATATAAATCTGATTTATTACACTATACAAGTGCAGTAAAAGTAATTATCTCTGATCTGAAGCCCCATCGCCACCACCCTGACTCCTCTCTCCAAACCCCCCTTTGGTCAGTGTCTCTCGGTCAGTGCGTCTTGCCTGCGCTGGTCAGTGGAGCTGTGTGGTTTACGGTGGGAGGGGTTGACGTTGGAGGAGATATTAGTTCAGCCGTCTGGAAAAAATACATCTGGGAAGGGGCGGAGGGGTGTGTGAGAGGTGTTCCACCTGTTTCAGTCCACACTTTCATATCAAGCAATTCTATTACCACATTTAGGCCCCATTTAAAATTATTTATATGTATATGTATATATGTGTGTGTGTATATGTATGTGTATGTATATACACACACACACATACACTGAACAAAAATATAAGTGCCCCATGTCAAATATTGATGCCACATGGAGTTAACAACTCTAAGTGAGCCTATGCTGACTTTTACTTGAACAATAGCGATATTTCTCTTGATTTGTGAACCATTTTTTAATCCATCTCAGTCAGTGAGCATTTGCTCAGTGATGCAGCGATTTCACTCAGTACATGGGTGTGGCATTTCCAGACGGTCAGACAGAATGAGCAGTACCCAGACACTCCTTATACTGGGGACAATAAAAGGCCACCCCAAAATGTCAAATTTTGTCAAAAGTCATCATGCCTCAGATGTCTCAGGTCATGCGGGAACGTGCCATTGACATGCTGGATGCAGGGATGTCCACCAGAGCGGTCGCTGTGCAGCTGAATGTTAACTATCGGACGATAGGCCATTTGAGAGTTCGTTTCCGACAGACGGGCAGTACTGCAAATCGACCTCATCCACGTCGGCCACGTGTGACCACACCAGCACAAGATCGCTACGTCCGGCTCGTCCACCTGCGGGATCGGCTCAGATCAGCGACACGCACAGCGGATGAGACCGTTGGTCTGCAAAACAGACGCATCACACCACAGACAGTCCATAACCGCCTGCGAGAAGCCAACTTGCACGCTCGGCGTCCTCACTGTGGTCTGGATCTCACCGCTGTCCAGCGTCGGAACCGACTTGCATGGGCAAACGCACACGTTCGATGGCCCTTGGCATGCTGGAGAAGAGTGCTATTCACAGACGAATCCCGGTTCCAGTTTTTTGTTAATAAAAACTCAAAAATTTGACATGGGGCGTTTATATTTTTGTTCAATGTATATATACACTGAACAAAAATATAAACGCCCACGTCAAATTTTGATGCCACATGGAGTTAACAACTCTAAGTGAGCATATGCTGACTTTTACTTGTACAATAGGGATATTTCTCTTGATTTGTGTACCATTTTTTAATCCATCTCTCTGTCAGTGAGCATTTGCTCAGTGGTGAAGTGATTTCACTCAGTACATGGGTGTGGCATTTCCAGACGGTTATCAGACAGAATGAGCAGTACCCAGACACTCCTTATACTGGGGACAATGAAAGGCCACCCCAAAATGTAAAATTTTGTCAAAAGTCATCATGCCTCAGATGTCTCAGGTCATGCGGGCACGTGCCATTGGCATGCTGGATGCAGGGATGTCCACCAGAGCGGTCTGCATGCAGTTCCTTGAAGCAGAGCACATTCCAGTTCTGGACTGGCCTGCGTATTCGCCGGACATGTCGCCCATAGAGCATCTTCGGGATGTTCTGGATCGACGTGTCCGTGACCGTGTTCCAGTTCCGGATAATGTGCGCCAGCTCCGTGTGGCCCTCCGGGAAGAATGGAATAACATTCCACAGGCCACGATAGACAACCTGATCAACTCCATGTGAAGGAGATGTGTTGCTCTGAGAGACGCAAATGGTGGACACACAAGATATTGATCATTCAACTTCTTCAACCCGACCCCCAACGTGTTCAAAGGATTGTCACTCCTTTGCAGATGCCAATATCAAGATGTAATGGACAGTGATCTGAAGATTAATCATTAACAAAAATGAATTTTGATTCGCTTCATATATTGCATAACCCTAATGTTAATAAAAACTCAAAGATTTGACATGGGGCATTTATATTTTCGTTCAGTGTATATAAAATCATCCCCGCCTGCCTTTGAATTCGTGGCTGCATAATTTATATACCATTTTTAGAATCAGAAAGGGCACTCGGCGTAACGCTCTTGGCGAGATGCCCGCATGTACCCATAAACGGACACTTAGGCCATTTACTTGTAAAAGTTATGTTCCTTTGTTCTCAGTTGAGCACCAGAAAATAAACAGGCCTAGAAACCTAGAAAAACATCACGAATCCATAAGTAAACTCTAAAAATATTACTGGGGGGGGGGAACTCTGCCCGCATCATAGTTTCCAGATAAAAAGGATGATATATAAAAACACATTTTTTTAATGGGGCCTTAGACATGGGGGAATGCCCAAATCACCCTACCTGTATGGTAGAAATCCTGGCATAAAATGGCCTGTCTTCATACAGGTTGGCCCACACACTGGTTGTGGTCCAAGTGAGCCAGTCTGCTACCTACTTTATGAAGCAGGGATCATCAGGTCCTCAAGGGCCTAGAACTGCTGGGTTTCCAGCCTCCCTTTACCGGGGTGTCAGGTGTAAATACAGTCTGGCTCATCAGAAGTAATAGTTCAGTTAGTTAGTTCTCCTGTGATCTGGAAAAACCTAGTGAATTTATCAGTAGCAAGGATTCTCGCAACTGAACCAAAACCTTTGGATTATGGACTTTTTCTAACCGGAAGAAATTATAGATACCTGGGTTTGACAGTTCAAATAACAATAATAGCCATTGGATTAAGATTTTCACCACTCTTGATTAGCTCAAATGAGGGTCAAACTCAGTTTCTCCCAAAAGTGACAAATGTACTAGGTTTTTCCAGATCACAGGAGAGTTACTGGGAGAAAAGAACCGGAGCCGGATTTAGATCCGAGGGCCAGAGATGATGACCCCTGCTTTTCAGCTCTGGACAAGATGGGAGATTCTATAACACTTTGTGCTTTTTCATCAGCAAGTTAAAGATCTTGGGTCAGTCTTTCCAGTCAACTCATTCGTTTTAGTTGGATATTTTAGGCAGGAGTTAAGGTATACTTCACCCACCTTACATCCAATGGCAAGCAATGCATGCAGCAGCACAATGGTGATGACTGTGGCGAACGCGGTCAGCTTCGTGTCGTCGCGGACAGCCGGCCAGAACGTCATGACCAGCAGGGAGCCAGAGATCACCATGGCGACCAGAATCAAGATCCACTGGAGCCAGGGGAAGGGAATGATCCACAGAACCTGGAGGGGAGGGGAGGGGCTCGCCTTAGTGTGGCTGCCATTACCCCGAGGCGAGGGGCTTTTAATCGAACCGGCCAGAACTTACCGAGGTGGGGATGTAGATGAAGAGGGAGTAGCCGTACACGCACACGGTCTCCAGGAAAGAGTAGCTGCCGGTCTGCCTCTCCGTTCCCTTCCGCCACAACAGAAACCCCCACAAGCACAGAGGCACCAGCCAAGCGTAGACGAACACCACTACTGCTGCTATGGTTACTGAGAGAGGAAGGGAGAGACTGTCTTTACTAATGCAATAGGCAGCAATGGACATGACAAACTCTTACATTGCTTGGTTCGAGAGCAGATTCTGATATAAATGTACTGTCCGGGCCATTGAGTGACAGTTTCTGAGAAGGGGTCAAACCATCACAGTTGATGGGACCACCACTACTGAACACAGCTTCATTCCCCCCCGTGCTCTGACGCTAACCAGCCGCAGACAAGTTGTAATAGGTGGACTGTGAGGTTCTTATCTGATTTGCCCAGTTATCAAAACTCTGGGCCTCATTTCAGAAAGCAGGATTGCAGAGTCAGCTGGATAACTGAATTGAGTAATAACCAGAACCAACCCAATTCTGGGGCATTAACTGCAGTGAAGTGGCAGTTCCAGGTATAATTTTGCAAGGTTATCCTACAAGTTTAGTGACCCTACTTAGCAGGAGATCTCCCTTGTGTGCTGACAAGCTTCACTCACCCCTGTGGAACTGAGGTGTGTAATGGTACGCAGGGTTTCCCAGCTGGCTCAGGAATGTGGAGAGGTTCCCACTGATGGCCACTGAGAACACCAGGGTGGCACAGATCCAGAAAGGCCCTGGACAGGAAGTAAAACACAGTCATCCGAACAAGGGCTGTCACAGGGAGAAGCCAAGAGCTTGAAACTTGGTGCAAAAGGGTCTGATGCATGAGCCTCTTCTGTTTCCCTGAAACCCTCTGGCCAGTTGGCCCTCCAGCTGCCATCTACAGTGCGTAAAAAAAAAAAAAAAAAAAAAAAAAAAAAAAGGTAATCCAACTTCAACGGGTTAATATACCAAGTTTATACAGTTACACCATTTCTATGCAATTTGCCAAGAAAGAGGACATCCTTAGCTCTTCATGGATACCCTTGACTGCAACATTACTGTTGTGCATGCCTGATTAAATGACCTTTGAAAATGGTAGATTGGAATTTCATTTTTCCAAGTTTTGGTAATGCATGAAAGACATTCAGAAATCGACACTTGATTTTTTTTCCCTTTGGGGACATTTGAAAAACAAGGTGTTTGTGACTCCTCCCAGAGATCTTGACGAACTACAAGAGCGCATTCGAAATGAAGTTCAGGCTTTGCGAAATGATCCGGCTATGGCAAGACATGCAGTTGAGGACATGCTCCGTCGCTGTCAGCTTTGCGTCAAAAGGGGAGGTGGATGTGTTGAAGCTGTCAGTGCATAGGCAGAGGGCAGCGTGTTGACTTTCACTGACTTTCATACTCTTTTCTTCTGACTTCCATCGATAAACAAAACTTGGAAAAATGAAATTCGAATCTGCCATTTTCAAAGGTCATTTAATCAGGCGTGCACAACAGTAATGTTGCAGTCAGTGGTATCCATGAGGAGCTATCCTTGGCAAATTGCATAGAAATAGTGAAACTATATAAACGTGGTATGTTAACCCGCTGAAGTTGGATGACCTTTTTTTTGATACGCACTGAACAAGGGCATCAGCCATGAGAAAGACTGCAGCTTCTTTTAGGCAACTTTAAAAAAAATCATGAGGAAGATTCAAATCGCAATTAAGTAATGAAAAACGTGCTTCAACACATAAGACCCCCTTAGTGTATGTTTGTTATGACACTGCAGCCTCTAGTAGTGCAAAAAACAGGTATTGCACCGTAAATGTGCATATTGTATGTTTGTTATGGACATATAGACAGACAGAAGGTCAGACGAGACTACTATACCCATTCATAATATTTTTTTTTTTTTTTTTTTTTGTGGGTGTAAAAATCTCTGAGCCTTACCCAGACGTATAATTTCTGTCATTGTCCCCTGAGAAATATTTAAATTTGCAATTTTTTTTAATGTTTGGTGCATTCAATCAGTTACATTTCCTTACCGTATAAGTCGGGGTTGTTGCGGATGTTGTGTTTTATGAAGTTTCTTCCAGGTAGAGGCATCACTGAACCTTTGATCCTGTCCAGCACCTGTGACACATCGCACAAAGTCTACCAATCAGAGACCCTACACAGCCCTGCACTGACCGTCTCTGCAAGCGATTCATTTGGTCTATAATTCCCTGAAGGGAAATTTACTTGCTACCTGAGCAAAATTATCTGCACAGTACACACCCCAATAATACACTTTCATTGGTTCCCACTTCCTGACTAAGGCATGCATATTCAGTATTTTAGACTGAGGGCTTATTTCTTTATCTCAGTTGGACGGTGTACCAGGAATGCAGAAAAATCAACTCATATGAATTGTATGCAAAAAAAAAAAAAAAAATGCAACATGAAGTTTAATGAGAGGACAGAGGACAATTCAGAGAATGTGACCATATAATTACAGTGGTCAAGGCAGTTTGAACAACACGTCCCTCTTGAAACAAACGCAGTTAAATCAATGAGCAGTTGCTGTTACTTTGGTTCTGATCTAAACTCTGGTATACCAGGGCGTCCTACAATCAGGTGCATGAGTAAGAAGTTGTTTAGCAGCCCTAACTACCTGCATTGTGTCCACATCGAAAAATGACTGGTAGTATTCAAAAGTCCAGAATCCTCCAGTCGGTTTCTCTTTTCCCAACAGCTGAAAACCAATACAAGCAAGATAAGGGTAAATATATGCACACTGTTCTTTAGAGGATGTATATTTCCCAAAAACTTTTAGCATTGTTGTGTTTACTGGGTTTCTGCTTGTGAATAAGCATTGATATTAATCATATATAGCCTCATAATATTATTGTGGGTTTGCTTCATGTTGCTTTATGTGCATTTTCTTGTTTTAGACCATAGAACCCCGAAAAGAAAATTAAGCGAGACTGATCATAGACTGCAACTAAATCAGATTCAATAGTTCATGGAGCATATCGGGATGACAGACCTCTGAATTTTCCTCCTGGTCGTCCTCGTCTTCGGAAAGGTCCAGTTTGACCTCTCCAGTTGCAGGTGCTGTGTTCGGGTTGGACACGCTGAGGGTTGTAGCTCCAGGGTCAGCAGACAGCAAGTCTGTAGCCTCTTCAAACTCTGCGGAGAAGGGGGAGAGAGCAATGAGTATCGAGTCATCCAGTCCGATTACAACAGGCAAAGTTAAGATAAGAATAACGTCGACCCTCTTTAATGCAGAAAGTACCACGTTAAAATATTCATCCGGTAATCTCGAAGGTGTTGTCTTGTACCTGTGAAAAACCAAGTTCGTTTACCCACCTTGGAACTTAAGGTCGTCGGGAGACGCCATGGCGAATGGCTCACTTACACGTGCACTGACAATGAATGGAAAATACGGCGAATTATATTAAATTTAATAACACGTAGACATCGATATCAAAGTATAGATAGACAACATGGCGGTAATTAAGAAAGAATTTATGTAACAAAAGTACACTGAAAATGGGTCCGCCACGCGTCATTCTTTGGAGATAGAGTCACTTATTCGCTCGACATATGTTCACTGCAGCCCTGAATGCGTTTTCCTAATAACATTTCCATACTGTCTCACCTTGTCCCGAGTGGCAGCTGGTTCAGCGCAGACTAGCAAGTGTAATTTATTCACCCGATAACGCTGCTGCGAGACTAAACCTCCTGTATCCGTAAAGAGGTAGCCCACAGTAGGCTATCCAGGTAGACAACGATTTAACAGGCTAGCTAGCTACACAGTATCTGCCTTTGTTGCTCTCTAGCTATAATCTCACAATACCTAAGATCCCCAGACTTGTATACACTTGTCTAAATATAAGTGACTTGAGTCGGTTAGCTTCTTTTGATATGATGACCGCTAAATTCAACATATCTGTCCTGCTCCACGTCACCTATATCTCCAAAGCTCCTGTCAGCGTCAAGGAATCCACTCCAGCTGTCATGTGACCGGAGCACAGCCGAAGATACTGGCTAACGCATATTTCTCAGCCATTTGGTTCCTCTAAATGATTTGGTTTTATCCCAGGTCACTGCCTCTCAATGGCCGCTCTACATCGTCTCATATTATACGTTATCGTAATTTTGTGAATGCGAAACACTGTTAGCACAAATAGGGAATGATTCCTGATGACAGGTCTAAAGGAACATATGGGCGGGTTTTGTTTCCTGCTCGGAACAATAACATCAGAACGTTAACGCTTGTGAAATCATTTCGGCTCAAACGGATGTTGTCTTCCTACTTTTCGTTATCCCATGCAATGATGGCTTTCGTTGGTCGCTTGAGCCAAAATGGCTGATTTTTGTTCCGGGTCTATAGGTTTCCCTTTTCATTTCCTTTTTTGGAACGTTTCACACAGTAAGCATGGCCACCTCGCTAGTGCTGAGGAGGTGGTGCAGTAGTGCGATTCAAACCAAGGGCAGCCGGTTGGAGCGCTTGCAGAACAGTCGTGTTGGTGAGATACAGTTCATTTGATATGTATGTGCAAATGTAATTTTGTGTTAGACTGTTTTATTTATCTGAATTCCTAGCCATTCTTGCGTTTATCGGCTATAGCTAGCTAACTGGTTTCCTTCGACCTGGTTGCTTGCTGTCATGCTGTGCTGCTCATTCTCTGAGAAGGTCAGCTATGTGACTATTTTAATTGGCCGTGATTACCTCTAAAGGTTCTTCTCTGTAATGAAATTGAATGAGAAAACAAAATCTTACGTTCTACCCACGCATAATAGGCTTTTATTGATTCAAACGTGAAAACCTGTCCATTTAAAAACTAAGTCAGTGCTAATGAATAATAACAGCAATGAGTCAAGTGTTTGCGCATTTATTTCTCTACTAACTTGCATGTCTAGTCCTCGAGTCTGATGCCCTGAGTAGTTATGGACCGGTGGTCCATATATAAGTGAATAGTGTCTATCGAATCAATACATTTAAAACTGGAAGGGCACTCGGGAGAGCGCATACCTCCGACACGCCATATGTCAGTATTATTGGTTCTGGATCCACGAGAATCTTATGCAGATCACCAAAAAGTATAATCAATTCTACGTCAGTGTAGATTCTATTAAATGCTGAAATTTTATGAAGGACTGTTCATTTCGCAAGGGTCACAATCATTCTTTTCAGGTTCATTTTAACTTCTTCCAGATCTAGAATCCAAAATATGTTCCAGATCACTTCCAAAATTGATTCAACTTATCCTTGGACAACCACCTACCATCCTTCCAAATTTTGTGCCAATCCATTCATAACTTTTTGATTTATCCTGTTGACAAACAGACCGACCGACAAACATGGGTGAAAACATAACCTCCTTGGCAGAGGTGGTTACTCAGGCTTCTCCATTTTGGCTTCTGAGAACGGCCCTTTATGCATAAAACTTCCTCAGTGGAGCTCCCATGTAGGTGTCACATGTAGCTGCTGTATTTAACCCTGTGCAGCTTCAGGCCTGTTTTAAAGTCTCATGGGGATTGCGAGGTTTCAACGATCCCAAACATTTCCTGCTGAATTACAGGCATATGTGTATAAAATGATGTATAAGATATAAGTGTCCTGGGATTGAATATTTCTCTTAATGTAAGTGTGATGTCGCTTCAGTGAAGTGCTACAACCAGCAGGTACAGGATATGTGTGTGACATTGTCCTACAATATGAAAAAAATCTTTCTCTGACTTTAAACCTACTTAATGGAAAATGTGAGTGAAAAGTTTGTGGAGAAAGGGTTAATGAACCTTCCCTGGCTAAATTAGAGATCAGAAAAGTGGGTTGTTGTTTAAAAAGTAGTTGGCTGAAATTTTTGTATGAAAATTTGAATTTAGATGATGTCTATAGCCTATGTTCTTTTAACCCATAGAGCGCTGAATACATTTTCAAGGGGAAAGAAATGTAATTATCCTGAGCGGTTGAAAATCTATCATGAGGCAACTTGTTTAAAAGAGCTCCCCTGTGGAAGCTCTTTTAACTCTTTCAACCCCAGATATTCTAGCATCACTATACCCTTCAACCCCACAGCCCTCTGTAGAGGGCTGGTCATTATCTGGACATTGTATCTTACTGTTATCTCTGGAATCCCATTAAATGTAACCTGATATGTTCCAATCAATTAGTCAGATTGTTTGAATTTTCCCTACAGGAATTTGGGGTTGAAGGGAATATGTTGGTCAGCCCTCTGTAGAGGGCTGTGGGGTTGAAGGAGTTAAACAAGTTGCCACATGACGGATTTTAAGCAGCATCTGATTTTGATATCTTGCATCCTTGGGCAACTATAGTTGCCTATAGCCCTGTACGGGTTAATTTGTCCTTGCCTCTCTCATGACCCTGTTTGTCCTTTGGGGCAGTTGTGTGGTTCCGCAGCCTGCTCGGCGACTACAGAGAGGCTTGCCGAGAAATAGTGGTGGGCGCATGGGAGCGGCCATTTAAAGCCTCCATCTACCTCTCCCTCCTGGGAGGAGCCTCGGCTTGCTACCTCACCAACCCGGACGACACCTCCTTTGAGACCTCCGTCTTGGAATCGTCCAATAGGCTGGGGCTGCTTTCACCGTGGATCCGCAGCGGCACGTCGGACGAGCACGTGCAGCGGCTGGTGAGCCTGCGGAACGAGGGGCGGCTACGTTACGCCAGCCTGGGCGTGGCCTCGTTGACGTACCGGGCAGACTATGACCTCACGGTGAGCCTGTACGAGGCGCGCTGCTCCTTCCTGTCTGTGCCGTGGGCGGAGCTGCCAGAGCGTGTGCTGGACATGGGGTTCGCCGGCCGCTGGTGGGTGCTGGATGCCAAGATGAGGGACTATGACGTCAACGAAGAGGAGTTCAAGAATCTGCCGCCGGCTTTGGCAGCTACATCGCCCCCGTCCGCGGCGGAGACGGAGCGCAACGAGAAGCTGCACAAAGAGTCCTGGAAGGCGCTGGTTATGAGCCGGGAGGACATCGAGCAGGTGGAGGGAGATAACAGCACTGTGGAGGGTGGTACCACAGAGGAAGAGTCTCAGACAGAACAACAGACAGTGCAGTGATTGTAGATGCCCAGGGACACAAAAATCATCATAATCACTCGCATTCACTGACTCTTGGACTCTATTTGTATTAGGCCTTAACTTCAACTGTCAAATAACTGTAGGCTACTTTTTTCAATTTTAGAATAAATGGAATGACAAAACACAATCGAAAGTAATTTAATTAATGTTGACTGGCTTCAGGCTCAGACAAAAATTGCAGAAATTAATTCCGGGAGGCAACAGATTGATTATGCAGCCTTGCAAATATGTCAGCCGATTCTCTTCAGTTTCTGAATTTGCTTCCGTTTGTCTGATTGTCACTTGGCAGCTGTCTGTTGGGTATACCTGAAATTAGCGCCTATGGTTCAGATTGTTAACTTCAGGGCAATTTCAGACTGCTTGCGTATTTTGGGCTGCAAACTTTTCTGTAGGGGTCCACAATCTACCAAATCTGGACGCTGATGCTGCCTTTATCTGTGACTGAATTGTATTTGTTCCCTGAACCGATTTGGGGTCATGCAAGTTTTTCACAGGAACCTTCTTGTTTGAAGTCAGATAGACGCTCTCATACTTCGTATAGGTCATGTATAATTTCAGAGGTGATGTGGTCAAACGTAACATTTGGGAGAATGGATGTGTTTATGAAATCAGTTTCCAAACTAGTGTATCATAGTGAAAATAAAAATCTTGATGCTTTATTCAGCTATTGGTCATCATTGATTGTAGTACTTTGCAGTCTGTTCTCTTTCTGAAGAACTTTCATAAAATAGGTCAGTCAAGGGTGCTTTAATTATGTGCCCATAGTCTATCAGTTATTAGCTTCAATCCAGATGTGGCTTCTTGCTCACGGAGTGGGTTTTGCGCCCATATCCAACGAAAAGGCAAGTATGCAGGCTCTGTGTCTGCCTGGTAGCACGATGGCATCCCATGCCGATTACGGACAGTTTGTCTCTCCCTGGTGGAGAGATTTGGTACTGCGTAGTAAATGGAAGCCGGGAGTTTTAGCAGTTCTGAGGCTCTGTGGTCAGCATTTCAGACTCCTGGCTGCCTCTCTCCCTCTTGTCTGTTTTATCAACAAGCAGCCTGCTGTCTTCAGGACCAGCCATAATTCAGCCTGTCTCTCATTCTACCTCCCCCCTCCACGCCAGCCCTGGAGAAACTGAACCACCACTCCTGCTGCCATCAAGAATCTCACACACACACACCGCACTTTTTACAAGAGACGTGCATATGCTTGCATGCTCTTATGCATTGTAGCTGACCCTCGTGGGACGACGGCAGCACTGTCTCCAGGTCATTGTGGTCCACCTTCCCTCAGGGTTTATCTCCTCTTGGCGCATTCACGTACTGTATGGCAGTCCCCTCATGTCATTGTGTTCTTTAATTCATTTTCCAGTGGTGGAAGGGAGGGCGTGTGGCTTGAGATTAATCTCTGCCTCCGTCCCACTGTTATTGATTCTGAGAGCATTAAGGCCTCGCCGGCTCCGGATTCTGATCGGTATCTCACCTCCCCCACCCCGCTCAACTGAAAGAACATCAGCTCAGTTACCTAAAGTAGCACGTGATTACACTGTTGGTTTGAATGGAGGCCTGTTGTAAGCCTTAGGCTGCTGGCTGTGAAGTATAATGCCTAAGATGATGGCCTTGTAAATGTCAAAGTTGTATGGTCAATTTCTACTGCAGTTGTATTACAGAGCATGGTAATAGAACGAATGGATGGACCCATTACTTAAGTGCTTTTCCTGCCAGGCAAAGAATATTTGCTCTGTAAGTTGCATGGGATCTGATTCCTGTGTCAGTCCACAAATGAAATTCTCACTTTCTGTTGTGCATGTCCATTGGAAAGGCTGTCGTAAATACCAGCTTTGTGAAGCTCACAACATATTGATTTTGTTAAAACTGGTTTGGATCTGGATTGAATAAATTCTTTGATTTTTAGAGTTGAAGGTCAGTGGTGTTTTCTCATAACACGCACCCAAAGACTTTGTATGTTTGGAGTCTGAGCACGCCTGCTCCCTTGTTAATCTATTAGTCATCCTATTCAGTTCCCGTCTTGGGTAAGCCTGTCAAAGGGCTCTGACTTATGGCTCCGGTCCATTTTTTTCTTTCGCCATTTTTTAGGTTACCGACCGATAGACCATCAGCTATTGGGATGGTACCTCCAAAACCGCCTGTCGGATTTACTTCAAATTTGGTGTGGAGCTGCCTTGGGACCATGCCTCTGAAGTTTATTCGCAATTTTGAAAAATTTTTAATTTTTAGGTTTTTAACAAATTTTTTTTCGCATTAAATTTTCCCCATTTACTTACAACAGTGAAATCTTTCATAATCTTCACCGAAATCGCTGGCCGGATTTTCTTCAAATTTTGCATTGAGCTTTCTTGGGACAGGGTCTCTGAGGCTTGTTTGCAGTTTTCGAAAAATTTTGATGATTAGATTTTTAACGATTTTTTTTTCTAATTAAAATCTCCCTATTTACTTACAATGGTGAAATCTTTGGCAGGCCTCTTTTCTGAAACCACTGGCCAGATTTACTTCAAATTTGGTACGAAGCTTCCTTGGGACTGTGTCTCTGAAGATGTATCATATAAGATATATCTCTGAAGACGGGGCATCTTTGTCTTCAAAAGCAAATTTTCTAATTCTGTCTCCTCCAAGGTTTACAATCAGATTCTTTTGAAACTTAGTACAGGCATTCTATCGGACAGTACCTTCAAACTAATAGAGAGCTTGTTTTGAAGTTTTGATTTTAATGAATTTTTGACATTTTTAAATGGGACTTCATCATTGAAATTTCAAAGTCGACATCTATCTCCTCATACAAATATGATCCTGATTCTTTTGAAAATAGGCACAGACATCCTATGGGCCAGTCCTCAAACCAATAGTGTGTTTTTTTTTTTTTAATGAATTTTTGAAATTTATAAATGGGACTTTATAATGTTCATCATTTAATTTCAAAGTCTTTCTCTTATATTTACAAATCCACAGATTCTAAAAGAGGCATGAAAATGTTCTTATTTGAATTATTTGTAATGTGCCGGTGAGCTACAGGGCCATTGGTCCTATTTTTTAGTGTTTCACATATGTTTTCATAATCTTTGACACAGCTCCTCGAGTGAAATGAAATAATTTTGCCATTTTTGTCAACATCCTTCCCAGGAAAGCGTATCCCCTTAGACTTATTTTGAGCAGACCCTTGCCACTAATTTGCACACAAATTAATTTGAATCACCTCTGTAGATAAATGTAAATGTCGTCAAAGGTCAAGCTATTTTTCTGAACTACTGTTGATATTTTGTCCACCCAATTCGCCCCCAAATTAATTTGGAAATACCTGTGTAGTTGCTTATATCAATGTAGTTGAAGTTAAAGCCGGTTTTCAAGGGGTGCTGTTGATATTTTGTCCACCCCCAGAATGTTGGTCCAAATTTCTGGACTTCCCAGCTGCAACAGGAATCACAAGCTTCAGTTGCTGCTGGTGACCAGTGTAAAGTTGGAAAGTCTCAGTGGCTTGTCCCTGAATTTAACCAGTCCTGTAAAGATGGGGAGAGTGGTCTGAATCGAGGGAGGATGAGGTTCTCGTCTGATTCTGGTGTCTCGGGTTCGGACCTCTATTAGACAAGAAAAAATCCCTTTTTATGGCTACAGCTGAGATCATGACCTGAGCTGTAAGTGCCATTCAGACCTCACCTGACCTTTAACCCGACTGCGATTGGTCCATCAGACGCCTCCTGACCTTTAACCCTACTGCGATTGGTCCGTCAGTGACGCAGTCCATCAGCAGGCCCACACATCCTCCAGAAGCCCGCCCCCTTTGTCCGGTAAGCTGATCCTCATGCTTCCGAGGAGGAAACCTGAACGGCCAGGATGGGGGGGTCAAAGTTCAGGCCAATAATGTAAGAGAGATGTGTCCCGAAACTTGTCACCGGGGGTATCGTATGTCCATACTGTCAATTAAGGGCGTGGGCTGACTACCTTGCTGAAGACGTTCAAAGCTGTTAAAAAAAGTGTACAGATACAATCTGGGTTTTTGTCAGTAAAATTGCATTGGATCTGGCCTGAAAGGTAAAGTAACCTTGTGTGTGAGTACCGGTATGTTCTGCTAGTTAGCCGGGTAGCGCTATTGGCAGGCTACTTTAACAGTAGTGTCTGATACGATTCATAATGCTCTAATGGTCTCACTCTCATGGCCGTCCTCAGGGACTCTTCCTGAGTGCTGAAACGCGAGATTCTTCAACCCCACCCCCCACTCCCCACCACACACACACACCCTCCAAACCCCACGACCCACCTCCCACCCCTCCTCACTTCACACGCTCTCTGTGCTCCACACACAAACTGTTTCGGGGAGCTCTCCACTGCAGAGAGATGCTTCTAACTCTCATTATTTTCAGTCGACTGGATAAAGTGTGGATGCGCTGCCCGGGGGTGTGCTGTCACTCTCCCTGAGCTGTTCGCACTGCCGCAGCGGAGCCTCCCATTCTGCCACCTCACATTTTTCCTGCCGCAAATTTCCTCAGTCCTATCAGCACTATATTACAGCCAATACCTGTTAATCCTATAGGTATTATATACATATCCTGTACCAGTACTGCATAGCACACACTGCAAAAGCAAAAAACATCAATTGATTTAGTCCCGTGATGACAATAGAGGGCTTATTATTTGTCTCTCAAGCAGAAAATTCAGGACTCCTTGGTTCTTGTTTGTTTGACAGGTGTAATTTGCTTAATTCGTTGGGAAATCTTGAAATGTGTCAAACTTGTCTCACCTTGTCAGCAAAATTCATGCCTTATTAGCAAAAAAAGTGATGGAGATGATATTTTGAATATAAAAATGAAAATAAAACACTGTCAAGACGGTCTTATCTTTTTTATGTTTGCTATGCGAGGGACAAGGCGGCATTTCATCCATTTATACGGCTATTCAGAGCTGCAAAGTACAAAGGTCAGAGAGTAAAATCCAGCCATGGGTTAATTTCACCTATGAACTCAGCCCAGCTAATTTCACTCATTATTTTGAACTTCTGGCGGCAGAATTGCTCTAATTAGCAAATCCTGATGGTTGGAATGTAACACTATTCCTTGCAAACGCCCTTCTTTGGGCTTGCAGGGTGAATTGCAAGGCCATGCTGTTAATATTTCATGTTTCTATGCAACAAACTCATCTCTGCAGCGGTTTTGATGGCGGTTATGTGCTGCTAAGCAGTGAAAAGGGCCACGCCCTGGTTCCGTTAGCCGCCACTGAAGCGGCGTCTCTCCTCACACTGCGGAAATCCATCAGCCCTGTCCGAAGCGCTCTCAGTGGTGGGTAAATGTATAGGCTATTGACAGGCCCAGGAGGGTCAGCGAGGTCATTGTGAAGTAGCAGCCCTGGCAGGGGGAAGGGGGAGGGGCTAACACTGCGGGAAGATGGGAGATGGAGGAGGGGTGGGGTTTTTGCTCAAGAATCAAATTGGGGGGGGGGGGGTGATGGAGATGTGGAGGAGAGCGTGTAGAGACTGCACTGAGGAAGATGAGGGTGGAGAGTGGCCAGTGCAGGAAGATGAGGAAGGGGCGGGGCCTGTTGTGTGGATGATGCAGGGGGGTGGGGTCATGTTCGAGGAATACTTGAGTCAAAGTTGGGGGGGGTGTCAGCATATGGACTCTTGTGACCCCTGAGACCACGGTCAACCTGAACAATCGATAGTCAGCTGAGATGGGGGGGAGGGCTATAATATTCAAAGGAGGTAGGGAGTTTTAAATGATAACGATAGAACTGCATTCCCAGCTGTTCTACTTTTAGAGTCATAATAACTGGGCATGAAGCTAAACCTTAACTTAGACAAGCAAAAACAAAGCATTGCACTTTAGCACGTTTGCTCGAGGAAATACCGCATTGGCTGTTTCTCTTCAACAAGTATGATGCAAGCTGCACAGAATTATGCCTTACTGGGTTTCCTAGAAAATCCCATCTCAGATTGTATGGTGAATATAAGGTAAATACAGGCACTCGAAAAATGCAACAAACGCCGGTTCCAAACCCACATCAAGAGACTTTCAGCTACGCAGCAGAGCCAAAGACGTTGTCGCAATCAAGACCAGAGGCTGAGGCTACAGTCTGTGTACTGCGCAGTGGGTACACTGTAATAAACATCACCATCAAGATAATGAGGCGCTACACATTCTGGAGTTCTCAATTCACCGCCTGAACTCAAAATGCAAAGTTTGAAAACTAATATAACAAAGCGCAACTTAGCATAGTATAGGGCTATGTTGTTTAGCCATTGCCACAGGCCCAGTGCGGATCTGCACCAATGGAAGCATTGACAAAGCATGAGCCAGCGTCCCAGCTATTGTGGCTACAGTTCCTCATTTCTCCATTTTGATCCTGAAAACATTGCAGCTGGTAAGTTATTTCTCCAGCAAAGGAATGCAACATCTGCAAATGCCGCTCATGGTCTCCGTGGCGACATCACAGCTGTGGGCGATTGGTCATGTAACACAGATGAAGGTTGTCTAGGGTGGGGGGTGGGGGACAGTTTGTATGTGTATCCGACTAAGGCTGCAGCCATGAAGGGGTTAAATGTCTGACACACACACACGGTGAGGGAAGCATGAATGTGTGTGTGTGTGTGTGGGATGGGGGGGCAAGTGTATAAATAAATGACTGTCTGGAGTGTGAAAAATTCTGAAGGCGGCAGTGAGAACTACAGCCAGACGGGGTGTGTGCACGTGACGGAGAGAGAGAGAGAGAGAGAGAGAGAGAGGGAGCAGGGGGAGGGGGGATGGGGTTGAAGGAACGAAGCGTTCGCAATTTTCATTCAAACTGACATGGACTGCATGTCCTGGTTTGCACTCTCCTCCCTCCCTCTCTCTCCCCCTCTCCCTCTCTCCCTCCCTCTCTCCCCCTCACTCTCTCACTAACACACACACACACGCGCGCGCCAAACAGTCTGCAGTTAAGTTTACAGCAGCGCAGAGGAAGACGTCGGAGATGGACGAGAGAGAGAGAAACAGGAGGAAGAGAAGAATGGAGAGGTGAGAGTTTGAAAAAGGGGGTGAGGGGGGTCTGCCGGAGGGAGAGAAAGGGGGAGAGTTTGGACAGGCGACGGGGAGAGAAGAAGGGATGAAGGAGGGAGAGGAGGCAAACGGAAGGAGAAAAGCAGGGGTATGTAAGGCAAGGGAGCCGCGCATTAAGATGTACGGGAGACGCTACGGAGAGACGAAGGGAGAGAGGGAGGGAGGGAGGGAGAAAGCATTCATCCGAGGACCCCACACGCTAATCTCAGGCGAGTACTTTAATTGCCACGTATAGGAATCGCCGTGCGGATTTATAGCGGACGTGTACGTGAGCGCGCTCCAAGATCCATGGAAACTTGAGCGTTTGACCACGTCGCCGGGATGTAATGTGTTGGGTTTTGCTGAAAGGGGAAGTGTAGGTTAAACTATCTGGGATAATTATTATGCTGCAATGGTGCGAATGGTATGTTTCTCGGTGCTCAAATTCTTCCTGTAAAGTGTTGTGTTGAGATGCAATGTTTTGCGCGTGTGAGTGAGCATGTCTGTGTTTGAGACGGTGTTCAGTTTTGTGATGATGTCTGTCATAGGCTGGTATGCACATCACATATGCGCTGAAGTGCTTTTGCAGTTTGGCATCCTCGGTGACCCTGCCTGACTCCGTTCGGCTGCGAGCTCCGCGGGCGGAGAGAGGATATCGCAGGACGTAGCGCATTAATCAGCGCGCCACTGGCCGCAGGCCGCCAATACCGCCGTGTCTGTCGCTTTATTATTGATCCGAGCGGCAATTGGATTCAGGTATTGACCCAGTCTGAGGAGAGTAGCTGTAGACCCCCTTACCCAGACAGGGGGGAGAGGGGTGGGTCCTGGAGAGTGAAGGGGAGGCACCATTAATATTGGGACTGAGTGCTTCGTGGATAACCGTCTTTGACGCACCGGCGACGATCGCGAACGGACGTGAAGCACAGCACAGCGCTCTTTTCATGAGGACCTGCCGGTGCACATGTCGAAGCACGCCAGCATGCACACGTGTCCGAGCTCACTAGCGTCTGCGAGGAGGCCCATTAGGAGACAAGCTGACGCCTATACACACACACACACGTACGTACACTGTAGATATAAGTGCGCAAACACACGCACATGCACACTCGTACACTATAGAAGTTAGTGCACACACACAAACACACACACACTGTTATGTATTCGCACACAGAAATGTACTCTGCAGACATGAGGGCACACACTCACATATGCACACTGTAGATATGAGTGCATACACATGCACGGACACATATATATTTGCGCGCACACACTTACACACACACATTGTAAGTAGCACTGCTCTGCAGGGACTATGCCTGCCCTGAACCCACTCACTTAAGGGGTCATGGGTTCAAGTTCCATGTGGGGGAAGGGAGGTCACATGACTGTCTGCCTGTCAGTCAACAAAGCCCCCTCCCCAGCGAGTCCACTCATTTACCAAATGCTGCCGAGACCTGTCATGAGAGGAATTCTTCATGCGCTCATACTTTACCGTATAAACAAACACACAATCTAAATGTGCATTTAATGGTCACTCAGGCACAATGGCTTGCAAACAATGGCTAGTTTCTCTGGTTTCTCTGGCACTGGTGAAATGCTTTCATTTAAGATTCTTTACATATGATATAAAACATGTGCAAGGCATAAAGTTAATTGTGTCCAGGCTGGAAGTGTTTTTTTTTTTTTTCTTGCCAGACCAATGAGAATTTTTATAACCTGCATTACCTCACACACCACATGCTTTCTACTGGCAGAGCCTCTGTCTGTAAGAACGCCAGTGCCATAGGATTTCAATTCTCATCCGACCCATCCGGGTTTTCCGTTGGTCCGCGTGTCCGGGCATGCAGAACGGAAGGCCGTCGGGGGTTTGCAGTGCTTTGGGTCCCTCGTGATCCGAATCATCAGACCCGCATGCCTGCATTCCTGTGGAGAGCAGCGGCACTGCAACGTATACAGCCAACATCTGCAGCTCAGAGCCTGGGCCGCCGCATGTCTGTTTTTGTGCGTGTATTTGTGAATGTACACAAATGTTTGTGTGTCAGTGTTTGAGTGAGAGAGATCGAGAGTGCAGATGTGAGTTTGGACAGGTGTACGCGTGTTTGAGAGTGTGTATTTGTGTGTGTGTGAGAGAGAGAGAGAGAGAGAGAGAAGGGGCATGTGTTCAGTGTGTGTGTACATGTGCAAACATCCATATTCCATGCAACTGTGTGTGTGTGTGCGTTTGTGTGTTTATAATAGAGAGAATGTGCATGTGTTCAGTGTTTGGTGTATCTGCATGTGCAAATATCAATATTCCATGCGTCTGTGCGTCTGTGCGTCTGTGCGTGTGTGCATGTGTATGTGTGTGTTTGTATAAAGGGAGAATGCGCATGTGTTCAGTCACAGGTATGTTTGGTGTGTCTTTGAGTGCAGATATCCATGCTCCAGGTAACCCTATGTGTGGGAACTTTATTCACAGTGAGCGATCCTAGTTCAGCACGGATGTTTGTTTATGGGATTATAAAGGAGTTCGTCCCTCACAAGGCATCCATGCTCCTCAGCGCACGGGAACGCATGTAGGATGGACAGACGCACAGACAGGAAGGCTCGGCCAGACAGCCAGTCTTTCATAGGAAATGAGACCCAGTGACCTTTGCCATTCAGTCTGTCTGGAAAAGCAGAGCCTGGAATCGATCAACCCCCCCTCCCCTCCCCTTCTCCTCCTCAGATAGACTCCTTCCTCCTCTCCTCCTCCACTTCCCCCCTCTGTTTTCTCTCTCTCCTCCCTCCCTCCCTCTTTCTTTCTCTCTGTCTCTGAAAGGCAGCGACCCCCACGCCGTCCATCCCCTCCCCCCTTTGGTCAGATGACAGACCCCACAGAGTCTGCATTATCTGCCGCTCCGCGCTTCGCGAACTCTGTTTGTGTGTGTGTGTGTGATGTATGGCACCTGTGTCTGAATGCCCGTTCTATGTGTGACTGCAGCAAGCAAACAATTGTAGGGCAGGATGTCCGTGTGCGTGTGTGTGCGTTTATGTGTGCAGTGGTGGAAGCATTCAGGTGATCTTGTGTTGTTTAAAACTGTACACACACATAAGTCTCCCCCCTTTGTGAGATATTAGTGAAGCCAGCATTGGGTGTATGTTTGTATGAGTGTGCTTGTGTCCTACAATTTCAAATAATTTGGAAAATGACTGCCATGTGTGATAGTTTGTCAGTGGATGTTTGTGTGTGCATCAATGAGATTTCTCTACACGTTTGAGTGTTTGTGCGTGCTATTTTACTGTTAGTTTTCTGTATTGCTTGCGTCTACGCTCACGTGCTAACAATTCTTTCGCTTGATATTGTCTGTGTGCAAGAATGCAGAGCTCGTCCTCTGGGGTTGTGTTGCTGGTGTGTTGTTCTCAGTTGAGACACAGTGAACATTCAACGCTGTCGGTGAGTTTGTGTGGCAGAGAAACCATCGAACGTTGAGTGTACCCTGCCTCTCTAAGATGCGCCCCCTCGCCCTGCCCCCCCCCCCCCAAGCCCGCAGGCACCGCTGCCTTCGCGCCCCGCCGCTCGATCCCACGCTGTGGGGAAATGGCGGTGCTACGGCTAGGACAGAACACACCCGCTCTAATCTCCCACCGTGTCAGGGCGACCCAGAAAGAGGAGCCCCCCTCAGCTCTGATGGCTGCAGCCGAGTCCATTTACGTTACGATGATCTGCTCGAACAGATTTCAAATATGCTGCAAAAAACCGTGTGCACGGGCCAAATCCTAAAAATGGAGGACATATGTTTCGCAGCACAGCTGAAATTTGGAGGTTACTCGAGGTTATGTCAATGTCCCCACTGCGTGCATTTCAATACAGACAGAGCGGCAGTTTGGCCCGAGCCAAAATGGCTGAATGTGAGTCCTGATTTCCCTTAATTTCCCGCAAAATGCACTACCGTGTACAAGGTCCACGCGCAAGGTCCCAATTCACATTCATTGCTGTCGGTGGGTTTTTGCTCTGTTTTGACTTGCCGGACAATGAATGAAAACTGTGACTGTGAATGTTGCATCATATGTTGGCAAACACCAGCTCATTTCAACGGGTCACACAGCTCTGATTGTTGTCTTGGTAACTTGAGCCAACGGAGTGAAGGCAAGGACATTTTTACGCACACTGTTGTGAGATTGCTTTTTTACTCAGTAATGTAAATCTGACTGATCTGTTTGAGATTTAACTGATGATGCTGTATGTATTCTGGTGAAGTGACTGTCAGAGGCTCTCCCCTTAAAAAAACTGTTCGGAAAATTTGTATTTCAGTGAACGAAATCAATAAAAGTCACAGAAAAAGGTTTATTTCACTTGTTTACTCGTCTTATTGCTCTTTAATGACTTCTTTCTAACTATTTGCAACATCTTTGATCATGAAAATGATATTGAGCCACGGTTCTCAAAGCAGTAAACATTAAAATTGTTTTCTGTTTTCTTCATGCTGTCAGACTATTGATTCAACTAGGTCATAATTCCTGCTCATAATTATTGTCATGTAATCATATAAAGTTTTTCTTAGCATATTGTCTGTCATTCTGAGGACCAACAACATCAAAAAGATTGGTTTTCCTCTCTTCAATAGATAGCATTAAAATTTTGATTTTGCAAACACAGAACTAATAATTCAAACTCTTATCTGCAAAATGATCTAAATGCTCTTTCACTACAGGTGTAAATCACCAAACAAAGCAGCTAATCTCAAAAATAAATGATTAGATGTATCCAGTAAATGCATTCATATGATAGTTCAGCACACACCATGCTATCCCAACTATCATACCGTCCCTTTGATGCGCTGGTCTTCAATCGCTAACATCCTGCATCAATTTTCTGTCGACTTAGTAATCACATTAAGCTGATGAGATCTAAGCACTGCCACAAAATGCCAGAGGAGGGAAAGGATGCGATTGGATGGGGAATGGTGCTCTCTCATTGGTCAACAGGTAAGTCATCTGGCTTTGACACTGATGGTTTCCTGATTGTTTGATGTGTCTGGGACTTGGGGCAATGCACATGCAAACTGTAGTTCACGTAGTTCTGCAGTGACCCTAACTCACGCACAACAGCATGAGGTATGTATACCCGTGCACACATATGCACATTGACCACGTCAGATGTAATAAGTTGCGCTGTGTCTCTGTCTCTCTCCCTGCCAACCCAGTGTGGCCCATGCCTAAAACACCATAGAGAAAACTACTGGATGCCTCTTTATTCGCCTTCTTTTACTTGTAGTGCTATGGCTCAACTTATTACTAATGAACGCATATCGCTTGAATGAATATGTTTGTGCGTCACATCTATTTACACACCTGGAAATATATTGTCAGAATAAACTTAATTCGAGATCAGTACATTAATCAAGGGCCCAGTATATGGCACTGACTTGCTCAGCAATTGAATATATAACCTTTGTGTTACAAGCCCATAACTGTAGCGAGATGCTGCAGTCCCAGAGTAAGAGGGAATCTGTCAACTGTGATAACAGTCTGACAGACTTGCTGAGTCCTGCAGCAGTGGTACAGCATTTAATGTGGCTTCGGAGGCACCGCAAATGCTGACCACTAATGCGTACAGTCAGCGCATAAATAAAAAATATGGCACATTAGCATAAAGAAAACCCCCCAAAAATTTGAGTGACTCTCACCATGGCCACAAAAGCCAGGAAACAATACACAGAAAAATGCCATGCTTTCAGTGTGACAACAACACATTGTGTATGTTTGATGAACACAAACAAAACCCGCAACATTTTTTTTAAAAGACCGGGCACCATTGAAGATTATTTGTCACCATGTCTTTCATGTGGGAGCAAAAGACTTCATTGTTCTCACACAGTTTTCTGGAGTGCACGTGCTGCTGCTGTGATTAATGTTTTACGCACAGACGCGCACACTGGCACACACCTGCAGTGGAGTCAGGAGGACCTCAAGATAAAACACAGTGTAATGCAGTGCAAGGGAAGAGGACAGAATCTGACTCCACAGGTGAGTGATTAACCACCAGGTAAAAAAAGAGTGTGAGTGAGTGAGAGCAAGAAAGAGGGAGAGAGAGCGAGAGATTGAGTGCGTGGGAGCGAGGGAGAGAGAGAGAGAGAGAGAGTTTTAGTGCACTGTAACCTCAGTCAGTAGCAGTGATTAATTGTCTCAGTGTTCTTCCAGTGCAAAGGATCTGGGTACACAGTGTAATTTCAACAACCACCTGTCAGAGGATGCGCCTGTTTTTTTGTCCTTGAGATGATGGACCTAAAACTCACTGTTTCTTCTTCTTCTTCTTTGTGGGGTACACTGACTTTGAAGCGCTACTCCTCCAATATTACCCGGCATGTCGTCATGAAACTTAACAAGTGTATTCTACGTGTCAGTCCACCAGCATGAACTGAACCCGATTTTGCAGAAAGGGCGGAGGAGGCATGTACAGTTGTACGTCCACCCAGCATAAGCACTCACTAATTACACACCATCATCCTGAGGAGGTAGTTCACTTGAACTTGTTTTTTTACAGAGCCAGAATAATAGAGATGAACAAACACTAAAATAGACAGTGAGGATCTTGATGCAGTGCTTTGTGAACACTTCAAATGTGTTGTCCTCGAATATGCTGACTAGACTGCATTCCAGAGAGGGGCTTTCTTTTTGGGTGTCCCTGGCTTTTGCTGATCTTTGGATTATATGATTTTTTTGTTTTGTGAGGTCAACTAAATTAATATTGTTTTTCTAAAGCTATTGCAACCTGGGTTGACATTGGGGTTTTCTTCTTAAGTTTATTCCAAGAGTGAGTTTCCCAAAAAGCAGTTCGTCCATTCACAGTCAATGGTTCCAACTATTTAAGTTAGCATCTGTGCTTTTGGGAAACGCACCCTAGGTCTATCATTAAGCATACAATTTACAAACACAAATAATGATTAAGACAAACAGCAGTCAATCGTAGGATTGTGCTGCCTTATAAAGTATTGAATGATGGCTAAGGCTAGCCATTATAAGCAAAAATAGCCAATGAAAAAATTGCCCAAACTTGAGTGAGTAATTGCATTACTACGCCCCAGAGCCCCCCACAGCATAAAGCTGAGTTTTTATACGAAGTTATTAACCAAGTCAGCAGCCGCAATGTATCGCTAGTGGTCAACGACACACCGATAGAGGCTGCAGTACAATAGAACCGTCGCCACTGATTCTAAATCAGCGTCTGTTCATAGAGCACAATGGTTATTGTTGAACCTCCAGCTGGTTTAACTGATCTAGGAACGACGCATGCAGGACATCACCACTTTAAATCGCCATGAGCATGAGCGCAATCAATATTGATGACACATCGGAGGATCTCGGCGGCTTCCATCTAGCGTGCGTTCTGCTTAACCGAAGATGAGCGGACTTGGGATGCAAGCAGGGCGCAAGGTGCCACAGCGCGCAGTAAAAATAAAACTTGCCTGTTGCCCTAGAGACGCAGCTCGAAGCCGGAAGTGATTTCTACATTCGGGGGTCGCTGTGGTAATGTCTAATGATTAATTTGGAGAAATAAATCATTGCATATTTAAACCACTCCGTAAGTTTGTCACCTCATGGCAGTGCTACGGATGAACATTGACGATTATACACGTTTTAAAAACAATGACAATAGTTTGGTAATACATAGGTCCTTCATAGCAGGTGAAAAAGATGCTGAGGTAATGCAAGCTAGGTATGAGCGTTAGCGAGGGGGCTAGCGACTCGCGCGAGCTACGTATTTAGAATTTGCCGATGTTGTGGTTGAAAAAATGTTCATGTAGAGCTCGTGATGCTTTGTAGGAAACGCATTCGGCAAGCTCATAGTTGTTTGTTCCCCCTGGTAAATTTTGCTTGTTTCTATCGGTATTAACATTAGACAGACGTAGGAGAAAGGGCGTGTCTCGGAATTTATTGTGATTGTTGATCTCACGCATCTTACTTCATGCAACTCATTATTATTATTATTGTTATTGTTGTTGTAGGCTAGTAGTAGTTGGAGAATTGTTGCCAACTGTGAATGCGTCAAAAAATTGTTTAGACCGTGAATCACCTTCAACCAAACGTGCGTTTAATAAAAGGATTAACCAAAATATGTAAGTCGAAATAAATGGTTTTTGACCAGCATCATTTGATTCATTTGTCTGCATAGGCGGTCCTTGCTTTTTATTTAATTTTCTTGTGCAGCATCAATTCGTATTTTCTATGTCACCTACACAGTATGCTCTGCTATTAGCAATTTGTGTGCCAAGACGACAATTAATTTGAAGCATGTCATTTCCCGTGAAAAGTTGTCTCCACAACTCTGCAGCCGTGGAGCGTAGTGGAGCACGTTTAATAGTCTCACATTTGACTGCTGGGATGGTTCATTCAGGGAGTCATGCTGTCGTTCATGGACAATTCCATGCAAAACAAGGAGACAAACTTGCAAGACCACGTTTCAAAGGCTACAGCCGGACTTAAGATGCTCTGCCGGTGTACGCGTCGGAGTGATGTCCAAGCTACATATGGTTGGACATTCCAGATAGGAATGTTGGAATTGATTTGTTTAGCCCCATGCTTGGTCCTAAATTTTATTAGTAACAGAGTAGAAAATGTCGAGTAACCTGCCTTGTGTAGTGGGACACTTGCATCGAATTTGACTTTGAAAACAGTCCTGGACACCTGGTACAGTAGGGTACAAACTTTTGCCATCTTGTTTCCTGTTACAGTTCTAATGGGGTATGTCTTGATCTGACCCCATGAGTGGCAGTCGTACGTCACCGTTCAGGAACCAAGGGACTTCTGGATCCAGGCAGGTAAAGTCCCATTTTACATTCTCCTCTGTTATGGTGACCTTTGCCTGTCTCAATCCATTTCACGTCTCTGTCCACCTCTATATGCGAGTCGATCAGACTCACTTTGGCAACTGATTTTAAAACTTGGGGCCCATTTATTGTCATCCTCACCTTAAAATAAGAAAAGTGGGGAAAAAACAGGTCAGTCAATGAATTAAATCCTCTGAGTGTTTTGTGTTGCTGATTCAGTTGAGCTGCTTTTGTGGCATTTTTCAGTCTTCATCAAAAAGATTTTAAGTGTTAGGGCTGTGCTGAACCACTTTACCCAATGTACCTCTTACTCTGACTTAAGCTTTATCAACCCTTGGAGCACTGAAGTAAATTTTCAAAAAATTAGAAATTAAATTATCTTGTGCTGTTGAAAACCTATCATCGGCAATACAAGTTGCCACACGATAGGTTTTCAACAGCTTTGAATTTTGTATCTTACATCATTGAGCAATACTATTTGTATTTAGTGCTCTAAGGGTTAACACAAGTGCTCTATCAACCTCCCATGCCCCCAACCCATGTAATGGAGCAAAGTGAAGCGAGCATTATCCTTCATGAAGTCCAAATGGTTTTACCGACCAACCATTTATTACTGGTGGCTGAAGACATCCATTAAACAATTATAGTCATTTTCTATGCGGAATAATACCTTTTCATTTGGCCACATGGGCTGGTGATTGAAAGCACCAGGTACTTCAGCAATCGCCTACAACATTTGACGGATGTGAGGCACTCAGATCTCTGCTGCGTTCATCTTCTGCTCTATTCCTGAGATTATGAAATGGCCTCTCATGAAACAAAGTATGCCTTTGTGGCCTCTGGTTTCGCACTCCTTTGACCTCCTCCAGCTGGGCGGCTGTAGCTAAGCGGGACTGGGACTGGTTAGTACTTGGATTGGAGCCGCTTTGACATTGTGCTCGCAGCTGATTGGGTGCATGACCCGCTGTGTTCCCTTGCTGACCTGGCAACCTCAGATCTCTATGCTGAATTAAGCTGCGGCTGAACTTCCTGATTAAATAAAGGTAGTTACTTCATTATCCCTTCCCCTCCTAGCGCCAAATTATTGTCTCCGAGGAGGAAGAGGAGACTAGTTTTGCTCTATCAGTTGCATGGAACCAGAAGAGGAAACAGAATATGTCTTTGTTGCATTTTGTTCAAAAGAGTTTCAGAATATACCAATATGAAGCCAGTGCACTAATTTTTTCCAACTCTAGAGCTGTAGAATTGTAACACCGGTGGTTCAGTTACAAGTATTTACTGTAAACAGCATGAAAGGTAGCCTGCTGAATTTTGGGAAGGAAGTAACCAGATGCCTACCACAGTTGATTCTGCAGTTTATTCATTAATGTGTTTATCAACCATATCTTCTTAATCGTGCTATGTTGTAGTAAATATCATGCATAAAGGTGGGGCCCGAATGCATTACAAAGACTGTTTAGTTTCAAAAAGCACCATCAGACTCCAGCTTGATTGGCTGTGTATTATTCAAATAGGCAAGTTAATGAAGTTAGTAGCAAATGAAAATAATATGCCATTTAGAGCATCATAATGAAATTTGTAGTTCTGTTGATCCGTGTTGCATTTAAATAAGAGCAGCCTGGTTCTGAAAATTAAGCATACAGTGCTGTGAAAAAGTATTTATCCCCTTCCTGATTTGATGTCTTATTTTTTTGCATTTTTGTCACTCTTAAATGTTTCAGATCATCAAACAAATTTTAATATTAGACGAAGATAGTCCATGTAAATAGAAAATGCAGTTTTTAAATGGTGATTTCATTTATTAAGGAAAAAAGCTATCCAAACCTACCTGGCCCTATATGAAAAAGTAATTGCCCCCCTCCCCCTTTAAATCATGAATTAACTGTGATTAACCACATTTTTTAGGTCAATTTTACTAGCCACACCCAGGCCTGATTACTGCCAGACCTGTTGAATCAAGAAATCACTTAAATAGAACCTGTGTGGCAAAGTGAAGTAGGCTAAAAGATCTCAAAAAGCAACACATCATGCCATGATCTAAAAATGAAATTCAAGAACAGATGACAAACAAAGTCATTGAAATCTATCAGTCTGGAAAGGGTTACAAAGCCATTTCTAAGGCTTTGGGACTCCAGCGAATCACTGTGACAGCCATTATCCACAATTGGAGAAAACGTGGAACAGTGGTGAACCTTCCCAGGAGTGGCCAGCCTATCAAAATTACTCCCAAGAGCGCATCGATGTCTCATCCAGGAGGTTACAAAAGATCCTAGAACGACATCTAAAGAACTGCAGGCCACACTTGCCTCAGTTAAAGTCAGTGTTCATGATTCAACAATAAGAAAGAGACCGGGCAAAAATGGCATCCATTGGAAAGTTCCAAGGTGAAAACCACTGCTGACCAAAAATAATATTAAAGCTCGTCTCACATTTGCCAAAATACATCTTGATGATCCCTAAGACTTTTGGGAAAATATTCTGTGGACTGATGAGACAAAAGTTGAAATTTTTGAAAGGTGTGCGTCTCGTTACATCTGGCGTAAAACTAACACAGCATTTCATAAAAAGAACATCGTACCAACAGTCAAACCTGGTGGTGGTAGTGTGATGGTCTGGGGCTTCTTTGCTGCTTCAGGACCTGGACGACTTGTCATATTTGATGGAACCATGAATTCTGCTCTCTACCGGAAAATCCTGAAGGAGAATGTCCGACCATCAGTTCCTGACCTCAAACTCAAGTGCACTTGGATTATGCAGCAGGACAATGATCCAAAACACACCATCAAGTTCACCTCTGGCTTAAAAAAAAACAAAATGAAGGTTTTGGAGTGGCCTCGTCAAAGTCCGGACTTAAATCCGATGGAGATGCTGTGGCATGACCCTTCATTATTACCAGTTATTAGGTTTAGGGGGCAATTACTTTTTCACATAGGGCCAGGCAGGGTTGGACAGCTTTTTCCCCTCAATAAAGGAAATCATCATTTAAAAACTGCATTTTGTATTTACTCGGTTATCTTTGTTTAATATTAAAATTTGTTTGATGATCTGAAACATTTAAGTTGACAAATACGCAAAAAAATAAGAAATCAGGAAGGGGACAAATACTATTTCACGGCACTGTGTATCTTCTGCATGATTTTGTTCTTACTGCAAAAAATTCTCAGATGGGTGTTTTGTGAAATTTAAAGGGCTCATATTTCATATTGGTCTTTTTTACAATTTAAGACAATACTCTGGTGGTTGCAAAAATAGGTTATGAAGATCGTGCAAAAAAAATGGATATGTACAACCACGTATCCGAAAAAGATGGCACTGCATGGATAATGCAAGTAAAAAAAGAAAACAGTGATTTGAAAATCATTTATGATCTGTATTAAATTGAAAACAGCACAAGACAAAATAGTTAATTTTTTTACTTATAAACTTAATGTATTTTTTGAAAATGCAAGCCCATTCTGAAAGAAATGTCTGCAACACTTTTCAAAAATGTCGGCACTGGGGCGATACAAGACTCATGAATTGATGGAATGCTAAGAAAGGGTGTACTGGTATTGAACATGTAATGCTATTATGCTTGTGCATCAAAGGAACATCCACAAAAGACCCATTTGTTCACTAGTAATGAGAGATAGAGGCTCCCCACTTGACGAAAAGCTGTGTGTTTGAGTAATTCAGCAATTTAAGAGCAACCTAACAGTGCCCTCGGCAGTGCATAATATTATTAGAAGAAAATCTGTTGAAAAAGCTCCTTGGAGACGGAAATTGAAAATCAACACTGACGACCCATGATCATCAATCCCTCAGATGACACTGTACTGAAAACAGATGTACTTTAGTGGTGGCTGTAACCAAGTGGGCTGGGACTAATTTAGAAATTTATTCGTCAATGAGGGCTATTCGTCATTGCATCCACAAATGCAAGTATATACCGTATGCACCAAGTAACCCACATTTCAGAAGCATCCAGAAATGCTGCCGTCTTCTCTGGGCTTTATCTCATCTGAATGGACTCGTGAATACTGGCTACACTAGTACCCTTGTCGTACCAGTCGACCTCACGGATTTGTTATTGATTGTAATGGATGTTGTGTTTACCTGGCCAAAGAAGAAAAGAATCCTCCCGGTTGTTACCAACGGTAAGTTCAAAAACCTGCATCTATCCTGCTGTGGGGGTTTGCAAGTGTCCATGGCATAGGTAACGCAAACATTTCTGTCAGTACCACTGATGCTGAAGGGCAGACTGTATGTATTTTGGTGGAACACATGTAGTCTTCTAGGTAAAAACATTTTATGGACACGGGGCTTATTTCAACTGGACAACAGCACTCCACACTCTGCGGATTTCAACAGCGTCGAATCTAGGCTGTTAGACTGGGCTAACTGCTGTCCAGACCTTTCTCCCATTGAAAATACTGTACACAATGTTTTAAGAAGCACAAAATTCAACACTTCTGAGGAACTGGAGACAGATATCGAGGAAGAATGTGGGAAAAAAAGACATGCTCTGTTTGTGTACCGATTACTTGAGGTACTGTTGAAAGGAAAGATGGCATAAACAAATGAACATTTGTTTAAAAAAAAATAACAGGAAAAATCATTAAATATATTTTCTTTGCATTGTTTTTAGTTTAATACAGGTCAAGGATGTTTTCCAAATCACTGTTGTCTTTATTTGCATTGTCCCGACTTCTTTGGAAGTGGGGTTGTACAAGGTCAAGGAAAAAGTGTGATTTCCATGATATGGGACCTTTGAAGTTCCCTCCCCCTTTTCTCTCTGCATTAGATGGGTCTGAGGCCAATGGATGGAAGGGCTGACCCTGGGGAAAGTGAGCAGGAGTTAGAGGCAGAGCTGCAGGATCTGATTGGGCAGGGCAAGGCAAATGGTGGTGCAGGTGAGTGACTTCTTCATTTGTAGCCTGGGAATATTTGTGTCATGACTCTGCCATCAATTCACTGAGCAGTTCTGTACTGTACCCACAGGGCTAACTTGAATAGCTTGTTGATGCTCCTTGTTTGCATTCATTATGTCATACTTTTGTTTTTCATTTTGTTTTGATTTGTTTTTTGCATTGTTCAGACTGGGAGAAAACTGTGGGGGTTACAGATAGAGGTAGCAAGGCATGACGAGGACTTAACCCCCTCTCATGATGCTCGATCTCATGTGGCTCAAGAGTTAACCACCCAATGAGCTACGCCACACAAAAATCATTCATAGATGTGAAATAATCATTAGTTGATATTATGAAGTAGTTGCAGGCAGTATCTCCTCTTCAAGTCATTTGTTAGGCAGTGTCTCTCAGTAGACAGGAAGTGCAATAAATATTTATGATATTTAAACGGGGAATTAATTGATGCCCAATTATGTATAATTTGTCTGAAAGTATTGCTATATTTATTGTTTATGACTTTAATGGTGTTTTTTATACTGGATTGTTCAAAAAGTTTTATCTACATTCTTGTCTCAGACCCAGTCTCTGTGGTTAATATTGAGCGCGTGGCTAAATTTATGGGCTGTTCTGCTGAATTATATACCAGTGTGGCTGACTGGGGTGAAAATTGAAAAGTCCTTATAATGAAACGCTGCTGTTTTTTCATTGTAAACAGCCTCAGGAACACAGAGAAAAAAATTCTCCTCTTGGGTTTATAATGTCTTCTTTTGGTGAGCTCCTAAATTTGAACCCAAATTTAGGCTTGTTACATCCACTACATGTGCCTCCTCTCCTCTAGTACATGTACATTAGCCATTTATTCACTGCAATTATGTATTCTGTGGCTTTTTTTCTCTTTGTAGATGGGTTTTCATATAAGAGAAATGTGGATATTTATTAGAAACAAAGAAAAATTATGCAGTGTGGATTAGAAACCAAGGAACAATTTTCTTGAGAACATGAGTTTTAAAACCATCCATTTTCCAATTCTTGTGGAAAACTGAAAAAAAAAATCTTAAAATTAAGCCTGGTATCATAATGTCTCCCCTATGTAGTTTTCCTTACCTTCAAAGACAATTGATGAGCACAAGGTATGTGTATTTGTTTCAGGATTAAGGGAAACACTCCTTTTTATGTTGAGGATGCAGCATTTGTAAAAAAAAAAGTTCTAAGGTCCTAAAAATATATTTTTCAAGTATTGTTTTCATTTTCAAGATATGCTGTTAAAAATTATATGAAAAGAAATCTCTGTGCGTTATTTTTACACTTATGTTTTTTGTTTAAATATAATCTTGGGAATCAGTCTTGAGACAAGACAGTACAAGATCTCAAATTTTATACTTTTAATGGAACTATTACTTCTAAGTCAGATTTTCCTCTTGCCAGGACATTGTATGGTATCAACAGTTCATTTCTCAAGTTCAGTCAAGAGAATCTGTATTATCTTGTTCTGTCAGTCATTACTTTGAATGGTAGAGGACGTAACTTTACAGGACGTCACAATGCATAGATTACGTTTTGGCATCTAGCACGAAAGTGTTTCAACATTCCTATATATGGAGCTTGTATTGTAGTCAATAGGCTGTATACTGCATGAAAAAATGCGTCACAGCTATTGGTTCTAATCTACGCTGTTAGTGCTACTTACTTTTTAATGTTAGTGGAAGTAACTAAAAAAAAAACCTTAATCTGGCTATTGGGAATTGGGTTCCCAGAAAAAAAAAAATTACAAATTAAGGACCTGCGTAATTCTAGTCTGGGTTATTTTCCTTCCTTTCTTCATTTAAAGTCAATGTTTATCATTAATATCACCTAGGAATAAAATAGAAATACCTATCTTGCATAAGATTTTTAATTTGAGCGATATCACCAGTTACCACCAGTAGGAAAGCTAGTTTTTCTGATTATCAGCGTTTATAGGCAAATTACGAAATTATAAGCCATTCAGCATGTGGAAAACTACATTCTCTAAAAGCCTATGCCACATTTATTTTGATTTCAGTAGCAAACATTGTATAGATGGAGAATAAACGAATGCAAGGGTGTGGAAATTTGACGTAGACCGGCACATAATTTGGTAGAATGACCCTTAAAGTACTATAAAATTTAATTTTTTTTTTGATTGGAATAGTTTATTTTTGTGTACTAATGTAAAAATGTTTCATGTACATTCTTGTCTCAGCCCCGGTCTCGATGGTGGATATTGAGCACATGGCTGCTCTTTGTATGAAGGACCTGGATGATGATGAGGAGGAGGATGGGGGAGATGAAGAGACAAACCTGGAGAGTGATGCTGACCTCTTGGTAATTGCAGAAGCAAGGCAGTTAACATCTTCATCTGGTGAAAAACTAATCTTTAAATATTGACCTTGAGGGAGTAATGCAGTTTTGTGGATAAGATACGATTGGGGATGTACCTCAACTATGGAATAATGTGGGTAGAGAAAATATAATGCATTTATTTAAATGACATTTCATTACTCTTAGTCAATAGAAACTGTTTTAGAGAAAAACCAGGATATTTCTGGCTTGCGCACCTTCGCAACTAAATGGTGCCTCTGGGTATGATAGCTAAGGCTGAAGCCGTCGGCTTTGTCTCTAAACCAGGTTCTTCCGTCTGAAATATTGAATACAAGTCAATTTTTCTGTTGTTTCTTAACATTTTGCAGGTATCTTGGCTGCCTTGTTGCCTTTAATGTCACTTTTTTATGCTTTGTTTTGCATGATGCAAACTGCAGCAAGTAACCAAGAAATTGTATTTGTAGGCGGAGTTAAATGTTGTTCTGCAAGGAACAGAAGCAGAGAAGGCCCCACCTACCCAGCATTCGAACTCCACTGTTAGTGGTGGTGGCTGCTTGAAGTCCCGCCTCATGGAGAGGATTGACATGTACCAGACTGCCTTAGGAAATGCCAAGGCTGCTGGGGAGACGAGCAAAGCTCGGCGCTATGACAGAGGACTGAAGGTGGGGGGGGGGGGGGTGAAATTCGTGCTTATGCAGAATATTTACCTAATATCTCCTGAGTAAAACTGCTCAAGGGATTAATTATGGCAGAGACATGACACCAGACAGTGTGAAATCAAAACTTAGTTTGAGTAAGTTAGATGTGCCATCTCTTTTGTTGTCCTGAATTTTCTGGATTTTATTTGATTTTACAAGGCCTATTTGGCAAATTTTATGCCTTTTTTTTCTTCACTCATTTGTTGACAGTCCTTTCACTTTGTAGGTTGCTGTCAAATAGTCAGAATTACTCAGAATATTGCCCAAATTGAGTAACAACTCTGGAAGTGTAAGTGTCTGGTCTGGCCGCAAGAAATTCTTTTCTCCTCTGGCCCTGTGGTGTTGTGCTGCGTTTGTCCAAGCTTGCTTTTTTTCCGGCTTAAAAGTGTATCGGGTTTTGATCTCTGGACAGCTACCAAGGTATGAACATCCTTGAGTACGTGTGTTTACTGATCTGGCATACTTATACAATCAAGTGCAAAGAAAGAGCACAACATTAAATTAGCACAACATTTTGATCCAAGTTGGATCGAAACATTGTCCTAATTTGATAAATAAAAATTTTCTTGGTGGCTTGGAGTAAGTGTGCAGGCGTCCTTTCCTTTCTCTATTGATGCGTTTTATTTGACAGCCTTGCACCTACACGTGATGTGCGTATAACTGTGCGGAGGAATACCAGTCATCAGCACATTTATACAGAGACTGCATTGAAAATTTGTTTCCCTGCATCAATCAGTATAGGGGTGGGGAGGTTGGTGGATACCACATGTGTTCAGCAGATCAAGACACCCTCGAGCCCTATTTTTGACATACATCTATCATAGAATGTGTAATTTCACATTTACTTATTTGGCAGATTTGAAACAAGCACCTCATAGAATTTCATTTCACTTGGGGAACAAGCACCTGTAATGCTACAAATAGCTAAAGTTACTACTTGGAGCATGGTCAAGGCCTAAAAAAACTGCCAGATAAAGGCAAAAACAATTGTATTTTATAAATAGAAACATTTAATTGTGGCCAAAAAAGGTTGGCTTTTTGAAGTTTGTGGATATCAGCCAGTGAATCTGCTGTACTGGATTTGAGCTTGTTACAACATCAAAGGGGGAAGAATCAAAGCAAAAATGTTGGTGAGAGGGTGCAGAATAGGTGACTCTGATTGGCTTATTGGAATTGTCTGATTAACTAGCATCTAAGTACAACCCCAAAAAGTTTTGAGGCTGAGTAACATGGGACAAAAAACAGAATGTAGTGGTTTGAAATCATTTAAACTCTATATTTATTTAAATATAGATCAAAGTCAGCATGTCAGATGTTGATACTGTGAAATTTTATTGTTTTTTTTTTTAAGCATTTTTGCTCATTTTGAATTTGGTGGTATGTTTCAAAACAGTTAGAACAGGGGCATGTTTGCTATTGTGTTGCATCACCCCTGCTATCAACCACACTCTGTTTGGGAACTGAGGACACCAAAAGCTGTAGTTTTGAAAGCACAGTGTTTCCCCATTCTTGCCTGATGTAGAATTTTAGCTGCTCAACACTTCACAGCCTCCTTTGCCATGTTTTTTGTTTCATCATGCACCAAATATTTTCAGTGGGAGCCATGGTGTTGTACTATGTGTTGAAAGTGGTGTTTGGCATTATCTTGCTGAAACAAGCAAGACCTTCCTTGAAAAAGACACTTGAATAGCAATATGTATTGCTCCAAAACCAGTATATGTCATTCAGCATTAATTGTGTCTTTGCAGATGTGCAAGTTTTCCACTTCGCCTCATTCTATCTTAAATGAGCTCAGGCCCAGAGAAGGCGGCAGCATTTCTAGGTCTTATTTATCAATGGTTTAATCTTTGCATAGCAGAGTTTTAATTTGAGGTTGTAGATGCAGCGACAGTCAGTGTTCATTGAAAATGGTTAAGTGAAGTGTTCCTGAGCCCATGCAATTTCCACTACAGTATCTTGTCTGTTTTCAATGCAGTGCCCCCTAAGATCACGCCATTCCATATTGGTTTTTGGTCTTGTCCTTGGTACACAGAGATTTCTGGGGATTCTTTGAATCTTTTAATGATATAATGTACTGTAAGGGATGAAGTCCCCAAAATCTTTGCGATTTTATGTTGAGAAACGTTATGTTGAGCTATTTGCCCATGCAGACTTTCAGAGAGTTGAAGCCCTCACCATCTTTACTTCTGAAAGACTTTTTTTACCCAATCATTTCACTGACTTGTCGCCAATTAACCTAGTTAGCTGTGAGATGTTCTGCCAGGTATATTTGTATCTTCCCGACAACGATAGTCGGGAGATACTGTGGTTTAGTTCCGGGGCCGCCGCCGCCGCAGAGATTTTATGTTTCGGGCTCTGGAAGCCACAATTATTACAGGAATGTTTTCAAATTTTACACAGGCGAAGATATATATATGACAATGCTCAAAACAGATTTTCGTCAATTTCGGACATCCAACATGGGTGCCGGTGGCCATTTTGTCTGAAATGTTTTATGTTCCGGGCTCTGGAAGCCACAATTATTAGAGGAATGTTTTCAAATTTTACACAGGCGAAGATATATATATATATATATATATATATATATATATATGACAATGCTCAAAACAGATTTTCGTCAATTTCGGACGTCAAATATGGCTGCCGGTGGCCATTTTGTCTGAAATGTTTTATGTTCCGGGCTCTGGAAGCCACAATTATTACAGGATTTTTTTTCCAATTTTACACAGGCGAAGATATATATATGACAATGCTCAAGATCGATTTTCATCAATTTCACACGTCCAGTATGGCTGCCAGTGGCAATTTTGTTCGAAATTTGGGGATCGGGGAGATACACGACTCGGTCCCTATGGCAACCGAGTTATCTAGAATCATGCAAATTTTCCAGTCTTTTGTTGCCCTTGTCCCAACTTTTTAAAATGTGCTGCAGGCATCAGATTGAAAATGAGAAGATATTTTTCGGAAGAATGAAGAATAAATTTTTGCAGTTTCAACATTTGATATGTTGTCTTAATACTATCTCAAGTAAACATAGGGTTTAAGTGATTGGCAAATCATTGTATTCTGTTTTCATTTACATTTTACACAGCATCCTAACTTTTTTTTGGAGATGGGGTTGTATAGGAAGGGGCAGCACTTTTTACAGCTCATTGATGTTGCATGAATGATGAATTTACTAAACTTGTTTTCCAGTG
This sequence comes from Gymnothorax javanicus, assembly GCA_029692085.1. Lineage (NCBI taxonomy): Eukaryota > Metazoa > Chordata > Actinopteri > Anguilliformes > Muraenidae > Gymnothorax > Gymnothorax javanicus. Next base: position 47,953,872 of record CM056206.1, on the reverse strand, counting down.
TCAGTCTCTTTTTGCCTTCCACAGACTCTTCAAACCATGTTAGCATCAGTGAATATGGGAAAGTCAGTCAATGAGGATGAAATTCCGCCCCCTGTTGCCACCGGCAACAGACCCACATCTGCCCATCAGGCAGTTGAGCCAATCAGAGAACGGGAGTGTGAGTTTGTGCACTCCAGCAGTGAGAGTCTGAGACAGAGAACTCCACCTACTCCACCAAAACTCCACCCTCCAGCATCGCTGCTAAGAAGTTCTATCACCAACTCACCTGTTTTAACAATCAGCCACAAACAACAGGATGGTCAGTACTCAGGTAATTTACGCTTGTAAAGATGTACGAGTGAAGACAGAGACCCACATGCACACCTACACACACACAAACTGTCACACGCACGCGCGCGCACACACACACACACACACACACATATCCTGGTACTTCTATCCTTGTGAGGACATTACATTGACTACCATTTATTCTTTGTGTGTCTCTACGGCCTTTCCCTAATCTTAACAATCAGCAATGTATGCCAAACCCAAACCCTTACCCTAACCTATACCTATCCTTTATTCTAAGCTTACCCCTGACATTAACTAATATGTTACAGTTTGCCTTTGTAGTTGTGAGAATGGGCGAAAATGTCCTCCCAATAATGTCCCCTCTCTCAAGGAAAAAAGTTTTTCTAGTCCTCACTTTGTAGCAAGTACAAGAACACACATTCATGTACATTTGCTTGCTAAACCTGTCTAAATAATTTTAATCAATTTTTAAATATAGTAAAAACTTATTCAATTTAGTGTTTTCGTAAAAGATCTGATGAAGTGATTACTTGTACAAAAAGGGGTGCTTGAGATAGCAGCATGATGCACAATGACAAAAACTGGTTAGTAAAACCTTGTTTATGAAACAGAAGTAGTTCAGTTGCAGTAGTGTGAGAGATGCATCCCCATTATGCAGAGTGAATGTCATTAGACTTATATGACACCATCAATGTTGCATCATAAATATGTCATCCCATCACACCTATTTGCATATATTGTTTCATGTGACTCCATTTGTGTTGCTTCAATGCACACATACCATAAAGCACTGTGTTAGTTATTTATAACGCGGAAAATGACAGGGCTTACCAGTGGTCATAACTACTGACAGAATGTGCCAACTGTCAGCCTATACACTGCACTCATTACTACTGACTGGATATTCTAACTGACAGCCTTTTCCTCCTGTTCATAACTACTGACAGAATGTGTTCACAGCCTTTTACTGTGCTCCTGACCACTGACAGGATGCGCAAACTGACAGTCCTCCCCCTGTGCTCATAAACCCTTTCAGGATATAAAAACTGCCGGCCCTTTTCCCCATGCTTATTGACACTGATGATGTGCTAACGGACAGCCATTTCCCTGTCCACATAGCCAGTGATTATGAGCCAGTCTTGGTGTTTCGATTGAGCCAGTGTAGAAGCTAACCTGAATATTTCTAAATGTAACCTGGGGGTGTTCGGCTAATTCAGATTCATTGTTCACCCTGAAATACAAATTGCCAAACATTTGAAATCTTTTAGTTATCGATCGCAGATCAGACGGTGGTCCTCGAGGTGTGGAGAATAAATGCTCTCATTAGATTTAGCGCATTATAGTTTCCTATTACCGCGCAGATGATAATATGATGAGTTTGAGAGTGATCTATGGTGCTGATAGACCGTGGGCAGTGGAGCAGAGCTGATGACAAGTGTGATGGTTTCTGAGAGAAAATTTTCCGTTTTCGTGTGTGTGTGCGCGTGTGTGTGTGTGTGTGTGTGTGTGCTTGTATGTGTCTGTGTGCGTACATACATGTGCTTGTGTGTGTGTGTGTGTGTGTGTGTACCTGTGTGCTTGTATGTGTCTCTGTGTGTACATACATGTGCTTGTGGTGTGGGTGGGTGTGTGTGTGTGTGTGTGTCTATGCGTGCTTGTATGTGTCTGTGTGCGTACGTGCATGTGCTTGTGGTGTGTGTGTGTGTGTGTGTGTGTGTGTGTTTGTGTGCTTGTATGTGTGAGTGTGTACACATGCATGTGCTTGTGGTGTGTGTGTGTGTTTGTGGGCTTGTGTGGGTGCACATGAAGTCATGTATCCGTGTTTATGTGTGTGTTTGTATGTATCCGTGTGCGTACGTGCATGCGCATGCTCGTGGTGTGTGTGTGTGTGTGTATTGTTTTTAGTATATATCTGTGCATATTTGCATATTTTTACAGTCACAAAGGACCTGGTGCTGGCCAGGCAGAGGGAGTATAAAGTGGCAGCTGTCCAAGCCAAGCAGTGTGGAGACTTAGAGGCAGCAAAACGCCACTACCTGATTGCCAAGGTACAGCTAGCCTGTAAAACCAGTGAATAACACACTGAGAGGGTCGCCAGAGTCACCTGTGTCAAGATTTGGGTCACTGCTGTAAATTCTCTTGGCTCTTTGGACAAATGCTGTCACTGCACACTGTAACGGGCTGCTGAGGCCGAGATGCTATCTCAACTGATGGATTGTTTGTGTAGTACGCAGCATAATAGACTTACTAATGAAGGTCATAAGTCAAGTTAATGGCTTCCTCTGTCTCTGTCGCTCTCTCCTTCGGCCTCTTTGCGTTCTTCTCTCTCTCTCTCTTCCTCTCCTTTTCTCTCTTGCGCTCTCAGAAATTACAGTCAGGGGTGGAGGCATTTGATAGAGGGAACACGGTGGACATTAGCGACCTACCTCCCCCTCCTGGTGAGTCCTTGTAAATGCACTATGTGCCTCTCCATCTTTTCATTTCCTTGATTGAGGTTTCATGTCTTAACGATTCAGTGGGATTATGCAGAGTTTACCTTCGTAGCTTCAAGTTCAGCCTCACCTTTCTTTAGTAGAGCTTGTGTGAGCACACTGTGGTGTAATTGCATTAAAGCTGAAAGATAAGTCTTTAGCATGTTGCTGCAAGAATGTCACCGGACCCTGCTTTGAAAGCACAGGTTTAAAATCAGCTCATTAAGTCTTTTGCTAGGAGGCTGAGTTTAGGCCTACTCCCGTACCTTTATAAAACAGCACTATGAGCCCAGCGCTTAAGCAGCCAACCCCTAGGAGTTTTTAGAAAACGTCTGCGTCTGTTTAAATCATGTCTTTTGAAGACCAACACTGCTAAGTGCTGAGACTGTCTCTGGCAAAAAGGGCAGCTCTTTTGATGTTGCTGAAGCCGAGTCTTGTATGCGCACAGAAAGAATTAGAGAGACTGTTAGGCGGGAGGTGTGCAGCTAGGCTAACGAGCGGCACGCTAATGAGCCTTTTCTCATTACCTCTGCTCTGTTTGACATCTTTTTATCTCTGTTTTAACTCCCTTGCTTTGCAGGCGAAGCGGTGATGGGTGCGCAGACTGCCACCCAGCCTGCTGTATCACTGTGTGCAGTGCCACCTGCAGTCAGCTCTGGTAATTGCATCATTTGAGCAGCAGTGTGTGTGTGTGTGAATCAGATGTATAGCGAGCTCCATGATTCAATCGGTTGTGACGCATTTTTGGTATTTTGGTTCTACGGCCAAGTCAATCACTGGATCTGGATCCAATTGGACACACATTTTAGATGCTGAAGTGGTGACTGGAGGGAAAAAGTCCCTGAAATGAGCAGGGACTGAAGATGGCCGCAGTACAGGCCTGGCAGAGCATCATTATGGAAGATGCCCAGTGTCTGGTGATGTCTGTGCATCACTGACTTCAAGCAGTTATTGCATGCTAAGGTTATGCAACCAAGTATTAAAAAGATTACATTATTCTACATCACGTTAAACTGCCCAATATATTTTGAAGCTCCCAAAAATGGGGGGACTATGTACAAAATGAGCCGGATTTGCTAAACGGTTTGTCCGATATAGATGAAAACGCTTCAACCTCATTGTCATTGTATCCTTCCAACCTCAGACTGCTGAAGTACAGACCCAAAATGGAAAATGTTTCACGGCCCAATGAATTATGGTGCTCACTGTGAATTTGGGTGTTGGCTCAGATTTATATGTGGTGTGGACTGTATGAGTGAGTCCTGATGCCCACACACTGGCTGTTGCAGCCCCTCGTAGTGTGGCAGAGGCCCTGCAGCAGAGGATGCAGAGATACAGGGCAGCTGCGGAAGACGCCAAGAGCAAAGGGGATGACCGCAAGGCCCGCATGCACCTGCGTATCACCAAGGTAACCCCTGACTGCATGCACATGTGCATCACCAAGGTAACCCCTGACCGCATGCACACGTGCATCACCAAGGTAACCCCTGACCTTAAAGGGTTATGTTCCAACTCTGACTCCCAACTCTGGCTGCCGTACAATTTGTCCTTAACATTCAGAATTTAAAGCAAGAGCATTTATTTCTTCACAAACTGCTGGATAAGTTCACTGATCACCAACACTGGGGGAATTTGTGGAAAATGTGTGCTTGGGTTTAGTTGAAAGTCGTAGCTGAGGACGAACCCTCACTGAATACGGAACAACATGAGTCATGGAGTCTTGACTCACATCTTTGCATTTCAGGAGACGGGGTTTTTGTTCCCAAGATAGGTTTTGACAAAATGCCGCTTGTTTAAGCCGAGCTGGAAATGTTCATTGTGGCTGGTGACAGTAACACACACATTTGAAGCACTGCGCAATAAACTCTTTGAACACTGACTCTTGAGCTGTCAGCTGAGCAGCCATTTCCTGCTCTTTATTCTTTTCTGTAGCTTTCTTTCATCATCCCTCTTTCTTTGTCTCATACTTTCATTGACCTTCCTGCTTTTCTTCACCTCTATTTTTTAAACAAATTGCTCTGTGAATGTTTTCTTCTTTCCTTTATTCTCTATTCATCTTGCTCACAGTCTCTCTCTCTCTGTCTCTCTCTCTCTCTCTCTCGCTCTTTCACAGCAATACCAAGATGCCATTCGGTCCCATAAAGCTGGAAGGCCAGTCAATCTGTCTGAGCTTCCTGTGCCTCCTGGTAAATTTCCTTTTTCTGTATGTTGGTCTATCTGTCTGTTCGTTTGTTTAAATCAGTGTGTGCACATCAGCACTCGTATCTGTTTGCCAACCTGTTGTGACGTCACTGTATTCTCAGGATGCCCGCCTCCTGTGGGGTCAGAGGGCATGGAACAGAACTTTGTCGGCATCGTAGATGCTGCTGCAAAGCTGGCCAATCGGGCTACTGAGGATGAAGAGTGGGAGGAGCAAGTGGAGGAAGTGCCAAAGGTATGGGATGCTGCGTGCGTGCGTGCGTGCGCGTGTTTCCTTTGCATGTCTCGAGAACTGTTTGTCTGATTTACTTTGCACTTGGTGGCTTTATTGCTGAGGACCCAAGGACGTGCAGTGTCAATTTGGTGTGATTTGAAAACACCACAAGTTCAAAACAAATACATGCATTGTAAATAAACAAGCAAATAAGCTCTGTGAAGCAGAATGGGCGGGGCTTAGGGCTCTGCAGACTGACTCAAACGTATGGTCAGGTACGTCCGCTGCATGCATTTACAGGCTGTCGCTCATAGTCTGTGCGTTTTGAACCAGACTGCGCTATTTCTGTGAAAATCTTGGATGAGGGAGGTGTGCATTCAGTTGCATTCAAATACTTGTTTACAATTTATTATGCAGGTAGCTGGCAACTGTGCCTCCCCCCCTGTTGTGGCTGGGCTGTTGTTTTCTCACGGACTCTCAGTAAGGGTGTTGATGCTGTGTGCTGTGTATAATCCTGTGTCTTATGAAACACAGTGTGTTATCGCGGTTACTTTCTCGTGTGACACCATGCCCTCCTCCTCCAAAAGCCACCAGTCAGCCGGGCTTCCCAACGCGCCGCAAAAACTTCAGCTCCTTCCTCCCCAAATCTGAGGGCCCCCGGCTCCCCCAGGACCGCCAGCCAACGGTCCAAACTGGGGCTGGAAGGTGAGTGTGTGTGCTCTCTCTGATCTGTGTCCCTCTTGTAAAAGTGCTCGCTTAGTTCATCTTCATACTTTGCAAGCTGCGTGTTGTTTTGTTTTGGATTTATTCAACCCTCAGGGCCCGATTTAGTGAACCATTTAGCACACAAAAAACTGAGGGGTCTGAGGGTACAAAAAGACTAAGGCAGCATGTGATTGGTTTAGGTAATCAATTTGCTCCAATCACGTGTCATGTTGTTGGAAATGTGTTGAACGTTTTGACAAATGCGCTAAGATAAGGTATGATAAGATATCCTCTCTTATGGCTTCCCTTCCATGGACTTTTGACCTTTATCTGTCATGTCGATTGATGTTGACATGACACTGCTGCGCCCTGTGCTCTAACGGTTCTGAGGCTGCATTTCGATTGGTTGTCCAGCTCAGCAGCAGCAGCAGCAGCTGCTTCCTGTCGGCCCGGCGGCAGCAGTTCGTGAGGGCCGCCCTGCGCTCCAAGCAGCTGAACGACATGCAGGGAGCCGCCCTGCACCTCCGCCACGCCAAGGGCCTGGATCAGATGATCGCCGCCGCTAAGGCTGGGCAGCCCGTCGACATCAGCAAGGTGAGGCGGGTGTGAGTGGGCCAATTTTCCGCTTTAATTCCCACCTCCGTCAGAGGCAGCGAGGGGAATACTTCAGCAGACTGGGACGTGCGTGACCTGTGCAGTCAGGAGACTGTCTGAGCAGCATTAATGTAGTGCAGGGAGACGGCGGGAAGGAATAAATTATGGGATGGTATCTTTTTGGCCGCTGAGATTGTGCTTCTCCCTGAAGCTCCCCAGGCTATTTCTCTCTGTCCACGTTTATTTTCTCATTCCCCCTCTCTTTCTCGCCCTTCGTTTTTACACTCTCTGTGGAACTCTTCCCTCTACACTATCACAGCTTGTGGGAAAATCTTAATTGAAAATCTGGTTCCATATTTCAATTAATAATTGGGAAAAGGATTTATTCTCTTCTTTCTAAAATATTTCATAAGCTTGGCTCGTCCGTATATTTATCTTGTTTTTACTCTCTATCTCTTTTACTGTTTCTTCCTCCCTCTCTCCTTTGCTCTCTCACTCTATTTCTCTTTCTCTCTCTCTCTGTCGATCCCCACAGGTCCCCAGTGCCCCAGTAGCAGAAGATGGCTATTCCCTTTCGCAGTCCTGCGACACAGCTGTGTCACCCCACAGCTCTGAGCAGTACAGCCAGCTGATGGAGCTCCTGCGACTGCAGCATGAGGTCCCACTGATTTCAGTCACCCCACTGTCACCTGATTTTACACTTCTGTCTGCCAACTGTCACCCCACTTTAACCTGCTCTTAGCCTTCTGTTTACCCACTGTCACCCCACTTTAACCTGCTCTAGAATACTGTCTACCAACTGTTAACCCACTTTAACCTGCTCTAGAATTCTGTCTACCCACTGTCACCCCACTTTAACCTGCTCTAGAATACTGTCTACCCACTGTCGCCCCATTTTAACCTGCTCTAGAATACTGTCTACCCACTGTCGCCCCACTTTAACCTGCTCTAGAATACTGTCTACCCACTGTCACCCCACTTTAACCTGCTCTAGAACACTGTCTACCAACTGTCGCCCCATTTTAACCTGCTCTAGAATACTGTCTACCAACTGTCACCCCACTTTAACCTGCTCTAGAATACTGTCTACCCACTGTCACCCCACTTTAACCTGCTCTAGAATACTGTCTACCCACTGTCACCCCATTTTAACCTGCTCTAGAATACTGTCTGCCCACTGTCACCCCACTTTAACCTGCTCTAGAATACTGTCTACCCACTGTCGCCCCATCTTAACCTGCTCTAGAATACTGTCTACCAACTGTTAACCCACTTTAACCTGCTCTAGAATTCTGTCTACCCACTGTCACCCCACTTTAACCTGCTCTTAGCCTTTTGTTTACCCCACTGTCTCCCTGCTTTTAGCTTACTGTCTCCCTTCTGTCACCCCACTTTAATCTGCTCTTAGAATACTGTCTACCTACTGTCACTCCCACAGCCATTTGCTCAGGCTCCCAAATCAACACCGCACTATTATTATTCTTATGCTTGCTCTGCTATTGCAAACACATAATTATTATTACACATAATACAAGCCTCCTACCCAACTGAAATCTGAACCCCAGTCCCCTCTGATATGAATAGTTTCCATGGTGATGCATAGACCACAACGTCCCGTGTTAATCTCTTTTGTCGCTCCCTTTTCTGCCTGTCTGCGAAATGGGGCGCCGGTGTTTGATATGTAAATTGGGCTCGCGGATTTCGCGAGAGCCCCGTTCCCCTTGCGGCATCTTGGGAATTAATTTAGGTTTTCGGCTCTTCGCTTCCAAAAGCGTGCAGTTGGAGTTGCATTTGCATGTACTAATGTGAACTCTCATCTGCCTGCCTCCAATTATTCTCACCAGTTCCTCCTGAGTCCTCCCGATGCTCCTCTGATGTAGCCATTTTTACCTCCCTTTTGATAGCTACCCATTCAGGACGTCTCACCACTCACAGCGTTTTCCCCTTTATCTCCACAGAAGTGTCTTGGCTTCTCCCAGCAGTTCACACACATGGGCAATGTTGCCGAGACCATCAAGTAAGTGCTTGCCAAACCAGTGTTTATTAGTACAGTTCAGTCGACGAGATCCCTTCTAAATAGTACTTTGCAGTATTAGCGATTTGATGCATTATAGCTTGACGTCAAGGCTCTGACCCTCTAGCGCTCCGCGGCCTGTTTAGCTTGAGGAGAACAGAGCAGGAAGTGCCAAGATCCCCTTCCCTAGAGAAATATTCAGATCCAGCAGGCAGGTACTGGGGTAGAATTGGGATGTTAACTGGCAGTAAGCAAGTGCGATGCAGCAGCAGGCAGTGTTACTCACAGCAGCAAAGAGTGACGCAGCGCAGCAGCAGGCAGAGCAGGAGAGTATTTTATAAGGCTTGCCTACAGAGACAGAGGGGAAGAGCATTGGCAAATATGCACTCAAGTATTCATGAAATTTAGGGCATGTCTCCAGTTGGCTGCCTGAATTGGCTCCACAAGCTAAGCCCCATTAAACAACTGGGGTATAGTAGATGTTCCAGTCCCCTAGTGGTGACTTGGATGTACAGCAATCTCTTTCTTGATAGGAATGCCAGCGTCATACTGAATGCTTGTAAGTAAATATCAGGATAGTGTAGGCATTAAGTAACTTTAATGATTTTCCATGCAGTCCACTTATCCATTGCAATATGTGGCAAAGCAATGTACCGTAGGAATGTCATTTAAAGGTAAAAACCATTGAGCTATAAACAAAGTTCCTTAACAGTAATGCTACTGTACTGCTTCTACTGTTGCAAATGAATTGCTCATTCTCTGTTGACTGAGTCTTTCTTTGATCCAGTGTTCGTGCCCCAGTTTCCGATCTGTACTGCATAATGTAATTTGCAGACTTGAAATTGAAAAGAAATTTGGTTTCAGCATGGAATGCCACAATGCACCTGCAACCCAGCTGGAATTGGACAGGCCCCTGTTAATCAGTTTGGCTTCTTGCATGTTATTTTGTAAGTTTTCTTTGAAGCTGTTGCCTGACTGCGCACAGGTTTGAGAAGCTGGCGGAGGAGTGTATGAACAACATCGAGATGCTGCGACTGGCCCACAGCAAGGGCTACCCCGTCCCCAAGTTCCACACAGAGGAGCGCACCTTCAGCAGTGTCAAGTATGCTGCACCCCTGAGACATTCCCAAAATGCCCTTTTACCCAGGGGCTTGGTGATTCAGTGGTTCTGATTCATTTCAGTTAACCCTTAGAGTGCTAAATGCAACTATTACTCAGTGATATGAGATATCAAAATCAAAGCTGTTGAAAACCTATCATGTGGCGACTTGTTTAAAAGAGCTCCCACAGGGGAGCTCTTGTAAATAAGTCGCCATATGATAGGTTTTCAACAGCACAAGATGACTAAATTTATGTTTTTTACATTTATTTCAGTGCTCTAAGGGCTAATATGCAACAAAACATTTTTGTACCTACTGCAAATCATATCAAGTCACCTGTATTTCATTTATTCAGTGTGCAAACTCTGTATTGATTCAGTCATTTTCAGTCACTTCAGACTCTTTTCAAGGATTCGCGTATTATTGCAGTGATTGACATTTAGTTCAGACGCTGTATCGCACCGGTGAATGCGAGCTAGTTTACTCACAACACTCCGGTGGTATTGAATCAATAGAGATGTGGCAATTATTATTGATTCAGTTCTTCAAATGTAACTCCATTCAGTTTGTTCACATAAGCACGTCAGATCAGTAATCATCAGCCAGTCTACCCACTCAGAATCACTCATGACTGAAGACCTTAAGATTTGATTTTATGAGTGCACTGTTAATGGACTTGGGAGTTTTGATGCTGAAGCCCCCTAGTGGTGAAATACATACACAGCAATCCTTTTGTGTGACATACCACAACCTGGCAGAATTTATTTTGTTCAAGTAATTTTGTAGTGTTGCCTTATTATTTCTTACTTACTCCAGGTCTGTTGGTTATAAAAGCTGACTGGTATGTTTTCTCTACTGATAGCGAGGCTATCTGCTATACGTTCACCATGAAGGAATTTAATATTTCTCTTATTAATTGTCCCTGGTGTACAGGATTTTTCCCGACCTGACCAACAGTGACATGATATTGACTATAGTCAAGGGCATCAACCTACCTGCCCCTTCAGGTACCTCTGTCTCTGGCTTACAGCCTGCTGGTCTTTCCATCAGAATAGCGTGTCTATTCATATTTGCTGAATGCCTGAGTTAGCTGAAAGGTTACCAAATTAGTTCCTCAATCATTGGTTATAGTATTAAATTTGCTAGTGCTAAAAGTTTCTGAATGTTATGAACGGTCTTGGTATATCAGGCCCAAGTTGTGAAGTGTGTGTGTGTGTGTGTGTGTGTGTGTGTGTGTGTGTGTGTGTATGTGTGTGTGTTTTTCCTTGTTCAGGTGTTTCCCCGAAGGCTATGGACACCAGTGTGTGTTTTGAGTTTCCATTTCCCAGCTCGGTAAGACGCCCACACACACACACACACACACACACTCTCTTGCTCAAAGGAATTCTCTCCCCATGCTCTAATTAAAAAAACAACGCAATTATCTGTTTTCTTCTATTTGTGTAACTGGATGTGTGTGCGTCCCTGTTTTTGCGCGTGTGTACTGCACCCTCAGGAAGAGGCACAGAAAGATAAAACCAGATCTGTGAAAAACACCAACAGCCCAGGTACCTACTCCCTGCGCACTGAAGCTCCACTGCACTAAAGCACACAGACTTTAAGAGAGACTCTTACGCACAGGCACCATGCAGTCCAGATTCTGCACAAGACATACTCATGTGACACTCCAGAATGACACGTAAATGCAGTTACCTGCTTGTCATTCCTTTGCCACGAGAGGCAAGCTGTTTTCCAGGTGTCTGCGCATGTGTGCATCTGACACATTGTCCGTCACAAATACCTTGTCCATGCTTGATTTAATGAAGGAATGGAGGGGTTTTCACCAAATTGGATATGTTTGTTACCCACAGAGGGTAGCTAAACTGATTAGGTTTTGGAAGTCATTGGGTCAAACGTCAAGGTCACATAATGCCAGCTGGTTTTTGGGACCATAGTTTAACTTTATGGGTGAATGACTGACTCACTGATGACCTGATACTTGTACTACTGGTCTGACTTTGGCTACTACCCCTCTCTGCCCATTCCTCTGCCTCCCTCTCTCTCTCTTTCTTTTTGTCTTTCATGCTCCCTCCATCCTTCCCTCCCTCTCCCAGAGTTCAAGGAGCAGTTTAAACTCGCCATCACTCGAGGTCATCGGAGTTTAAAGAGGGTCCTTCAATCCAGAGGCATCAAGTTTGAGGTCATTCACAAGGGGTGAGGGTGTGTATGTGTACGTGTGTATGGATGCATCCACTTGTGCTGGTGCAGCCAGTGAGCGCAATAATGCATTGGACAGTGTCACATTCTTTATTTCAGTGCTGCACTCTAGCACTTGAGTTTGAACGGATACAATTACATTGAGGTTGAAGTGCGGACTGTCAGATTTAAGATGAAGGTGTTTTCATCCATATTTGATAAACTAATTAGAATTAACAGCACATTCTGTACATTGCCCACCCCCCAATTTGGGTGCTTCAAAAAATATTAGACTGTTGTAGAATGTCAATTGGTTGAGTATCCTTGGGATGCAATGACTGCTTGAAGTCTGTGATGTATAGACATCACCTAATGCTGAGTATCACCCCTGGTGATGCTCTGCCAGGCCTGTAGTGCACCCATCTTCAGTTCCTGCTTGTTCCTGGGACTTTTTTGCCTTCAAGTCTCTTCGTCAGCTTGTAAAATGCATGCTCAGATGGATTCAGATCTGGTGATTGACTTGGCTGCAGAGTCAAATCAGTCTTTTTGGTTTGAAAATTTCGTATTATGCCAACTTTTTCAGAATTGGGGTTGTAAACTTAAGAGGCAGAGTATTGTATATGTGTGTATGCAGTGTGTGTATCTGCTTGTGAGACCGCGTTTGTGACTGAGCGTTTCTCTGCAGTGGGCTCTTTAAGAGTGAGAAGACGATGGGCAGTGCTCAGCTTAAGCTGGAATCCCTGGAGAAAGACTGTGAGGTCAGACAGCTGATTGAGGTGAGATGGGATTTGTCCTTGGGCAGGCACACGCTCTCAGACACACTGCATGTGCAATCATTTGTGTCGGTGCATGAGTGTTTGCGTGTGTGTATTTTTTTACGTGTGCCTGTGTGCGAACTGTGCACTCTCTGAAACAGGTGCTGGATGGACGAAAGCCCACAGGAGGACACTTGGAGGTGGTGGTGAAAATTCGAGAGCCCCTGGGGGGGCCCCAGGTGCACACCGTCACAGAGCGCTGGCTGGTGCTGGACCCCCTCTCCATGCCTATGGTGAGGCCAGACCAGAGCAGGACTGAATGATGTCACTTTCTCTTACCATTATGATATCATATCTTGTTACCATGTTTTAGAATGTCACATGATATTACCTCCGGTTACCAAAATGTTAATATTTTATTGATTCATGATCTTCGCAAATGGGGTCTCTGTTTATACAGGTCGCCATTCCCAAACCTAAACCACAGAAAGAACCTGTGAAAACTGTTGGCGCCAGGTCAGTGCTGTTCTCTCTGTCAGTATCTGATGGTACATTTGCTTAATAACCTGCAGTCCTCTTGTCTGTGCCTGTTTGTGCCTGCCTGTCTCTGAGTGTCTGTGCCTGTTTGTGCCTGCCTGTCTCTGAGTGTCTGGGGCTGTTTGTGCCTGCCTGTCTCTGAGTGTCTGGGGCTGTTTGTGCCTGCCTGTCTCTGAGTGTCTGGGGCTGTTTGTGCCTGCCTGTCTCTGAGTGTCTGTGCCTGTTTGTGCCTGCCTGTCTCTGAGTGTCTGGGGCTGTTTGTGTGGGCAGAGACGTATGTGACAGTGTTTCTGTTCCACAGTTCATTACATGCACCTGCCCGAAATCCTCCACAGCACCTGCCCTCTGTGTAATACAAAACTTGCACTTTCGCTGGAGGCTATATTTTGTGCTTTGATAAGACAAAATTAGCTTTGCGCTTCTTTCCCATTTCTTTTACCTCTGTGACTGTAACTGTGAGTTTCTCCGCATCTTATTAATCTGTTACCCCTCTGCTTCTTCCCCCGTCCTCTCCCTCTATCTCTCACTTGTTATATCTTACAATCTTTGCCATCTGTAAGGATTGTAAGACAGATTACTTTTTGTTCCTATCTCTGTGTTCGTTTTACCCTCTCTCTCGCATTGTCTCTCACACGCTCTAATTCTGTGCACGGCTTCAAATTCAGTCTGGTGTACGGGAATGAAAATGCTTGGGGAATCTTGAAATTATTACCTTCGGTGAGAGATAAGAAAGTGATGAATTTTGAAAGGAGGAGAATGAAAACCAGAGCAGGTGAGGGAGGGAAAGGAAATTATAGAGACAAAGCCACCTGCCGTGTATCTGGTCAGTCCTTTGTCTGATTGCCTTGCAGATCGTCAGTGTGCTCTCTCCTCTGACTGCCCTCAGTGAGACCGTGCCAAAACCAACCAGAAACACACCCGTTCGGCTCTGCCCACCAATCAGCTGGGCCCAAACTGGATCAGTCCCCTCCCCTTCCTGAGACTGACATAGAGGCAGAGTGGGGGAGGCACATAGGACAGTGTCCCTGTCAAAAATATACACTGCAAAAAGCGTCTGTCTTTACAAGTTATTTAATCTTATAATGAGACCTCACTTCTTATTTTTTTCTCTCTCATTTGGAAAATGTTGGTTTATGTTGACCCTTAGAGCGCCAAATGCAGCTATTGTTGCTCAGTGATGTAAGATGTCAAAAACAAAGCTGTTGATAACCTATCATGTGGCAACTTGTTTAAAAGAGCTCCCGCATAGGAGCTCTTTTAAACAAGTCACCACATGATGGGTTTTCAACAGCACAAGATAATTCAATTAATTTTTTTTATTTCAGCGCTCTAAGGGTTAAGTTACCATGTGCTTGACAAGTGAAATTTTCTCATCTTATGGAAAAATCTGAAAATCAGTCAAAATTTTCTCACATCAGTGGCAGAATGTTTGTTTTGCTCCAAAAACGTTAATAGAAATAAGTGTTTTAAGTCTAAATACAATATTAAAATGCTTGTTATGATTTTATTGCCATGTAGAGGTGGAGAAATGGTTAATGGAATGGACTTTGCCCAGAGATTCACTCTCTGAGATTCTGCAACTCTGATTACCTGTGTCTTCAGGGTGATGGGATCCTGAATCTGGTCTTAATCAGTTAGTGTTTTCACCCCAGAGCTGTGTAGTGAGGGATGAATACGAGCCAAAAGAAGCTGCTCTTTTGTTACCAGACTGAATTTGATTGTATCATCTGTGTGTCCTCCGAGTCTTTGGTTTGATAAATGCCTGGCTAAATGCTATTGAATATTGTGCGTCTCTCTATTTATATTTACTGATTGTTTTATATTTTTTATGTATGAAGTCATTTGTAGGTAACTGATCAGCACTGCTTGTGCTGAAGGGGCTATTTTCATAATTACGTATTATTGCTTGTGTTTCTCTCAGCTATGATTTTGAATAAGATACATGTCGGTATTATACTTTGACTTGATACATTGATATGATGATATGCATTTTAATAAAGCCATTTTTAGGTGTTGATGTGTGGCTCTTGTATGTTTAGAGTTGACCTGCAGTATCACCGGAGTTATGGGAGAATGACCAGAAGGGTGCTGTGTAATACCTATAGTTTCATTAGTGTTTGTCAAACCTTTATTTTTAAGCAAAGGAGGAATAGAGAAAAGATTTCTAATAAAACACTAATGCATTATTTTTGAGGTATACTCTGGAGTGCTGCCCTAATTATTTTATGATAATTATAGTACCAAGATGTATGAATTATTATGATTGTTGTGGTAATATACATTAAAAGTAATTTTAATCTGAGTTTGCTTCACTGAAAATTGTTTGAAGGGTGGTTCACCTCACTAGAAATGATATGCACCAGCTTCAGATTTATAAAACCTTTAAACCCCCTGCATCTGTTTTATGTGAAGTAAAGCCCTCAGGTTTTTATTGTGTGAAGAATCAGGATTTTTGTTCCGTATTTAAAGTCCCAAGAATTTGAATTGGGTTAAGTAAAGCAACATGGTCTGCACTGGGTAACGTACAGCCTTGGGGTCAGTATTGAGAAGAGCAAAGCACCGCGGAAGTTATTGTTTAAAGTAAAGCAATAAAATCTGTATTGTGTAAAGTAAAGCACTAAGGTCTGTATTGCATAAAGTAAAGCCCCAGGGATGTGTACTGGGCTAAGTAAAGCACTGGTGATGGTATTATCTAAAGTAAAGCACTAAGGTCTGTATTGTGTAAAGTAAATCCCCAGGCTTTTTAGTATGTCAAGTAAAACTCCAGGGTATGTGTTATGTAAAGTCAAGCCCCAGGGTCTGGATTGGGTAAAGTAACGCACCAGGGTCTCTATTGTGTAAATTAAACTCAGGTTCTGGATGGGATTAAGTAAAGCCTGGGGTCTGTATTGGGTAAAGTAAAGCCCCTTGCTCTGTAATGGGTAAAGTACAGAACCAGGGCCTTAATTGTGTAAAGCCCCATGTTCTGGATGGGATAAAGTATAGCCCCAGGCGCTGAAGTGCCTCTTACTTTACTGTGTAAAGCTCCAGGGTACCTATTGTGTAAACTGCCAGAGTCTGCACTAATAGGAAATGTGTTAGTATGGTGTGTGTGCCTCTCTCTCTCTCTCTCTCTCTCTCTCTCTCTCTCAGTCCCCCTCCTCCTCCTCCGAGGTACAAGCTTTACAGCATCAATCTGCTGGCTCATGATAAAGAGGCTCTGGAGAGTAAGGTCTGTGAATCTGCTCTGTATTTCTGTTGTAGCCTTGTGTGTGTGTGTGTGTGTGTGTGTGTGTGTGTGTGTGTGTGTGGGTGTGCGTGTGTGTGCGTGTGTGTGTGTGTGTGTGTGTGTGTGTGTGTGTGTGTGAAAGAGTTAGTTAGTGAAAGAGTACTATGCTTTTAGGAACTAGAAGACACCTGGCGCTGACTGTAAGTCCCCACTCATATTGTAAAATTTGAAAAACACTGCACTATGGGGACATTTTTTGGGGTCCCCGCTAGGAAAAAGCTCAGTTATAGGCCAAGGGTTACACTAAGGTCTAGGTCTAAGGTTAGGTATCAGCATTATGCTCTAGGTTAAGGTATTGGTTAAGAATTGAGTTATTTTTGGAGGTTTGTAGGTCACAGTTAAGGTTAGGGTTTATCCATAGGGTTTGGGGAGTAAGGAAATTGGAATTGGTCCTAAAATAATTTTGTCGGCGCTCACGAGTATAGTAAAACCTAAGTTGTATGTGTGTGCATTCTTGTGAGTTTGTGTGAGTGTGTATGAGCATGCATGTGAATGACTGAGAAACTGCACTGCAGTATTTAAGTGTCAGGAAGGCTGTCTGTAACAAGGGGGCCAGTGAGAGGCTGACCACTGCTGGAATCAGCCTATCAGAGCTGGTGGTTCTATGCAGAACTTTATCTGTGCTTGTAATCAGCTGAAATGATCCAGTCAGCTCTGTGCCTGCAGGGATCTTGTTGCAGGTGCAGGCGTGGGAAGAGTCTTAAGCCGCTTTCACACCGGTGTGAAAGCGGCTTTATCCTAGCATTTACATACATGTTGATGTTTATGATTCCTTTTCTGGTCGTGTCAGCCTGAGCAGTGACCAGGTCTCCCCCTGCCCCCCCCCGCTTCTAGATCTTGGACTACAGGAAGAACAGTAGGGACCCGCCCTTAGACCTGCTGCAGCAGCACCAGCAGCTAACGCGTCGTCTGCAGTGGCAAAGTGCGCAGCTGGAGCGAGCCACACCCATCCTGCTGGCAGGTGGGGTGAGATTGGGCTACCATCGCTGGTGCTTTCCAATACCCTCTCGGTCTCTCCTCCGCCCGAACTCGACTCTTCTCCACCCAGCTGTGTCCCTCCATCTGCCCCCAGCCGCTTTACCCATCACAGTCCTCATTTTGTGTTTAGCCTCTTTAGCTACGTACCCCAGTGCCAATTACAGGCCCTTAGTAATGCTCCTCTCCTGCCTTCTCTTCACAGTTTACTCTTAGTGCTTCCCGCTCCCCCTCTCTTCCTGCTGGTTGGGGGTCCATGTCCAGTGAGTGTCCCCCTTTCGCGTTGTGAAAGGAACAGTGCATCGTGATTGGCGCATTGCAGTCATGTGATGAATGACATGACTTTGCACCATTGGTGCTCACAGGTTTCTTCCTTGAGTTTCCTGTGAGCCCAGCCAGATAGCTGCCATTTCTGCATCTGGCATATAAAACTTGCATCTTTAATCCTGTCCTTTCCCTTTTTCTTCCCTTTATCTCTCATTCTACCTCTTTTCCCCTCCTTCCTTCCCTTCCTATCTCCTTTCCTCCCACCTCCTCTCCTGCCATTTCTATTTCTCTCCATCCTTCACTCTCTCCATTTCCTCCTTACACCTCTCTCATACCCCCCCCCCCCTATCATTTCTTCACTTCTCTGTCTCTGTGACTCTCAGAGTATGACAAAGTTCTCTGTCAGCTTGCGGAGGGTCTAGGGGAGTCTGTGAAGAGACTCTCCATCCAGGGAGACACGGTGCGTACAGATGTCTCCTCTGGCCGTGACTGCTTGTTGTCCACTTGAGTGTGTGTGGTGGGGATTTTGGTCTTTTCAGCAACAGAATCACATCATCCTTTTCTGCAGGAGGCTGCTAAGGACACAGAGGGAAGGCTGAAGATGGTGGAGAGCGAGGTAAAGATGAGTCTGTTGTGACATCATAGTGCCGTTGTGATGTCAAGGCATTGTGATCATAGAATTATAGGACAATGGAGTGGACACGATAATTGAGTGAATGTGGTTAACTGTCGGTCATATTAGGCAACACTTCACGTGCTGCCTGCTATTGTTGGCCTACAGTGTATGTGTCGAATTCTATGATCTTACCTTCCTGATGTTATTACAGCTCAGAGTAGGAACTCAGTCTTATCCAAGATACCCATTATTAACGTATTCAAGATCACAATAACCCAATGACATCATCTATTCCATTTTTTTAAATTCTGTGTTTGCAATGTTCAGGCATAGTGACTTCAGACCACTATGCTGTTGGATCATTGTGATGTCATCATTTTCATTGTGGTTCTGCTGTTACAGTTAGCCCCAGGGGCAGCAGGGCCTGTGAATGTCAATTAACTGAACTCCTGTTCCTGAATGTCTAAACTACCAATAGGGATGCTTGGGATTGCTTTGTGATTAATGTCTCGCTTGTAATTCTTGGCTTAAAGCAGAAAGCCATGAAAATGCCTGATAAAAAACTGATTGTTAGTATCACTGAAAGGAGTGAGGATTGAGTGTGATTGAGACATTCTTAACTGACTGTTGTAATGCTGATGTAGCAGTGACTACTGACACCTGAAATCACTGAAGTACTGGGAAGTTTGATTAAAAACATTTCATGAGAACCTGCTCTTCAAAGATGTCATTATTGAATTGTAAACCAGCGTTCTCATAAGAACCCAAGGATTTTCAATGTTGAAAAGAGCATCACTGTGCCGACGATAAATGGCATGTCTTGCCTAGAAACTTGCAGCTGTGAGTCATTTTGCTGTGAAATGAAAGCTCTTTTAATGTCAGATTTTTTTCTTTGTTCTTCTTTATCCAGTCTACTGGTTCAGGTGGATTTTTTTTCTGTTAAAATGAGGTTGATATGATGTTGAACTCTTTTGGTTTTAGATGGAGTGCTTGAAGCAGATGGGCAGCTTTGACTGAGGAGGAGAATGTAGTTGGTGAAAGGTGTCTGCACAAAACACCGAGCCCTGCTGCCCGGTTTGGACCACTGCCTTGAGGGAAGAGGGCAGATGTGTATGGAATGGGGGGGGGATCATGAAGGACTTATATGACCAAATGTGTTTGCAAGTAACCCAGCAGCCACCTTGTGGATTGTTGATTAAAGGAAAGAGAATATGCAAATGGATGGTGATCTGCCTTTGTTAATTGAATGTGGGGAGGAGCAAAGACAGTATCGCATTATTTATCGACAGTTCTTGGCAGATGTTCTAAGCGTGAACTCAGCGGCTTATAGAAGAAATATTTTTTTTTGTGTGTGTTACTCTGTTAGAGCCAACTCACGCACAGCCAACTCACGCTCCAATATTGTTGTGCTAAAATGATTACCTAAATTCTTTCTTTCGTGTTTGAGTTTTACATCTGAGCCGCGTTTATTATTTTTTCTGGCTTCGCAATGTTATGTTTCTATGACGCAGGCAACCGAGTTAAGTATCTTGGTAATATGCTTCTTATGAATGAAGTTCACACAATGGAGTACCTGTCATAAACAGCTGCCTGTCTGCTAATACTAGTTATATGCTTTGTTGTCACATCTCAACTGAAATTGCTTGAATACCACTGAAGTATTTATGGGCTGTAATACCTCCATTTTCTCGTGGATTTTCCATTGTCTGTGTGAATTTCTCTAACGATGATGTAATTATTTGCCGATGTTCCACCCTCTCTGTGACGAAACATTTTCTTTGAATGAGATGGTGGCTAATGTTATGGAGAAATATGAAACCTAACTGGAGGTCGTGAGAACAATTATTCATTCAATAATAAACATTCTTGACCGAGCGCCGACGTGGGAATTTTTCGTTATTTCAACAATAGGATATGTACCCGTACAGATACCCCATTAATCTGCTTTCGTTGTTGATGTTAATCATGCTGCACAATCTCAGTGGTTTACAGAATACTAAATATAATGTGTGTGCTGTAAAATCTCACTAGAGGTAAAACAGACTAACTGGTTTCAGTAACATAAATTGAAAAATAATATTCCGTGAATCGTTCAGTTAGGCTATAGTTACATGTTTGTCAATGCTTTGAATAGATGCCGATATTATGAATTTTGCCTCATAGAAATTATTTCTTTTAAAATGCTTTTTTTAATTGTGCAAGAACTGTCCCGATACCTAGGCATATAAACTGAGGTAAGAAGTCATGATATGAAGAAGTTCACGGTCTGAAGGTTTTTGCATTTTGGGTCCATAAACGTCTAATATAGCCTAATCACAGGTGAGTATGTTCTTTCTGTTTTCTATTTCAAATAACGAGTTTCTGGTTATATTTTCCCGATTGGCGACTAACGTTTGGCTAAGTGGTTCATGTTCACTTAAACAAAGGATTCGCCGTTAGCATCGGTGTGAAGAATAGGTGGAACGGGTAAGAGATGGTGGGCGTGGTGAAAAGAATGCATGTGTCTTGACGTGTCAAAGTGAAAATCTGTACTTCGGTGCTTTCTGAGATCGCTTGGTCCTTATCAACTCTTATTTGTCGTTGAGCCGACTGAAATAGGATCAGTAATATTGTTCTGGTTTGTGGGTAGCGGGCTGCAGACTGGTGGTTGCCTGTTATTCATGCGCAATGACGCTGGAAGCGATCCGCTATCGGTCCGGGTCCCTGAAAATTCTTAACCAGCAGCTGCTGCCACACCAAAGCGTTCATGAGGAGATCCGCTCTGTACAGGACGCATATGAGGCGATTCGGTCCATGAAGGTAAGCGGCGCACCGCTGACAGTAGCTACTGCAGATGGGTCTTTCTTGCCAATGTACTGTCAAGGGCATCACGCTTAACCCTAAATCCTCAATTAGTTCACATCTTTAAGTAACATTCTTGAATGCTCGACGGTTGCCTTTGTCTGAATAGGTAGGCTACGCAGGGCTAACCGTTGTTTGAGCTGATTCTACCTGAATGTATCAGTACTGGCATTTAATCTTGTGGCAGGCCATGCCAGCTTTGCATGATTATGACGATTCATGCGTGTTTATGCGTGTGTGTGTGTGTGTGTGTGTGTGTGTGTGTGTGTGTGTGTGTGTGTGTGTGTGTGCATCTGTGTGTATCTTCGGTTACCTACCTGTAGCCACAATAATAGTGCAAAATGCGTCGAATCGTTATATTTATGCCACAATGAAAGAGAATTATTGCCTGTACAATTGAATTGGGCGGTATAGGTTCTTGTGCCTGAATTATTATGTATTACCCTAGTGATACCTCTTGCTTGGCTGTAGTTACTGATATGTACCTAGTCAAGCAAGGAGTTGACTGCCTCGATTTCATAGAAAAAAATAGCCCCGCTATTTGTTACATTTTGGACGCCTTTGTGTTTTAGCGGATCCTCTCCATTGGTTCTGAAGCGATATCGTCACGAGAGTGTGCGGATTGAAGGTTGACAGAAAACTGTTGCGCCGTTTTTGAACCGTTAAAATAAACTACACAGCCTGGTAAAATGAGCTTATGCACGCGCAGTTTAGATTGGCCTGCGACGGTTCTGAAGTGGCTCTGTACCTTTGCGCAATAGCCTTCACCAGAAAGCATTAAAAAACACTCACAAAATCATTTTTAATAATTTGATGAATTATTTATGTTTATTGCTGAAATCTGCGCTAGGTTTACAAAGCACTGCCAAGTATGTGTTATCCATGAAGGCAGACAACGTCAGCTGCCCCCATATGACACCGTAGTACGCAGGTGGATTCTTCATATGAGGCCAAAGGTGGATGCTTCATCATGCGAGATTCAACAGGCAAACTGCGAGTGCTAAATTGAACAGTAGAGGTCACCAGAGTGTAATGAAATATTGAGCCGGCCAGAAACTGAGCTGTTCCTTCGAAGATCTTTTCCTCTCTGTCACGCGGTAGTTTTCTCCTTGCCGCTGCTTTTGATAGGATTTTGGCCAGAGTTTTCTAAGAATCGTGCTGGGAGAGTTGTTTGCTAAATGCGCCTTTCTAGTACATTTTGATCTGAATTGTTATGATCACTTTGAAAACTGCTGGCCCCAGTCCTTGCTGGCATGGCTTAATCCTGTGCAGTGTACACTCCTTTTTAAGAAGATATCCTGTCTCCACCCATGTAGCTAGCAAGTTCTTATGATTTTTCCATCCCTGAGTCTGGGTGTCGTAGGTTGCTCTGACCCTCCTGTCCCAGGTGCGGGGTGCCCCAGCCATCGCCTTGGTGGGGTGTTTGAGCCTTGCTGTGGAGCTGCGGGCCGGGGTGGAGGGGGACAGCCTGGTGTCCTTCTTACGGAAGTCACTGGCCCTCCTAATGTCTGCCCGTCCCACACCTGTCAACCTGGCGCGGGCTGCAGGAGACCTGATGGAGTTTACAGAGAGAGAGAATGCGAGGAGGACCACTGAGGAGCTGAGAGAGAGGTGGAGAGAGAGAGAGAGAGAGAGAGATGTGTGCTTTGTGCTGTTTGTTCTTTATTTATGTACGTAATGTTTTTGGCTCAGTTCCCATCGGTGGTTCCAAAGTGTTTTTGGACTATAACTCAGAAACCACTCAGTATTTCCTCACCAAATTTTGTAGGTGAATTGATTGGCAACTAAAACTGGTTCCCATTGATTTTTAGGGGTCTCTGGGAATTTTAATTTCTTATTGTTTCCATGGAAACAGTTTGGACTTAAGTTTCCACATTTCTCTTGCATCAGTGATCAGTGGTTGCAGGACTCAGCTCACATGGAAGGAAAGTGGGGTAATTGATTTGTTGGGGAAGGGGGTGTGAGGGGGGGTGGGGTGGGGTAGGGTAATGGGGGGACATTTTTTTTATGAGTGAAAACACACTCTAGTCATTATTTGTGTTATTCAGATTAGAAGAATGTAATTCTGTCTCCCACACTTTTTCAAAGTAAAATACTAATAATGTATCATATACGTGTTCAACTATGAACTTTTTAGCATGGCACTATTCCCCACGCCCACTAAAAAACCACTTCTTTGCCCTTAATGATATTATTAATATATACTTCCATTTTTTTATATGCTGTCAAAACTCAGATCTGGTTGTCCTTCCAGTAAAATTCTACTGTATGTAATTGAATTTAAGGCACGTGTGAAGATGGGTCACTCTGTTATCAGTTAGTGCTCGCTGCTACCTTTTCACTGTCTTTACAGTGTAATGCTGCCCACAGTGCTACCAAGTACATTCCAAAATCTTGCTCATGTCCCTCTCAGTGTGATTGGCTGGATCGAGGCCATGCCGCAGCGGGATATCGACGACAACCAGAAGATGGGGAACTACGGGGCGCAGCACATCCTGTCCGGGGTTCCCCAGGACCTGGTCACCATCCTGACACACGGCAACACGGGGTCCCTGGCAACGGCGGGATACGGCACCGCACTGGGTGAGAGAGTGAAAGATTTGGCGGAACATTTTTGCACTCGTACACATTTTTCACGGTCAGTGAAGCATACTGAATTGAGTGAAAGATGGATGAGGGCAAGGAAAACAGGGTGAGAGAGAGAGAGACGGAAATAGAGACAGACTGGAGTATAGAGAGAGTACCGAGGGAACGAAAGGTGAAAGAGCACGAGGTACACGTTGTTTTCAGCCTTTTATTCTGAAGTTTTTATCTATGGATTCGAGTGCAGGGGAATTGAAAAAAATATCAATATCGCTTTCAGACAGCAATTAAATAAAGACTTGAGTGTCCTTACCCCAGCAAAAGGAAAAGCGAAGGTGCATCAACAAAAGTATGAAAGGTACTACTGACTGATTCCCAAGGCCAAAGCAGTACAAATGTAAAAATATAGAACAAAGCATGTACAAATGGAAGAGATAAAATACAAAAATTAACAGTATTGCAAATAAAGAAAATTAGACAGTCTGGTCGGCCGCGACCGCATAGGTATAGCCCCCGAAAGCCTGCTTCGCCCCTCATTATTTGGGCAATTCTGTTGCCATGGCAACCAAAATCGATAGGCGTCATAACTGAAATGTAACACATGTCCATACCAAATATGAAAGTAATCGGTTAAAAATTACAGCCTGCATAGTGTCAACAAGGAAATGTCTATGTTTAAGCATAAATTTGCGCATTATTCGGCCAATACTGTCGCCATGGCAGCAAAAATTGATAGGTGTCAGTAGTGAAGTGTAACACATGTCCATACCAAATATGAAAGGAATTTGTCTAAAATTGCAGCCTGTACAGCGTCCACAAAGAAATGTGTGTGGTTTTTTTGCGCATTATTCAGCCAATGCTGTCATCATGGCAACCAAAATCCATAGGAGTCATAAGTGAAGTATAACACATGTCCGTACCAAATATGAAAGTAATTGGTAAAAAATCACAGCCTGTAGAGCGTCCACAAGAAAGTGTCTACGGACGCGGCAGCGGCGGTGGAGACGACAAGCATGAATCCATAGTAGCCACCGGACTTTGTCCGAGGGCTACAATTATACTTTGCCATCCATTCTTAGCAACTCTAACACAGAGGACAGATAGTATGCACTGTGTAACATGTGGTAGACAGCATCAGCATATTAATTAGTTTGGATACCTACACAAGTGAGAGGCACCTAACCGAACCTATTCTGGTTCATATTTAAAATCATTAATACTTATAATCTGACAAGTATTATCCATTTGACCTGAATATATTGCATTATTTGCTTGTATGTTGATGTTATTTAAGTGAATGAAGGAGTGGTATCACAGTTATTCCGGGTCAGTTATACTACATTTACTTTTAGAATAGACATGTAGCAGTTTTGTGTTTTTAATGCGATGACAACACCTACTGTTTTCCAGCCTGCTTGTAACTTTGCCAGGAATTGCGAAAACAACAAACCATCTGTTCATAACATGACTAATGTTAGCAGTCTGCCCACTCTCAAGTTATGTTATGGACTCACACTGGCACTGCTGTTGGATGCTATATTCATGCTAGAGCAGAATTTCTGTACATTAAATGATGCATTGTCTTAAAAGAGAAAGTGGGGAGATTTGGGTCTTCTCTCATTGGCTGTCTGAACAACGGCGTTTATCAGGGATTGTGTGTGCAGCTGCCTGAGTGTCCTTTGATTTGCGTTGACCTCAGCAGTGTCTCCCGTCGTTCCCCAGGTGTGGTGCGCTCGCTGCATGCTCTAGGACGGCTCAGGCGGGTCTACTGCACCGAGACGCGGCCAGGGGGCGAGGGCGCGCGGCTGACCGCTCACGAGGCTGCGGCCGAGGGGCTCCCTGCCACCCTCATCGCTGACAGCGTGGCGGCCATCGCCATGCGAGACAGAGCCATCACAGGTATCCTTTACTCAAGTTACATTACATCATATTACACTGCATGACATCACATTGCATAACATTACGTTACATCATACAATATTCTATGGCAATACATTGCGCTACACTAGATCACATTACATCATGATACATTTCATCACATATTACACTGCCTGGGCAAGTAAAATTAGCACACATGAACATTTTGTTGGACTGCCTTTAGCTTTGCTTACGGTGCACATTCACGGTAGCATTATTTTGGCAACCGTATGCAATGTCACAACATTTATTTCCATCCAGAGTTGCCTTGGCTAAGATATTTTATAGATGCTAGAGGGGTCAAAGCGCTCCATACAGTCTTCTCCAGCACATTCCAATGATTTTCAATGAAATTAGTCATGTGTTCTTAACCAAGTTCCCCTGATTTTGACAGTCTCCTCGTTTGTTTTCTTCGCTTGATGCCGGCCAATAATTTTCTCCTTCTGAAACATAGTAGCATTGTTTCCAGGACCATGGGATAAGTCTTCCGACATGGTTGTATAAGAAATGAGAAGCTACACACAGCATCAGTCAGGGTTAAAAATAATTGTTGCAGCTGAAACATATTAATCGCGGCAATAATGGTTCAATCATTGGCTCTTTTCCTAACTTAAATCCAAACGGCGATGTTTCCTTCAGTCAGGCAGTGTATTTCATCGCATCACTTTACATCTTAATGAATTATATAACTTAACGTCTCATTACGTTACATTACCTTGCATCATAAGCATGAGATTATATCACATTAGACTACATTATATTGCATTACACCACACTTGCATTACATGGTTAGACATTGATCGGTTAGAGTGCTCACCTTTTATTTTGATCTAAATAAGACTCATTAGATCAGTATACTCCAGTCTTGCGATAACTGGTGGCTGGGTTGGGGAACTGCCCAGGGAGCGATTTAATTCACATGTATTAAATATTAGCTCTCTGAGAGTGCATAGTGCATAAGTGCAGGGCTGTAGCAGATGGGGGATGTATTTTGTAATTCTATCCCCTCGGGCTTTTCCAAAGTAAAATACAAGCAAAGTATCCTGGAAATACAACTTCTCCGGCAGGGACCCGGGCGTTCTGACCCGTCCTTAACTCTTTGAACTCTATAGCCTGGCTTAACGGCCGCAGAGAGAACAAGCAATAACCCAAAATGCTTCAAAACCAGCCCCCAGACATGTGACTTTGATGACATGACTTTCGGTCGTCATGTGACCATGTTTACGATCAGGTGGTTCCCCATCACAGTAAGCTGTGTTTCCGCATAGGCGGAGGTCACGACCCCTTTATGTAATACAGGGTTCAAAGGGTTAACACTTTCAAAACCACTCCCACACCCGTAAGTGTGCATTTGGCACATCCGATGTGCTAGAATGTGATAATATTGACCCCTCTGTTCCCCAGCGGTCGTAGTCGGGGCGGACAGGGTCGTCGCCAACGGAGACACGGCACACCAGGTCGGCACTTACCAGCTGGCGGTGGCAGCGAAGCACCACAGGATACCCTTCTATGTGGTGGCCCCCAGCATGTCATGTGACCTGAGCCTGAACAGTGGGAGGCACATTGAGATCGAAGAGCGCCCCCAGGTGGAGCTGACGAGTATCGGCGGCCTGCCTTACGCTGCTCCAGGTAAAAGCTGAGTTTGGGAGGAGGCGCATATCAGAAAAAGTTTTATACGGAGATCTGGGGGAGAGACAGGGGGTGGAGAGGCGTTTGTTCACCATTAGGAATGGAAAAGGAGACAGTTGGGCAGCCCCTGAGACTGGCAACTCAGCAAACAGATTTCTATTTATATTAACTGTGCTCTCCAGCCTTAGGTCTGTTATATTTCAATTTAATCTCTCTTTCACTCTCGCAGTCTCTTTTCCCTTCTTTTAACTGTCATTCTCTCTCTCTCTCCGTCTCTCCTTGCCCACATCTTGCTGCCTCTCTTTCTCTCTTTCCTGCCCTCGCTCACTCTTTTGATCTCCCTACCCTCCTCTTTCTCTCTCCCTTTCTCACTTGCTCTCTCCTCCTCCCTCCCTCCCTCTGTCGCCCCCCCGTCTCTCTCACTCTCTCTCTAGGCATCAAGGTGTGGAACCCAGCCTTTGACGTCACTCCCCACCAGCTGATCACAGGGGGAATCATCACTGAGCTGGGAGTCTTCCTGCCCTCTGAACTGCAGGCTGCACTGACAGGGCGTCTCACTGCCCTTTAGAGCCCCCTGCTGGCCACAGACTGTAGCTACATCAACCAAATACTCGTGCCATTATAGTACCTCCCACACCATCAGTATAAACAGACCCATACAGCCAGTATCTCTCATCTTCCTCCCTCTCTCCACTCCTTTTCCATGTGAAATCCCTTCATCCCTGTTACACACGTGTTCTCTTTGTGGGGCTGAAGACTGTACTGCCACTTAAAAAGTTTACAGAGTGAAGTTTTCTATTTATAAGCATCTATGAAATCTCGGTATACAACGAATACCGCTGAAGAGATGTTATTACTGAATGTTCTTTTAATGTCAAGATTATTGACTGAGAATCCATACAGTATGGAATTATTGAATTGGGTATTTTATACTCATTTTATATTTAAATGTTTTTGTGTACTGGTGAAAGGCCTCATCAGCTGGTTTCATTGAATGAAATAACATCTCATAAATTTTCATAAATTACCCTGCACAGTGTGAAAGTAAATGCTACGTGGTCAGCGCTTATACATAATCATTTTAATGAAATAATAATTTTTATTATATGACGTAAGGATTTGCTCTCTCCTGATTGGCCAAGGCGAGCTCCGCCGGTCACTGTAAACAGTGTTATTCATCATGCAAAAGTGCGCGAGAGGTGAAGATATCAATCCAACGACCTACAGCTAAAAATAGATTAGGCTTCCCCACAGGAGCTCCTGACTGTCCGTACTTCGTGTCGCTTCGTCCCTGTGGGGAGCTTTATGTTGGAGTTGTCGCCCTTCTCTCATTTTATATTTTCAAGTAGGGTCATAAAATAAAACAGTTGTTGACTTCAGTTATCGGTGAATCCAATGATTTATCCAACTTGGGCAAGTGATATTCGCGTCCGCCACGCCTCGGTTAGTAACACTTGTCCAAGGTGGATAAATCATTGGACTCACCTCAGCTGAAGTCAATAATTATATAATATCACACCATACGCACAGCAAAAGTAAATCATCCTAGATTGAGAACATTTGTCCGTTAAGAGTTAATCCCTTTTAATTTGCATTCATTCTTTGGGTAAGGCTAAGTGGCTGCATTTTGAAACAGCTACTACTTACATCTTTATTACTGATCCTTGCCAAAAGTGGCTCATAGAACACACTACTTGACCATCCTGAGGTTTATCAGTATGCCAAAGGTACATGGATGACTTACAGCACTGGTCAAATTTCACAGTATTCAGCCAGAGCTGTCTTTGTTGTGTACTGTATTCCACAATGCAATGCAGTCAGTACATCCCCCTGAGATCAAAGTGATATTAATAGCTTGGTGGTCAACATAGTTATTACCTCATACTGGCTACAACATTGTCCACTACTTTAGTGAGTAGCACGCAGTATACAGTATATACTGGTATAGTGTACAATGTGTAGTAAACAAATACGCTATTCCAAACATGGCCTTTGTCTCTGCGTTGCTGAGTTATTCACAGAACGGATGGTGAGAAAGCTCTACCTCAGTGAGGTGGCACTATGTTTTCTGTTGATTATGAGTGATGCGTCAATGTCGCCTTAATGTGCGGCGTGATAGCGCGCGTAAAACGTCTAATCTCATGAATGCTAATCAGGGAGCGAAGCGTCTCCTCCATCGTGCACGTCAGAAAAAACCAAAGCCAAAGACAGGCTGCAGAATGAGTCTGACTGACTGACTGGGGTAGGATACCCTGATCACACACGCACGCTACAGTTTACGGGATCCCGACACCTTTGGGTCATTTATTTGACCTTTATTTGACCTTGCTCGCTCAGTAATGGAGCTGACAACAGCTCTACAGTCTAACATCTGCTAGTAGAATAGACGCCCACTGCAAGCTGTTGCTGTGGGCGAGAGTGTAACTTTGATCACTGATCTAACAGAAGCTGAATTCGCTCTGTCTTTTAGAAAGCATCAACAAGCACAGGAGCATGAAAAGAGACGCCACTGCAGCCATAAGTAAAGTGTATTGGTTCACATAATGGGGAAATGAGGTGGCTTCAGTGATCTTTTTGCTTTGTTGCGATTTTTATTGTTTCTCTCGGTGATGTGCTGCTGATCTCAAACACTGAAGCCTGTATACACAACACTGCTGAAGAAAACACAGTTTATGTCAAAATGAAAGAGAAACAGTGCAGCGTAATAGTTGCGGAACTGGTCTGTAATCTTATGGTCAATGGACACTGCTCCTCTAACCTTAAGCAAAGTCTTTAACCTGAATTGCAGCAGTATATTGCTGTACACAATCTTACAAAATACAAAAGCTCTGTAGCTCTGAGTTAGAGCATGTGCCAAATGCCTGTATTGTTTTATAACAGGCTTAGATATTTGGCACTGAATTCATAACCACGCCGTAACCAGTTTAGTTTTTAATATGGAATTCCCAGGTGCATTAATCTGCCTTTCTGATGCATCCATGATCTCCGTGGAAAGTGTTTAATCTGTGAATGTCATGTGTCATCCCCTCGGCATTATATGTGCAGTAAATATGTTTATCCTCTAAAAACTATAACTTTTCCTTAAGTTTTCCCTTAAGTGGGTTCAAAGTCAATGAAAAATATTATTTTTCTCTTATTGTAGGTCAATGTCACCTTCATATTCTGTATGTGCTGGTTGCAGCACTTCTCTAAAGCTACATCGCATTTATATTGAGAGAAATAATCAAACCCAGCATGCCCTGTTTTTATAGCCACAGAATTAGATCAAATGGAACATATCTGAATCTTGTACATCATTTTATACACGTCCCTGTAAGTCAACGTAACACATTTGGGATCATTGGAAACCTTGGGATCTCCAGTAGAATTTAAAATGGGCCTGAAGTTAAACAGGTTTACAGCAGCTGCATTTGACAGACCTACATACGAGCATGTAGGTTTTATGGGCTTAATATGATTTAAAGGTCCCCTATTATGTCACCAGGTGCACAGCCAATTAGTTCTTACAAGCCATTACAAAATCTTTTCCCTCATGACATCACATGGGGAAGTAAGCAACCAGAACAAGAAGAACTGATCAACTTCAGCCAAGCAGTCAAACAGATTTCATTAATCTGGGTGGTTAATTCCTCCTTGTGATGTCAGGAAGGGGAGACTTTGAACTGGCTCATGATGGCTAATTAGCTGTAGACCTTTAACATGTCCCCTCATAATGCTTACTGCATCATATTGAGGTTTTTGGTCAGCTCATAAAATAGCTCTGTCTCAATTACCTGGAGGTGTCATTCCTGGCATTAATTTGGTTGGATTTGTAGATCTAGCAGTGGTCTCCACCATTTTATTGAATTATTTTAATTGATGCATCCTAATTGCATTGTTTTTAAACAAGTAAATATAAGACGTGCAGGAAAAATGGATGAATTACTTTGTTTCCTGACAAAGTAAATTAATGAAGGCAGTCAAAAACTGTTGCATGATCTAGCCCTGATTTGGCACAAAGCCTTTGGAGAGACTTTGGTCAAATCCCATCCACATCACCCCACTATAACCTACCCAGCCCGACCCCACCCTGCCGTACCCAGCCCGACCCCACCCTGCCCTACCCCACCCTACCCAGCCCTGCCCCAGCCTGCCCTACCCCACCCTACCCAGCCCTACCCACCCCACCCTGCCCTACCCCACCCTACCCAGCCCTACCCAGCCCTACCCCACTTAGACAGATGTGAAATTTTTCAACAGAAAGCCTTTTAGTAAACACCACAGAATTATGCAACCAAAAAGAAGGAACTCTCCTTTTAAAATAGGGAAGTTTTCATCATTTTTGTCTGGAAGCTCTGAAGTTACAAATAGTGTTTCAGACACACACTCACACGCAGAGCACAGTTGACACAAGCAGCATTTTTTTCTTTCCCACACAGCTAAACACCAGACGCTTTAAAAACAAGCTTTATAAAACCCTGCAGATTGACAGGAGCTCAGCCCACACTTCAGTTGTAAGAACACTTTCCTTCCTCCTTCCTTCTGCCGAGAGAAGTAAGCAACCGCCGCAGCTCTCCAGAACAGGTGCCTTGCTAATCTCAAAAGGCCACCCGTCATCCATTGGCTGGTGGCGGAAATACCCCTCCCACACACACACACACACACACAGAACTTCAGAAACCAATCTTTACAATCGCCACTGTAATTAAAGGGCAGGTTGCTAAATTTGATCATGCAAGTTTTTGTGCAAGGATTATCTCATGAATAGAGTGCAGCTCTAAGCAAACACACTGGTTATGTCTGACACAAATCTCAGAACAAGCAATGGCAGTTTTCTGGACTGAAGAACTGAGGGTTTAATTATTCGTACTTGAAATGGTGGTTAGGACCACCTAGAGATTTTTCCAATCAGTGACATCCTCAATAGTCAATTCACTGCTTGTATTCTTCTGCATTTGAGAGAGATGGCTCAGCCTCCCCTGTCCATAAGCAGGAAGCAATTACAGTTATTATCTCCTGGAGAAATGAGACTGTATACAATTTACCCGAACACTCGGTCTCCCTTAGCTCCAAAGAATTCTGTTCCTCCCTTGTTGACCTGACGAGGCATTGGCAAGGAGATGTAGTTTTAATCTGTGAGTAGTGTTCTCTCATGCATGAAACCTTTTGTGATGG
This sequence comes from Gymnothorax javanicus, assembly GCA_029692085.1. Taxonomy (NCBI): domain Eukaryota; kingdom Metazoa; phylum Chordata; class Actinopteri; order Anguilliformes; family Muraenidae; genus Gymnothorax; species Gymnothorax javanicus. The sequence goes on along the minus strand of CM056206.1, from coordinate 47,921,564 downwards.
ATTTATATTTCTGACTTTCTTTAAGCGCACTCTCTCCATGCGGGGTGCGCCAGCTTATAGCCAGTCTTTGCTATCCGATTGCACCCGGTCTTCTCTTTCAAAATGCACAACCACATGCTGCTCTGAAATTCGGGCCGTGCACCCCCCCTGCTGTGTTTGAAATCAAGGCCGAAGCCAACGTGATGCCCGCGAGGGCCTCGAGAGATCACCACTGGCATATTATTCCTGTAAAGACGGGCACCAACATGTCCTCTGCTTGTCTCAACTGTCAGAGCCCTGCATAATTGATTTCCAGGTTCATCTCCGCGCCCCATCTCCAATGGCGATATTTTCCACGAAAGAAGCCCAAACTACAGTGTTAAACGGAGCGAATTGTTTCTCTGCTCTTGGGTTCGCCTCACTCGCAGTAATTTCAGAAGAAGGAAAACAGCAACCAAACCAGCCACTGAACGTGCTCAGTGGCTTTTTAGGATTACTGCAGGTTGGGAATGTTAAAGGCAGTTCTTGTCAGGATGAACAGCCAAGTAACCTCAACCTGACCCCGGATTATCATATCAGATTTCATTTAGGGGATGCATATCCAGATGCACTTATGCTAAGAGCCAGCACTTTCAGGCTCACCACAGACTGTATTTATCAGCACATTATATCACAAAATAAGACTAGAAGCCATGGTTGGAACAAGGAAAATCGAGCATGTATTATGTCATTTATTTCTCAGATTCATTTATCCAAAGCAAAGTATACAAATTGTGAACCGATGAACTATGGCATAGCTACAGAACACCGGTAGGATATGCTGCATCAATAGTCTCAGTCATCAATAGCTATGATCATCGAGTTAACTTCAAACTGTAAGCATGTGCAAAGTCAGTGTAGTTATGAAATGTCATATATAGAAGTTTGGCATAATTATGACAGATCAATTAAATATACGCCATCGAGATTATTTTGAGGAAGCAAATGACTAAAGCATGTGTGGTCCTAAATTAAGCTAGGGCACAGCTAGTGAGCTTATGCGGAATACTGTTTAAATAGGTTCTCTATTAGACTGTGGTAGAAGTGACTCCACCGCCTTGAGTTCACTGGATGTTGTTTGTACAGGTAAGAGAGGATTTCAACACTCAATAAATGTCCCTTTATTAATGTAAACATGTTTCCAGAAAACAGTTCCAATTTTAAAAAGTCATATGGTGCATAAATGAAAGTCCAAAAAGTGTTTTTAATGATGATTAAAATGATTTTTAACCTACATTTCTGTTAGCACAAAGTGATCCCAATTTTAAAAACCAGACATATTAAACATTTAAGTAGCGTCCAAAAACATCAGTCATTTACATGACCTTCCTTGGCATCGTGTTTTGCAGCACGGCACAGCAGTGTTTATACCTGAGTGTTTATCTCAGAGTTGGCTCACCCGAGGGATTGTTGCCACAATATTCATACGGTCAGTCTATTTAAAGAAACGCGATGAGCCAGGAAGCTCAGCAGACCTTACTCTCGCCCAATGCGACATCCTCGGAATGCGACTGGTCTTCAGTCTCAGTGGTAACTGGGTCCCCCGAAGTCACTTCCTGCCAACAACCGTAACCTAATCGGATTCTTCAAAGGATGAAGCAGCTTTTGTTGAACTTCCATTTCACCGTTGGTGGAAAATCCCGATTCAGAGAGTAGAAGTCCTTTCTGGGATTTTATTCCAAAAATGTGCGTCTAGGGGGCGGAACTCATCAGTGAAATCGGCTTATGAGCTCTTGAGAGGTAGAAAATCATTGTAAAACTTATAGTATCTGATCCCTGGACTTTCCGATCCCCCTATGCATTTCACTCCTGGCAGAGTAAAGCAAATTAGTTTACTATTTAACTTCATTATTTTGCTTCAACAATAATCAAGGCTAATTTGACAGCATTCAGTAAAAGAAGCTTCATATTTTTTTTTGTTGAATACTAGGACGTTCAATAATCCAAACAAGAAAAGTGCCGATCATTGTTTAAGCTCAGTAAACTATGTTACCAGTTAAAAATAAGTGAGGCGTCCACTTGCAAATTCTTCTAAGTCAAGTTGGTCCATTTTTTAGAAAAATCTGATTTTTTGATAGGCATAGAAATTATCTTCCAAAGATACCAATTTTCACTATATTGAAACTATTAGCCTTGCAGACATAATCCATGAGGCAATTCATTATTTTTTTAAGAAATGACTTTGATTTTGCAAAACAAAGTTTTGACTTAGCAGGTTTTGAAAGTGGAGTGGATATTTAGCAGGTTTTGACAGTTTTTAAACCAGCCCCGTTGCTCAATAGGTGAAGGTATTTGACTCAGGACCCACTCTACATACAAGAAATGCATTTTAAGACCTGCAAGGATATCATTGGAACTCATAATAGTGTTCCTTACCTTTCAAGTTTGAGGAGCTTCCTTTTTGAACCCTTACGAGGATATTTGTTTGCATTTTCTGCGATCAAAACGAAACTTGAGTCTGCATCCCCCATCTTGAACTAGAGAAAACAAAAGCTGAACAGACTATAAAAGCTCGACTGTGTTTGGTTCCTTCTCGCAAACAAAAACGGAATCACGTTTCCACATTGGCTGATGACTTAGCAGAATTTGACAGTTTTCCTCCTTGACTTGGTGGGTTTTGACGGAGTTTTGCTTTTTCTGTTACAATTTATAACATGATTTAGTAGGTTTTGAAAGTGGAGCTATCAGTGGGACAAGCGCAGGTGCCTGAAAGAGAGGCTAGGGGAGATAACTCATTTATTTTCAAAACTTGACATAGCAGGTGTTGCAGGTGGACTCCTCAAGTGATCTTAAAGCAAACTTTATTAGAGTCCCGTGTCTTTTTGTGATATTGGCTTGCACAAAAACCTGCAAACACTCCATCCCTTCTCAGATGAGCTTGGACAACCTTGGCCTAGTCAAACACCTGCAAACAATGCATTGTTTTTGGTCTAAGTTATACATGGTATAGGAGATTTTCATTCATTCATTCATTCATTCATGCCCGCTTCTTTCTCACTAAGGTTGCAGTTGAGCTGGAGCCAATATCCCAGCTGACAATGGGAGAAGGCAGGGACCCACCCTGATCAGCTCGCCAATCCATTGCAGGGCACACACACCATTCATGCACCATTCACTTTCACACTCATACCTATGGGCAAATTAGTATCTCCAACTAGATGTGCCTGTCTTTGGGAGAAAACTGTGGGAGAAAATCGGAGTAACTGGAGTACCAGGAGGAAACCCATGCAAAACACAGGGAGAACATGCGAACTCCACATAGAAAGGAACCAGGCCAGATTCGAACCCACAACTTTCTTGCTGTGAGATGGCAGTGCTAACCAGGAGATAGGAGATTTTAACTTTTGAAATGTGAGATAGTGATTTATAAATGGTTGGACAGAAAGCATCATTCACATGAGGAAGGTTGTACAGTATGTGTTGAACATGATGATAAAACTAGAAAGATGGCTATGAATCACTTGTGTATATGTGTTAAAGTATAAGTCGTAGTCAAAGTGAAATATTACAGTAGATCCCTCATATACGCAAATGGCAACCCAAGACTTTTAAAACGTATGGCATTTACTCATATAATTTACGTCTAAATTTCTACCATTGGCAGGTAACAGTAGCCAAGGACTTCTTACCACGTTTTCTAATCCTCATCATAGTGTCAGTCTCCTTATAGTCGGTCAGCGGTCACTCTATCCCACAAATACTGACAGCGCAGTTTCCAGTCGGAGTGCATTACTCCATTCAAGCTCAATAACATCCCCCTCTAATTCCCCATAAAGCCCTGTGACTATCAAACAAACAGCTGACGAATGGCGCACAACAGAGCAGGCAAGCATTTTGGACATGTATGTATGATATGTATGAGCATATGAAACTGTCAATTTTACATAATTGCCATAGATAATGAAATATCATATATGCCAAATACACACTATTGGAGGCGCCTCCTCCCCAGCCCTCCCATTTGCAGAGGTGGGAATTCGATTCCATCCATGAATGGAGTCAGTGGATAAACCTCCTGATCGAAGAAATCTGCCAATCGGTCATACCCAGGGTAATGGAAATTAAACACACGGGAGCCATTTACTGTCTGCATATGTATTTTCTACCTGAGCGTATTTCCAGTCGATGACTGGTCATCTGCTTTATCATTTACAATGAGTTGTATGTTTCTTAACATATGGGTGAGCACAAACTGTAGGCCTTCACGCACACTACAGGCACACGAGCTTGTGCAACTGATGTTGTCACTGGCAAGCCAGTTGCTCGACCACTGCGCTCCTGCAGAGAAAAGGTGATTCCAGGTGATAAGCCTTCAGGAATACACTAGAAGGCAAAATTGAACTGATAAGCGTTACACGGACCCTCTTCGAGCAACTTTCAAACAAAGGGTACATGCTCGTTTAAACAAGCAAAGACCAAATATGCTTAACCTTGAGTAAATAGAGCACTTTCTTTTGAATTGGTCGCTCGACTTAATTGAAATTTACTAAGGATTCACAAACTGAGGACTTTTACCATAGGAAAAGCTAGATCAAGAAAAACTGTTTAGTTCGGCATGGTGGGGCCCAATCCTGGGCAAAACAACCCATATCATCAATGCCACGCGCTCATTACAAAGCATGGTTCCGCAACAGGTGTATGTAGCCAACAACTCAGCAGGGGTTGCCCTGTCCAGCAACTTCCCCAGGAGACGTGAAGGTGCTTGTCAAAGACGTATACTTAACAATACTATTTTAAGCATTTGGATTAATTTCTCTTAATCAACTATTTTGAATGGCATTTTGCTCACAATACTTCGTGAATTACCCTTTAGATTTTGTGTAGTGCTATCTAGACGGATTACCATGCGAGTTATTTTGGTGCGCGAGAGAAGACAATCCGCATTAAATGAATCTGGCATGCGCCTTGGATGCCGCCTTCACAAAAATCTTCACATTTTATGACGCATGGCTTTTATCAACTCCACCACAATTCATTCTGCTCGGCACAACAATTACCTAATAAATACGCGCTCTTCCCTTCTCTAGCCCACAGTACAATGACCTGCTGTCATTATGCGTGGCGCGAGCGCTCTGGTTGGCTTGCCTTGCGCGGCTCAGCGCAGATTCAGCACGCAATCAGTCTATTTGCTAATGCGTACAGTGGACCAGACTCAAGATAAAATAATTTTCTATTCACGCTCGAAGATGATTCCGCGCGACCTTTAAAGATGACGAATGAGAAATATTAAAATATAAAATTACGAGAAATTTAAGTGCCGCTGTACTGGTACACATTGAAGCGGACTACCGGAAATCATTTTCTCCTTTGGATAGATTATTGAGAATTTCTGCCGGTAGGCTGAACTGAGTCACCACCCGGTACATTTGGCTGTTAGAGCACTTTAATGCGGCATCATTCATTGGACAGGTCGTCAAATTTGTAAGGCTTCGCGGTAACTTGCCTACAAGAGGCTAATTCTTCTAAACGAAGCCATGGATCGGTGCTATCGTCGTTACGCCGGGCAATGTAACGTTAACGGATAGAGGGATTAATATTAATGGGCAGCTCCTTTCCATTCACGAAGAGATCTGCCTGATCATGTAAATCTCGCTCCTGCAGCGAAGGAGGACGGAGACGAAAGGGGATCTAATGTTTTCATTCTAGGGCGACTCAGTCATTTCGTTATCAGTTCGTTTTGCTACGATTGAGCTCCAGGAAGGGTGAAGAGAATGAAGAGAAGCCAACTTGGATGGATGGCTGCTGTTCCGCTTTGAAAACGGACTTCTAAATCGAAAAACTTCGCAGTTCCCACGTCCGCTATCAGGTGGGAGAAAGGTAGTGCCACCACGGGTCGGTCGGTCGAATTGTGACAGCTGTCATTCATGTGCTGCGGTGCGCGCTGACTTCATTTGGATTAAAAATCATTTTCAGAAACTCACGAATTCACATGGGCGATACCAGGACACGGTCGTGTCTTGGTTGGACCCGGGCTTTCTGTCAAGACGACGGTGCTGCTGACCATGAGCGAGAGAAACGATGGGCCGAACTGTTCGAGCAGCTGGATTTAAATAAGGACGGGCGGATCGACATTAACGAGCTGAGGATCGGATTGGCAGCTCGGGGTGTCCTTCGGGGCAATGTGGAGGAGGTAAGATGATTTATGGAGTCGATAGCCCACCACAATATGGAAATGCGTGTCTTTTGTCATTTCCCTGGCATCGCTGGTGAGGTCTGTTGCACACAGGGTCACGTAGTCCAAGAAGTATCATCTAACTTCATGCCGACATTCTCGGTGAAGTGAAAGCGATACATCCTGGGTAACTAGCTACTGCATCAGAGCAGTCGCCGTCATATCTTGTACTTGGAAAGATCATAAGCGTTTGTGTCGATCTCATTCAAGTGTTCCCAAACGAACCGCAATGCAATTTTGTGCCATTAATCTGAAGTCACTCGGAATTTGAAGGGTGGCCTCCAGTTCTCGTGTTTACTGGGCCATAGCTTTTCCCTGCAGATCGCGCTGTGTGCCGAAGCATAGCCTACCAACGCCGCTCTATTTTTGATGGTTAAGGTCATCGCCACAGATAGAATCAGGGTTAATGTTTTACTTCTTCCCTTAAGTTTACGATAAAGCTCCTTTACATACCCTCCCTAAAAAGAATGCTGATGGTTCCTACCTGATGTTCAACAATGAATTATATTATGAATGAACGACTTTCCACGAAAAAAAGCACCGTGCTGTCGACCGGAATCCTTGGCAAAGTTGCCTAAAGTATATTGATGTCTCAAGCCGTGACATTACCCCTTTGCACAAAACAGTAAGTTCGCTCAGCCAGTCCCCCAGGTGAGCCTATAACAGTTAATTTTTGACCGGACTGGGTTTGCAGTGGGGCTTTTAATATAATATGGCAAGGATGAAAGGGTTTTTTTGATTGTTTTAGTGGGCAACTATCTCCAGAAATGGTAACATTGCACCCCAATGTATGTGTATCAAAGATCTATTCCTCCGTAAGCAGAGTTTTGAGTCATCGAAGGCAGATTTCTCAGAATGAACCTTTGGAGATAAAGAAGTTCAATAAATAACAGGTGTGTTGCAAATGATAAGGAGCAGTAAAGCGGTGCAACTTCCGTGTTGATAAGAAGTTAAGACTGTTACTTTTGTGGAAGTTTTCAACAGTAAAATAGTGGTAGATCTGTGGTACATAGAGGTACGTCTCAATGCATCAGCATAAGTGAATGCAATGAAAATGCACACTATCTCTCCCATTAGTATGCTGAACCATTGCTCGTCCTGGTGAACACGATATCTCGCTGAATGAAGGTGCACTCATCTCCACACAAGAACGCAATTGGATAGGTGACTGCTGAAAATTCTATATTGATGCAGTGCTGTGAGAAAGTATTTGACCCCTTCTTAATTACTTCTATTTTTGCATATTTTTCACATTTAAATGCTTCAGATGATCCAACTAATTTTAATATAGGTGAGGATTACTCGAGTAAATTCAAAATGCAGTTTTAGGTGGTGATTTCATTTACTGAAAAACAGCTATCCAATCCTACCTGGCCCTACGTGAAAAAGGAATTGCCCCCGTCGTCACTCAACCAATTAAACAAATATAATCAAAACTGCCAGCCCTGCTGAATCTAAATAACACTTGAAACAAACCAGTTTGGCAATGTGAAGAAGGCAAAAAGCAGCACATGATGCCGTGATCTGAAGAAATTTAAGAACAGATGAGAAATAAAGTCGTTGACATCTGTCAGTCTGGAAAGAGTTACAAAGCCATTTCTAAGGCTCGGAACTCCAGCAAACCACAGTGAGAGCTATTATCTACAAATGGAGAAAACTCAGAAGTGTGTTGAACCTTCCCAGGAGCAGCCAGCCTGCTGAAATTCCTCCAAGAGCACATCGACAACTCATCCACGAGGTCACAAAAGAATCCAGACTAACATCAAAAGAACAGCAGGCCTCCGCTGCCTCACTGAACGGTCAGTGCACACAATTCCACAATAAGAGAGAGACTAAAGCAAATTAGCGCCTATGAGAGAGGTAAAAGGCAAACACTTCTGCTGACCGTAAAGAGCACTCAGGCTAATCTCACATTTGCCAAAAAACATCTTGATGACAACCAAAGACTTTTGGGATAATATTCTGCAGACTGATGAGTCAAAAGTGGAACTTTTGGGAAGACATGGGTCATGGAGGACATCTGCCAGAATGCTATCACAGCATTCCACGATAAGAAAATCACACCAACAGTCAGACACAATGCTGGTATTGTGATGGTCTGGGCTGCTTTGCTGCTTCAGGACTTAGGCAAATTGCCTCAATTGAAGGAATCATAAATCTTGTTCTGCACCACAAAATCCTGAAGGAGAATGTTCAGTCATCAGTTTGTGACCAAAAGCTCAAGCGCAGTTTTGTTTTGCAGCAAGTCAATAATCTGAAGTTCCCAAGCAAGTCCACCTATGACTGGCTTGGAAAAGAAGGTTTTGGAAAGGCCTAATCAAAGTCCTGACTTGAATCTGATTGAGATGCTGCGGCATGACCTTGCTTGAAACTCTCTAATGTGGCCAGGTTAAAACAATTCTGCTAAAAGGAGTGAGCCAAAACAGCAATGTAAGAGACTCAATGCCAGTTATTGCTATAGTTTGATAGCAGTTTTGCCACCAAGGGTGGCACAAACCAGTTATTATATTGAGGGGGGCAATTATTTTTTCACATGGGTGATTCGGTTTTGAATAGGTCTTTACCTTCAGTAAATGAAATGATCGTTCAAAGGTTGCATTGATAACCTGTATTGCCATTGATTTACATTAAAATGGTTTGGATGAACTGAAACACTACGTATGTCAAAAAAGCAAAAATGGAAGAAATCAGGAAGGCAGCAAATGCTTTTTCACACCACGATATTTGAAGGCTCAAGGTCATATTGTAATGTAATACAATCCTTTCATCAATAAAATCAATAGAATAAGTGTTGTGGTAATCTGTGAATTTTCTGAAACTATTATAATTCCACTGCATTGCCAGTGAGAAGAGCAGCCAAGCCAACGAGAGCCGAGACAGCAGCCATTCTGACATTGCCAAGCCAATATATTGATTGGCTGACCAATTTAATTACTTTAATGGAGTCTGTTCTCATACTGTCTAGCTGACTGGGCCCCAAGGTGGCACACTGTGCTGAGAGACTGAAATCAAAGCTTGTCTGTGCCAGTGCTGACTGTGATTGGCTGCTGCAGTGGGGCCAGTGTCTGACATAGGCGAGTACGGCAGCTGATCCTAACCAGTGTGCCGCTGCGCTCTGGAGCGCCATCATCGGAGGTTTAGGTGTGCTGTGTGAATAAAATGCTCTATTAAAATTTTAATTTGTATCTGTGCTGATGGACTTACATGCACAATTCCCATTCGGAAAGGCCAATAATGCCATGTACATTACATTACACAGGCAATCAGCAGATGCTCTTCTCCAGCGTGACTTACAACACAAAGAGCATTTAGCAGGACTTTAAGTGCTGAAAACCACAGAGGAGGTAGCGATCCATTTGCCAGAGGCAGCTACAGAACTTGGAACCCATAAGAAATTTGTACAGCTAATCAATTTGAGTAATCCCAGCAGAACAAGTAAAGCTCAATTAAATTATAAAGTTAGTAACAGCTTAAAAAGGAGAAGGGAGAGGTATAGCCTAAAGAGGTGAATCTACAGATGAACCTTTCATACGTTAAAATGTGTATTGTTTGATTAAAACCCCAAAAGAACCTTTGGCATGCCACATCAGTGTTAGTCCAATGGTCAGATCTGAGAGTGGAGGGCCATGAGATCCTGTCAATTTGGGAAGCATCACAGAAGAAGAAAAGGATTGAGAAGTTCTGGATTTCAGCACCAGCAGGAGTTATACTGTTCTCTGTAGCAGTGTCACCATAGCACTGTACAGTAGAGTGAGTTGTAAGACAGTGCCGGGTGGATCTGGATTGAGCAAGAATACCAACAGCCAGTTCAGCTTTCATTGAGGCCTCATCCGAGTAAAACATGAAACTCTTTGGTTCAACGAGTGTTTGGTGTTTTATATTTCCATGCTTTGTTCTGTCAGAAGCAGTCTTTGGTAACATGATACTCAAAATGTGACACTCCCTTGCAAACTTCTTAAACCACCAGATGAAATGTGAGATCATAAGGTAATTGTCCTTGACTAAAAGGGACATGGTGCACTCTGTGTGGTTCATATTAGATAATTATTAACCGCATACTATGGCAGAATCTAAGAAAATGCGCCATATGTCCATCATAAAGTCGTCAAAGGCTTGAAACTACTTGCCAAGATCTTTAGTGGAGTTTGAACTCTGTCTGATCCTCACTTCTTTACTTGACACAGTGTTGGGTGCTCACTAGCTATAAGTAAATGGTGAGGTTTTTGTATTTATTCCTCATCTTGTTTTTAATACATAGTGACATTAAATGCATTGTCCCTCACAAATAAGAATTTTTTTAATGTGGATTTATTATGTGAAGATTTCAGCAGAATTCCCTTGCACAGTGAAGTTTGCTTTTTTCCCTGGGAAATGGAGGCTTACTGAACGGAGCGTCTAGGTCCACTAATCTGCACAGTTTTTTTTAATGCATCAGATCTAATGTATGGGGTTTGGCCAGATTACTCATTCTTGTCCGGCAGCCATCTTCTCCTCAATCATACCTCAGTAACAGGAGGAGGAATGCCGGTGTCTGAATAAAGGCTGTAAGAATGATAACGGTGGACATGCCCTGCTGCTAGCATTGGATCTGTGGCTATGCAAGCCCTGCTGTGTGTCCTAGCAGGAGCCTCTGACCCCATTTCTTACATCCTGCCAGGTACTCTGGCAGTAGATGAGAGGGTCCCATGTGCATGCACTGATGTAGCAATAGATTTAGGAATGACTTTCACTGGAAGAAAGCTAAATATGAGAAATGGATCCCCCCCTTGCACAATTACACACATCCATACACTCATACACCTTCATGGGCCCCCATCTCTCCTGCTCATGGCCACGCTGTAAAAAATGAAGAATAACTCTGTCGTACCAAGCATCACAATTTTTTTTAGACTTTAAACATTTATTTCTATTACCTTTTCTAAAAGTAGCACAATAATTTGCCATGGAGGTGAAATAATTTTGATTCATTTCTAGATTTGCCAATGGAATAAGAAAATTTCACTTGTCAAGCATAATGGTAGCTTAAAATAAGCTGATACTTTCAACTTTAGAGAGAGAAATAGGGAACTTAAGTCTCATAATAAGATTAAAAGACATTCTCAGACAGACACTTTTTGCAGTGCAGGTGAGCTTTCCCAGTCGTTTGTTCCTCACTCTAATTCTGTGCATAAGCATGTGGCCACTCATTCCCACTGTCTCTGACGTGAGCGACGGATAACGCATCTAGTGCTTGAGATCAGGGTTCATTCGGCAATTATGTGAAATGGGAGTCTCAAGGCCAGTCCAGTGGGACTGCAGTCTCTTCAGATTTCTGTCATTTTCATTCAATCTGCCTTTAATTTAGGCTTTGGAAATGAGTTTTGCAGAGTCTCTCCGACCAATCAACGATTTAATTAAGATCTCAAGTGTAGGAATTCATCAAAAACCAGCGGACCCCATGACCCCTCAGGATTTGTTCGAGATCCCCAGTGTGAAAGGAGCCTTCCCACAGGCAATATCACTTCAAAAGAAAGTAGGCTAATGTTCTGCTGTATATCTGTTAAACCATAATTTAAAAAGCCTTGCTGGTCTCTTACTCCATAGATGGAGCGTATGAGGCCAGCGCAAGATTTGATTAGAGTCGATGGATGAGTCTGCTTGTGTACGATTCATATTTTTCTAAATTGACGCTGCTGGGCAGGAGCCAATTATTGTGTTGTGACTACTGTTCCTCTCCTCTTCCTGCATCACCCGTTGTCCTAACCTTGAGGCACCCCTCCTCTGCCTCATTGTCGTGGTTTTGTCCCGCCGGATGCAAACCGCAGTCCGGCGGGAGTTAGGACCATGGGCCTAAATGAAAATAAGGCTCAATTGCCAAGGCTGGTAAAATGACAGTAGTTTTAACAAAAAACAAAACAGAGCAAACTTCAGAGCAGCACAGGTCACAAAGGCCAGAACAGGAATAAAATGCAAAGTGCAAAAATGCCGAGCTGCAGCCCTTTATACTCTGCCTTCACCTCCACCTTAATGAGCCACACCTGTAGCCCGTCAAGGTGGAGGTGAAGGAATGCAGCAGGGGGAGGGACTGCAAGGCCAAACCCTAACACTTATTCTCTCTCTCTCTCTCTCTCTCTCTCTCTCTCTCTCTGTTCTCCCCAGCAGATTGTACAGGCGGGAGACACAAATAAGGATGGCCAGCTGGACTTTGAGGAGTTCACCGAATACCTGCGGGCCCACGAGAAAGCACTGCGACTGATGTTTCGCAGTCTGGACCATAATAACGATGGTCTGTGTTTCACTGCAAACGCATATTCACAACTAAGTGAATTGACAAAGTTCTGCGTGCACTGGACAGAGTACTCAATCCATGTAAATTACCAATGCACAGTGCCTTAAAAAAATGGTCATGCACTTTGATACTGCATTTCATTTAGCTGTATTTTAATCTTGCAAATTAAAATGAAAAATTGTCAAATTAAAAAAAAAAACCTGAGGTCCAGGCTTCCCGATGTGCTAGCTAATCCAGATTTTGGAGTTTGAAGTCATTTGATCCTACATATGAAAGTATTTATAGGTACCTAGTGTGTGTTTAGCCGATTGGCCCAAAAGCATATTATTTTGACCAAATAAAACTTGTCGTGAGGTTAATATATGAATTTTCATGAAAACTGTGTCATCACTGGCAGTGTGGTGCAAGGATATTTATTCATAATTATTCACATATTTAAACAGTTGGCATGATTAAAATGTTTCAAATAAAATATTTAACCCTTGTCTGCCTATTAGTGCTGGATTGCCAGGGTTTAAACGTTAGACCCCATAACTATAATGTAGCCCTGGTGAGTTGATGCTGAGGTAGCTGTACGGGTCGTGCTGCAGGTCACATAGATTTGGGAGAGATCCAGCGATCGCTGCACGACCTGGGAGTGGATGTCTCCGTGGAGCAGGCCTCCATAATACTGCAGAGGTGCGTATGTTTTTGCATCTGTGTGTTTGTGTGTTCGGTATTGTGTGTGTGTGTGTGTGTGTGTGTGTGTGTGTGTGTGAGTGTTTATGCGCATGTGTGTTTATGTGCGTGTGTGTGGGTGAGTGCACACCAGAGTTTGTGTTAGCTCACTCGTATCTGTGTTTAAGTTATTCTTTGTTTCTTCCATAAGCATGGACAAGGACGGTACCATGACCATTGACTGGAATGAGTGGCGAGAGCACTTCCTGTTCAACCCCATCCACAATATGGAGGACATTGCCCACTTCTGGAAACATTCTCTGGTCAGTATGTTCAACCCTAGCCTGCCTGCCATAGCTAACCAGAGACTACTGTGCACCTGTGCGATTCCTACCAATGTGATGACTTAACTTTGCGGGCGCTGGGTTCCCATGTGAGTTAAACAGCCTACTCAATGTGTTTGTCTTGAGGTGAGTCAGAGATTAGATTGGCCTAATTCTTTAATTCCATCTGGAAACAAGATCATTCGGCCAAACACTTTAGCCTGCGAGCATTTTGGATACCTTTCTTGCAGAGCGCATACCCCTCATATGCCAATTTTATTACCTAATGGCTTGAAAAATTTATTTTCATCGCCTATTAAACACCAAGGACAAAAAAACAACAACATTATTATTAATATTATATTTTTTATGAAAACAGCACCAATTGCATCGTGAAGTGCTTCACACATCAAAAATTTTGAATAACAAAATCAGTCGTCCGTACAGAAATCGGACCTTACGGCCATGCAGATGGTAACCACAGCTGTGCTGATTCCAATAAGATCGTATACAAGTGACGCAAACTTGGCACGACTCAATCTTAATCTCAGGGGAAAAAAAAAAAAAAAAAATATATATATATATATATATATATATATATATATATATATATATACACACACACATTAATCTGAAGAGTCTCTGATTAAATATCTCAAGATATTTATTTATTTATATTTACAGTCAGTATTACTTTATTATTATTGTTATTATTATTATTTACAATATTGGTATCATTTACATCGTTAGTATTTATAAGTATTATTTACAATGTCAGTATCATCAATACTACTTTATCATTTTTTAATTATCATTATTTTTAGTATTATTATTTATTATTATTATTATTATTACTATTATTATTTTTATTATTATTATTACTATTATTATTAGTATTATTATTATTACTATTATTTACTGTTATTATTATAAACCTATATGTTATTAGTTCTCTCTTTACTCGTTTTGTTATTTGACTTATACTGGACCACAATGGAAATAAGTGTTTTCACTTTATTGTGTTATCCATGTTTTTTAGTGTACACAATATTCATGTATTTTGTGCACTATTTTACTAAATAAATTCAAATCAAATCAAGACATAGTCTTATCCGACGACTGAAATATAAACATAAATCCCATAATCATTTATATTGCCCATTTTCTTAAAGCAAGTGCGCGAGACTAGCGGAAGTAAACTGCGGGAAATGGAAAATCCCTCCAGCCTATTGATTGACATAGCTCGTAACTATTTTGTCTAAAATTGACAGTGGCGGATCTGCAGGGGTAAATAATTGTCGCTAAATAGTCGTCAGCATTTAAAAGCTACTTCTTTTTTTTCACCGCATAAATTCGTCGAAAACTCTTAATTGAAAAAGCCAGAGCAAAGATTCGTTTTCGGTTCGAAAGTTTAAAAAACTGTCCCTTCGTTATTTTGAAAGTTGTATTTCTGCAATTAGCCTTTCCCCCGCCGGACTGTGTAACTTCTACCCAACTTCGGTTAGAACTGGAACTCGGTCAACCACAGCAAACGATTATTCCGAAAAAATTCCACGAAATAGCAGCATCAGTGACGTCACTGACAAAGACAACCGTGAAATTTATGAGCAACGAAATTAATCATCCCAAAGTGTGAAAGTAGATCCTCAACTGTGTAACTGGAGTTTACTGCAAGTTGAAGCAGTCTAACTAAAGTGCAGGGCTAATTCATGGAGTCTGAGGTGCTGAATGTCCCACAAAAGGATGGACAACATAAAAATTGTTGGAACAAAAAATAAATCCAACATTATTGCTTATATCAAATGAAAGTTGTCTGTTTTTTTTCTCTCCATCACTGTTGCTGTCTTGTTCTCACTCTGTTAGATGCTTGACATAGGTGAGCTTCTGACGGTTCCAGATGAGTTTTCAGAGCGGGAGAGAAAATCTGGAGTGGTATGGAGGCAGTTAATGGCGGGCGCGATGGCGGGGGCCGTGTCCCGTACCGGCACAGCCCCCCTGGATCGCCTCAAGGTCTTTTTACAGGTGAGGACATTTTAGTCATATGCGGATATTCACCCATGTTACTAACTTGCTAGTGCAGAAATATCCAACGGCATTATCATTACCAGAGCAGGGTTATTCACCCTTAAACTCCAACTTCGCTTAAGTTGGTTTAAAGTTAGAAAAAGTGTTTTTTTTTTTTTCATAGTTTAGGTCAATGTCACATATAGTCTGTATCTGCTGGTTACAGCGCTTCACTTAAGCTTTATCACACTTATGTAGACAAAGATATTCAAACTCAGGACACCATGTTTTTATTGCCACAGCATTGCATCAAATGGCTAATTTTTAGCTCTTGTAAATCATTTTTTACACATTTCCATGTAATTCAGCGGGACATTTTTTTGGATCGTTGGAAGCCTTGGGATCTCCACTAGAGTGTAAAATAGGCCCAAAGTTTCTCAGGTTTGAATGCAGCTAGTGCATTTCACGGACTCATATGAGCCCATAGGTTTTATTGGGTGAAGTGGGAGTGCGTATGGCATTGTTATTTTATGGTGGAATGGCTATTGCATTATTGGCTGCCCTGTTATCACTGGCTTATTGCTCCCTTCTTTATTGTGCTGATGTTTACTTCAACAAAAAGAGACGTCAGTGCACTCAGAAGCATGTACTGTACAGTAGACTGATTAATGACGCTGTTTGGTCGTGACCCTCCTCAGGTCCATGGCTCTCGGACGCCTCGGATTAACCTATGGACCAGTCTGCATCACATGATCCAGGAAGGGGGATTGCGGGCCCTGTGGCGTGGGAATGGGATCAACGTGCTGAAGATTGCTCCAGAGTCCGCCATCAAATTCATGGCGTATGAGCAGGTGAGTCCCGTCTGTCCGTCCATCCGTCCGTCCCCCTGGCCTCTCCCACCTGTGGTTTTGACTGAAGCTGTGTCCGGAATGGATCCCTATGTGCCAATTAGTTTACTATTTAAGGGTATTAGCCGTATTATAGTGCTGTCCTTATTGGCAGTGGACATTTCTCACCCTCCTGAATAGTTCACTGCGGTATTACCCATAGTGCGCTGTAAATGCATTGGACAGCTGATGTGCACTAACCCAATGTTAAATGTGAATTTTTAAAGTCAAGTTAGTGGTTTGGAAAGGAATCAACTCGATCCACTGAAATTTGATTTTGAACGTAACTCAAATGATTTTTTTTTTCTATGAAAATATTACAGTAGAAGTAGCTAGATTATGACAGAACATGCACGTTTTTAAGCTTGAAATGATTGCACCCATTAATGGCAATCCTGTCTCATAGCCAGTGTACTGATGATATTTCGAATTGTTCACGCAATGACGTTTTGCTCCGCATGTTTCAGTTAGCAGAATTGTGCTATCAAAGTCTTTGCATTGACTTTGAATGTAATCTGTCGTGCAAAAAATTTGTTTCGCGTCCATTGTGAAAGCGGCTTGAAACAGTAATGGATTATGTCATAACATAGGCATTTTTAACTTGAAATGATCGCTAAAATGATAGCAACGATTAATGGTAGCCTCGTCTCATTGCCAGTGAACTGACGATGTTTGGAATTGTTAATACTATGACATTTTCTTGAGCATATTTCAGTTAGCTAAATAGTGCTGTTCATCTTCTGTCCGTTATTCCTCTTATTGCTTCCCGATACGGCGCTTTATTTCGGATTACCTATCTAGGGAATAGTAAATGAGTGATTGAGGGAACCATTACTGACACAGCTGTCGTGTCTGTTCCTATACACCCACCCTTACTCTTCTCACGCCCAAAATGTCAAGCCCCGTTCCACTCCCATCTTGTTTTGATGTGACTCACTCTGACACCTTGTGCTCCTCCCTCACTTCCACACCCCCCCCCCACCTCCCCTCTCGGTCCCCCGCCAGATTAAACGACTGATGAGGGGCAACAACGAGAGCGCATCTCTGCAAGTCCAGGAGAGATTCATCGCGGGGTCGCTGGCCGGAGCCACCGCCCAAACTGTAATCTATCCCATGGAGGTCAGAGTTCACGGCCTGGGTCTGCGCTGTTTCTTATTGAAAACGTGTGATGTCCTTTATAAATTGCCACCCTGATGCTACAGCTTGTTTCTCATTAAACGCCTGTTCAGTGTTAAACTTCAGTGTTAAACTCCATTTCCCCCACTCCCTCTGAGGTTTCCCCCCGTTTGTCACCAGGGACCATTATTATGTGTTTACTCTCTTTGGACTTTAGGCCTGAGTGTGGTGTGTGTTGTTGTGGTACTTAAAGCACACCGTACAGATACAGTACATTTCCTTTAGAATTGATCAAAATGGCTTCCATGATGACGATAGTGATTGTGCCTGTGATGTTCATTATGAAAGAGCCCCTGTCTGGGTGGGTTTATCAGTGCAGGCACCTGTTTTTGGGAATTTGTTCTCACTCCGCCGTTTAGAACGCACCAGTGTCAATAATGAAGAGCAAGCACTAACGAATATTTTGTCATGAAAAATTGGACATATACTGTACATGTTATCGTACAAATATACAGCCTATATTTGCAGAAATTTTGCATATTGCCCGATGTTTGATGGACTGGCAGTTGCAAATTTCATTCACAGCACCTGGAGTTAAATGGACGTGTGCTGATCAATAGTCCTACCATGGCCCGGTAAAATATCTGGCTTACTGTTTGGACTCAGGTTCTGAAGACGCGGCTCACCTTGCGTAAGACGGGACAGTACTCTGGGATGGCCGACTGTGCTAAGAAGATCTTGCTGAACGAGGGCGTGCGGGCATTTTACAGAGGATACATTCCCAACACGCTGGGCATCATCCCCTATGCTGGGATCGACCTCGCAGTCTATGAGGTGTGTGTGTGTGTGTTTACCATGTTTACCCACCCTTGAGGGGACTAAATGAGGAGTCCACTTCTAAGTCAAGTTGGTCCTTTTTTTAGAAAAATCTGATTTTTTGGTAGGCATACAAATTATCTTCCATAGATACCAATTTTCACTATACTGAAACTATTAGCCTTGTAGACATAATTCATGAGGCAATTCATTTTTTTTTTTTAAGAAATGACTTTGATTTTGCAACACAAAGTTTTGACTTAGCAGGTTTTGAAAGTGGAGTGGAAATTTAGCAGGTTTTGACAGTGTTTAAACCAGCCCCGTTGCTCAATAGGTGAAGGCATTTGACTTAGGACCCACTCTACATGCAACTCAATGCTACAGACAGCTCAGTGGTTGAATAGCTGCTATGACAATGACAACATAAACATGAGTCCATGGGTTCAAATCCCTCTTTTATGGTATCACTATCAACACGCTTTTCTGAACTGCCCAAACCAGTTAGAGTTAGAGAAAGCAATAAAACCTTGACTGTGATTGGTTCCCTCTAGCGAATGAAAACGGAATCACGTTTCCACTTTGGCTGATGACTTAGCAGAATTTGACAGAGTTTTCCTCCTTGACTTGGCGGGTTTTGACAGAGTTTCGCTTTTTCCGTTACAATTTATAACATGATTTAGTAGGTTTTGAAAGTGGAGCTATCAGTGAGACATGTGCAGGTGCCTGAAAGAGAGGCTAAGGGAGATAACTCATTTATTTTCAAAACTTGACTTAGCAGGTTTTGCAAGTCGATTCCTCAAATGTCCCCACAAGACATGGAATTCCACATTTCTCTCTACTTGTGGGGACATTTCCCAGTCTCCACAAAATATTTAAGCTATTTTAGGGTTAGGATTAGGGTTAGGGTTAGGTATGTACTGTTGAGGGTTAAGGTCAGGGAAAGGGGTTAGGGAATGAATGGAAGTCCATGAACTGTCCCCACCAAACATGCAAACAAACGAGTGTGTATGTGTGTGTATGTGTGTGCACACTTGTGGGCTTACATAGCTATACTTGTTTGGAGCAACTATGGAGAAATCACAGATCTTTTTGGGACATGAGGACATTTGGGGTTGCGAGAACATTTTGGGAGTTCCTCGCAGACGATCGTGGAGGATCAGCCCACGTTAGAGTAATGATTGCAGTTAAGGTTAGGGTAAGGTTAGGGTCGGGCATACTTTGATGACACCTAGGTTTCAAGACAGGCTGTACAGAATGATTTTAAGTCGATACAAGGTTCTCACAAGTATAGCAAAACAAAAATATTTGTGCATATGCGTGTGGATCAACAGCAAGCCTGTTCTTTCCGTCTGTCATTTTCTCCTCGCATGCCTTAAACTCTGACTTTTCACTGAAGTTTTCCCTTAAGGAGGTTAAAAGCCAGAAAAAGCGGTTTTACATTGTGAGATGATGTCTCACACATGTTCTATATCTGCTGATTGCAGTGCTTCACAGAACCTAGAACACACTTCTATTGGGGGAGATTAGTAAACCCAGGACACCATGTTTTAATGGCCACAGCCATATATCAAATGGACAATATGTAGATCTTATACATAATTTTATTCACTTTATCCTGTCAGGCAGCAGGACGTATGGATCGTTGGAACCCTTGGGATCTCCACTAGAATTTAAAATAGGTTCAACGAAAGTTCAACAGGTTTTTATACGGCAGCTGGATTTGATGGACCCATATATGGGTCCGTAGGTTTTTTGGAGTTAATTCTCCCTTTCGATCTCTTTGTAGGAATTATGCACTGCTACGTGTCCTCTCTTTTGACCATTGAGTTTATTCTTGCGGTAGGAGTTTGTGACTATGAGCATGTGTGAATTTAAGACCTCTGTGTCACCTTGCTTCTCTGTGTTGTCCTTACATTGACAGTTTTTGTGTCGCCTGCGTAGCAGAGCGGACACATAGGGATCACTTTGAGTCGTCTCGCGTCTGTCGGCGTCGTCCGTCGTCACACTTCTTCTATCCGCAACAACTCCTGGACCATTCATGATAATCGGACCAAACTTGGTCAGTACATTTATTATGACCTGTACATGTGCACCACATATACAGATTGTGCTGCAGGCGACACATGTCCTCCATGGAAGACCCACATTTTTTTTTTTGTTGCACTTGTGAAATCCTTCGATCTTTGTTCTGAGTACAGTTTCTCCTTCGGTATTTGCATAGAGAAATTCCTTGTGGGGCATCCTTGCGAAAATCGTGGGTAAATTTTCCCTGAGGGCGTAACTGTGCTCTGTACTGCAGATGCCTGTAATTACCAGGTTTGCTGTCTCATTTGAATCTTACACATACATTATCTCCCAGACCCCACTGCAGAAGCAGATTGCACACGGTCTGCTGTACCTTTCATTCTTTCCTCTTGATTATATTCCTCTGTGGTGAACAGGTTTTTATGTGTCATAATTTAAAAATGTGTCAGTCAGCCTCATTCTTCTGAATTTTTTCAAATTAGTCTCTCCCTCTCTGTCAGTCTCAAACTGCCTCAGTCTTTCTCCCTCTCCCTCACTCCCCCTCTCCCTCCCTCTCTCCCTCTGTCGCTTTCTCTCTCTCTCACCTTCACTGTCACTTTCCTCTCCCCTCTTTCACTGTCCCGCTCTGTCCTTTGCTTTCCTCTCCCTCTCTCTCTATCTCTCTCTCTCACTCTCCCCCTCCCCCTCCCTCTCGCTCTCCCCCTCTCTCTCTCCATCTCTCCCTCTCTCTCTCTCCCCTCTCTATCTCTCTCTCCCTCTCTCTCCCTTTCTCCCTCCCTCCCTCTCTCTCTCTCTCTCTCTCTCTCTCTCTCTCTCTTTCTCTCAGACCCTGAAGAATGCCTGGCTGCAGCGGTACTCGGTGGGCTCGGCTGACCCGGGGGTTCTGGTGCTGCTGGGCTGTGGCACTGTGTCCAGTACCTGTGGACAGCTGGCCAGCTACCCACTGGCTCTGGTCCGGACCCGCATGCAGGCGCAAGGTGAGACCTGTAGATACAGGGGGGAACAAACCCATCTGATGGGAGAGAGGGGGGTGAGGACTGGGAGAGAGGGACTGGGGAGGAGGAGAAGAGGGAGTTCAGCAGAGAGTGGGGTTAGGAAGGGAGGAGGGAGAGTTTAGGGGAGGGAAAGAGGTGGGCAGAGAAGAGATGGGAAGGTAGGTAGGATGGATTGAGGTCGAGAGTGGGCGAACAGAAGGTCATATGAGAAAGCTAGAGAAGGTAGGAGAGAGAAAATGTAAGGAAGCACGTGTGGGACACCCTACCACAGCTGACCTGACTTTAACCCTCTCTGCAGCCTCTGTGGCCGGCGCCCCTAAGCTCTCCATGGTGGGCCAGTTCAAACACATCGTCTCCCAGGATGGCGTCCTGGGACTGTACCGCGGCATCGCCCCCAATTTCCTCAAGGTCATCCCCGCGGTCAGCATCTCCTACGTGGTGTACGAGCACATGAAGAAGGCCCTGGGGGTGGGGTCTTAGGGAGGGAGGCAGAGCCAGGGAGCGGAGCGGTGGACGAGCCCCCTGTGGTGGCCAGGTACAGGAGGAAAGGTCCTTACGTAGATAAAAGGATAGATTACAATGGTATGAATGCAGACTGATCTGGACCTGCGGCTCGTACCCTGCCTCAAACTCGACTTACTGCAGACTGGCTCAGTCATACAGAAAGGAAATATTATTTACAGAAGAAATCCAAGGATCAAATTCCTTTTAGGTCTTCTTCTTGGTGTCTTCTTGCTCTTTTTGTGTCGGGCAGAAACCGAACATAACTGTGGGCCGGGCTTAAGACACACAACATGTTCCCGGTCATTACCTCTGCACCTTAGGAACAAGTGTTATTTTCTCCTGTTGAAGTCCAAGTTCTGTAATGTCGTCATTTAACAAAGGAATTAAACAGAGGGTTTAATTCTACAGACTATTCAAGTGGTGAAACCAGCCCTTGTGTCTGAGTGCACTAGCAGACTTTGAGCCCCGAAGAAATGTGAACATTGACTACTGAGTCAAAAATGTTGGATATTTATAGTTTTGGGGGGACACCTAAGAACAAAACATCCCCTCATGGCACGTGTTCAAAGATTATACCAAAAATAAAACATATTTGGTTTGTAAAAACCACAGTTATATATCAAAAATTATATTTAAAAAAATAATTTACATGTGAAATATTATCTCACAGTATTAAATTGAAAATACTTTTAATATAAATTCTTTGAAATATCCACGGAACTGCAGGTACTTGACGGTTGCAAAACTTTATAGCTACATTAATATATGCTGCACCTCTTTGTATTCTTTGAACTTTCCCCATTTTCTGTTTTTAAATGGGACTCGTTTTGGGGATATGAGAGAGGGGCCTCGCAGAACACATATTTTCTGAACCCAGCTTGCTGATAAACTTGCACTTTTGAAGTTGAAAGTGAATGGATTTGTTCCTCATCTTCAGTATTGAATATGCACTGCATGATGCTGCATTACCATATTTTGCTGGGACTACAATCAGTCCGCGAATTTCACAGTATGTAGTATGTCATTTCAGGAATTTGTCTTTTTTAATGAAAGAGAGAACAAATTGTTAAACTTGACAACAGACTATGTTTTGCTCCTTGCTAATGACTGTAAAAACACCGGTGACTTGGGTTAGAGATCAAGAGTTACCCTGACGATGTTGGCGACTTTTTAGCGCTGTGAGGCTTCTGTGCGCATGCCGTTGTCGAAGACCAAGAGCGATTTCACGAAGGAATCTCACGTCGCCGCCTTCTGCCGATTTACGCCCCAGCTGACGAACTCGAGAGGCTCCATTCTGACACTGAGGGCGGGAAGTTTCTCGCGAATGAATTGGACTCTGTCTTCAGGACAGCACTAACAGTATCTGGTTCAGCTGCCGATGAGACTACAGCCTACAGTTGATTTGAACAGAGGGCAGCAAAGTTGTGATTCCAAACATTTCAGCAGCTCTTAAAGTACTGTGAAGTTTACCAAGCCATTCAGTCGGCACATATCCCTGTGCAAAAATTTATTATTTTTTTCAGATGTGGAGATTCACTTTTGCAAAAAATGACTCGACAAAAATGAGAACATACTGGGTGGCTGTTTTGATAATATTTTAAACCTTCACCTTTATACGTATCAGTGATAGCAGAGGTCACTGGTTTATTGTTTTAATATGAAATTGTCACTTGGAATGAACAAATGTAACGTAAGTTCTATTTGGAAATCAGTTGAATGATTTATGGATATATGTACTGCTAATATGCCTCTTATTGCCTGTTGCGGCATCTTTGGGATGATTCTGAATATACATAACTATTTATTCTGCAAAAATGACGGTATATCAGCACCTATGGAAAGGAGACATGGTTGCAGGAAGGACTGAAAAATGAATGAATGACGAGATAAATAGTATTCAAGGGATGGGTGTGACAGTTAAAGGGGGTTGTAGGAATAGGAAGCAAAAATTTCTGGCAGAAAGAAAGGGATATATTGACCTGATTAACTGTATGGGGTTCAGAGGCCAAACTATCCACCTTCCTGAATTCTAATTTTTTTCCCATCAACAGAACTGCTGTATGTTGAACATGTTCCTGAATGTTTATGCTGGCTGAATGTAGTACTTTAAAGTGGCGTAGAATTATCTGTATTCTATTATTGAGACTGTGAATGCTTGCTTTTGAAGGCATGGCTGTAAATCTTCATTGCGTAATGAATAAGGCATACCGAGGATGATTTGTATTTTTGAACACGCATGTGAAAGAGCATGTTTCAATAAAGAGACGCAATTATTGAATGTTTTTTATCCGCTTGAACAGGCAGGGCTGTCTTGATTTTGTTAGACAAGAATGTTCTGTTTTTGAGGAAACTTCTCTGTCATCAGATGGCAGGATTGGTTCCTGTTCAGTTCTTTGCTCTGGACTGGTTGTGTGCATCTTGTTTCATTGGGAACTGCTGTTTGTATACAGGGTATTGGGGGGGGTGGGCTTTGAATGGACAAAAATAGGGTATTTACTCTTGAGTTACTGTAGGTCTTTTAACATGGCAAATAGACTATTCAAAAATGTTCATGAACAATTCTTCCCAGCCGCTATTGTTCACAAACGCTAGTACGAATATCTTTTTTGTAACAACAACAGTCGTTCATCAACTTTAGGGAATTAATTTTTTTTTTTGGGCGGGGGCGGTTTAATGTTTCTGTGGAAAAATGTTCGAACAAAATTTGAAGGTTGTTGAGTTCACTGATAAAATGTATTTAAAATTTGCTTTTTAAATTTGTTACTCACCAGTTTTATTGCCTAATGGTGATAACACTGCAACTGCCTCCGCTGTCAATTTAAAAGCATGCAGACAGGCTTGCAGTCTCCTGGAAAACATTTGATGTCACCATCCTTTCTTTTCACCTTGCATTCGATATCTCAGGCCCACACAGGGTGCCAATTATGCAACTCCCCGCAAAACTGCTGGCCTCAACTGCCTCTGACAGGGTCAAGATCACAAGCCATGAATTCTTGTACTATGGGGGCTAGAAAGGGCTGGTATGGATGCAGACTTCCATTCAAACCAAGCAGTCGCACAGCTGATTCGCTGCTCAGGACCTCCACTGGTAGAATCAAGTGTGTTGCTCTGTTGTTGAAACAAAAGTCAGAAACTTTGAGTATGGTTTGGGCTAATACTTAGCAGGATTAGGCCCGAAGGATCCTACAGCTCCCACAGGGTCCAGGATTCTCCACAAACTTATAATTTGCTCTCCGAATATCCTGTCTGTCGCCATAAATCTTCCACAAGTCATCAGTCTGCATCACAGGTGGATGTGAAGTTTAGGAATTCACATTGTCTCATCTTTAAATGATGAGCAGATTAGATGAGGGAATTGTCAATCACTCATGCAATTTAATAGAAATCGATTTTTTTTTTTTTTTTTTTTTGTATTTTGACAAAAGTTGAATGCTACCCAGCAGTCTCCTCTGTTTATTTTGCATCTCTCTGTCTTAAAATAATTGTAATATTCTCTAGTTCTTTGATACTTCAGGCTTTTGATTATAACTCTACCTGACTGCACCTTAAAGAATGAGTAGACTTCGCCCCCTGCTAGCAGAAATGAAATGATGTAATTTTGTCTCCCGGATACTCCACTACACCAGCATCAATATGTGCAATATCAGTGGTTAAATAACCTTAAATATGCTTTGGTGGAATTGTAGCTAATTTTCTTTTGTGTTTAATTTGACAGCAAACTGTTTTGCCACAAGCTTGTCTAGTCCTATTGGCAAGCTAACTCTTGTCCATGCATTGCTTATAATGGAAAATATTTGTTTTTTGCTCTCTGTTTTCTTTTTTTTTATGCACTACCCACAGCTAACTTAGGGTTCGCTGTATCAGTAGAGCTGAGCATATATTCTGTTTTCCGAGTCAGGCTCCATGATCCTTCAAGCATTTTATCTTGTAATCAGATACTGTGTCATGATGACGAAACTGTAGTTTGTCATTTCCTGATGTGGTTTCAATGCCTTCAGTTTGGCAGGTTTAATGTTATGCTTTTAATTCCAAGCTGAGTAAAAGGCATGATTCAGGTAAAAACTGTATAAAAACAATTAAACCAAAATATGTGATGGTGAACGTGGGGTCATTGGGGTCATTGTGCATTACTGCAGACAGCTTTGAAATATAATGCTGTGTTTTAGTGAGCCTGGCAGAATACAGCAGACCACAATTCTGGCTTGTGGGAGGGGTTGACGTGAGCTAGTGAACATTAAAAAACCCCATATTTGAAAATATCTGTCCACAGTCTAATAGGGGGGTGGGGGTCGCAGGCATGATGCTCACTCATTTCACTGAGTGGATTGTGAAGTCAGAATGTTTTGGGAACTCTTGCATCAGTGTATTGTAGAGTTTGTGTGCTGTCCTGTTCAAACAGAACACAGCTTATCTTGAAGGTTGCTGAACACCAGCGGCCAACCCCGCGCCTATTGTTAAAAGACTGCATAGCCAATGACATTGGGCCAGGTCATATTTTTTATGGTTCGTACCTACAGAGAAGGAGTGTATTAGTCCACCTGTGTAAAGCCGCTTTCACACCGGACGCGAAACCAATTTTTCGCACGACAGATTATATTCGAAGTCAACGCGAATACACGCGAAAACGCGTGTATTCGCGTCTTTGCATTGACTTTGAATGTAATCTGTCGTGCGAAAAATTCGTTTTGCGTCCGGTGTGAAAGCAGCTTAATGCTGGACTAGAGTGAAGCGGGAACCATCATCCTTGTCATTGTGCGCATTTTCAAGGGCTTTTGAAACTTATCTTTCTCACTTGAGGTTTCTCCATTTTTAATTGCGATATGGCTAATTCTCGAAAATCGGTTGTTATAATATGGTTCATTGCCTTGATATTTATGTTCAAAAATATAACAGTCATGTTATTTTATTGTCTGAGAAATATTTTCCGCTGCATGTTATCCTGCCATTATAATTTATTTGACAAATATAGTGAATATTTTTGTCATATGGCAATTATATGTATCTTAAAGTATATATATGTATTTATAAATATTAAAAAAATATCGATAAAGGTTATGTATATGTATGTTGTTGAAATGCTATTTTATTCCCAAATTACAAAAAATAAAAATATTTTAAATTTACTTCATTGTCTCTTGTGATTCAGCATTTGTGTATTTTATATTTTTAATGTACAACGTAATCCTGTTTTAAGTCGCATAGAACAAACTGTCCTTGAGGTCATGGGTTTTTGACTCGAATCTCTTGTCTTATTTTTAGTCTCCATCCTTATTGCATTCCTAGATTTTTGTAATATATTCTTTTTTGTCTTTATTAGTAATTAGTAGAATGTGTTACAATTTCAATGATATCAATAATGGTATCTAACAATGTGATGCAATGATAGGATGGGGCTAAAATAGAGACTGACATTCCATATTCAGAATGAACAAACAAGGGTGTGGAAGTTCTTTAAGACAATAAAACTCAGTCAAAGTAATTTTTTTTTAGTAGAAAGATTATGACTGGCAAAAGAACACACTCTAATTTTCAAGGCTTTATGCAGTCAACATGGACTGTCAGTCAGGACTTACAGTGCCATAAAAAAGTATTTGCCCCCTTCCTGATTTCTTGCTTTTTTGCATATTTTTCACACTTAATTGTTTCAGATCATCAAACAAATTATAATGTATGACAAAGATAACCAGAGTAAATAAAAATGCAGCTTTTAAATGATGATTTCATTTATTAAGGGGAAAAAGCCATCCAAACTTACCTGGCCCTATGTGAAAAAGTAATTGCCCCCCCCGTTAAATCATGAATTAACTGTGATTAACCACATTTTTTGAGTCCAATTTCACGAGCGACACCCAGGCCTGATTACTGCCAGTCCTGTTTAATCATGAAATCACTTCAATAGAACCTGTTTGACAATGTGAAGTAGGCTAAAAGATCTCGAAAAGCACACGTCTTGCCGCGAACTAAAGAAATTCAAGAACAGATGAGAAACAAAGAATTGACATCCATCAGTCTAGAAAGGGTTGCAAAGCCATTTCTAAAGCTTTGGGACTCCAGCGAACCATGTTGAGAGCCATTATCCACAAATGGAAAAAAACTTGGAACAGTGGTGAACCTTCCCAGGAGTGGCCGGACCACCAAAAGTACTCCAAGGGCACATCGAGGACTCATCCAGGAGGTCACACAAGAACCAAGAACAACATCTAAAGAACTGCAGGCCTTACTTGCCTCAGTTGAAGTGAGTGTATATGATTCAACAATAAGAAAGAGACTAAGCAAAAATGGCATCCATGGGAGAGTTCCAAGGCGAAAACCGCTGCTGACCAAAAAGAACACAAAGGCTTGTCTCACATTTGCCAAAATTCATCTTCTCATGATCCCCAAGATTTTTGGGAAAATATTCTCTGGCCTGATGAGACAAAAGTTGAACTTTTTGGAAGGTGTGCGCCCCTTTAAATCTGGCGGAAAACTAACACAGCATTTCATAAAAAGAACATCATACCAAAAGTCAAACCTGGTGGTGGTAGGGTGTTGGTCTGGGGCTGCTTTGCTGCTTCAGGACCTGGACGACTTGTCATAATTGACGGAACCATGAATTCTGCTCTCTACCGGAAAATCCTGAAGGAGAATGTCCGACCATCAGTTTGTGACCTCAAGCTCAAGCGCACTTGGGTTGCAGCAGGACAATGATCCGAAACACACCAGCAAGTCCACCTCTGAATGGCTTAAAAAAACAAAATGAAGGTTTTGGAGTGGCCTAGTCAACGTCCGGACGTAAATCCGATTGGGATGTTGTGGCATGACCTTAAACAGGCTTGGCTGTTCATGCATGAAAACCCTCCAATGTGGCTGAATTAAAACAATGCTGCCAAGAAGAGAGGGCCAAAATTCCTCCACAGCGATGTGAATGACTCATTGCCAGTTATCGCAAACGCTTGATTGCAGTTGTTGTCGCCGAGGGTGGCACAGCCAGTCATTAGGTTTAGGGGGCAATTACTTTTTCTCATAGGGCCAGGTAGGTTTTGATAGCTACTTTCCCTCAATAAATGAAATAATTTAAAAACTGCATTTCGTATTTTCTCGGGTTATCTTTGTCTAATATTAAAATTTGTTTGATGATCTGAAACATTTAAGTGTGACAAATATGCAAAAAAATAAGAAATCCGGAAGGGGGGCAAATACTTTTTCACGGCACTGTAATTCTCAAGCAAACACAAAATAACTTCCATTTAAACCTTTTTTGAAATGTGTTGCTGCCATCAAATTCAAAATGAGCTAATATTTTTCATGAAATGGTAAAATGCCTCACTTTCAACATCAGATATGTTGTCTATGTTCTACTGTGAATAAAACATGGGTTTATGAGATTTTGCGAATCATTGCATTCTTTTTATTCACGTTTTACACAAAGTCCCAACTTAATTGGAATTGGGGTTTGTACATCAGCAGTTACACATACTGCTTCTGTCATGGAGCAATGTTGCAATAATTAAATAGTAAATTCAATGCAGAAAAATGTTTTACTCACTTTACAAAAAAGGGTAAACTGCAACACTAACTTCCGCAATTCCTATTAGCACATTGTGAAATGCAGGCTATCTAAACTGTGTTTTGTGATTGCTTAAATGTCACAAAGAAGACAAAGATTTTGAAGATTGTTGATTGAAATGTAATTTTGAATCAATATGAAATGTTTTATTTCTTGTCTTACCTTCATGAGGAGAATTAGCCATATCTGATGCTGTTGAATGTTTTAAGAGTTCAGGTAACTGTAAAATAAATTAATGAATAAATAAATAAAAGATTGAAATCTGCTCAAGACCGATCAATGGTTTAAAGGGATTTTTTGTGCCCCCCACTAATTTTTAGCTCGCCAGCCACCACTGCTTCAGATCTGAAACTTTTAGGAAGGCAATGTGTGAGGAACTTTGACCTATTTTACTTAAATAATCATGACCGTATTTTAATCTTATAAGGAAACAATCTATATTTTAGAAAAACATTAGCAGCTTTTGCACATTTATAATTCAATAATAGTCAACTGACTCTGGTTCAACTTAATGGCAAACTGTGAATGCACCTATATATTGTTTTTTCGTATGATGACGAATTAAATTAGAGCTTCTCACTGCAGCATTGCAGTGTTTTGTTGTCGGCAGCATTGAACCTCGTGTCAGTAAAACTAATGGATCACTGTTTCATCCTGGTTTTCCCCTTTCGAAATCTCGTGTCTGTGGCCCATTATTTCCCGTCAATCAACGTGAAACTGCGCTGTTTGGCCTGACACTATTAGTTGATGACGTTATGCCACCTTATTGGCTCTCAACACCAGTGGGCGGGTCCAATTAATGTAGTCTGCGTTTATATGTCTTGTTTCTAGGCGTAAATATTGACTAAAGAATTTGTACTTTCGGCCCGTATTTGAATTGCTTTGTACGCCCACGGGACAAAGTCTTCATATATGAAGGGGACCTTGTTTTACGCTCCCAACTGATTTGTCCTCCCGCCCCCATTCACCATCACGCCTTCCTCGCCCCTCCCTGACTCTTGCGTTGTCGTCTTCACGCTTCTGCGCACCACGACTTGGCCTGAACTGCCTGCATCGACTCGACAGCCTTCCCTAGCAGAGAGGCTAGCATGTCGGAATACAGTGCGGTGCCGCCGCCGGGGCTGGAGCACCGCTTGGTGCGCAGTCAGCCTTGGGAGCGGGCGGCGGAATAAAAAAAGACGCCTTTGCAGATGCCGTAGAGCGAGCTCGCCAGGTGAGCACGACAAGTGCGTGTGAGTAGAAGCGAGCTAATGTAGAAGCTGACCCTCCTGTTATGTTCCGGGTCAATTTGACCCGACTCAGTGTTCAATGTCTCCAAAAACATGGTTAACATACTTTTTTCAGCGAGATTTTTTTCCGTAACTTTACAAGTAAAACATGAATTTAACTAAAAAAATATTTTTTGTTCTGTCAACACGTTATGTGCATCGGTATTGTTTGGGTCATTTGACCCCAGGATCAATTTTTACATAAAATCATCATGTTGATCTGGTTTTTGTAGTGTTGCCTAAGACTAGGGGGCACGTTCAAATTAATTTCTCATTCATTTCACTTTTGGTCTCATTCATTCTGCTATAATCATGTAAAATCGATGCTTGACGCATAGGGGGAGGATAGGGGGAGTCTTGTTTTATTTACTTGGCCATT
Organism: Gymnothorax javanicus; assembly: GCA_029692085.1. Lineage (NCBI taxonomy): Eukaryota > Metazoa > Chordata > Actinopteri > Anguilliformes > Muraenidae > Gymnothorax > Gymnothorax javanicus. The sequence goes on along the minus strand of CM056206.1, from coordinate 47,890,586 downwards.
AAAATGGTCGGTATAAAGGCATAAATGAGCTGAGAGGAGATTGGGTAACAGTTTCAGTTACAAACATTTTAAGCAGTTTTTCATCGCGGGGACCAAAGTGACCTCAAACCAAAAAATGGTTCATTAACTTGAACATAATAGGCGGGTTAAGTTGCTTTGGGACGTGTCTTATACTTTGCTGAAGCAATGACCCGGCGTCTTGTGTGGCGATCTGTCAAACTGCATGTGCCTTCTTACCTAAAATAACACGCTTATTCGTGAAACAGGCTGTCCGCAGATGACGTTACGCTGAATAACCGGTTGCTGTGTCCTTATGAACCTTTATGATCACTGAAGAGGTTGTCTAGCTAATTAGTAGTTGCTCATTGGGAGGCCTGTACTGTGTTGGCTATCAGATTATTAGCAATGGGGTTATTAGCAAAAAGTTGTATGTAAAGCCGCTTTCTCACGGGACGCGAAACGAATTTTTCGCACGACAGATTACATTCAAAGTCAATGCAAAATTCGCGTCTTTGCATTGACTTTTAATGTTATCTGTCGTGCGAAAACTTCGTTTCGCGTCCGGTGTGAAAGTAGCTTTAGTTGTGGTTTGTCTTGGCCACGGTACCTCACCAAGCCAAGTGTATTAAGCTGGTTACATCAGCCTCGCACGCAGGATAGTGGTTGTGCGCCCAACCAATTCAAATTAGCTAAGTAACGCAGGTAGTTAGATTGCTGGTCTCGGTTACGTGTTTAATGAAAAGTCAACAGGACATTTGCTTTTCCAGTTCGACTGTTGACGTTGACCAGTTGGCCAGACAGCCGGTTCCTAATCACTTGGCAGGTCAAAGCCTTGAGAATGTGCTCAGCCGCATTGGGTAACGTTAACGTGTAATGTTTGGTAGCGAGCCATCTTCCAATTAACGCCAGTCAACGCTTTATCAGCTGAGAATCTCGGTGAGTGGTTAAACTCTTCAGTTAGGTTAGCCGAGTTGCTTTACTCAAGTAACGTTCCGGCTTGTTCTTGTTACTCTTCAATAGGAAGCGATAATAATTATTTTTAATTGGCTATGACGTTAATTCATGACGACTTGCAACAATCTCGTTTAGGTTTCGAAACTTTTTTAATTTAGTACACGTTGCAGTTCAGGCGAGGACCAGTTGTGTCGGGTTAAATTCCTAACCGCATGCAGTGAGGTGGTTGCTCATTCAGTCTGCTCGTTATGCCCTTACTAGATTCGAGTGACATAGGAGCAACCTCCGCTCCTTTATTCAGAAGCTGGAAGAAATCCGCTGACAAGTTGTACTAGTTAAATTTTAGCAATTGACTGCATGAGAAAGTTTTTAAAGGCTGAAATGTAAGCGTGGCATCCAAGACAGCATAGCCCAGTCTGTTTAGCGGGATGCACTGGGACTGCCAGATGTTATGAAACTCCATTCCACAGCAAAGGAAATGTCACTTGTGTGAGTCCTCTCAGGGGCTCAGTTGCACACTCGTATTTGGAGTGGCTGGCACAGTTTATTTTATTGCCATCAGCGCTCTGTTTATGCCCAGAAAGTATTCAAATGAAGTGCATGCTTGTGCCTCTGCTGGGAATCGACTCGAAAAAACCAGAGTTCCAACCCCAGCTTCTAAGCCATTATGCTATGCGGTGTGCTCCTGTGCCAGTGTAGGGGATGCTGTGACACACTGTTTGCCTCTCAGATTGCAGCAAAGATTGGTGGAGATGCTGGGGCAGCAGCTTCCTCATTGAACAACAGCAGCTCAGCGGAGGGATTCCCCTTCACTGCACAGAAACGCCAGCTGGAGGATGCAGGTGAGGCTTTGTTCTCAAACTTGCTGCTGTTTGACTCCGTCCACACTGTAACTGACCGGAATATAACCTATTCAGCACCTACTCACCGTCCTGAACATTTGGCTCTGTTACTCAACATGTTCACTGCCCTGAACCTGCTAACCCACTTGCCAGAGTATAGTGCTTCTCATTTCAGCGCATACGATGTGTCCTGAATGTGGTGCTTGTTTGCTTAACGTGCATTATACCTACCCTGCGCTTACAGCCCCTGAACTCAACATGCTAGCTGACCAGATAAAGGCTGTACTCAACTCTTCACACACTGTTACTGGCCTGAGCGAGTGGTTCTCACTTTGACACAGACTGCCTCGAACATGACACTTTTTAACTCGACGCACTTCATGACGTAGGTCTTTCACGCCTTAGATCTCATAAACTGCCCTCAGTGTGATGCTCAGAACCTCACGACTTAACACTTGAACAATCAAGCATACTTCCCCTCATATCAGCAGACTTCTTCATGATGGCATATACGTGCATGCTCTTCTATGAGCTCACTGGCGTAGTTTTTACCCCTCAGCCGACGAAAGTCGTAGAGGGGTATTGTCGTGGCGAGCGGCGTCCGTCTGTCTTTCTGTCCGTTAACTTCTTTCGGACGATAGCTGAAAAACGCCTTGGCCAAATGCTCTCATTTTCTGTTGGTATGTTGGGGGTGGTTAGAGGAAGCTCCCTATCGATTTCTGTCCCGCTGCGATAATCAATATGGCCGCCATGGCAGGGCAAGCGCAAGGCTGAGGGGTCCCGCTCGCGACAGCGTGATATTCTTGCTTGTGTGTAGGTACTTGCGCCCAATTGGCTTCCTTGCTGCAAGCTCTGGAAAGACCTCGGCTGCATTTGAATGGTCTCTTTTGCTTTGGAAATGTCCTAACTCCTAGAAAATGACCCAAACTTTTTTACAAACCAGCTGTGATAAGTGTGTTTGAATTCTTAACAAGTAAATGAAAGGTGCCTCAATGCTTCTTAACTTATCACCTTTAGCATAGGGTACACCGAACCATCCTTTATGAAGAAAGGAAATAACGCTGTCCCACAATTCAGTGCAGCAGCAATATTTAAAGCCACTACCAACCGTTGGGCCAATCACTAAAACAAGTGAACATGACGGGCAAGAGGCAGGCTCACGTTCCCTAGTGTAAGTGCATTCGGATTCTCTAATTAGCACAGTTTTCGTCTTAAGCCATTATGAATTTCCCTTTACTCTTCACCTTTATCTCATGATATTTTCCACTGAGGTCAAAGAAAAATGGATAGGAATTGGACAAAAGGATGTAATTTTTTGACGATTCAAATGCAGCCCTCAATTTCTTTCTCAAGTTCCTAGATGGATTTTGCTCATTTCACAAGTGTGTGAAATTTAATCCAACATTTTATATCTCGCCTGAAGAACCATTCTCACTGTTACACTGTCCACTTCAGTTTTACTATATGCCACACTGGTTTACGTTTATTACTTCTGTGACATGGGTAGTGTGTTGAAACACAGTTGGTGCGCTGTAAAAAGTGTGTTCTGAAAGACATTAATCACGTTGGTGTGTGTATTTTTTTCTCTTTCTTTCTAGAACAGCCAGAAAGCAAGAAAATGGCCCCTCAGACTGACCGAGACACTGCCACTGCCCTGTGTAAGCATTCTTGTATCTTCCCTGCAGAATCCTCTCATGCCTGTCCTCAAGGCCACTTGTCTACTCTTGCCTAGTTTTTCCTTTCTCCCTGGCCGCGTCGGTCTCTGTCGTCATTTTCCTCAGCGTCTGGGCAGGCAGGGGATCGGAATAGGAGATCGCTTGACTGGTAATTGCGGAGTTGCTGATTCTGACTCGCATCAGGAGATGTGAGGAGATTGAGGGGGTTTAACTCTGTCTTTTGGCCTATTTGTAGTACCCCTACCCCCCAAAACTACCCGACAGTCTTTACCTGTTTTAATCCCTCCTGATGGCAACTGATCCGTCTGGCATTTTCATTCAAGCAATCTTTGAAAAAGAGATGCATGTTCTCTCAATGAAACTTTACTGGTGAGATTAAGGCTGAGTTAACAAACCTGATCTCTGACCTGTTTGTTTCCCCTTACAGCCATAGGAGCCCAGCTGGCAGCACTGAGCCAACAAAGGTAAGTACAGCCTGTGCTGGTATCCATGACAACCACTTAATAGAGTACAAGATGAGTTCATTCATTTATTATTCCTCTGCCACAAGCAGTGGGCGGGAGGCATTCTGTTTTTGCGTCCGTTATGGATATCTTCTCCATGCTATATCTACTGAAGGAGAGGAGGGATTTTCACCGAGTCAGACGTGGTTATTCCCCTCTGAGGGTAGCTGCAATGATTAGGTTTTAAAGGTCATGAGGTCAAGGGTCAGGGTCGCATAACACCAGTTGTATGTGGTGGTTGAAGATGAACGTTTTTGGACGTATGCTGCTGTTGCATGGAGTTGTACCATAGTTATGTTGTGTAGCATGGAGATTAATGGGCGGAGCCTGGGCAGGTCAGATGAGAAAAAAGGCGGGATTTGGGCACAAGATTATGACTGGAAGTGGACACGAGGACCTAGACATTTTTTTTTCTGATTTTGGTGGAATATGTGTTTCCTCCCGCACACTATAGTCTGGGATCACATCAATCTCTCTCACACCTCCCTCTCTCTAATCTCCTCTTCCCACAATCCCCGCCCCAACAGTCGGCCAACGACAACCACAGAGGAGTACAGCGTCCCAGATGGCATGGTTGGACTCAGTAAGTGTTCAGACTCGCTCTCTTTTGCACTATGCGCACTTATCAGCATTTACCTCTTGCCTTCGCCCACTTCTGGAATCCAGCTCGGTTGCTAAGCCGTCATTAACTAGTAATTAACTCCTGACAGCAAATGCAATGTTCGCATTCAGAAGCTACGCTCAGTAGGTATCGTTGCACGATTTGTGTTTGGCTTTTTTTTTTTTTTTTTTAACTCAAGAACTGGATCAGATCTAGCAATTTCCCCCTGTTGCAGTGGAACTACATATCCCACAATGACCACTGCCTGATGGGATGAGGATTCATTTGTAGTTTTTGTGTGATTGCCTGTTCAGGTGTGCTTTGACTTTTGGATGGCTGAACAAGCCACGGCTGCATCTGCTCCTTTATATTGGCCAGATGGAGAGGTAAAATGTACCATGAGTTGTTCAACCTGTTTTCTGCCCTTTCTGTCAGTTATTGGTCGAGGAGGAGAGCAGATCAACAAGATCCAGTCGGAATCTGGCTGCAAGGTCCAGATTGCACCAGGTGAGTGCCGGCGAGAGGGAGGGAGAGCTCGGATTGGCTGTACTTCTGAGAGCTAACAAGAATCCATCGTCAGTCAGACTGGGCGAGCGGAGCGGGATGGACTCAGATCTTATGGTTGATGTCCAGTTGCTCTTCTCTCAGATTGGCTCTGTCAGTCACTCGAACCTCTTCTCTTGCATGAGAATACTGTAGAAGGTCAGACCTTGACATTTGTAACCTATCCTGTAGGACAGCGGAGTCAAACTCCTCCTCCTGGGCCGCAGTGCGTCTGGGTTTTTATAATAAGGTCTGAAGACTCCTGAGCCAATCAGTGACTGAAATGAAGCACTTGAGTGCTCGAGTGAGCCAAAGACCTGTGGACCCTGCAGTCCTCCAAGATTTAAGCTTGAGGCTCCTGTTAAATTGTTTGCAAACGTGAAAAACGGGGGAAAAAGTGGGCGACTGATTTGTGTTTTTTGTCTTGCCCAGACAGCGGAGGCCTTCCAGAAAGGAATGTCTCGATCATGGGGACTCCTGAGTCCATACAGTAAGTAACTGTGCCCCCGCCTCCTGTGTTTTCCTGCAAATGCGAATGACAATTTCCACACATCACTCCAGGCTCTGATGGCTGAGTTTCTGCAGGGGAAACAAGATGAGAAATTCTGCTGATTTCGATGTGTTGGAGGCTGGGGGCATGGAATAGCTCTGACTTTTAGCTTGTGCAGAGGCCAGCAACCAGTAAAAGAATGAAAAATGCCTTTAATGCCATGTTTACAGGCTGTAATTTCTACATTGTTTGCTCCGTAAGCGTGTCAGTGTGGATTTCCAGCATCTATATTGAGTATGCGGTGCAGCTTTGAGGGTTGTTTGATATTTTCTGTGTCCAAATACTCACAGACCACACTGAGCTTGTGCATGAACCCCTACATTTCTGTTTGTTTAGGAAAGCGAAAATGCTCCTGGACGAGATTGTGTCCCGGGGCAGGGGGACGCCTCCCTCCTCCTTCCACGAGTCGACCAATGGCCAGAGCGGCTCTGTGCAGGAGATGATTATCCCGGCTGGCAAGGCAGGACTGGTCATCGGAAAGGGAGGGGAAACCATCAGACAGATGCAAGTACGAGCCCTTCGCTGGGTACACCTGCAGCACAGTACTTCAGGTGTGACTGCCGGGAGGCTAGTCTCGGCCATTACACCTGCAGTACTGACAGTGGCCTCCCAGCCATTACACTTGCAGTACTGACACAGTCTTTCTGGCCGTTATACCTGCAGCACAGACACTAGGCTCAAAGATACCACACTTGCAGTTCCAACACCCGGCTACAAGCATTTGCTGCACCGACACCACCTGCTCCATCACCCGCTCCTGCAGTAGACACCAGCCTGTCCTTTCTTTATCCCTGCTGTACCGACTCCTGCCTCTCTCTGTTTGTGATATTTGCTGTGTAAATTTTGTTTGTACATGGAGTGCTTGATTCAAGTACAGTCTGAAACGGGCTAACAGTGTTGTTCCCGTGGCCGTGTAGGAGAGAGCAGGGGTGAAGATGATTCTGATCCAGGACGGTTCTCAGGGTCCCAACATGGACAAGCCCCTGCGTATAATCGGAGAGCCCTACAAAGTGCAGGTACTACAGTCCCATCTGCCCTTAGTACCAATGCAGAGCTTCCTGTGACCTCAAATAACCACTGCGTCTCTGATCTAGAAGAAGGCGGATATGGCAAGAGATTTCCCGCTTGATTTCCATCTAGCTAGACACTCTGAACCAGACTGCTTTTTACAGTTCTTTTATGTATAATGCATGTTACACAGCTGGATAATTACTGAAACAATGTTGTTTAATAACCATGTACTGCAGTACAATGTTGATGACTTGCTTGGATTTAAAATGGCAATCGCTGTTGCAATTACAGATTGGTAATTATGCTACTCTGCTGTTCCTCACCAGATTGTAGATAATGTGAAGTTCTTGGCGCATTCCACTGTTAGCTGTGCTGTTATTCTCTCTGTTCAGACAGCCCTGCTCTCTGAAGCTCCCCTGTTGTGTGTGTGTTTGTCTGTGTTCTTAGCAAGCGAAGGAGCTAGTGCAAGAAATCCTGCGGGAGAGGGACCATCCCGGATTTGGGGACCGGAACGAGTACGGGTCCCGTGTTGGGGGAGGAGGAATTGACGTGAGTGCCCCCCCCAACTTCTGCCTATTAACTCTGTCTGAACCTCACCAATAGGGAGATGGATGCACAACCGGGGGCTATCGATCGCTGCGCTGCCACCCAAAAGTTTGGAATCATTTGAGTAGCATCTACCGTGTAATTCACTGAGAGTCTTTGTATAATTATGAATTCTGTGAAACGGACTCCAAAATGTATTTTCTGATGAGGGAAAATGGAGTGCTTATGTTCACCCTTAAGCCTCTGGAGTTCACAGGAAGGGAGGGAGGCACAAGCCAAAATGTTGGCATGTTTGTGTTTTAGCCCTGTTATATTAAAGCCTTTTTAATTATGAAGAACTACTTGAGTGCTTGGATTTGGCTTTGTATGCCATTTGTTTTTGTTGATGTATTTTCAGATGTTTGGCTTAGCATTTCTACCTTTTTTTTTTTTTTTTTTTTTTTTTTTTGGGCGTTTTAAGTGGTTAAGGTATCAGGGTCTTCGAGTGGCTCACAGCTAGGAGCTTGTGGGAGCCCGGTGGTTGGGTGTTCGAATCCCATCCTTGCCATTACTGCTATGGCTGGAGGTCCAAAGGGGTGCGGCAGCAGTTGACTGAATTCTCTCTGAGGATTATAGGAGTTGAGGAAGTCAGAATTTTTTGGACTCCTTTGTCTCTGGCAGCCAGGCCTGATGGGCCATCTTTTGTAATTGCTAGCGCGACTGCAGAGTATAAAATCATGAATGGGTAGTTGTCACTTGAGTCGGAGGAATTGCGAGCCACGGCACCCTCCGCCTGAGTTGATTGGAGCAGGTTGCTGTGCTGGACTGAACAGTTTGGTTGTGTTTAGGGTCAAGGAAGAACTCACAAATTTAACAATCCCAAGTGATCCTTCAACGGCTCTGCAGGGTTTCAATCCAATGATTGAGCTGGCCACACCATATTTTGTAATTTTCGGCTCAGGTTTTGGAGTGTTGTTTATCTGTAACACTTAGTTTCTTGCATTTAATTGATGTGAAAATTGCTGGTGATTCCAAACTTTTACGTGGAGTTGTATTTGCCTCAGTGGAGCCTGGCTAATTTGTGGCAGAGCCAGTGAGAATTGAAGCAGCTTTGGCAGCTTGTGCCTGGTTTCTACTGTTCAATTCTTGACGCACCGCAATGTGGAATTTGGAATTTTCTGTGTGCAGTTTTCCCCTGTCTCTCTGGCCTGTGTAAACTCAGAGGAGGAGTTCGGTGGGAACCGGAGGTGTTAACGGCTCTGTGATTGGGCAGGTCCCGGTTCCACGTCATTCGGTCGGCGTGGTGATTGGCCGAAGTGGAGAAATGATCAAGAAGATTCAAAATGACGCTGGAGTACGGATACAGTTTAAACCAGGTAAATTATCCACAGCGACCCTGTGTACTGTTTAAACCATATAAAACATTCCTTGTGCTCCGGTGCACAACAGAAATCAGATGTGCCGTCTTTAGATGGGCTATAGGAGTGATTTATTTGATTCAGGATGTGTAGTATGGTTCATGATCTCTCATGGTCAGAGTTTCTGCAGTAACACGTGAGCTGGAAACATTTACAAACCATGAAGGACGCTTCGGTCTAATCAAGGCTGTTTGACCAAGGCCATTGCGGAGTGCAGTGTGGAATGTATTTAAATATTTTACCATGAGGTTGTTCTTCAAAGCCGGTTTTCTAAAACTATATGTCTAGACCCCCCTGGTCAGCCTAAACATGGATCTATCATTCTCTTTTACCTTTGCTGTAATGGGTCTGCATCCAGAATTTAAACCTGCCATATCCTAGTACAGGCTATTTGGCTTTTCAAAGCGACCATAAACTTTCCAGGATTTTTGGTAAATGTTTTGAATTGTGAAAATTTTCGGAACTGTCTGCATTCTAGGGGTTGGTATTGGAGCATTTTGAGGTTTTTGGGCTTAAGCATGAAATTGCATTGATATTAAGAAAACATTTACCATTTAAAATTTACCTGGTGGCCTAGGTTTGCAGTACACGTATGTTGTAATGTCTGCGTAAGTGACTTCCTGCCTCCGCTCCAGATGACGGCGTGGGGCCCGACAAAGTGGCGCACATCATGGGCCCGCCAGAATGCTGTGACCATGCTGCCCGCATCATCGCCGACCTGCTGCAGAGCATCCGCGCGCGGGAAGAGGGTCAGGGGGTGGGTATTGCTCTGAACGGCTAGTCCCCTCAACTCTCTTTTCAGTCCATCATTACGAGACTGCAGACCTTTGGGAGCCGCCGTCTAATGCGATGATTCGCGCTCTCAATCCTACAAGGGCCAGTGTGGGTGCAGCCTTTTATTCCAAACAAGGAGTCATGCACCCGATTTTGCTTTATCAAGGTCTTTGGCGAAGACGCTGGAATCGTCAACTCGTGATCCTCAAGGGCTGAGAATAGCGGGTTTTCCACAGTCCTCGTACCTGAGAGTTGGGTATAAAGACAGTCTGGCCAATCAGAAGCTTTAATTGTTCAGTTAATTGGTAAATGACTTGGGTGAAAAGAGAACCAGGGCTGGATTTGGATTCGAGTCCCAGATTTGTTACTCACTGCACTTAGCTGTTCATTAGTTGAATTGCATGCGTTCGTGGATGGTTTAAACAAAAGTCTGCACCCACACCGGCCCTTCCTGGATAAAGCGGAGTACGCCTGTTCTACAGGAAGTGCGCTGTGCATGAGAAAGGACAGCTTTTCTGAACTGGGCGTTAATCTTATTTTTGTGGATAAACGCAGGACACACCTTCTCAGGATGGCTTTTTGTCACAATATACTCCGCTATACTTGGACAAAACATTGCATGACTGACAAAGGAGAGAAAATCTAAAATCCGGATGTTTTTGTTATGATTGGGTTTGCTATGTTTCTCATCATTACGTTGTCAGACAGTGGTCGTCTCTGGATGCTGCTGTCTCCATATACATTATCACTGGGGTATTTTGCTAGAAAAATTTAAGCATTTCATTTGCTCCGATTTGAGACTATTGAACTTTAGTTACTACTTATACCCACAGGATTTGACTACTTTTTCAAAAATTGAAACGGTTTACCAACAGTTTAATGAACCTTGTTTTAAAGGGCCAGTGTGTGGGATTTGGTGGCATCTAGTGGTGAGGTTGCAGATTGCAACCAGATGATAACCCCTCCCCTCACCCTCCCCTTTCATGGGTGTAGGAGAAGCCATGGGGGCCCCGAAACATGGAAAAACGCAAAAGGCCCTCTCTAGAGCCGGGGTCTGGTTTGTCCGTTCTTGGCTTCCGTAGAGACATTGCAGGGCATTGCGGGGCTCTGTGGAAGAGGACCTGCTCCCTCTGTAGATGTAAAAGATTCATTCTAAGGTAACAAAAACACGACAATTCCTATTTTTGTGAGGTGATTATGCACAAATGAAAGCATGTGTATGGATATTATATGCCACATCTACCAATATATCTGTCAATAGATCCCCGAATGTCACACACTGGTCCTTTTAAATTGCATGTTCGATGTATGTTGTAACAGAGCGTGCACGCCGGCTCTTTCACAGGGTCCTCCTGGTCCTCCAGGGCCTGGAATGCCCATGGGGAGGGGTAGGGGGCGGGGACCAGGCAACTGGGGTCCTCCTGGGGGGGAGGTGACCTTCTCAATCCCCGCCCACAAGTGTGGCCTGGTGATCGGGCGGGGCGGGGAGAACGTGAAGGCCATAAACCAGCAGACGGGTGCCTTTGTGGAGATCTCCCGTCAGCTGCCCCCCAACGGCGACCCCAACTTTAAGCTGTTCGTCATCCGGGGCTCCCCACAGCAGATAGACCACGCCAAGCAGTTGATTGAGGACAAAATCGAGGTATGAGGGCCGCCTCTTTCCCAGTGCAGGAATAAACACTCAATGGTTCTTCAGGGCCACAAACTACTGGTTTTCCACCCTTCCCTTACCTGTAAGGACTGTTAAGACTGTCTGAACTAATCTTTCAAAATCAGGTGGGAGAATAGAGAACCAGGGCTGGATTGGGAATGGTGATCCCTGTTGTAGTGGTCAAGGTTTTCGGCCAGGAACCAGACGGTTTGTGGTATAAGCCCCAGTGCACCCGCAGGGAAACTGGCACATTCGTTGGACTATTGAGCTAGGCCTTAACCATACTTTGTTCCTCCATATTGGCTAGGCTTAATATTCTTTTTTTGGCGGCGGAGTGTTTTTGCGGTAATGCAGCGGGGTGATGATTGAAAGCTCTGGAGAGCAGAACATATGATTTTTGTCCCCTGGGACAACAATTTTCCAAAGAGGAGGTATTATCGTTATTGTGTGTTTGACTGTGTGTGCTTATCCGTGACAAACTGGCAACAAAATGTGCACGTGTGGTGCTATTCTTGTTTCCACCACTAGGGGCAGCAGTGTCACAAATGTGGACAGTGGGGGTTTTTTAAAGCCTGCTGTGGCCCGCAGTTAAACAAGTGGCACGATTCCCCATTCACTAGAATTATCTGCTGTGATTAGCATAATAATTGAGCATTCTGAGCTGGGAAGAGAACCTCTGCATGTTGGGTTATGCCAGTGTTTGGAACCCGATCTCAGTCAGGCCATAACGGGTATGTGAATGAGGGAAGAATGCTTGGGGTGGGGGAAATGAACTGCTTACCAAATGTTAGTTCCAGGTTTATCTCTGCCCAACGGAAACACAATTAATCCTGCTGCTTGTCTTCAAAGGTTTGCCAGGCACCGGCCGACTTTAAACACTTACTCCACAGCACTGTATTTACATGCAAAGATTCAGTAACTGAATGGTTTACCCCCAGCGGAGGTGATAGTTTCCACCCGTGATCACCTTCAAAAATGATAAAGGAAAAAGAATAAAGAAAATAAAGAGTGTCCCGGTGGTAGGATCAGGGGATCCTGCAGGGAACGCTGTAGCTAACTGCAGTCTCTAAGCAGCGTTCTGTGGGGCAAGATGAGAGACTAAGTCAAATCCACAAAGAGGGGATGAAAATGGGAAATTCCATGGGTAACTAAACCCAAGGGTTATGGCAAGTCACAAGGTTTCCTACACATGGACCATTCTGTGGCGGGGCACCACAGCTTCAGTGTGAAGCGCCACAAGTTGATTCCCATTAATTCTAAGTAAATGCGTAAGTAAAAGTAAAAAAAAACCGGGAAACTTTAAAAGGTACTGGGAGATCGTAATTTGCGCGCACCCCCCAGCTCAACAGAATTGGAGTAATCTGTCCCCCCCAACAAAATGAAAATCATCTGTTTCATTACTTGCTGGTCTGTGGGAAACACTGTACAAGTACTGCTCTGCTAACAAGATAAATGTCAATCACGAAAATCCTATTAAAGGAAAAAAAAAAAAAGGTGACAAGGGTGAGAATTGGAAGTGAAAGGGAAACCAAACGTAAAGGCAATTAAATGGTCTCCGTCCGCAAGTGCTAAACCCTGGGAGGAAGAGTAAAGGGTGTTGTTCAAAGCACCGAGCCATGAAGTGGAACAGATCAATTGGCGACGAGTCGGAATCAACTTAAGATAATCGCCCAAAGCAGAGGTCCATAATTGAGAAAACAATATGATGGGTCAAATCAGCCAGGGCTGACTAGCCATTTTGTTGGAGATGTACCATCCTGTTGCTTTTCGTGCCAACCCTCCTTAAACGCATCTCATTGAATGGCGGGAGATCTACTAGACCTGTGAATAATTAGTTTGATGAGGTGTTCCAAATTAAGTCAGTTGTCCAGCCCTGTATCAACTCCCCTGATGATGGACACAACAGCTGTGATTAGTGCTGAGCTGGGCCCAAACATTACGCCCCCTGTTGGCGGGATATGACCCTGCTGTCTATTGTGCTTGCAGGGTCCGCTGTGTCCGGTTGGCCCTGGTCCCGGTGGCCCTGGCCCCGGTGGTCCTATGGGCCCCTACAACCCAAATCCCTACAACCCGGGGCCCCCTGGAGGTCCAGGCCCACAGTGAGTACCACTGGCCAGCTTTCTTCAACAACGCTGTGTAGCTGCACACTGGGGACATTTAGTATTGGCGCTGGAGTATTTCATTGTTTTTATCTCTGTTTTGCTTCCAAAATAAATAATCAGAATGTACCTCCAGGACTGCTTAGATACAGGCTTGGTGCATGTCTGAGTGTGATGTGGTAAATGCTGTTAGACATGGTGAACAAATCAGGATTTGCGAACTGGCTATTGGTGAGCGACTAGTAGCATGCCATGCTCGACATGTTACGCCCATTCAGTCGCGCCTGGTGGTCCCGCTTGCCAGTGGATCAGTATTATAAGTGAGACTGACTGTACATTCACACTGTGTGCCTTCCTCCCTCCAGCGGCCCTCCTCCTCCTCACCAGTACCCTCCTCAGGGCTGGGGTAACACCTATCAGCAGTGGCAGCCCCCTGCACCACACGACCCCAGTGAGTATCCTCGTCCTGCAAACCAGCCTTTAGATGGCTCTTTCTGCAATTTCCCCCCTCATTCGGTCTCATTGCCCCCGTCAAGGAGGTTGTTACGTTTTTGCCGGTGTTTGGTTTGTCTGTTTGTCTGGCTGTTTCTGTAAGAGATATCACTTCATTACTTTTTGAGTTCGCTGAAATTTTGTGGGTGGGTTGCTATTACATCAGGGATGGACACTATTGATTTTGACCACGATCAGTCAACCAATATGGCCACCACGGCAGCCATCTTGAAATCCTACGACACGCGATAACTTAACTTCGCTCCTGGTGATGTCACTCAAATTTTGTGGGTTGGTTGGTCTCACATCAGGGGACGGAACCTGCCCGTTTGGAACGCGCTGCATCAAACAATATGGCTGCCATGGGAGCCATTTTGAAATCCTATGTTGCAGATGCCTTAAATTTCTTATGAGCCATGGTTGCTCAGAAAAATTGCGACTGTGCTGCATTGGCGGAGGTTTGCACTCTCTGAGTGCCTCTAGTTCCTTCATTGTTTCTCTCACTCCCCGATTCTTTGACGAGGTCTGGTTATTCTCACCACAGCGGAACCACTTATTTTTTACCCCTGTGTGTAGATTTCCAGATTTCGTTCATTTGGATCCTGCTGGAGTGGGCCACTCTCTGTGGCGCTCATGGACAGCGATATGAAATAGAATTATGTACTCGCAAAGCATTGAGTACTCCAAACTCTTTTCTTCCCTCTCTCTTGCTCTCTTCCCCCATCTCCCCCCCCCTCTCTCTCTCTCTCTCTCTCTCTCTCTCTCTCTCTCTCTCTCTCTCTCTCTCTCTCTCTCTCTCTCTCTCTCTCTCTCTCTCTCTCTCCTCTCTCTCTCTCTCTCCTGTGCTCTGTAGGTAAAGCCCCTGCACCAGACCCTAATGCCGCCTGGGCTGCATATTATGCTCAGTATTACCAGCAGCCCCCGGCCCCCATGCCAGCACAGCCCCCTGTCACCAGTGCCCCCGCCCCTGCTGAGCAGCCACCAGCCGCACAGACCCCCGCGGGACAGCCCGACTACACCAAGGCCTGGGAGGAGTACTACAAAAAGATGGGTGAGTCCGCCAAAGACCCTCTGTGAGTGTACTGCCTGTCTGTGAGGACAGCCTGTGATATTACTCTTATACTGACTGTGTGTCAGGACAGCCAATGATATTACTCTTATACTGACTGTGTGTCAGGACAGCCTGTGATATTACTCTTATACTGACTGTGTGCCAGGACAGCCAATGATATTACTCTTATACTGACTGTGTGTCAGGACAGCCTGTGATATTACTCTTATACTGACTGTGTGTCAGGACAGCCAATGATATTACTGTTATACTGACTGTGTGTCAGGACAGCCTGTGAGATTACCATTATACTGACTGTGTGTCGGGACAGCCTGTGATGTTACTGTTATGCTGACTGTGTGTCGGGACAGCCTGTGATATTACTGTTATACTGACTGTGTGTCGGGACAGCCTGTGATGTTACTGTTATACTGACTGTGCGTCGGGACAGCCTGTGACATTGCTGTTATACTGACTGTGTTGGGACAGCCTGTGATATTACTGTTATACTGACTGTGTGTCGGGACAGCCTGTGACATTACTGTTATACTGACTGTGTGTCGGGACAGCCTGTGATGTTACTGTTATGCTGACTGTGTGTCGGGACAGCCTGTGATGTTACTGTTATGCTGACTGTGTGTCGGGACAGCCTGTGATATTACTGTTATGCTGACTGTGTGTCGGGACAGCCTATGATATTACTGATGCTGTGTCGGGACAGCCTGTGATGTTACTGTTATGCTGACTGTGTGTCGGGACAGCCTGTGATATTACTGTTATGCTGACTGTGTGTCGGGACAGCCTGTGATGTTACTGTTATGCTGACTGTGTGTCGGGACAGCCTGTGATGTTACTGTTATACTGACTGTGCGTCGGGACAGCCTGTGATATTGCTGTTATACTGACTGCGTGTTGGGACAGCCTGTGATATTACTGTTATACTGACTGTGTGTCGGGACAGCCTGTGACATTACTGTTATACTGACTGTGTGTCGGGACAGCCTGTGATGTTACTGTTATGCTGACTGTTTGTCGGGACAGCCTGTGATGTTACTGTTATGCTGACTGTGTGTCGGGACAGCCTGTGATATTACTGTTATGCTGACTGTGTGTCGGGACAGCCTGTGATGTTACTGTTATGCTGACTGTGTCGGGACAGCCTGTGATATTACTGTTTTGCTGACTGTGTCGGGACAGCCTGTGATGTTACTGTTATACTGACTGTGCGTCGGGACAGCCTGTGATATTACTGTTATATGACTGTGTGATTGCTGTTATACTGACTGTTGGGACAGCCTGTGATATTACTGTTATGCTGACTGTGTGTCGGGACAGCCTGTGACATTACTGTTATACTGACTGTGTGTCGGGACAGCCTGTGATATTACTGTTATGCTGACTGTTTGTCGGGACAGCCTGTGATGTTACTGTTATACTGACTGATATTGCTGTTATACTGACTGTGTATCGGGACAGCCTGTGATATTACTGTTATGCTGACTGTGTGTCGGGACAGCCTGTGATATTACTGTTATGCTGACTGTGTGTCGGGACAGCCTGTGATATTACTGTTATGCTGACTGTGTGTCGGGACAGCCTGTGATGTTACTGTTATGCTGACTGTGCGTCGGGACAGCCTGTGATGTTACTGTTATACTGACTGTGTGTCGATATTGCTGTTATACTGACTGTGTATCGGGACAGCCTGTGATATTACTGTTATGCTGACTGTGTGTCGGGACAGCCTGTGATATTACTGTTATGCAGTCTGTCTGTGCTTCTCCAGTTTTTCTCCATGTCTCACATTTATTTAATGCTGCCCGCTGTCCCCATCCCTCCCCTCCTCATTCACCTCCGGCAAGGTGGTGTATGTTTTTGCCGGTGTTTATCTGTTTGTCTGTTTGTTAGCAGGATATCTCAAAAACGGCCACATAGATTTTAACCAAACTTTGCAGGATTTTAGAGTAGCACAAGAGGAACAAGTCATTAAATTTAGGCATATCTAGGCCAAAGTGCAGCTGAGATATAGGCCGAAGTTCAAATCTGGCAGAGATTTGAAGTCTTTCCAATGGGCCGGATTTTTAATCGGCTTGCTTTTGGGTTTTGCTGCCACCTCGCGGTGGAATGCAACAACACCCTACATCAGCCAACGAAAATAACTAATGGACAGAGTTGCCTTGGCGTAGCGGAGGTGCTGCGCTCTCTTAGTGCACTTGTTCTCTTAATGTTTCCTCTAAACCTCCTCTCTTACCTCTCTCACTTAATTCTCCATCTCTCCTCAACCTTTGTCCCTCTTTCTTATTTCTTTCCACGCCCCATCTCTCCCTCTCATCTCTTCCTTTCTTCCCTAATCACTCCTTCTCGCTCTCTCGTCTTATCTTCCCCTCCCTCTCTCCATTCCTCTCTGTCTCCCCTTATTTCTCTCCCTCCCTCTCTCCATTCCTCTTTCTCCCCTAATCTCCCTATTCCTCTCTCCTTCCCTCCCTCTCTCTCTCTCCCTCTCTCCCTCCCTCTGTAGCTCAGGCAGGAGGTGGTACAGCAGCACCAGCGGCCCCTGCAGCAGGAGGAGCTCAGCAGCCTGACTACAGTGCAGCGTGGGCAGAGTACTACAGACAGCAGGCTGCCTACTACAACCAGCCTGGAGCCCCACCGGGGACACAACCAGCCGCTCCACCGCCGGGCCAGCAGGTACTGACCCCTGGGCCTTCATAAGCACGCACGTGTGTGTGTATATGTGTGTCTCTACCCTGTAGGTACACACTTCAACACGCACACCTGTACACACATGCAGAAATGCACACACACTCAGCGTATACTTGTAAGCTGCTCTTCTCTGGCATCAGCGCGCACACCTCTACGCACATCTACAGGACGACTGAGGTTCCTCTCTGAGGTCGTGTGATCTCTGCTCGGGACCTGTAAAGCCCGTTTTGTACTTGTAAGACGTGTCCTCAGACGTCTTAAGAAAAGTGCCTGATGACAAAGATGCTTTTATGCTTAAACAAAGTGTCGGTCAGCATCTGCAGCGCAAACCGTCATCTCCCTAGTGATTGTGTATTTATTGTGTCATGGCCAACCAATCATTTGCAAACTCTACAGTATAAACTTTCTGTATCCATGATAACCACTAGATTCTTGGTCCACCCAGCCAATGTAAATATAAGATAACTAATGATTGTGTTTGCGATGTTACTTGACAAGTACTAGGCACTGTCGGGAAACACTTCCATCTCATAGACATAATTTTGGTCATTGAATACTGTCAACACACATGCTTAGTTAGTATATAACAGCCTTAAGCTTATACCCTACACACATGGACACGCGAACACACACACACACACATAATGTGATCAATCACAGATGACTAACTTGGTGATGATGTTGCAGACGCAGTGACTGGAGTCCAATGAAACATCTTGTTCGAAGAGCGGCTGGGAAAGCGAGGCCATTCCACTTAGCCCAGCCAGCTGTCTGGACTAGTTTTAAATTTTTAATTTTATTATTTTTTACTTTTTCATTTTTGATTTGAGGGAAGTGCTGACCTGGAACCTGACTCCGCCCTCTCCTCAGGAATCTTCGATGCAGATCTCTCTGAGGAAAATGTGTATAAAAAAAGGACAAAACCTCTTTCCTGCTGAAGACCTGCTGGCCTGCTTTCTGGTTTAATTTGCGTCCTCGATTGTTATCTCCCGTCCCTCCTCTAGGGGGCATAGGCTTGGCTTCCTGACTCAATGATGTCAGAGCCGTCTACCAACCTTCCAATCGCCTGACTACTTTCCTGCTGCTTAAATTTCCATGGAAACCTTCGGCATCACCCAACTACTGCATTTATTCGGGCTAACGTGAACGTGTAAAAATTAAGTCCTGACTACTGTTTTTCTTTGTTTTTGATTTGTTGAGGCAAAGATGGTGGGGGGGGGGAGTGTGTAATAAATCTTTTGTTACTTTTAAGGCTTGTTTTTATTTTCTGGCTTTTTTAATGTCTGAGACCCCCCTGCCCCCCCCCTCCCCAGCTGAGTTGGAACATTCCTATCACCAATCCCAACTGGTTCTGAATCAGTTTTTGACCTTTTAATTGTTTTGTAGAGGGTTATTTATGTGTGTGTTTAAATGTCCGTATGCTTGTGGGCGTGCATGTATTGAGTGCGTGGTATGGATACTTGTTTAATAGTCTCTGTACGGTTGTGTAATTGCAGATAATATGATGGTGTGCGTGGTACGAGGCTATGTGTACTATGGTACATGGTACGATTGTGGTTGGTAGTGATAATTTTCTCACGGGACTTCCTTGTGCTGCGACGCTTGATTTGATTTAATTTGCTTTTTTTTTTTTTGTCTGGGAAACGAGATTTTATTTCGCTGTGGCTATCTACTGTTCTAAGAAGTTAAGATGTTATATATATATATATATATATATATATATATATATATATATATATATATATATATATATATATATACTGAAGGACTTTAGTTCTGCATATATTATTCACGGTGTGATTTCTGACCCAACGAGAGTGTACTCTGGCACTTCGATAATGATGGAATGATAGATCTTATTTAGCAAACATTTGTTATTGCGTGTGCAATAGAACAAACTTTTCATTAAATCAATTTAGTTTGTTGTTGAACGATCGTTGTGTGAGAAATCGCACCGTAAATAATATATGCAGAACTAAAGTCCTTCAGTATACTATATGCCTGGGTTTTTCTTTTTATCGCTTGTTTTTAAAAACTTCACAATAAAAGATGATATTGAGATCTCTAAATTTTTCCTACCTATGACTTGGCCAGTCCAGCTATTTGTGTTGTGTGTTGTGTTCTGCGTCCACTTGTCTGCCCAGGGATAAATTTTGGCCTGCTGAAGGTTCGAATGGGCGAGTTTTTGCCAACCCAAGTCGGAATCCCAAACCCCAGTTTGTTTTGCGTCCGTGTGTGTATGCATTTGTGTATTTGCGGGCGCTTGTGTTGGATATCTGTATGGTGCTTCGGGTTTTAGGGTGTCGGTTCTACCACATTAGAAGATCCATGATGGTGGGGTGTGGAGGTTGGTTGTTCTCTGAAATGATGCATCTCTGATGGACTCCTCCCACACACTTGCTGCGCTGCTCAAATTGGGCTCTGCTTTTTACTGGTGGTCCCCCCCTCCCCAGTTGAGGTTTTCCAGAAGTGGGAACTTCTTTGTCAAATGCCTCAGTGTGCACTCCTGTCTTCTGCCTTCTTTCCACTCCAAGGTACAACTTGACTGGACTAGAACTTCTTTATTGGTTTTCCATTGGCAAAAGTTGTGGATAATACCTGGTACCTAGGCCGAGGAGACAACGAAAAAAGTACCAAGTTCCAAGTAAGCTGGGCCAATGCTAAATGGTGACGTGAAGACACTGCAGAATGCAGAACACTGATTGGTCAAAGAGAATCGCCCCAGTAACTGTCACTAGCATGTCACTTGACATCCTGTACAAAGCTACGATAGTGGCCGCAGTTTTTTTTTTTTTTTTTTAATTCACTCAACCTGACCCCGATTTTAAACCATGGCAGCCAGAAAAATCGCCCCATGGTCAGTTGACGAAGTGTAGTTGTTCCTTTGCTAACTGATAACAGGACCTTGCACTTTGCTCAGCTAAGAACCTACCTACGGTGAGCACGTACTATTCTGCGGTAGAAGACAAAGTAGGGAAAGTTCTAGTACCAGTTCCAAGAGGGCAGTGCTGAGTTGAACCAGTACCCAGTTATGCGGAAAACCGGATTTAATGAAGGGGGTACCCTGATTTTCGGAGAACACTGTGCATCATGTCCAGGACCACACCTGCTTTTTTGGACTTTCCAGTTTCATCCACTTGACACAGCAGCTTTGTTTTGAAAATACATCTGTATATTTAGACCGTTCAGCCATTCATATTTTATCAGATGAAAATCAACTTCCTGTCGTTCCCTTCGTCCCCACATTACGGCCCTGAAAGGAATGAATGCGTACTGGGTGACTTCCAATCATTTTCTTAATGCCCTCATCGGTTTTAGTCAAGCACCTTTCCCATTTGAAACCTGCCCACCCTCCTCAGATGGAATCGAGGGGGGCAACCGTCAGTGTTGCACACTGTCTTCAATATCCTCCTGAGGGCAGCCGTGTGGAATATTCAAGTAAGTGTTTTTTTTTTGTTGTTGTTGTTGTTGTTGTTGCTTGACCTTTACCTGAGCAGTTCCTGTTAACACTGTGCCTGTTCAGAACGAGCCAATTGCTCGCTCTCCAGTTTTGCTACTTGCAGCTTTCTCGAGAACTGCTTCGCAAATCGACTTCACGCCCGATGTTGCACTTTCGTGGGAGCTCCGCAATATACTCCCCGAGTGTGAAGTCGATCAGATGAATGGTTTTCAAGAAGCCCAGTCAGACAGACTCCTTCAATTTGTAGTTCGATGGCTACTTTTCACTGAATGGGCTGAGATCAAGAGCACAGAGTAGAGGCTGCTCGAGAAATGAACATGCAAAACCCTGAGACTGAAGCTAGTCTCTGGTACCGTACCCTTTCATTCACTGGCTGCCATTTTGGGTCTTTCCTGTGTAAAAGGGTGACGACGACATGTCGCCACATGGAAGAAGGGGATAAATGAGAGCCTTGACAACCATATAATTTTAAAAATTCTTCATTTATATCTTTTAAAATTAAAAACATCTGCATTGCATTCTATAACCTCCAAAGGCACAAGCATTCTCTCGGTTGTCCACATTCTTAAAACACTTTCCCCATAGAGCTTTTTTTTTTGTTTGTTTTTTTTCTTGCACCATTAAAAAAAAAAACGAAGTTCAGCTCTTAAAGGATGTACACACCAATACAAACAGGAAAGAACACACCATTCTGCGGAGATCCTTTTAAAAATGTGTTCGGAGGATCGGAGTGATATGTTGGATCAGTGCTAGGGAGCGTCATCCCTCTGAAAGAAGCTAGTATTCATGCTGGTTTGAGCCCCTTCCGTGACTGCTGAAGGGGCCGTACACTGCTCTTAGCAGTTAGCCGTCGATGAGGTGCAAAATTATTGTCGAAGCCAAAACCACAAAAACCAACAACAATACTATATACTATAACAATAGCTATAACAAAGTGGCAGCAAAAGTATTATGAATGTGGCGCTCAATTCCAAAACTCAAAAAGTTTTGGCCAAAAGGAAGTCGTATTTCATGAAGTAGCTATGGATAAATGTGGAGGGATCTGCATGCTTTTGAGTTGGGAGTGGTGGTCCTGGTGGGTGGGAATTAATATTTGCTTACTCTGCCATACAGTTACACATCAACTCACTTTCATTCTCTTTCTGATGAAGGCAAGGAGAGGCAAGGCCGCGGTGTATTCGAACCGTAACGACACCTCTCTTATCTGGAGCACGAGACCAGTACATGCTCCCTTATACACCACTTTCTGCTCCAGCCGGTGCTCCTGTAATGTACTTTCATACACTTATAAGTTATTGTCATGCACTACATCCTTCTACAGGGAACTGATGTGTCGCTTGAGGGGAGGAAATGGGGTCTGTAGTCTGCACTGCCCCTTTCCGACCGTACTCCCGCTAACTTGTCACAGTTCAACCCCAAAATAAGCTGTAGGACACCAATTTAAATTTAGCGTGGGGTGAAGGCAATGTCAGCTAAGGCAAGAAAAAAAAAAAGGTAAGTCTGGCACAGAAATAAAGTGAAATTTGAAATCATATCGAACCACGAAATGCGAGCCGCGTTGAAATACAAGACGACATCTCTGGAGAAAAGAAGTCTTGACGCCGTCGTAGCTTCACGCAGAACTTGCATACTCACACACACACACACGCTCACATACGCACACTAGCACAGGAATCACAGGCCTCACTGTGTCACGAGACACACATTACTGCTTATAAACATTACCCTAACGGTCGCCCCTTCGCAAAACGACTTGTGCTAGCGAGATGCCGCGGACCCTACAGCTGCTATCAGAACCGCGATGTACCTGTAGCGCCCAAGCTGTGACTGCTTGAACGGCTTCATCGAAATCCAAAATCCTTGGGACAGACGTAGCAAACCATGGGCACAGCGACGTGACCTTGCTAGACACTACAGTGGGTCACACAGTTCCACAAAATTTACCGCAAGATTGACATTTTTAACAAGGAAAGTCACACAACCCACTGATGGATTTAAAGGGGGGGCAGTTGCCGAATATCTCCCCGGAAAGCAGGGAGTAGCACAGGTCAGACGAATGCAGACGAGTGCAAACGCCTTTTTGAAGCTACACATCACCAAGGCACTCACCAACACGGACACAGCTAAACGAGTCCACAAAACCGCACGGAAAACCCTCGTGGAGCAGCCTTCACTAATGAGTCCACGCGTCACGCCCACTGTCACTCCAACTGGCTGTCAGGCATTGACTGACAGGGCACCTCTGACTGTGACTGGCTAAGACTGGATGTGTCAGGATTGGGGTCGTTAAATATAGTCCAAGACAGCTTCAGGGTGTTCTACTTCCACTTAGACAATGTGAACAGTGAACCAACCTCAACCAATTTCAGAACTACATCACTATAGGCTCAACCACAGTGAAAACCAGCATTTTTGACTGGACTGGTTTGAAAGGACATGCTCCTCCTTTGTGATTGGACAGGCTCTTGTCGTACTGACCAATAGGAGTGGCAGTACAAGGTTCCAAGGAAAAAAGGACAGGTCTCGGATGAGACAAGGGTTGACAATTTTCAAAGCGTCAGTGTGTGTTTGTGTGTGTGTGTGTGTGTGTGTGTGTGTGTGTGCGCGCACTGTAGATCAGTCAGGGGATGTGTGTCACTTAGTTTTGTGCTGAGGAACCGTGAATAGTACAGCCACCAATGAATTTGCGCTCAAGCCTGCCGCCACATTACTGCTGCTGCACGCTGCACGTATATTTGTGAGTCTGTGTATGAAGTCACAGTTGTCTCTGAGCGCAGACACTCCATTGTGTATGATGTCACAGAGGCCTCAGTGGTTGGGCAATCCAGTGTGTGCAAGTGCGAGGTCATAGTTGCGTCAGTGGGCAGGTAATCCAGTGTATGTGTGAGGTCACGATGGCCTCGCGGGCGGGTTTTCCAGTGTGGGGAGCGTCAGTTGTCAGTCTGTCCTGTGGTAAAAAGCACTCTCGGGTCGGTTCTAGCTAGCTTGGCTGGAGGCTCCAGAGATTCCACTCCAAGGCCGGTCGAATCCGAGGGGAGGGACAACTCCTGACACTCGTCATCGCTCTCCTCTTCCTCCTCCTCTTCCTCTTCTAGGATACACATCAGCACAGAAAGGGGAGAGGAGAGCATTTAGCATGGAATGACCTAGAGCTGGGGATAAACAGACCTTTAACCTGTTCTCTACTTGGGGTTCAGTTACCTTTATCAGGGTCCAGGGATCCCAGACTTCGTCCCAGGCTGGCGAACTGCGGAGGAAGAGGAGTCTTTTCAGTGTTTTATAATCAGCCTCTCCCAGCTCTACTGCTCAGTGTAGCTGCAGTGTACTGCTTCCCAAATCATTTTAAGAACAGCTTTTTCCAATTTCTTTTTTCAGCCAGTGCTGATACTCCACTGGAATTTAAGTACAACAGCATTAGTTTGTTCAGTTCATGAAATGCCAATCACGAATTTGAGATCATGCACCATAAAGAAATAATTCACTTTTGGCTGTCATCACTTAAAGGGCATCTAAAGTCAATTCCCATTGTTTTTGTTTATCGGCCAATCAGCGAGCCGCACCTGCGCAAACGAACCGAAATAGAAGGATTATCTACCCTTGTACACAAACCATTGGTTTATATGAATGAAATTGGTCATGTGGCAATAAAAGATGTCAACAAAAGCAAGTGATTTGTTTGTAAACATTGGACATTCAACGTCCCGTCTGAGAATCGACTTTAGATGCCCTTTAAGCGCACCCTTTATGGACCAGTTATCATGATTAGTACATGCGTTAAATCTATTAATTTACCCGAGGTCCCAAAATAACGGCAATGCCTTGGTAGCCTGCGGAAGCAGCAGATTTTGTTTGTCCTTACTGTATGCAAATACAGCTAGGTTAAGCTCCGCAAAATGGCTTGTAACAAGGTGAAATACCCCTTCAAAACAGGCAACATCAAATCACGATCCTCAAGGCCCTAGAACTGATGGTTTCCCACCCCCCCTTTACTCAGGGTAAGGTGTAAGGACCGTCAGGCCAATGAGAAGCACTAGTTGTTCAGTTACCTCCAACCCCAAACCAGAAAAAGTTGAAGTGGTACGTTAAAATTAAGACTGAATTTGGAGATTTGTAAATCGTCTTTGACATGCATTACATTTTCAAGTCTGATTCTTGCAATGCATTTCAAATAAAAGTACATACAGTAAAATATTTACCACTTTTACCGTTCCTTTGAGGACACCATCTGATTACTTCAGATGTAAATTTGTCCCATTCTTTCTGCAAACAAGTGCAACAGTAGAGTCTTCGTTGCTGCATTTTGCGTTTCAAAATGCGGTACATTCTCTTTTGGGGAAAGTGGGGACTGCAGGCCGGCCAGGCCAGCGCCCACGGCCTGCTTTTATGCAGCCATGCCTTTGTAATGCATGCAGAATGCAGTTTTGCACAGTCCTATCATGGATGTCCCTGGAAAAGATGTCATCTTCAAGGCAGCACGAGTTGCTCCAAAGTTTTGAGTGTACTCTTCAGAGTGTACTCTTCAGCATTAGTAGTGCCTTCAGAGAAGTGCAACTTACACAATGGACTTGTTGCTAGTAAAAATCTGGATGTTCTTTTTGTTCTTTGGTCTGGAGCACACAGTACCCATTTCTTTCAAAAAAGACATGAAATATGGATTCGTCTGACCACAATTCACATTTTCACTGTGTGATGGTCCATCGCAGATGCCTCTAAGCCCAGAGAGGTCATCTGTGCTTCTACACACTCACCAGAAAGCTTCATTTTTGCACAGCAAAGTTTTAACTGGCATTTGTGGATGCAACTATGTATTGTAGAACCTGACAAATGTTTGTCAGAGTAATCCTGAGCCAATGCTGAAAAATGACTGTTCTTGATGTGGTGCCGTCTGAGGGATCGGAGAGATAGGTAATCAGAATCAGCTCAGACTTGCATCCTGCCCTATACTCACAGAAATTGATCCAAATTTCTTGAATCTTTTAATTATATTGTGCATGATCAAGGGTCAGATATCCAAATGCTTTTGTCTTTCTTTGAGGTACATTGTTTCTTAAACTTTTCGATGATTTTCATTTGTGGCCAAATTGGTGCTCCTCGTCCCATCTTTGCTCCTGAAGGACTAAAACTTCCCTGGATGCCGCTTTTGTTCCAGTCACCGGGTGACATCAGCGGTTTCAAATCACATCATCGATTAGTTTTTCACCGCATTAAAAATCCTTAATTGGCCCCAGAGGTCGCGTTATACTTTCTGATTGTCCGTCATTGTGACGGACAGGGGCATAAAAATTCCGTCATAATCAATTATTGTCAGTCATTGTAATTTTTTTAAAATGATAATCGTTTATTTTTTTAAATAAAATAAACAGAATATGTTATAGATTACGCATTAGCTGATGCCGACAGTGATTCATGTAGACACACATCGTGCACTGTGTTAAATACAGCACTGCGTGGATTTTCAAACTTACTGCGGTATGAACTTTATAAAACATCATAAATGATTTCTCCCCCCACACAGTAACAGTGCGCAAATGAACAATGCTTTCAGTTATTGCTGGGCTTCACTAAGCCTAACAATAGCAGTGCCGCTAAGCGATCCTTCAAAGCTGCTTATCAACTCGTTATGTCAACCGCGGCTCTCCCCACCTAGATATCTGCGTGTTTGCATAACAGAGATGGCGTTTGTAGCATATGACCAATCGTCTACCGGCAGCAGAGCAGCATATTTTACAAATGAAGAGCAAATGATCATCTTACAAAAATATGAGGAATACAGGATCATACCAGAGATGCCAAGTCTGACGCATTCGGCTTGAGTCTCTCGCCTCTTAGTGGCATTCACGCTCCTGTGTCTTAGTCAGCAATTTTTCAATCAATGCGAACTGAAGAAATTCACTCGCGGAACTCAAGTCATAGTGCATTAAGTTAATCAGTTTCACGTGCATTACGGTGGATTTCCCCACTAGTGACACGGAAATTGATTATGACTCGGGAATTCTCACGCTTGTCTTTACTGAAGGATTGAAAGCGATGGAATTGCATAAAGATGTTTCAAATGGTCTTATTTCATTTAAACAATTTAAACGATCATGAAACACATGCATTGTTTCCAAACCCTGAGTAAAGAGAAGCATGAGAAGTCTGGAGTCATAATCGCTTTCCATAGTGAGGTCCATCTTCACGCAAGTGAAACTGAAACTTCAATGCACGAGGATTTTAATTCCGCGTGAGAATCTCATTAATAAGCGTTCATTGAATAATTGCGGACTACGGTGAATAAGCCTAAAAAATGTGTGAGACCTATGCCGAATGCGTGAGACTTGGCATCTCTGTCATACAGATCAAAGATAATGCTCGAGACAATATGACGCCCACCACCAATTGGACGGGGGTGTGAATTACATTCTGTCAAAATGACGGACGGCCTTCAAAATATTCCGTCATTATAAAAAAAATCCGTCAATGACGGAAAATATTCAGTTAACGCGACCTCTGATTGGCCCCCTCTCAACCTTTTTTTGGAATGCATTGCAGGTCTGAATGGCAGAAATTGATGTAGATTTAAAATATGAAATGGAGTTGTCCAGACCAAACAGAGAATATCTTGTCTTCATACTGTCTGCAATGAAATAAAAGTAAATTTAGGAATAACTCTAGGTTTTTATGCATATTTTCTACAACGTATATCATCTCAACTATATCAGACTTATGGTTGTAATTAGTTGCCTGGGAGAAAAGATCCAGGGCTGGACTTGGATTTGAGGTCCGGATTTGGTGATGCCCGCTTTATCGGCTTAAAAGGCATCATACTGCTCAGGTCACAAACTCTGCTCCACAAGATCTACCTTCTGGTAGGGTTACAACTCATCCTCAACAATGTAAACCCAATTCTACTCAACAAGATAACGCCTGATTCAAAAATAAGAGCTTGGGCTTCAAGTGAAAACCAACAGGATGGTGGACCTCCAGGAATGTGGCTGGAGACCGCTGGTGTGAGCTCTACGGTGCAGCGCAGTACCTCTCCCATGACGGCGATGGCGGTCTCTCCCTTGGCCTGAGCCACGCGGTGCTCGATCAGGTAGTACATGTACTCGTCGTACAGGAGCCGGATCAGGTGAAAGGAACCGAAGCTGGCAGCACTGCGGAGGGTCAGGTCTCTGATCACCATGGAGCTGTGGGAACATGAACAGAGGGAACATAAACCACATCAGTAAGTCCACATCCCAAAACACACTCCTTTAACAGCTTGGGCCTCAAGTACTTGAATAGTGATGCAATTTTAAAAAGGGCAGCATGTTCTTGACTGTTCGCTTGATATGGATGCAATACTAATATTAAATGGCAGGCTGTCAGCTTTAAGTGTGTGTGCACCCATGCTGAGTGAGCCGTCCTCGAGTATTTGGACAATGGAGCCATTCTAAGGGGGCAGGCACACAGGAGGTGTCTGTTTTTCAGCGTGTTGCTATTGAATTATTTACCAACGGCAACGTGCGGCAGACACGCATCTTTTTTTCGCGTCTTGTGTACCGCATTTAATCACTAGACGTGCTTTTAAGACGGCTTTCGAAGTTCAAATCTGTTCAGCTGGGGAGGAGACGCACTGCTCATCAGTCGCAGTTTCACAGCAGGTAACCAATCAAACAAGACAAAGGGCAGGACTTGTATTTCCGTTGGTTCACTTCCATGAGCAGTTATAGTGGAAATGTCACAGTAGTAGATGCAGTCAGCGGAGCAGTCGCTTGTTGTCATGGCAACATTTTTATGCCTCTCCGTTCCTCCTCGCTTTTAACAGAGGTGCGTGTATTGTCGCGTCTCGTGTTTTTCCTCAAGTCTCCTGTGTGCCCAGCCCCGATAAGGGCTCCACTTCTTTCACCACTGTTGTCAAACTCTAGTCCTGGAGGGACACTGTGTCCACAGGATTTTGCAGCCTCCTTTCAATCAGCAGTCAATGAAATGCCTCAAGAACATGTTTTCTGGACTCTGTAAGCCAGTCAGTGACTTGAATGAATCATTTGAGGGAAGGCAGACAATACAGCTCAATGCTCCCTCAAGGACTGGAGTTTGATCCCCCTGTCCAACACTGTTGACTCTATGGATGAAAATACCTTGCCTATAAAGAAAAGACTATCAAATTTGAGTGTATATTCATGTGCACAGGGTAAACCATGAAGGAGTTATCACCCTTTGAATTAGTGTTATCATCCAGCTACTTTCAAACCTCTGTAATTTACTATTTCAAGAGAACTGCATGAGGGAAATCTCCCTTTTTCAGCCCAATGAGGTCAATCTCCCTTTTTCAGCCCAATGAGGTCATGTTTAACCCAATTAACTACCTGCCAGTAAGTCCTGTTCACACCTCAACCCACCAGTTGGCACCTATGCGTGGGATTTCAGAAGAATAAAGGAGGTTTCCTGTCTCTCAGTCACACCTCTTTGGAAGAAATGCCATTACTGGTCAGAGATTTATCTTTATCTTTTAGCTTTTTAGACTCCTACAATTTACCACAAGGGTTTTTTTCACTTAAGGATGCGTCATTTGGTGGAGCCAGAGCAGCAGACAAACATGCATTTCACATTGCCACAAAAGCCAGGGCAACAAGTACAAAAGTCATGGTGCAGAAGTCCTCCTTGACTGAGTCCGCAGCTCATTCCAACAGCTAAGCCACATGAGAAGCGTTTTCTGCTGCTACCTTGAAATGCTGTCTACCAATACTGTTTAGCAGACCGTATGTACGGTCGGCTAAATATACTGCCAATTACCAGCAGCCAGCCCGAGAGCAGACCCTTTCTCGTTACTGCCAGTCGAGTTCACTGGATGAAAGGTCATTACGCCGAATGGCGACACTCAGCAAAACTATGGAAGTTTGTACATCGTTCAGCAATTTCAATTTTGCATTCATGTTGGCACCTTTGTCGCCCAGAGCACTAGATTAACCTTTAAACCCAAGGGTCCTGAGAACACACCAGAAGAAACGGCAAAAAATGAAGCATTACCCATGTAACAATATAGTCATGCTGCACATCAAATTAAACAGAAGAATCTCAGCTACAAGACTATATAAGCCATTCAGGGTTCCCACACTTTTTTACCAGTGATTTTTCAAAACTTTTCCATAATATTTTACCTAATTTCCATGACTTAGTTTAAGATAGATAAGGTCTATAATAGCAAACACAGAGCGCCATAATGAGCTTCTACAGTGTGCTAAGCCCTAAGCAGTGTAGCAAAAATGTAGCATGGAGAATGGAAGGGAAGTTGTGTCTACCTACCACCCATCCTAGGGCATCACGCAATGGCATAAGGGCCTGTGGCACCATTCTTGTATTTTCTCAATTATATTTAACAAACAAACAAACAAACAGCAATAAATTACCAAGTGCTACATTTAAATGCTCAAGAAGGCAAAAACATTGAAGAGGTAACAAACAGATGCCATTTAATATATTCTGAGACAGATGTTGAACAATTACAAATTATTATTTAGAGTGTATTATCCTTGCTTGCGTGCATTGTTCGCAGAATCTGGGGGACGTTGTCGAGTTAGCGAAGTTTAAATGACACTGACATGACATGTAACCATTAAAGACTGTAACCGAGGAAAGGTTTCATAGAAAAGCTAACCGA
The DNA here is from genome assembly GCA_029692085.1 of Gymnothorax javanicus. Lineage (NCBI taxonomy): Eukaryota > Metazoa > Chordata > Actinopteri > Anguilliformes > Muraenidae > Gymnothorax > Gymnothorax javanicus. The sequence goes on along the minus strand of CM056206.1, from coordinate 47,860,111 downwards.
GGAAAAGTTTCATAGAATAGCTGTCTTTTGAGAGATTTTCTTTTCGTATGAGCGATATGCAAAATGTCAGTGCATTTGTCTGTAGGAGGCCTAGTGCTTATCGCAGTACAGAAAAAAATATGTTTCTTACAAAGCTGCAAACTAATTGTTCTCATTAGCGTGCACATACTTTTTTGAGAATATTTTCATTTTATAATATCTGCACATCATACTTGTTCTGATGGAAAAATACTTGAACTGCCCTCAGAAAGTTTCTACGAAGTGACAATAAAGGATCCAGGTTTTGGCCCACGGCATAACGTATACTTTTCTGGTGAGCACGGTGATATGGAAGCTTTCAGCGTACATGTAAAGAAAGTTAAGGTCGGCGTCCACCTTTTGACACCACAGTAGCCGCTAAATTTGATATTATCGAAGTGACTATTCGCTTATTTAAGTCGTCCAAGCACAAAAATTGATCGAAATTTGCGTTAGGCGACTTATAAATAGATGCACATTGCTCCATTGCCCACACTTATTTTAAGTGTGTCCAAAGCTAAATTTTTTTTTCTTTGCCAAACTTATTTTAAGCGGTACTTTTTCTAAAAACTGGAATGGTCATCAACTGGCGCACTTATAAGTGTGGCCAAGAACAAAATTCAGCATTGGCCACACGTAGAGGTGCGAATAACATCGGCCTATTATTCAGTTGTGTGGGCGAGTACTATCAAATTAAGCTATCTGTCAATGGCGTATGTTGTATTGCTAGATTATATGAAAAGGTAATTTGAAAAACGCATAAATTGGTGGAGTTAATGAGGTCCCCCAAGATCATCAAAATCACTTTGTGCAAGTTTTCTCAAACGTAACAAATGCCACAGTCATGAACCAAAGTGTATATTGTTTAAGATGTTTGCATGTTCGTATAGAATTACCATTTTGAAATTTTTGCGTGATTAGTGAAAAAAATTAATGATGTGTTTTAAGCCAGAATTGGGGTCCTTTCCTTCACTTTTGGTCCCATTTTCTCAGAAAATCAAAAATCCGGCGTTTACGAGCATGCATCACAATAATGTCGAAACAGACACGCTTTAAAAATACAGAAAATATGTTATTTGGAATGAGAAAACTTGCAGGAGAATTTCAAAGCAAATAGTGAAAGTATTTTTCAGACCTCCGTTCTGCCACAATCGGAATCGGGTTTCTCTGCGGTCTAATCAATTTACTTGCATGCGTGTTCATCGACCTGAGAAAATCATTGAGTTTCACTAGCGAACCTGGGTAATCAAACAAAAAAAAAAATGTCAGGATGGAAATGAAATATTTTTTGAACAGTGTATAATGCAGGAAAATGACTTGAGAAAACGATTGGGCCATAGGTGGACGTCGACCATAAATTTAAATAAAGTTTGTGTTTATATTGAAATCTTATTATATTCACGTTATTTCATTCATTATTCTGATTGACATTGATGCTATTATTACACTAATTTGAAGCGGCAGTGGGAAAATTCAACTGGCGTTATTAGAAAACGGTGCCCTTTAAATTCGGCGAACAGCGTACCAAGTTACCACGTGCATGGAGGGTACAAGCCTATGTGCGTCAAAAGGTAAACAAAAGCATGTGCTCGATTCTTATTGGCTGTAATCTAATGAGATAAAGTTGGTATTAAGAAGTCTTGTAGGAAAAAAATTTCGCTGCCCGCCAACTGGCTGCATAATGTAACCCACGTGTATCACGAAATGTCATGTTAGTTTCAACGGTGTCGCGTTCGATTTTAAATAATAGCTTGTAGTTTTGCGGGAAACTCGACATCTTTTGGGGATTTAGTGAACACATTATAAGCATTAGGCAAAACAGTGTATTTTTCCAAACCTTTCCAAAACCTTTAGTTAATTCCATAACTTTTCCAGACTGGAAAACAGGTTTTTCAAATTCCATAACTTTTCCAGGAATTTCATGACCGCGGGAACCCTGGCCATTTTCACATGCTCAAAACACAATTCCGACTCCAACGAAATGAATTACCAAACACCAAAATCCCTACAGCACCACCTAGTTACCCCACTTGCCACAATTTCAATGCTATCGCTACTTTATGCCACACGCACAACCAATAGCTCAAAAGAAACCAGAGACTCCACAGATTCCAATGATATGCCCCCTTTACTCTACTCCAAAGCATCTGCAAGATATCAGCAAAAGAAGAGCAACAACAGAAATGGGTTCATAAAAAAACAAGAGTATTTACACATCTGAACAAATCTCACAAGTGTCCCCTTCATTTTGAGGCCAAAACTATTCAAATAGACCTTATGGTTGCAGAGATATGCTCTTTTCAAAGTTGAGGTCTAAAAAAGCAGGCTAGGGTTTAAAGGTTTAACAAAAGCAGCAATATAAGATAGTAAGATTTATAATTGAATTAAAAACCTACAGGACTTCAGATCCCCAGGAGCAGGGTTGGCAAGCCCTGCATCACTTGTAGGTGCTGGAAGAGGTTGGACAGTCTCAACACACTGAACTCATTCTCTGAAGAAAGAGAAGGGTGGTGCATTTAACACCAGAGTGAGTGAGTGGTTTATGAAGCACTTCATCGCCCCCACCCTCTCACCTGTAGAAGGACCACTTGAGCAGGAACAGTTTGGCAGCCTTGGGGAAGGCGGTGCTGGACTGGTAGGGCTTTAGGACCTGGGAGACCACGCCGTCCAGCCAGGCGGCCCACTGCTCCAGGGAGTTCTGCTGCTGCAGCGTCAGTTTGAAGTCCTGCTCCAGCCTCTGCACCACCCGGTCCTCGCAGCGGCACACCCACGAGGCCTGCTCCTGAGAGAACCGCCAGAGAAACCGTCCAATCACAGGCTGCACACCGGCACGGCAACCAATGAGGTAAGAGATTGATCTGCCGCCCACCCGAATATTGTATCTCATGCTACAATCAATGGGTTTCTACCAATAGGGTGACTGTTCCCCTAACCGTTGGTGGTACAGGAAGGAAAGTTGCTCTTATTCCCCCAACCATCTTCGTGATGCCGCGCTCCAGACAAGGCCATGAAAATGGCGCCAAAAAGTTTCACCGAAAGATGTTGCTCGCAAAGTATTCAACGCATTTCATTGGCTGAGAATGGTTGGGTGAATAACGAAACTGACACAATTCGCTCAACAGTCAGGGGAATAGCCTTTGCCTTCAACCACACACCGTCAGGTTTGCAGTTCGAGCAGTACCATACAGTGACTTTTACCAGAGGTAATCCTGTTCCAGGAGCGCTATCCCGCCGGTTAGTTTTCACTTCATACTCCACCAATGACAAATTAGGATTAAGATGAAAACCTACATGCAAGTCAATCTCCAAAAACAGGGTTGGCTCCCTCAGAGCTGGACCATTACCACACATAACCCCTCACACGGGTGGACCACATATCACACACAAACAGCTGTGGGTGAACCGCTAACACATGGAACAACACACTCAGCGGTGCGAGTGCTGCGGACGGGCCTTCAGACGCACAGACCTGCACGTTGGCGAAGTCGACGCGGTTGAGGTCGCTCAGCATCTGGTTGATCTGTGCGGTGTTCTGCAGGACCGCGCGCGCCGCCTGCGCCAGGTGGTTCAGGGATGTGTACCTGCGCAGCGTCTGGGCGAATGCACCTGCTGATGTCACCTGGTGCGGGGAGAGAGGAAGAGAGAGAGGAGTATAGCTGACCCTGAATACAGATCGCTAATGACAAACGGAGATGGCTCTGGTGGGCAGCTTTTCACAAAAAGCAGTGGTTTAAAATCCCACTGCGCAAATATAGACACCGGTGTCTGAAAATTCCGAAATTTAATCGCTAAATAATTCTGTAATTGAATTTCCAAATGTCTTGCTTCACTGGAATAATTTTCCCCAGTCTCTATGACGCAAATACTTAGTTATAAAGCCTTAAATAGGCTCATGCACAACAAGCAAAAATTGGCATTATTTGTACCAAGCATTAAGGGGTTTTCAATGGAACACCTTCCATTTGATGAAGGACCCCCACCTCTGCAGGCTCCTTCTCCCATAACTCATTTTCCAACTGCTAATGTTTGGGTGCAGTAGTTCACCTTTTAGACCACTATCTGCATGGATTGTCTTATCAATCCATTTTGTCCTGTAGGTATTGTGCAGTGTCCAAATCCTATCTATGCAGCCACTCTCGGCACTACGAAGTGTTTCTGCCCTTGAAAGATTTCAGTGCTTCAGTTCCTGCTAAATGCGCTTTGTGTTTGCTTATGTCGTTCTTGATAAAAGCATCAGCTAAATGTCAATAATGTAACTGGAAAGTAGATGGCCCTCAGTGGAAGATACCAATAGCAGATACAGCTCACTGTGCCAGTAGGTTCCATGCCCTGTTCCTCTAAACCGGTGATCTCCAACCCTGTTGCTGGAGAGCTACCATCCTGTAGTTCGTTACTTAAAGCCCAATTCAGCACACCTGATTTGCCTAATAAGCTGCATATCATGATCTCTAACTGGCGGATGAGGTGTGCTTTGCGGTGTGCTTTGCTTTGGTTGGAGTGAAAACCTTCGAGATGGTAGCTCTCCAGGAACAGAGTTGGAGACAACTGCTCTTAGTGAATCAGTGAGTGTTTGCACATTGCAAATGGTGCGGTGCACAAGTGTTGCTGCGTTCGGGGTCATAACAGACCTTGACGCGGAGCATCTCCTCGGGAATGTTCATCATGGCGTTGGACAGCCAGCTCTCCAGGCTTTTGGCGAAGTTTCTGATGGCTTGTGTTAAGGCACCTGTGGGACGGGAGGAGAGTTTGGACTCTAAAATCTCCGCAGGCGATGCCACCATGCAGACTGTCAATGTCAAGGTTTCATGCTCTTTATTAGGCAACAGTGCCACCTATTGCCTAGAGGCTAACACTCTGGAATCAGTGAGTTAAAGCCCCAGTGAAGCCATATTAACATCAGTGTCCTTGAGGGTTGATTGACGCCTGATGTACAGTAATATGTGTGGTGTACACTCACTAAGGATTAGAGCTGGATGTAGGGTGTAATGTAGTGTATGTTCACTGGGGATGAGTGACAAATATAGGGTACTTGTGCTGCCTAAATTCACCTCGGATGAGCGGCAAATGTAGACTGCCTGCGTTGTGTAAAATCACTGGAGATAAGACAGCTGTAGGAAGCATGTGTAGTGTACACTTATTAGGGACGCGTGACCTTTGGAGGCTGCATGTGTAGTGTACACTCGCTGGGGATAAATGACAGATTGAGGGTGTGTGTGTAGTGTACACTCGTTGGGGACAAATGACAGATTGAGGGTGTGTGTGTAGTGTACACTCACTGGGGATGAATGAGAGATTGAGGGTGCGTGTGTAGTGTGCACTCACTGGGGATGAATGAGAGATTGAGGGTGCGTGTGTAGTGTGCACTCGCTGGGGATGAATGACAGATTGAGGGTGCGTGTGTAGTGTGCACTCGCTGGGGATGAATGACAGATTGAGGGTGCGTGTGTAGTGTACACTCGCTGGGGATGAATGAGAGATTGAGGGTGCGTGTGTAGTGTGCACTCGCTGGGGATGAATGACAGATTGAGGGTGCGTGTGTAGTGTACACTCACTGGGGATGAATGAGAGATTGAGGGTGCGTGGGTAGTGTACACTCGCTGGGGATGAATGAGAGATTGAGGGTGCGTGTGTAGTGTGCACTCGCTGGGGATGAATGACAGATTGAGGGTGCGTGTGTAGTGTACACTCACTGGGGATGAATGAGAGATTGAGGGTGCGTGTGTAGAGTGTACTCACTGGGGATGAAAGAGATTGAGGGTGCGTGTGTAGTGTGCACTCACTGGGGATAAATGACAGATTGAGGGTGTGTGTGTAGTGTACAGTTGGGGATAAATGACAGATTGAGGGTGTGTGTGTAGCGTACACTCACTGGGGATGAATGAGAGATTGAGGGTGCATGTGTAGTGAGCACTCGCTGGGGATGAATGACAGATTGATGGTGCGTGTGTAGTGTGCACTCACTTGGGATGAATGACAGATTGAGGGTGCGTGTGTAGTGTACACTCTCTGAGGATGAATGACAGATTGAGGGTGCGTGTGTAGTGTGCACTCGCTGGGGATGAATGAGAGATTGAGGGTGCGTGTGTAGTGTACACTCGCTGGGGATGAATGACAGATTGAGGGTGCGTGTGTAGTGTGCACTCACTGGGGATGGGCCGAAGCACGTCGGGGATGAGAATCTCCACCAGGCCCTGGTACAGCGTGTTGTCACAGTCTCTGCTCCAGCGCAGCACTGGCTCGTACTTACACAGCAGGACCAGGCACGACTTGGGCAACCGCTTCTCCGACTCATCGTGGCTGAGCCAAGAATACGGAGTACACTGTGAGCACCCTATCCCTGACTTATACTGTGAACAACCAATGCTTGATTGGCTTTTGCTGTGAACAGCCTGAACGTGATTGGTCTACATTCGGACTGCACTGTATATGACTACCTAACACTGTTGACAGCCAGAAAGTGATTGGCTTACATTGGGACTGCGCTAAGAGGGATTGGCTTACACTGTGAACAGCTTGAATCCGACTGGCTAAAATATGAACTGCTCTGCATGTGATTGGCTTACATTATGAGTAGCCAAACTGCAATTGGCCAACACTGCAACTGCGCTGCATGTACTTGGCTGTCACTGTGAACAGCCTGAATGCAATAGGCTAACTTTGTAACTGCGCTGCTTGTGATTGGCTTACACTGTGAGGGTCCCCGTGTCATTGGCCTGACTCTCGCTGAACCTCCAAAAGGTTTTCCACAGCGTCTCCACCAGAGGGAACTGCAGGTTAATCATCACATCCAGAATAGCCTGGAGGGGACAGCGAAGTGGTCACATCTTGCAAATACTCGACAATTGACCGATGGCTAAGCCCCGCCCTCTCCACTGACTCGGACAAACAATCAACATTTTAGAACAGGCGCTAATGGCTGGTATCACAGTCGGAGATATTTTTCAGGATGTTATCGATAATTTTTGGCGATAGAAGGCTCAAATATCGCCAAAAGTCAGCAAATAGGGTTACACTATGCATTGGAGGGATACACTAATGAATTTAGAGTGGAGACGGTCAATGAAAAGTTTAAATTAGAAGCTAAAATTTTCAGGTCTCAGTGCAAACGCGATCAACCGCATCTCGTTTCCGTAACCCTCTTACACAAGATAGAGGATCAGCATTGTTGGTGCACCGCAGGGTAATAAATATAATTTACGTATTATTGCTAGCTACCGAATTTAAGAAATCTAACCTGACATGACTGAACTCCTAAGTAAACAAGATGACATGGTGAACAACGCAGCCAAGAGCTCACGTTAAGCCAACGTCCGTCAGCACTGAAGTTAACCAGAGTTTACCAACTTTAGCTAACGTTAGCTAACTCAGCGATGTAAAGGATAACTTTCCATTAATCTCCAGTGAAGTGACAAGATGTCGCCTTAAACACGATGTTGACTTAGCTTGGAACAAATGTAGACATCCTTGTTTACCTTTGTTAGCTACGTTAAGCTGATAGTGGGGTCTTCCACAAAGCTTTAAGCTGCTTTCACACCGGACGCGAAACGAATTTTTCGCGCGTAAAAAAAAAAAAACGCGCATATTCGCTTGTTTGCATTGACTTTGAATGTAATCTGTCGTGCGAAATATTCATTTCGCGTCCGGTGTGAAAGCAGCTTTATCCAGAGGAGACACTTCTCTCGGTTATGATGTGGCTTTGGGAAGGGTATAAAATACACCGCATCGCCCAGCCTCTTGGGATACCTCGTATCAGAGTTAAATTTACCCCAAGCACAGCGTTTGACCATTTTTTTTTAACTTAGAAACATTTTAAAACCCCATATAGGCGAACGATTCAGAGTTTCCGTAATGCATTTCAATGGAAGTTCAGGCTCAGAATGTCCGAGTATATGGGGAGGGAATACGCACTGTGATAGGCTCATCGCATTTGAGGGCGGGGCTTAGCCATAGGTCAATTATTCAGTGAACCCTTTTATCCAAAGTAACCCAAGGTTGATTAAATGAAGCATGGGCCAATTATGGGGTTAAGGGTCTTGCACAAGGATTTAATGATTATAGTGGCTACCTCGGGGGTTGAATTTGAAGTTTCATTTATCGTTCCCCAGTTACACTTGCTCTGAGGTACAGAAGTAGTTATAAATGAGGCGTGTGGATACCTCGCAGTGTTCCCTGTACAGCAGCTGGAAGTTCTTAATGTGCTCCAGGTCGATCCCATCGGGCAGTGCTTTGCCCTGGAGATCAATGTCGGGGAACTCGGGAAGGGCACGCGAGGCATCTGGTCACATGTGGAGACAGATTATCGCTCTGTGTGGAGTCCATCACCTCGGCCTTCCCTAGTGACACTCGAGTTAACCTACAAGCTACTGCTAGGGAGACTAAAGATGCTATTTTAAGGTTGAGTTATATGTGGAGAACAAAAATGCACTTATTAGTACTTGCTCATTAAATTCCTCCACTAAGTCACTCTTTATTAAGGCTTCTATATCGTCAGAAAGTAATAAAACGTAACTGTAAGTGACATTAAATGCGCGTGAATCAATATTCAGTGCAAATTATGCAGTCTGGTGTCTTTTCTTAATGCTTAGAACAGCTTGCCAGATTCCTTTTAAAAGGACAGAAAATCTTCTCTGTTTGATACCAGGCTTGCCATAGTGCTCAATGCACTGAGAATAGCAGAAGCGTGATGAGAAGCATGATGGGTTCGTTAAAGGGTTCGTTCTGGCGATGCTTGACGCAGTCCACTCACCCAGAAACTGCTGGTACTGCTGCACCTGGGCGCTGATGTCAGCCAGACTGCCAGGCTGCTGCCCCGCCCCCAGAGCCATCCCATTGGTCATCCCCTCCACCTTTTGCACTGGCTTTAATCTAGAGCCCAGAGAAGAGAGAGGAGACCGTCAGAAGCACTAAGTGCTGTCCGTCAGTCGCCACCATGGAAACAGTTTTACGGAGGTTTTGCTACTTTTTTTCGCTACTGTACTTTCACTACTGCGCACTGTACTTTTGCAACTATGTCTAAGTCTGCTCGCTACTATAAATAAATGCATGTTGAGAACATAAATATTACTGAAGACTTTATAACCTTATAAAAACCGTTCGCATTACAGCTGAGAATATTATTTTCGGGTTCTGACTCAATACGACTGATCAAACAAAGATCAACTCGGCAACAAACACTCGTGCACCCGAGTCCGTTCGCTTATACAACTTTTCGCTTCTCTTGAGCACATAACGAATGCTGGTAAAAGACTTTACTCAAAAGTAATAAAACTATGGGAGAGCTTCCAAATTCGATTTACTTCAAAGAAATACTCGGCGATCTTCAACCTGATCTTTGATTATAGTAGCGAATGGACTTGGGCATAGTGGCGAAAGTACAGTGTGCAGTAGCAGAGGCACAGGAGCGAAAAGCCAAAGTAACGAAATAACCGGTTACCATGGAAACAACACAAAGAGACAAGCAGACACACAGAAACTCTTAGACAGGCGAACACAAATGGGCACTTAGCCATAAACAGGTGGAAACAAGATGCAGACACACTGGGACTCGCGGAGAGACGGACACACTGAGACGGTACCTCTGTTTCTGGGAAAACGGCTGCTGCCTCATGGCCAGATGCTGCTGGTCCTCCATCAGCCTGAGCAGGGAGGAGCCGGCTTTGATCCGCAGCCCGTAGTAATGGTACTTGGAGTTGCCTCTGCAACACAAGCTGCTCTTAAGTGTCTGCTGTACACAGACCGGAGCCTTTTGGCGCCAGGGCAGTCCAATGTGCTGATGTGTACCAAGCATGGTGCACACATGCCTTGTGAAATGAATTGTAATGTGCAGTGCATTGTGGGTAGTTGCTTTATGTAATGCAGTGTAGGTAGTTTCCTTCTCCGTGGTAGTTTAGATATAGAAATGGAAATGTGCTGTACATTGTGGGCAGCTTCCCTCGTGCAAGCACAGCAAAGATGGAACACCAAGATTATACATGTTTTCTGTTGGACTATATCTCATTGCTGAAAGTGGACTGTGTCAAAACAGCTTTTTTTAGAAGAGTAAATATTTGCTGGCATGACTCATGATTAACCGTACGTTAAAGGATACATTTTTTATGTGTTAAAAAGGAAAATATTGGAATGAAAGATTCATTGGCGGTGCCATCAGTGCATAATCTGCTCCTTGATGAAGTTGCCGATTGATTTCATCTTTCTTTGAGCCAGCAACGAGCTGAACACTTCTTTGTAGCACTCTGTCGCATTATTAGTCATAAGATACAGTAAGGCCATTCACAATGAATTCACAATGGAAAATTTTGATGTGGGTGCCACTGTTCATTAAGAGTTGCACCTAATGCTAAAAATGTGCTTTTCTCTTACAATTATTGGCCATAGTTTCCAGTATTTTGGTAAGCTTCCCTTTGCAGTGCATTAGGGGTAGTTTCCCAGTACTTTGTGGATAGCTGCAGTATGCAGAGACTGTATACAAGACTGCAGTATCAGTGATCACAGTATTCTCTCTATGCTACGCTGGCACCCAGTGTATCGGCTCATGCTGACGTGTCTCAAATGTCCTCGCTGCTCGTTACCGTGTGCCCAGTCGGCGTGTCTTCAGCCCCATGAAGACGGAGCGGATGAGCTTGCCGAAAGATGCGGCGTTGACCGGCTCCAGCTTCTGCTCCTGGCAGTGCAGCAGATAGTGGCAGTACAGTGTGGAGCGCGGCAGGCTAACGCCCTCCGCAGTCTCGTAGTTATCCAGCAGCCACTGCACCTGGGCGGCAGAGAGAGGGGTCACACGCGACCCCGCCCGAATACACACACACACGCACGCACACACACACAAACATGGAAGCAAATGCATGTGTATTGTGTGGAGGTCATAGGTCTCACACGTGTATATATATATATATATATATATATATATATACACACACACACACACACACACACACACAACACCCAACCCCAATTCTGAAATAGTTGGGACAAAGTGTAAATTATGAATAAAATCAAAACGCAGTGACTTTCAGATCACACCAGCCAGTATTATATTCACAATAGAACAGAGATAACATAGCAAATGTTGAAACTGAGAAATTTTTAAATTTTATCCACAAAATGAGCTCATTTCAAATTTGATGGTCTCAAAAAAGTTGGGACAGGGGCCTGTTTACCATGGTGTAATATCCCCTCTTCTTTTTAACACAGAGCGGAGGCATCTGGGCATTGAGGAGACAAGTTTCTTGAGTTTAGCCATTGGAATTTGATCCCACTCTTGTTTAATACAGACTTCCAGCTGCTGGAGAGTTTTGGGTCTCCTTTGACGGACTTTTCGTTTAATTATGCACCAAATGTTCTCAATTGGTGAAAGATCAGGACTGCAGGCAGGCCAGTTCAGCACACGGACTCTTCTACTACAAAGCCAAGCTGTTGTAATAGCTGCAGTATGTGGTTTTGCATTGTCCTGCTGAAATACACAAGGCCTTCCCTGAAATAGATATCGTTTGGAGAGGAGCATATGTTGCTCTAAAACCTTTTATACCTTTCAGCATTCATGGTGCTTTTTAAAACATGCAAGTGTCCCACACCATATGCACTAATGCATCCCCATACCATCAGAGATGCTGGCTTTTGAACTGAACGCTGATGACAGGAGGGGTGGTCTTTCTCCTCTTTAGCCCGGAGGACACGACACCCATGATTTCCAACAAGAATGTCAAATTTGGACTCGTCTGACCACAGGACACTTTCCACTTTACTACAGTCCATTTTAAATGAGCCTTGGCCCACAGAACACGGTGGTGCTTCTGGATCATGCTCAACAGTGGCTTCCTTTTTGCATGATAGAGTTTAAGGTGGCATCTGTGGATGGCAGGGTGGACTGTGCTTACAGACAGTGGTTTCTTGAAATATTCCTGGGCCCAGTCATTTCAATGACAGAATCATGCCGGTGAGTGATGCATTGGCATCTGAGGGCCCGAAGATCACGGGCATCCAGTAAAGGTCTTCGGCCTTGTCCCTTACGCACAGAGATTTTTCCAGTATCTCTGAATCTTTTGATGATGTCATGCACTGTTGATGATGAGACCTTCAAAGCCTTTGCAATTTTACGGAACATTGTTTTTAAAGTGTTCCACAATTTTTGTACGCAAACCTTCACAGGTTGGAGAGCCTCTGGCCATCTTTACTTCTGAGAGACTCAGACGCTCTAAGACATCCCTTTTATAGCCAATCATGTTACACACCTGATGCCAGTTAACTTAATTACTTGCTCAATGTTTTTTCAGCTGATTCTCTTATATATTAATTGCTTTTTCAGCCTTTTTTTTTTTTGCCTGTGTCCCAACTTTTTTGAGACCTGTTGCAGCCAGAAAATTTGAAATAAGCTCATTTTGTGGATAAAAATGTAAAATGTCTCAGTTTCAAAATGGGAAATGTTATCTCTGTTCTATTGTAAATAACATATTGGCTCATGTGATCTGAAAGTCATTGCATTTTGATTTTATTCACAATTTACACTTTGTCCCAACTATTTCGGAATGTGGTGTATATATATATATATATATATATATATATATATATATATATATATAGACACACACACACACACACACACACACACACAGACAAACACGTGTATGTAAATGCAAACAAGGGGGCTGTGCACCGCTAGGCTTGTTCTTATGCGCACACAGGTCATGCAACATCCTGCATGGGCACACACACACACACACAAACAATTTGGTGACACACTACGCCGCAGATGCGCACTCACACACGGGCTTACATTCATTATAAGTGATGTGCCGCGACATACAATCAGGGTATGCAATGAAACATGCCTTTAAAATGTATTCAGATGCCATGAAGACACACCTCTTGCACGAATGCTTCCGTATTTATTCTAATTCGCTGAGCATTCACTTAGTTATCATACAACAAAAACATCCCCTAACTCATGCACTGAATGGAGGCGAGGCTAGGTCTTCCACAGGTGCGAATGAAATGTTGGCTGGGAAACTGAAAGCACAGTCAAAGTCGTGAGGGCGCTATCGATCCTGGGTCAACGCCGGCCATTTCGTTCGCCATTTTAATTGCTTACTCAATTTGCAGTAGCGAGTGAGCCGCATTTGCGGAGAAATTAGAAGTTGAGACACGACTGTGCTTCAACTGTGCTTTCCGGAAGCGGACGGAGTGAAGGATGTCATGACGGCACACTCCCGGGACAAGATAAGGCACGGAGAGAATCAGGGAGGCGGGGCTTCACTGCATACCTTTTTGTCTGCCGACGGCACGCTATTGGCCTCTCCCTCTGTCAGTATACTCACGGTGGTGGGAGATGCGCGGGTGCTGAGCGTGTAGGTCTGATTGGGGGGGACAGTGCCACTGCCCAGCACGTACCCCCCCTGGATGACGTAACTGCCCCCTCCACCTCCATTGCCCCCTCCTCCTGCCCCGGCTGCACTGGGGGCAGCTCCGGCCCCTGTTGCCACTGCCCCGGCCTCCCCCACTCCCACCCCTGCTCCGGGAGTGGCGTTCGCCACGATCTGCCCCGCCCCCGACACAAACATGGACACCGCCCCAGTGCCTGCGGTCACTGCCACTGACTGTGAGGTCGCTGGGGTGACGACCTGTGACCCCGAGGTGGGCGGGGCTTCGTAGTAGGTGGTGGCGCCAGTCTGCGTGTACAGGGGCGTGTCTGTGTAGGTGTAGCTGCCCGATCGTCTACAGAATTGACAGAGAGGAGAGAGCGAGAAAGAGAGAGGGGAAAGGAGAGAGAGATCTATTAATGAAATATAATATATGAAAACAACTCATACATACAGAATTAAATACACAAAAATACAGGAAATTTGAGAAACCACGTTATTTAGAAAAGGAATGTGTTGTGTAAAGGACAAGCCATTTAACAAGTCCAACTTTGAAGAGCCAAATGAGGGTCCGACATTCTTCCTCTAAAGCAGGGGTCACCGATTCGATTCCTTGAGAACTGACAACCTGCCGTTTTTTTATCACAACTTTCATCTGGCAAACCTGACTTTAGTGATTAGCAGCTGAATACACAGCCTTGCATTTGTGTGAGGTGTGCTTTGTTAGGGTCGGGTCATAACCTAAAGGACAGTTGATCTTCAGGAACAAGTTAGGTGACCAGAACTCTAGAGTCTGTAAGTCTGTCTTTAAAATCCTTATTATTCCCATTTTGATGTTTAATTCCCTAACTTTTTCCCACCTTGTGGTATCGCTTCTTATATATATACACACAGTTGCAATCAAAATTATTCAACCCCCATTGCAAATTGGGTTTAATAGCAAAATTTACAAACTTTCAGCTGTTTGTGATAAACAGATTAAACAAGGACATTTTAAATAGCTCAACACAATTATTTTTACAAGTGATTTCTCCAAATTTAACTCAAAATGCCACTTTTAATGACTACTGCAGTCTATTATTATTCAAACCCCCCGAATAGAATCCGTCAAAAGAGCATATTTGCAAGTCAGGTATTGTCTCAAGCACACCTAATGCAGCTAATCAAGAGCTTAATTAGTTGCATCAGGTTTGCTTGAGATAGAGCACATCAAATACTTGCATCGCTGGGGATTTGTTGACAGTGACATTTGACTGCATATTAGAAATATAGCTGTCATGAGAATTGTCCAAAAAGCTAATAGAGGAGACCACTGCCTGGCACAAACAAGGAAAAGGATACAAAAAGGTAGCACAGGCACTGAATTTTCGTAGAGATACAGTTGGAAGCATAGTTCGCAAGTTCAGAGTTAAAGGAAGAGTGGCTGCAGTGCCAGGATGTGACAGAAAGAGGAAGCCATCAATGGCTGTCACCAGATTCCTGAGGAGACGGGTGGTCAAAATCCCTCGAGTGACTGCAGGAGACCCGCAGCAAGATTTGGAAGCAGGAGGCACTGAGGTTTCAGTTTGCACAGTAGGGCGCATACTAAACGTTGAAGGTCTCCAAGACATACACCACAACTGATTCAAAAGCACAAGATCCAATATGCTCAAAACCATATAAATAAGCCACAGAAGTTTAGGAATATTATTCTGTGGAGTGATGAAACAAAACTGGAATATTTTGGGCTCATGAATCAGTGGTATGTCTGCAGGAGGAATAAAGAAGCATATGCTGAAAAGTACACCCTGCCTACAGTGAAGAATTGTGGGGGCTTTTTGATGCTCTGCAGCTGCCTTGCTTCCTCTGGCACTGGAAATCTGCAAAGTGTGGAGGGCAAGATGGATTCAGTCAAGTACCAGGATATCCAAGGAGTAAATGTCATGCCGTCTGTAGGGAAGCTGACGCTTGGGCATCATTGGTCCTTCCAACAGGACAATGATCCTAAGCAAACCTCAACATCCACCAAGGCTTGGTTTCAGAAGAAGTCTGGGAAGATTCTAGAGTGCCCATCACAGTCGCCTCACTTCAAACCCATAAAAAATCTCTGGTGGGATTTGAAGAAGACAGTTGCAGCATGCAATCCCCAAAATATTAGTGAACTGGAGGCCATTGTCCATGAGGACTGGGCTAAGATTCCTTGGAAATGTTGCCAAAAGCTGTTGCCTGCCTGTGCATCACATTTTCCAGCAGGTGATAGCGGTAAAAGGGTTTTCTACTAAGTATTAAAGATGCTTGTCATGAAGGGGTTGAATAATTTTGAGCCTGCAGTAGTGATGAAAAGTGGCATTTCGTGTTGAATTTGGAGAGGCCACTTGTAATATTTGTTGTGTTGAGCCATTTAAATTGTTCTTGTTTGATTTGTTCATTGCAAACAGCTGAATGTTTGTAAATTTTACCAGTAAACCTAATTTGCCACAGGGGTTGAATAATTTTTATTGCCACTGTACATATTTACATTTTTTACCTGTTTGTGAAGCACTTTGTGCTGTATTGCTTTATAGATGCTTTATATTTATATCATTTTACCGGGGCTAGTACTTCTTACTGGATGAGAGGCAGGCTCTGCTGGTTCATACAAGCTACACAGCAGATTGCGCAATGATGCAACATGCTTGAATGGAGACCACCTGCCTGGGGAGATTTCCTTTAAAAAAATCCACAGCCCCCTGAGAGTGACAGGTTTGCACATAATAAGGGTGCACAGGGAGCTGCAGGTTTTTAAAACTGAATTAAGGAGGGATATAGGACTCACATAGTGCTGGTGGTGTAGCTGGCCTCGGCCCCCTCAACGTACTGCACCTGACTGGTGTACACATGCTGTACTGGGACTTGCTGGAGCTGCTGCTGGGACACACAGACACATACACACACACACACCGCATTAGTCGGTGTGCAAGTACATTACTCTCTTTCACACATGCGCTCAGATAGACATTACATCCTTGGGGAGAAAATGTGCAACTGTACTTAGCTCGAACAGCTTCTGTAGCTTTGCAAATATGTGACTGCGTTACATTTATAAAATAATGTAATCCATTTAACTTCCACTAAATTCTGTGCTTTAATTTCTAATGGTTATCAAGGTCATAATGAGTAGTGAGGTGACATTCTTGAGTCAAGCAAAGTTCTGTCCATTTCCTAAATTGGCATGTTCAGGTGGATATACATGTAAATAAATCACAAACGCTAATACACAGAGCTTGTATGACACGAGGCATTTATACAGAATTATCAGTACTTGTAGCTTGTCTTTCCGTAGGCTTTTACAGACCATATAAGTAAATAAGGGGTGAAAAATGGATTGCGTCTCATTGGTGCCACATGACATCATGTGATACGAGTAGTGATGCTTTTCCTCGACTCCTAGCCTGACCCTTACTTTCTGCCTCTTCATTAATTCAAGGGTACTTAACCCTTGGTGGCATGAGGGTACAAATATGTCATTAGAATCCTCTTAACCAAACATTCTAATGCTGATACAAGAGTCACTTCATAGTTCACAGTGACTTATAAAGCACTCCAAAAATACGAACTCTACATAAGGTTCGTCTTATCCAGAGAGGCCCAAGGTGGGTGCAGTCTCACACGTGATTCTAGAAATGTCTTTTATTAGGACCTTCATCAGTTTAATCGGATGTTATACCTGGGTTGAAATGAAGGCCCACACCCTCGCCAGCGCTTTCTGGATATGACTGTGGACCCCTGCTTCAATTAAATCTTTTCTTCCTTAACCTAACAGGAGTCATCAGTTCTGGTACCCATTCATAGGTGGTGTCCCTGCCCTGGGATTCGAGCCAGCAACCTTCTGATTCTGTGGCCGGCCTGTGACCGGCCCCCTGACATACTGCATGGGCGGTGAGGGGCCCCCATGTCAGGCTCGTGTGCGAGGAGAGCCCGAGGTCCGACGGGCAGGGAGACGCGTCCAATCTCCAGCCCAACGCTGAGAGGGGCCTGGGAACTGGGGAGGGGAGGGGGATGAGGACGAGAGGGGCGGAGCTGTCCGAGTTGCAGCTCGTGCTGCCCACGGGTTGGTGCTGCTGAGTGCCTGCCCACGCGTCCGTGTGTCTGTCCCACATGTCTGTCCTGTCTCTCTTTACTTGTCCTCTCCCTGCCTCTCCCTCCATCTCTCCCTGACTGACCTGCAGACTCTGAAATCACGGGAGCGTTAGTGCCCCCACAGTCACCCATGGGGTGGGACAGAAACCAGCAGGACAGCTGTGTACTGTGGCAGAAATTATCGCCGTCTACCTAAAACTTGACTGGTCACAGTGGTTCACCATGTATCTACAGGGTTTAAGTTCATTTTAAGTAGCCATTTCCAGCAATGGGATTCAGCACCTTTATTACGGAGTAATGCACTTTGAACCTGACTGCACGTCACTCTGAGTGAATGTCAGAAATGTAATGTATTTGCATGCTAAAACTTGTAGGCTCCTCTAGTGACATGGATGTAAACAAGAGGATTTCTGTATGAATGTGTGTGTGTGTATGAAGAGGAAGCATATACATATGTGTGCGCCCATGGGTGTCTGTGTGAATTGGTACACTCAGGCTTTGAATCATTTTATCAGTGTTTCATGGAATCTGATCTTAGCTATTGCATCGTGATTTGGTTTAGTTAGGTCAATTTATGCGGCAAAAACAGACTGATAAAATTTGTCAAATAACTTCAACGTAGGTGTGGTATTGCTAATTAGCGCATCATTGGTGAAGCACATTTTATACTCAGAAGTCCAAACCATCCACTGTCTGAGGAGCATTACCTGCTCCCTACAGAATGCCAAAATTTAGCACAAAGCAAATACAGCCTTTTATTCCAGTTGATGTTGACAAGATTAACTTCTTGTGATATATGATTTTAAAGGGGCCTTATCATGCTCATATCCCAGTTTATTATTATCATTTTTATGGTCTATGTGCGAACATTTGCATGTTTTTCGCTTTATACAGTGAAAAAACACCAAGTTACAGCTGTACAGGCTGTGTGTGCAGCACCCCAGGCTCACTCAGTCTGAAATGGGCTTTTTTGGCGCCTATCTCTTTAAGGCCCCCTCCATTAAAGCTCAATCTATTGTAATTGGCCAACTGCAAAATAGTGGGTGTTGTATTGCTGTGGAATAGTCGAAAAAATGATTTCTGACCAGATTCTTCACTTAATCTTCCTTTAGAAGTAAAAAAAAGAAAGGTGCCTTCAAGACATGGCGATACACACCAACCAACCTCTTCCCAGGGCCCTGCTGTACCTCACTTCATAGGTGAGCCAAACTAGCCACTAGGCAGGCATAATACAAATGTGTTATATTGTGAAGTAGACATGTTAAGGAAGAAAAGGCTGGACTATAAACGAGGCAGTTCAGGAGCTGTGTTTCCTGCCTAAGTGGATTACTCCCTTTGGCGTGGACTTTGGGCTTTGTAACTCTGCAGATGTTTGACAGGCATAAGAAGGTATACAACTCACAGCAGGAAAGGTGAAACCCCTAAAAGCATAATATGGCCCCTCTAATTGTTTTAGGGAGTCTTCTACTTCTGTCTGTCTTGCTCCGTTTATTAATTTTCTTTGCTGCATGTTCTTTGTATTGTTGAATGAAATGCTTCATGACAGTGCAAAACAAATTTCCTTCTGGATATTTGATAAACCTCGAACCCTGAATATATTAGTGGGAAGTGTGTATGTATTATGTGTGTCAGTGTCTTTGTGTACACGTGGGAAGATGTACATATACAAACATGCGTGTGTCTCACCTCCTGAGTCAGGTGTACAGGCTGCAGGCTGGTCACACTCAGCTGAGCGCTTGGTCCAGTCTTTCCTGTCTGAGAGACTGCGGCTTGCACCACTGACCGCTGCGTGAGGGGAAAGATCAGTCAGTCAATCTCATTCACCTATGGTCCCTTACACATCTGGGACAGCCTCTTCGTTCACATTTTCCCCCCATAATTCAGACTTGGCAATGACCTCATAGATGTTTGTTTTGTTCCTTAGTGCTTTTAGTACAGCAAATCATTGAGCTACAACTCCTTTTCAACTTGTTCTCCTTTTTCAATCTTTCAATTTATTTGTGATTAATTTACATTGCCCCCTGCAGGAGCAAAGCATTATTGCATGCAGTTTCCGGAATGATAACAGATGGAGAGAGGGGTTTCCCGGTGGTGGCGGAATGCCGCGTGATTCCTCACCGGTAGGCTATAAACGTGTGAAATACGGGACTCTCTTCACTGCACTAGCTTGCGGAGGACACTGAAGAGAACCAAACGCGCTGCAAGCCTCCCTCGCAGGTTTGCTGAATGCAATTCTACTTTTCATATGGGCCCAACCTGCCAATGTCTTATTTTGCATATCAAGTAGGTGCAAATTGACCCAACCCCTAAAACACATTCCCACCTGAAGACACGTGCCCAAAGACACACATTGTTGCGTTTTCATAAATGCCAACAATGTCTACAGCCATCCTATTCTCTGAGACTAGAGCCCTAGAGGGGGTAATTCCTATAAGTGATTCCACTTTTATCTGTGAAAAACTGTGTCTTTTCGGGGCCCAAAGTTCACAGGCAAGGAGTGGGCAGAAGAAGCTCACTGTATCAATGACACGACAAACGGAGTCCCTTCCACTCTCACGCACAGTCTAATCATCGTGATCGCTGCCTTAAATTTGCTTTGAGCAGCACGAGACAAGCCACTTTTCTTGAGACTGATTCAATGTTTGACATTGACAATGTCCTTGCCACCTAAATAATTTTGCTGTCTTTGAGGCTGAGACACCAATAATTTGGACACTAACTATTTTGCCCCTCTGTAACTCGTAATACCCTCATTTTGCTTCGGAGACATACCAAACTACACAGTCCGGTCGGCTGCGACCGCATGGGTGTAGCCCCCGAAAGCCCGCTTCTCCCCTTTTTTGCGCATTATTCGGCCAATACTGCCGCAATGGCAACTGAAATCGATAGGTGTCATGAATGAAGTACAACACGTCCATACCAAATATGAAAGAAATTGGTCAAAAATTACAGCCTGTAAAGCGTCCACAAGAAAGTGTCTATGGACGCGGACGCGGCCGCGGAGACGACACATGTGAACCCATAGTAGCCGCCCGACTTTGTCTGGAGGCTACAATAAAGTGCTACTGGTTAGACCTTTTAGGCAGACACGTGCTTCTAATTACCCTACATAAAGAATAGGAATCACAAACGCAGATTCTTTCGTTATTGTGTTGTGGAGACTTCATTTATAACCACTTTACCGGCAGACATTTGATATTTTGCCCGCCCTTGTATGTTTGAGTGGACATGTCTGTGAGGCAGACTACACACTGTGTGAAGAGCCCAGGTGGTGTTCAGGTGCCTTAGAGAGGAGTCTGGTGCATTGAGTTTGAGCTTTGATGGTGGGGTGTGGTGTGCGGTCACGGGGCCGTGGGGGGGGGGGGTATACCTGTTGGGCTGTCTGCACTTGCTGCACCACCTGGGTAGGCACCCCGGTCTGCACCCCCACGGGTGGGGGACTGGAGTCTGACACAGAGTCACTGGAGTGCAGGGAGCCCTCTGGAGGAACAGAGATGGCAGACGGGAAAAAAGAGATGGAGTGAAAGACAAAGGGGTACAGGGAGACAGAGAGAAAAAGATGGTTACATATGGAGACCAGTTATGGACCAACCTCCTTTACACCTCAAGCATATAAACAGTTCTCAAACAGCCAGGTAAATATCCCCCTGAGAGCCTAACGCCAGCCCTCTCATTTCCTCTCTTGCAGGTTAAATATGACTGATGGACAGAGAGACCACAGCTGATCTGACCTGAGCTCACGGACCAGGAAGCAGTTCTGAGGTTTAGCCAAATTCCCCATGACACAGTTAAGAGGAGAGAGAGGGAGCTCCAAGCTTTCAAATGGGCTTCACTCGCATGGCAGCAGACATCCAGTGTCGACAATTCATTAAAAGAAACCCTTATCTCTTCCCGTAGAAGTGTGAATAACACCAAAAGTGCGACTGCAGTGGTTCTCACAGCCTTTGGGGGCCCCCCCATGAATGTTGGCTTTTGTTCCAACCACAATAGGGAACTCAGATTTATAAGAAGAAGGCAGTTTTCCTTCCAAGTCTTTTTGATGGCTAGTGGAAGTGGTTACCTTCTTAATCCACATTACGTCAGAGATGGCTTTGTCATGCCACAAAGAATATAATTCACAAGTTCATGTTGCGCTCATTGCCCAATACTGTATGGACAACAAGTACATATGAATATAAATGATATACATCTTTTTGAATGTAAATATGATACTTCATTTGAATTTTCCCTTTAAAATTCAATACAATACGGGTTTGCCCCATCATTATCGTTTACTTTGTCTTTGAAGTGCTCATTATCTTCCAGTCTGTTTAGTTTAATTCAACGGCCAGGTGACTCCAGTGACAACAGCTGGGAGAATATTGATTCACCCTGGTCTTTTATGGATAATTTACCTGGTTATGCATTGGAATCATACTGTACACTAATTTCTGCATTGCTTACAATATAAACCAATTTGCACAACCTGCCCGCAGAAAGTGATAAGTTAATGGCATACATAACCATTTCTGATAAAATGTGATTCATAGTTTTTGTGATCCACG
This sequence comes from Gymnothorax javanicus, assembly GCA_029692085.1. Taxonomy (NCBI): domain Eukaryota; kingdom Metazoa; phylum Chordata; class Actinopteri; order Anguilliformes; family Muraenidae; genus Gymnothorax; species Gymnothorax javanicus. The sequence continues at coordinate 47,838,102 of CM056206.1, read as the reverse complement.
TTAAAGGCACCCTGTTTGGGAAAAATTTAGACAGGAGACGGAGAACAGAGGGAAACGGAGTCAGGAACAGGAAACTGATCAAAAACCTCAGAGGAAGCCATTTTCAGGCTCAAGTGATATAGTTAAAATACCTGCTCATAAAAGGACATTGTGTTGTTACAAAAATTTTAAAAGGAGTCCCCACATTGTTGATTACAGCAGGCAGCCGAGCATAGCCACGGTGTCCTGAGTTAAATTTGACTCTCCTCATCGCCATTCGAAACCGAACGCATCGCCAAACGGCAGACACTGTCTTTATCTGATGCACTGGAGCACTTCCCCGCTGTACCCACATGGCTTTCATCATATTTTACCATCGCTTATGATGAGAGGTAAGTGACATGAGGTCATCACCCAGAGTTTTAAAAATCCAGGTTCAGAAGTTAAAATTCCTCTCCAGTAGCTTTTGCTAATTAGCACAATTCTTCAGCCTGAGGGCAGAGCTAATTGGAGAAATCAGCTAGCAGGGTTTACTGGTGGAAAAAAAAATACCTAGCAGGACTTACACATGCTAAACCCTGGGGTTTATACCCATCACTGTCCTGCTGTATTCAGGTATGTAACTCTCACACACACACACACACACACACACACATATAAGGCCTAACTTCAGATAGCACTGCGGATTACAATATTTTTCTGTGTTCTATTAGGCATGACTGATGTATTGAAACAAATGAATGAGTCCTTTAGGTATAAACCCCACCCATTTTCCCATCCGCTCAAATACACCGAGAAGAGTAGTGAAGCACAAATATGCGTTTGCATTCAAAACAATTACTATAAAACCCCCGGTTTGACACCCACAAACGTACGCACGCACGCACTCATGGTCACTCACCTGTCACTGTGACGACGATGTACTGGGGCGTGGTCTGTACGTTACTGGACTGGGAGGGGGAGCCCTGGATCTCCGCAGTGACGTACTGAGTCTGGGCGGGGACGACCTGAGGCCCTGCCACTGTCTTCTGTGTGGGGGGCGGGGCATCTGGAGCTGGGGGCGTGCTATGTCCTGCTGTGGGCGGGGTGGAGGAGGGCTGGGCTGCAGCAGTCTGAAGGTCCGCCAAGAACTGCGCCGGGGCCGGGGGAGGGGCAGGGGACTGTCCGGGCGCTAAGGTCACAGCGCCACCCTGTGGCTGGGAGGTCTGCTGCAGCTCCCCCACATAGCCTGGAGTCGCCATGACAACAGGACTCTAATCGGGAGAGGAAAATGAATGAATGAATGAATGAATAATACTTTATTGTCCACCAAGGTGGAAAGTTGTCTTTAGCCCACCAACACAGACAAACAGTACTAAAATAGAGACACATATTTGCAAACACGCAATAAAAAGGCAGTACAATAACCTGCATCAAAATCAATAAATAAATAATCAAAAACAATTAATAAATAAGATAAAAGTAAAGGTAGTTCTGATCACTAACTGTGGATTGGTCATTGGTCATTTTGTTAAGTTAAGGATGCCAATGGCATTAGGGATAAAGGACTTTTTGAAGACACTTTTGGCAAGAGGGGTTCTGTAGCGCCACCTAGACTTCAAAAGTTCAAACTTATTATAAAGGGGATGAGAGCTATCTGCCAGGATTCTCCTCGCTTTCCTCCGCGTCCTTTCAGCATACAAGTGGGTAAGAGACTTTTGGGGTTTTCCCACAATTTTACTTGCCATTTTCACAATCCTGTGAATCCTCCACAAAAGGACTAGCATGAATGAGAATACACACACATATTTATGTATTTACAGCACACTTGCATGCTTTGATCAGCCCAGAAAACTGAAAACTTTGAGCAAGAGTTTGATATACAAACGCCCAGCATGAGAACATGGACATTAAACAGCCTGACCTCACTAATAACACTGATCTTCAATTGAATCATTGAGTTTCCAAAGGGCCCAACTCCAGTAACAGAGGTCTGCATATCGCAAAATAAAGAAGGTAACTGCCTTGTAATTTCAGCTGAAAGTATCTCAATGACACCCTCTTGAAAGGAAATGAAGTAGAATGGGTTATAGTATATGGGTAAAAAAATTAAGATTTTTTTTTCCCTTTGCTGAAAAACAGTGTTCCTTGGAGTTGGGCCCTTTGGAAACTCAGGGATTCGACTGCCACCCCATACATACCACTTTACACACAAATATAATACTTTAAGGTAACATCCAATTAATGCATAAACGTTCAGGTCAGTAAATGTATATATTCCTCCCATTTACTGAGCTGATATTTCAATAAAAAAAGAATTACGAGGCAATAATTTAGATCATTTCACACAAATAATCTTAACAACCCTGAATTTGAAGAAACTAAATAGAACACATTATTGCGAACTAAAGTGAAACCTATTAAAAGGAGGTTTTGCAGGGTATAGACAAATTTGCCCACAGCCCAGTTTGAACCATCTTCTGGTTATATGTACCTACTTTTGGGACTGTCCAGAAAATAGATTTGAAATGTGAAATTTGCATACAGGAAGTGAACTGTGACCTATTAAGTGATTTCAAGATTTTTGTGGGGTAAGGCCTCGAAAAGTCCATATTTAAACCCATAAATGATTGTTCTGAAAAACCAGGTGAACCAATCAAGCTGCTACAAACCTGATTCTACTAATCAACATCTGGAATGTTTGTTAAGAGCCTTGATTAGTAGTATCAGGTGTGTAGCAGCCTGGTTGGTATGAAAGCCTGCACCCACAGTGGCTCTTTCTGGAGAAGGTTCCCTATCCCTGCATACAACAATGTCGAAAGCTTTGTGGTTCACAAAATCATTGAAGCGTGACCACAAGCGCAGACTACGCTTTGCTCAGTGGAGTAAAAACAAGGCCTGGGAGATATAGAACCTATACAATGTCCAACAGTTAATGAAAACATCTAAATGGCTTTTCTGAGAAATATGTACTATATAAAAAAAAATGGCTTGAATACACCACCGTTAACGGATCTTTTTACAATTACAGGTGATCCTGAAAGTGTTATTATATCCTAATAAATTAACATACAACTATATACTATATATAGTAACAATCTACATTTGTCTAATCTTAAAAGGACAAATGTGGTTCAGATGTATTGTAGTTATGATCCAGAATGATCCGGAAGGCCAATGTCTCGTCAATCATGTACATATACTCTAAAACTCTTAACTTGGATAAGTATCTACAACAAGCATTCCATGTTTATTATTTAATGACCTATTTTGACACCCAAAGGAGATAGTAATAATGTCTAAATACAGGGATGGTTCCAATTTTCGCAATCCGGATCCATGTTACCGGTCTCGAAATTTAATGACACTTGCACATTATTTAGCCAACTACATGAGGCAACTTTTGTGAAAATATCTTAGGTGTGTTTTCATAGGAACCTGGTTGTTTTTCAAAGATGAGCTTTACGTTTTGCATGAAGACAAATGCATTCATCAATGGAAAATTGTCTGAAACTTCTTCGGTTTTTCACATATATACTTATGTTTGGTATCAAAATGTCCGTCATGTTGTGTAGCCATTAAAAATCATCTGGTTTTTCAGATCAATCATTTATGGGTTTAAATATGGGCTTTGAGGCCTTGCCCCACAAAAATCTTGAAATCATTAAATAGGTCACAGTTCACTTCCTGTATGCAGATTTCACATTTCAAATCTATTTTCTGGACAGTCCCACGAGTAGGTACATATAACCAGAATATGGATCAAATTGGGCTGTGGGCAAATTTGCATATAACCTGCAAAACCTCCTTTCGGTCACAAAAAATTCAAGCAGCCCTCCAAGTGAGAAAAGGTGGCCACAAAGGTGTTAACAGTGGGAAGAGAAGATGTTTCACTCATAATATTTACAAATATGTTAGCAAACAATAAATATATATCCAGAAGAAGCCAGCCAAGCACAGGTCTGTAGTAAGAATTTATCTGACATGCAGCAATTGGTTAGTAATTAAAGGAAGTTAGGAGGGCTATTATTTGTAATATTCATTTTTTGTTTTGTACTTCTTAACTTCTGATCACAAAATTATGCCTCATTAGTCCAACATGGAGAGGCAAGTCTTTGTTCAGTCACCCCCCCCCCCAAAAAAAAAAAAAAACAAACTTCTAGCCACCATTAAAACAACCAGTTACCTAAATAAGGACAAGATACATTTTAAATCCCCCATCCATGTCCCTGGTCTATGCTACACAATAGAAGTCCTGTGTTGGGCTTCAGAAGAACTTATTGTCTTCAGACGAAAGAAATTGTGGGAATGGGGGGTTCGACTAAAGGATTATTTCATTGATTGGAGTGGGGTGGAGGTGCTCTGGTATGGAGGGAATGTCGCCAGGGGGCAGAGGGGAGATGAAGGTGCAGTGGGGGAAGGACAGGGCTGGTTTCTCGTTACCTGAAACGCGATCGCAACCATTTGAAATGCGATCACGGCAGGCGGACTGAAGACAGCAGCCCTGTTCGCAATGACCTTCTGAAAAAGGCCCCGTTTACGGGGGCGGGGAGTTCTCTCAGACACAAACCTTTCTCAGAACCATAGAATACACTCCCAGTTTACATATTATTAAAGAACTGCGAAAGTTTGAGATACACTGGAACCCGGTCTCTTTGACGGTGGGATAAGAGGTGGTCATCGTTTAAAAAAAATGGACCCATCTACGACAGAGACCTCAATTCTTCTTAGCTTGTATTGTATAAAGAGGCGTGTGAGTGGACATGCATGTTTTGCGATCAACACTACTCCCCTGCTCTATACTGGTACATGAGTGAGTGATTTAAAGAAGAGATCAAGAACATGGTAGTCAAACAAATAGCATAAAAAGTATAGAGATGAAAGGAGTGTAAAGTTACTATGACTGAAAGAAATGGGGCTTTGTGTGGGGGGGGAACATGAGAACCCACTGAAGATTCATTGCCGTCAGGGAGGTTTCAAACACGAATGCGAAAAAAAGGAAGTTCGCCCACCAACTGAAGCATGAACTTCCTGCCTTGCGACATACCAGAGTCACAGTCGGTTTGCATGAGGACCCATACCTCTCAGTCCAATACATTTGTCACAGAGAGAGTGTCGGGCACATTACACTCGGGTAAACCTTTTCCTAAAAGGGAGGCATCGCTTCCTCGTCTTCTTGCCTCAACACGGAAAAAGCACTTGCAATTTTAAGTGTGGCCTCATTTCCAGCGATAGTATGGTAGGTCAGATAAAAGCACGAGGTAACTCCCAGATAATGACAATGTAACAGTACGCCTTTCAAAGAAACTTATAGCCACGTCTTTGTTTTCCCCATACATCAGGAGGTGTGTGCCAATACAAGAAAAGCAAGTATATTATCAAACACATGTTCAGGGTATGCCGTTATTGGACTCAGTATGAACAAAGCCTGCCCCAAAGCCTAGTAAGAGAGTAAATTGAATGCCAGTAGACAATTCGAAAGACCTCTCAAACAAGGGTGACCGTGCTAGAATGAGACTGTCACAGTGTCTCTGGAGTTAGCAGACAGTGCATTTTCAGAAGGAATTTATTGAACTGAATCATGCAAAATGCCCATGCTCGTCATTCTCGTTTCACTTCATGACCGGACATATTGGGGTTGCGAGTGCGCTTTGAATATGAAAATGTCAGACCTGAACTGAACTGCAGAAAGAATGTTTTGTTTAAACAGTTCAGTCTTTCGTGAAAGAGGTGGGATGTTCAAGGATGTTTCAGGGGAAAATCTATACGCTGTGAAACACTTTAGTTACAATGACATTATAAAAATCAGTTGATTTTTTCTGAGTACAAGTGCACATTTTTCAAGACCAAATCTCCCCACTCCATTGCATTATTGCAACCCATGACCCACAGCATTTTCCAAAGATTCTGACAGGGTGGTACACTTAAATTTTTCAGCTAGCTGGAACATTTCAAAAGGAGTAGGAGCAAATCATAAAATAACATTTCAACTTCATTGGAAGCTGGTAAAACTAAGTAACTGCAAATGGTCAATAAAAGCAATAAAATGACAATACTGTTTGACGACTTTGCAGTGGCTTCTCAGGGTCTTAAAGCGATATTTTCACAAGAATAAATATGTGGCTTAAAATGTAGCAATAAGTGTGTCCAATAAATATTCCAATACACGCAATAAGATTTATTTCCTCTGTGATGAACGGGAAAGGTTACAAATTTTTCCTCCTCATTCACTTGAATTGAAAACACAACAAACGAATATAAAATCTGTTTTAAAACGTTTAAACGCAATTTTCAAACATACAATATTTATTCACAAAATAAGATGGTGGTCTGGGTCGGTTTGTTTTTTTCCGAGTTTAGTTTTCGTGTAATTACCATTTTAAATCAAAAGTAGATCCGGTCTGTCATACAGGAAGTATTTTGAGATCATTGCACAGTAGCTGTTCTCCTAGTGGTTCGTTCGTTGAAGTCCACATGCCCTATTGCCAATAACCATTGCTTACATTGTCCAGGTCTCTCACCGGCGAACAGTGAAAACTTACATCGGTGACGTTTTTGGAGTAATTATTGCACCCCACCACCATGCACTTCATTCTGACAACTAACGTTACTTACAAGTAAAAATCCTAAATTTTAATTGAGTAAAACTGGTAATCGGTAGAACTGACGACAGTCCAATTTATTTTCGACTGCATTGTCATACACTGCACCCCAAAATTATGAGGCGTTTTCTTCCGCACACAAATGACGACGTAATATATTAATGCCTCTATCATTTCTGCGCTTGAGTAGCTCGTGAAACGATACAAATTTGATAAATGAGGTTGCGAGGCACATTAAGCAATAAGCCACGAGAATCCTTTCTATATTCTGAATTAAGTCACGCCAAAGGGCGTTGCTATGCACAATGCACAGCGGAGGGACGTATGGTGAAAATAAATACGGCGAAGTCAGCGAAAGTTTTGCATTTTTTTTTTGCATTTATATTGCCATCCTTACAATGCAACATCAAGTATACGAATGTAGCCAGTAGGCAATCACATTTTAATTATCATTTCTTATACATTATAGGTCAAGTATTGGTCTTGGTTGTTCAGTCAATAAGTTGTTTGATTGTTAATCCGACGAATTTGAACGTGAACGACTTGAGGGCGATCGAGGGGTAAAGGGGGAAGGTGCTGAGGGCCCGCTGAACAAATGACGGCACGAGGCTGGGATACACACACTTCCGTATGCAAGCTCTGTGCAGTGCGACGCTTCCAGAGGAAAATAGGACAAAACTAATTTGAACACTTTTCTTGTATAAAAAAAACAACAACGAAGACCACTTAAAGGAAAAAGATTACATACTAAACACTCGTTATTGAATAGGTTAGTGGAATTGTATAAATCGTTCATTTCACTCTACCTGAAGGCCCCATTCAAGTGAATGGGGAGGAGAATTTGAAACCCCTCCCGTTCATCTTGTTGAGTTTACTGGAATATTTGTTGGACACACTGATTACTACATTTTATGCCACATATTAAATCTTGTGAAAATACAGATTTATGAGTGAAAAATGTTGTTTGTCCAACAGTCTGAGCGATAAATGGCAAAAAAAAATTACAAAAAAGTGATTTCAGGAAAATTTTTATCATTAAGGAGACATTTTGCCCCCGCCGTCCTTAATTTCTAAGACTGCATTAAGGCTTTCCCTGTTAACCAACATTTCACGAAAGCTGAGCAGCGATGAAGCCAGTACACACAACCACAATCGTTTCTCTCCGCATACTCAACGCACTCGTCTCTGATTGGGCCTGGAACCAGACTGAGTAATACAGTCCAATGACAGCCGAGTGCGAGTTGCATGACGAGAGAACTCACGTTCCACCAGCTGCAGGAAAACTAACCCTGTTCGGATTCGTTGCCACTGACGCCAATCATAAACACTTCTCTCTCAGCAACACCTTCAGTATTTTAGCACCGCCCGTTTAAATGAACAGCTTCATTTCACAGGTTTCACTTCTGCCGACGACCGCGACATGATCGAGCAAACATAAGCGTCTCAGAATTACGCTGCACAGTCAGAAAACTTGTGAAAAAGTAGATATTGCTGGCAAGTTCAACCGAAAATGTCAGGGCTGCAACCACTGCAGCGATTCGATTTACGTATCCTAAGGTAGCTAGCTATCTCTGCATCGTCCAAAGGGAGGACAGATATATCAGAACTCGTAATTTAAAGGAAATTCTTGTATCAAACATGTTCCCTCATGAAAGTTACCAATTTTACACTGTAACAGCGTGCCAATATCCCTTGTGAAACTGTGACATGTACTCGCCGTATGTTTCGAATGTTAATAGCCAAACTCGCGGCGCAACTAAAAGTACAGTATGTTACTCGCACGTATTCCGACACCCGCCATTTTGTACCCTAGTCACGGATTTGACATCGTCATAACAACCACCAGGTACTGGAGAGTGTCTTCCACAAACTAGAATACCACCTCCAGACCTCCGCCTTGCCGTACACTTTCGCTAATTTACCCGGCCAGCTAGCTTTGGTGGCTATAGGCTAACTAGACACGGAAACAACAATCGGGGAGAAACACAACCGCGTTCTTCACAATATTTCACATTTGGAAACATTAGAAGGCAAACAAGGAAAGTTTTTCACCTCTTATTTCTCTTGAATTTTTCTTCGGATTTTTTTGAGTATTTTATTTTTTTGAGAATCAGGTTGTTGTTGTTGTTGATTTTCGTTGCTGGGTTCTTGTCGCCAGGACTACCGTGGCTATGGCGCTTCGTCCTCACCGGGGCAACTGTTGCTACCCACCCGCTTTAATCCCACCCTCTTTTTAAAGTCTGATTGGCTCAATATGTGAAACGCCCTCGAAGTGTACTTCTCCTATAGGGGCGTCACACTTGTCAATAAACAGCCTTGTATCCCATTTGTCACATATACTGTCTATCGTCAACCGTAATTGCGCAATTGCTATGACACACCCCGTAAGCCCGTTTCAATTGGCTCGTCTAACTGTCAATCTATGGCAACTGTATATTTTGTGGCTTGCCATTCTAATGGGTCCCAGTATTAAACACAGCGAGCATTTCACGAAATAAATCGCATTGCTGGGGATTTGTCCGAAATCAGCATACTTGCATTCTTTGAATGAGGCAATTTAACCCCCCCACTTATGATATAAAATCATCTATTGTATCAAAGAAATCATGGATGCCATACTTCTCCGTTCTGCTAGGGTAAATTTAATAGATTATTTCACATCCATTTGTGGGCCAAAATTCTTCATCGGCACATTTTTCCATTATCGCCCATCATAAGCTGAGTGAGATTTTTTATGTTCATTTTCATATTGGTAAGTATAAGCATGTGAATGCCATTTTTGTTGCCATTTATAGAAAACCTTGGCATTGGCAAAGAGAATTATCAGGCATGTTTACCAATTAACGCAACAATTAACACAAAGTAAAAGGTGTCAAGAAGCAAAGAAACTGGCGGATCATCAAAGAGCAGCATTGCCTGCTGCAAAATAAAATACTGTCAAGCATAAACTATCAAAAAGGAGAAGGCCCCAATGCCTCCATCTTTTCTCCTTCAGCTGAACATTTGAACAGTTATATGGGTTACAGGACAAAATGATGGTGAATGTAGCCTTCATGTCCACTGATCTGTGAAAATGGGTGGAATACATGTCGTACTTCCCTGTACCACTCCCAATTAACCAAACCTAATTTACAAAATTCTGGCAAATGTCAAAATAAACACATTTGCACACACACACACACACACACACACACACACACGCATGATAAAGTAGAAAGCATTAAAAGAGCACCTCCACACACCCATGCCCCACGCAAACACATCCAAAGTCAGTTTTAATGGGCGATGAAAAGACTGACTAAGAAGAGGGATATTCTATTGACACAAAAAGATATCAATCTTGTTACCCACGGTCGCTCAGAGACGATGATAATATTCATTGTTTGCCAAATATTTTTCCCCAGAATGCCACCTTGAAGCGTTAGTTTCAGAATATTAATTACAATGTCATTGTTACATTGTGAAATGAGGGACCTTTGCCTGTGTGGTCATGCAGATATGGCCCAGGATCCTATTCTCCGCTTCAACTGATATTACGAGCATTCCGCTGTTATCTGCTTACCAAAATGTCACTTGGTCCCTGCTTCTGTTCTCGCATGCCCAGCCCACTCTGAAAGCTGCCCTTCTGTGCACCAGCCTTCCCCAGTTTTGTGCGTCAATGAGCAATAGTGAGTTATGTCTGCATGGAGGGGTGACATGGAGAATTTAAAAGGAAAGTTTGAGGGGGGCAACTGTTGACTGTGGGGAAGGGGTAGACTGGAGCCCAGGGCTGAAGGTTTTTGGGGAGAGGGTGAGTCTGATAAATTGGATAAAGTTCAAGAGGCAGGTATTTTAACTGACAATAGAAAAGTCCGCACACTTCAGCTCCCTTTACAATGCATTTATTTAGCACATCCACCAAGCTTGGTGGATGTACTAAATAAATGCATCGTAAAGGGAGCTAAAGTGTGCGGACTTTTCTGTTGTCTATTTTGGAATTTTTTTAGCCCTGCACCTGCCTTAACTACGGATGTGCGCGGTTACTTTGCTTCTAATTGAGGTATTTTAACCGAAAAATTAAGTCAAGTCATCATCAAACTGTGCCAAATTTTGTTTTTCCTGAAAACAGAAAATTGTCGGCCAGAGAGAAGGACTTGGTCAGGCAGGAGAGAGCTGGAGTCGGAGTCGGTTTGGGTATGGTTGAGGAGGTGGCCATTTTTAGAGGGAAAAGTGCCAAGAAGCCATTATCAAGTGAAATCAAATGGTGAGTTTTTCTGGAAGGCAGTGACACTTGCTTATTTAAGAGCAGCAATCACGAGTTTTCCCTGGACACCATGCTACATTTTCTAATTATCTGTCACCGAGCATTTGTGCTTGAACTCATGACAGAGCAGTTCATTGGTGCCTTATCAGTTTCAATGCATCATGCTTGGCAGACCATCCTTTTAGACTACAAATTAAGACTGCGCAATTGCACTTTGGGAAGATCTACAACAAAGTGCAGGGAAATATTTTTAGTGGTGCAGCTGGCCCTGGAGAATCTTGCTAATATTGCAATGACTGGAATGTAATTGAAAATAACACAATCTCATTTATCCTTGTTTCTAAAATTCCAATACTATTTCCAAAAAGTTGGGACATTATGGAAAATGCAGATAAAAAAGCTGTGATTTGTAAATCACCTTTGACATATGTTTTTTTGAAAGCAAAGTCAAGTTTAATTTTATTATTATTATATTATTATTATTATTAGAAAATGTGTGCTCATTCTAAATTTAATGCCTCTAACACCTTCAAAAAAAGCTGGAGTTGAAGCAGTATAAAACTTAGAAAGTATGAAAATGCTAAAAAAAAAAAAACTGGCCATATAGGTGTTAAACAGGTGACAGAATCACGCTTGGATCTTAAAAGAACATCCACAAAAGACCTGGTTGTTCACAAGGAATGAATGACGGAGGCCCCCGCCACTTTGCCAGAAAAATGTATAACTGAATAATCCAACAATTTGAAAACAACATAAAAACAAGAACACCATTTACAGTGCATTATATCATTCAATAATTCAGAGACTCTGGAAAAATCTCTGCATAAAAGATGAGGTTGAATATGAACACTGAGTGCCCCTCATGGAGACCTTTGATCTCCAGTGGCACTGCATTGAAAACCAACATGCTTATTGCGATGGATACATGGGCTGCGACTAATTTAGATTTTTATCTGCCAATCAATTCCATCCATTATGCATCTAAAAATGCAAGTAAAACTGTATATGCACCGAGGACTCCACATGTCAAAAACATCCACAAATGCTGAGGTCCTCTGTGGGCTCATCTGAAATGGGCTAATGCACAGTGGAAAACGTGCTGTTGTAGGACCGGTCAACCTTTCATATTGTTAATGATAATATTTGATGTTATGTTCTCCGGTGGGCAGTAGCAGTGTTGCCTCACAGCAAGAAGGTTTTAGGTTCGAATTTGACCTGGGGCCTTTCTGTACAGAGTTTGCATGGGTTTCTTGCGAATACTCTGGTTTCTTCCGACAGTTCACGGTTATCCTCACAGTTACTGGAGATGGACTGGTGAGTTGGGAAAGGCTTCAGCTCCCCTGCAACCCCAATGAGGAAGAAGTGGTTGTGATAATGGATGGAGGTTCTTCAGTGTGAGTCCCTGCCTTTCGACCATAGTTAGCTGGGATAGGCTCTCGCTCTTGAGCAACTCTAATGTGGAAGAAGTTGTTCATATAATTGGCAGATGTTCTCCAGGCACATGAAGAAAAGGACCATCCTAGTTGTGCGTAAAAAAGGCAGCATTTGATATGGTATGGGGCTGTGTTAATTCCCATGACTTGGGTAATTATAACATCTGCGATGGTATCATTTGTGCTGAGGAGCATACAATTAATACCATTGTTATTAGACTGTGAAACATTTATTATTTTGGTTCTGTCCTCCAGTACTGTACATTTTAAGTAAAACATGACATTAAGGTTAAAGTGCTAACTGTCAGCTTTAATTTAGTGTGTTTTCATCCACACCAGATTGACAGCACCTTTCGTTCCGTCCATGTTCAAGGGAAGGCAAAAGTAGAGGACAGATTAACGTAATGAAGAAAATGTAATCATTTTTGCTCCTGGATTAGCAAATTTTAGGAGGGAGTGTTGTGATGAGACTTCAGTGTCACTCACTAATCAATCAATCAATCAATCAATCAATTTGTCGTTAGCAGGACCACGGGCGGTAAGATTCACAAACAGCTTATCCAGGAGTCAACGATAGTACCACTTTGATTTATATTTTATACCATAGCCTCTGCTGCAATGGCTGCCTGAAGTTTGTGGTGTGTAGACATGACCAAATGCTGGGTATCTTCACTTGTGATGCTCTACTGACCCTGAACTGCAGCAACCTTCTGTTCCTGCCTGTTTCAGGAACTTCTTGTCTTCAGTCTCCTCTTCAGCAAGAAAAATGCAAGCCGTGGCAAACCGGGGGAAACGGACAGGCCAATCCAGCATAGGGGGTGGATCCCCAAGCTCAGGTTGGGGGAGGTGATGGAGTAAGTGTTCTATCTAGTGCAAGTACTGAAGCAACTTAGCACATGGAACTGGTCACACTGGCAGCCCATTGGATAGTTAGCTGAGGCACTTAAACTCACTTTGTTCAAGCAGCATGGTGAATCAGGTTAGAAAGGAGGAGGCACGCAGGCATCATCACTCTGACCTCCACCGAGGGAAACATCAGTTCAAGTGAATCAGAGATATCACCCAAGTTTGGGATTCTGGATACCCCAGACCTATTGTGCCTCACCTGACCTCACTTTCTCCCTCCTTCCTCACACCTTACCCCTGCGGACAAGCAGGGTCTCCAGAACAAGGACACAAAAGTTTACCACTCTGTCTCTCAGGCCGTGTTCGAGACCGCACACTAACATACTACTCGCACTACCGACGACGTCAGAGTTAGGGGGTAGGGTGTTCACTTATGCGTGCGGAGTGAGTTTGTGTCTGCGAGAAGTTCCTGGATGTATACTAGATTGGGCAGATATTTTGTGGGTGCATTGTAAGCTCACTATTCATACACAAATTGCCCAAGATGCAACACGACGTAAACCACCAGAAAAACTCACTGAGGAATAATAAGAAGAAGAAGCAACAGGAGGAGTTTGTTCGTAGTGAGTAGCGTGTAGTGTGGGTAGTGTGCAGTGAGAATAGGATATGTAGACCGTAGAGCGCGGTTTCGAACACGGCCTTTCTCTACCCAGCAGCACATTGAAACAGCCCTGACGCAAGCCAAGCCTAAAGGCCCGAAGTCCCCAGATGGGAGGAACCTTATTTGATGTTTGACCCACTATCATTTCCCCTGAATTCTTCATTAAAGACACTTTATGCTTTTTGGCAACTGTGTCTTGAACCTCCTATTGTGAATCATGCCTCTCATTCCCCTTGGTCGCCACATTGTTCAATTAGACTCAGATCCAGTGATAAACTTTGCCAACAGAACCAGGTCAATAAAAAATGTGTCACTGTCCTATGAGATGAGGCGCTCACTGTAAATGCATTTTGGAGCAACATGTGCAGTCTTTTATATCAAGTATTTTCAACAAGGCCCTTAGCTTGTTTCAACAAGAGCCCTCCTAGCCAAATTCTGTACATGTTGCAACAGCATATCTTCTTAGGGCGCATTCACGCTTGGCCCAGTTGCTCTGTACCATGCCAAAGCACGATTGTCCCTCCTCACCAGCCCCCAACTTGACACGGGGAGTGGCAGGACCCAAATGCAACACAATCAGAACATGTGAATCTTTACAGACTTGTAATGACTTCAAAGCAGGGGGTAAACAGCATGCAGTGCAGAGTAGCTTGGTGCAGAACAGGATCTGGAGCTTGTGGACTTTGAGTGGAGCTCTTCCGGTAACTCGAGGGAGCAGGGACCGATGGCGGGACTCAAACCCCGGTCACCCACATGGCAAGCAGGAGAGTTACCACTGGGCCACCGGAGCAGGCTGGCTTGTGGCTCTGCAGACGGGGTCGTGTCCACACAGGCAGGCAGTGGAGTGGCAAGTAGTGATGGCAAAACAAGGCTTCCTGAAGCTTTCAACCCTTTTGGACCATTGTATTGAAAATTGGTTCACTACTGGAAGCTTCATTCATTGAGCACGTGGGTGACATCTGCTGGCACAATGGTTGTTATACAGCCTTGCAAAGGTGACGCTGACGCACCTTGCGTGTGCACTTTGAGTTTTGTTGTATTGTGAAAAATACTTAAATAAAGCTGAAATCTAACTTCATTTTTACGTGTCTGTTGTTTTTCCTCCTTACCTTAAGAATTCGTATCATATTATATTAGCCGATATTATATCATATTATAATAACATTAATTACATCCACAGCCTTGTTGAATCCTGTAAATATTTGCTCTGTCCAAAAAGCATGTCATATTTTATTATGTTTTTTGATTGTGCTTGTTGTATACTGGGTGTGCTTGTGTGACTTAGGCATTTTTATTCAAAAATAATGATAACAGAGCACTGTTTCATCCATCTTAAATACATTTGAATCACGCCAATGTTTCAAAGCTCTGCTCATTGAACCAAACCGGTCAGCTGATTCAGTCTGAATGAAGCATTGAAGTGGTTCGAACGTCATCAGTCACATGGTCTTTCCCGATATGAAGCAAGCTCCAGCACAGTGCTTCAGAAAAATACCCTGCTGGGTTTCAAGAGTGCTTCGGAGCCTTTGTATCAGAGGTAACATCACTAGTGGCAAGACGGGTGGCTTGGACAGGGGCTTGGAAGACGGCAAACAGGAACCAGGAAGCACACAGGCAGAACTCGAGTCAGAGGCAGAAGGCTTTCAGATTTACTGGGGCAGGAACGAGAGGGCTTAGTCAGAGGCAGGCAGAGTCGATTCCAGGAAGTCAGACCGAAGACAAAGGCTGGAGAGTAGTGCATGCTGCAATGACAATCTGGCAAATAGTGAGTGAAACAGAGCTGCTTAAATACTGGCTGGATAATGAGACTCAGCTGAGAGTAATTGCAGTACAAGGGTTGTGGCCAAGCAGAGAGAGAGAAGGCAGCAGCAGAGCAGACTGTTACGCCGCTGGCCTGTACTCCCATTGCTCCAGTTTCAACAGGGCCTGAGTATGGTTTCCGAGTACGCACATCGTCACTGCTAAATGTGGTTTACGTGACCTGATTGTCTGCTGATCGCATTGAAAATATGGCCGTCAAAATCTCACATCATCAACTTTGTAAAAGCATTATTTCATTCAGTTAAAGATAATGGATTAAACTAAATATAAGTCCTTTTAAATGTAAAACTTACAAAAGTCAATGATGGACAGGATATTTTCTGGCAGTAGTTTGCACAAGTAAAAATGATTTCAACAGTTTTTTCAACTAAACGTCTGGCTTTGCAAACAGTAAAAAAATTTTCCACTTCTGCTTGTCACAGGAAAAAACTAGGCTGCTGGGGAGGATTTTGGCTACGATATCAAGTTGGGGGTTTCCCATATCGCTCAGAATACACGCTATCAGTAGCGTGCAAGTGAGCGATCTGCCCGGGACGATCTTGCTTTCCAGGAAACATACAATGTGGCCAAAGTATTCAGCGCTATAATGACATCATAGTTGCATACCAGTGCTTGTGCTCATGCATGAGTAACTGTAATGCGCTGAGGCACACCTCTTCCAACCGTGCCAGGGCCAAGAAAGTGTACCTTGTTTGACCACGGTACAGAGCACTCACACTCGCACAAATTGGACTTTGGGGGTCAAACATGCATGGGCAAGGTACGAATTGCCAAGTGTGAGTGTGCCCTTAATCAGAGAGTTTGGCAGCTAGACTGACCTACCAACAGTCCAGACCTGTCTCCCGTTTAAAATTTGCGGTGCTTGAAGACAAGCAAAATATGGCAGTGAAGACCCCAGATGTCTTGGCAGCTGAAAGGGGTAAAGAATCTTTAAAAATTGGAACAATTGGTGTCCTCAGTTCCCTAAATAATTACTTGGAAGGCTGTAAAAGGAAAGGAGATGTAACACAGTGGTAAGCACACCCCTGTCCCAATTTATCTATAATGTGTTGCTAGCATAAAATTCATACTGAATGTTTCTTTCCAAAAACCTAGTAAAGCATAAAAAGAAAAAACATTAAATATCTTGTCTTTGCACTGCTTTCATTTTAATACGGGCCAAGGATGATTTACAAATCAAATGTTAACTTTTGTATTTGAGTTATCCCCATTGTCTCTTCTTCAGAAATTAGGTCCATAAAAATCTATTATGTAAATGATAAAGTTGATCTGCGTGTTCCAAATCTATTCAAAAATCCAATTATCCAAAAAAAAGTGAAATCTTTGTGTGTACAGTGTGCACAAATATTCTGCAGCACCACTGTGGGTGAAAAACTACAATTAGTCAAGATGACAACGGATTACTTTTGTCTTGAAAAAGCATTCAATGTTTCATATGCTTTTAAAAGTGATTGGCATCAATTTTGACTTTTAGATCAATAGGTGGGTTGATAGCCCTGCTTAACCATTCATTGTTAATTTTTGTTAATAACTCATGATTGCCAATCAATACCCTTACATTTTTATAGATTTAAATGAATGTGGTTTACAAACAAAGAATCATTATTGATCATTATTTATTTTCCCTCTTATTAATGTAAAATATGACATCGGTCCACCAAAGCTCATCTTATGTGAACTGACTGCCCGGCTTATTTTTAACATTTAGGCCATATAGTGGTATGCTTGTACATACAGATAGCTGCAGTATGTATTCAACCTCTGCGTGCTCAGTAGTATTGTCCACAGTTCAAGTGCATATAATTTGAGACTCAGTGGGAGATTACAGAAATGAGGAACTGGAAGAGGGGGGTTGTAGGACGCAAATGTCTTCCTCAATCAGATTACATTGCGCTATGACTTCACTACGTATTTGAGCATTGTCGACAAATTATTGAACCTTTGCTTTTCACATTGTGTCAGTAAAGGTCCCTGTCTATCTCTCGTGGCTATCTGTGACTCTCTCAGCCTGCCAGAGTGCAAGTATGTTATGCAGAGCTCTGAAGCCTTGTATAAATAAGACTCCTGGGATGCAGACAGAATTACAATGCTCTCCAACACCAAAGAGTGAAGAGATCCACCGCAGAAGCTCGGAGAACCACAACGTCCCTTTTTTGATCCAGACGTCTCCACCGCTCGACCTCAGACTGTGCAGAGATGTGGAAAGCAGTGGTGCTGGCCGTTTGCCTGTTGGGGTCCAGCGTGCAGGCCATGGAGGGGAACCCCACATACGGGGTTAAACTGTGTGGCCGTGAGTTCATACGAGCAGTCATATTCACCTGCGGGGGTTCGCGGTGGAGACGTTCGGCGAGGGCCACCGGTGAGTATGTTTGTCAGCTCATTTCTTTCTGTCTCTGTACTTTTGCCTGATGTATCCTCACAAGTCACATTTATTATTGAACCATCCTGATTGAATTCTTTCTGCCTGTCTACCTCTACTTTTGGCTACTTTTCCTACCTCTACTTTGAATCTTTCTGCTGTGACCTCTTCATTTCAGTGGGTGCTACCACTTGTACTTAGTAGAGTCTGCTATTTATGGAGTCATTAATTTATGATTACAATGATTAAATAGGATGACCAAACTCAAGAGGTTCATTTTAGTCTTCTTCATCCTGTTTAGTCTCTGATCTTTCTGCATAATTGGACCCAATAGTCGTGTAACAGAATGCAGACTGCGCCATTCAGTGGCTGCCACTGAGCTGAAAATGGAGGAGGCAAAAACAGCCCTTTAACTCTTTTCCCCGTAGACTCCTACCTCCCTTTTCCCATAACGACTACAAATGACGACCCTGGCTTTATCAATGAAGGTGACATTTGATGCCTTGGGGATACCGCCATTTTCAATCAATGGGGAGGCTAAGAAAAAGGTCCATCGATATACATATGGGCGTCATATGTAGTCATTATAGTGGGGTCATAAGTCATTATGGGGGAAGAGAATAGGGTCATATAGTCATTATGGGGAATTATGGGGAAGAGAATAGAGGCGTCATATGTAGTCATTATGGGGAAGAGAGTAAAGGCGTCATATGTAGTCATTATGGGGAAGAGAGTAGAGGTGTCATATGTAGTCATTATGGGGAAGAGAATAGAGGCGTCATATGTAGTCATTATAGGGGAAGAGTCATTATGGGGGAAGAGGCGCGTCATATGTAGTCATTATGGGGGGAATTATGGGGGAAGAGAGTAGGATATGATAGGCGTCATAGTCATTATGGGGAAGAGAGTAAAGGCGTCATATGTAGTCATTATGGGGAAGAGAGTAGAGGCGTCATATGTAGTCATTATGGGGAAGAGAGTAGAGGCGTCATATGTAGTCATTATGGGGAAGAGAATAGAGGCGTCATATGTAGTCATTATGTAGTAGTCATTATTAGTCATTATGGGGAAGAGAGTAAAGGCGTCATATGCAGTCATTATGGGGAAGAATAGAGGCGTCATATGTAGTCATTATGGGGAAGAGAGTAGAGGCGTCATATGTAGTCATTATGGGGAAGAGAATAGAGGCGTCATATGTAGTCATTATGGGGAAGAGAGTAGAGGCGTCATATGTAGTCATTATGGGGAAGAGAGTAAAGGCGTCATATGTAGTCATTATGGGGAAGAGAGTAGAGGCGTCATATGTAGTCATTATGGGGAAGAGAGTAGAGGTGTCATATGTAGTCATTATGGGGAAGAGTAGTCATATGTAGTCATTATGGGGAAGAGAATAAAGTCATATGTAGTCATTATGGGGAGGTAAAGGTCATATGTAGTCATTATGGGGAAGAGAATAGGCGTCATATGTAGTCATTATGGGGAAGTCATCATATGTAGTCATTATGGGGAAGAGAGTAGAGGCGTCATATGTAGTCATTATGGGGGGGAAGAGAGTCATATGTAGTCATATGTAGTCATCATGATGGGGGGGTAGAGTCATATGTAGTCATTATGGGGAAGAGAATAGAGGCGTCATATGTAGTCATTATGGGGAAGAGAGTAGAGGCGTCATATGTAGTCATTATGGGGAAGAGAGTAGAGGGGTCATATGTAGTCATTATGGGGAAGAATAGGCGTCATATGTAGTCAGAATAGAGGCGTCATGTAGTCATTATGGGGAAGAGAGTAGAGGCGTCATATGTAGTCATTATGGGGAAGAGAGTAGAGGCGTCATATGTAGTCATTATGGGGAAGAGAATAGAGGCGTCATATGTAGTCATTATGGGGAAGAGAATAGAGGCGTCATATGTAGTCATTATATGTAGAGTCATTATAGTCATTATGGGGGAGAGAGTCATCATATGTAGTCATTATGGGGGAAGAGAGTAGAGGCGTCATATGTAGTCATTATGGGGGAAGAGAGTAGTCATAGGCGTCATATGTAGTCATTATAGGGGAAGAGAATAGTCATAGTAGTCATTATGGGGAAGAGAGTAGAGGCGTCATATGTAGTCATTATGGGGAAGAGAGTAGAGGCGTCATATGTAGTCATTATGGGGAAGAGAGTAGAGGCGTCATATGTAGTCATTATGGGGAAGAGAATAGAGGCGTCATATGTAGTCATTATGGGGAAGAGAGTAGAGGCGTCATATGTAGTCATTATGGGGAAGAGAGTAGAGGCGTCATATGTAGTCATTATGGGGAAGAGAGTAGAGGCGTCATATGTAGTCATTATGGGGAAGAGTCATATGTAGTCATTATGGGGAAGAGAGTAAAGGCGTCATATGTAGTCATTATGGGGAAGAGAGTAAAGGCGTCATATGTAGTCATTATGGGGAAGAGAATAGAGGCGTCATATGTAGTCATTATGGGGAAGAGAGTAAAGGCGTCATATGTAGTCATTATGGGGAAGAGAATAGAGGCGTCATATGTAGTCATTATGGGGGGAAGTCATATGTAGTCATTATGGGGAAGAGGCGTCATATGTAGTCATTATGGGGAAGAAGAATAGAAGTCATATGTAGTCATTATAGAGGCGTCATATGTAGTCATTATGGGGAAGAGAATAGAGGCGTCATATGTAGTCATTATGGGGAAGAGAATAGAGGCGTCATATGTAGTCATTATGGGGAAGAGAGTAAAGGTGTCATATGTAGTCATTATGGGGAAGAGAGTAAAGGCGTCATATGTAGTCATTATGGGGAAGAGAGTAGAGGTGTCATACCGTGTGTAGTCATTATTGGGAAAAGAGTTCAACTAATGAGAAGTCTCGATCTGTTTTCAGTAAGTAGTCTTGATCTGTTTTCTGTAATTTCCTTCAATTAACAATGCTGCCTCTAAAACCAGTAAGTGCAACCAAACTCTCCTCATTTAGGTAAGACAAAAAATAAAAATATATTGTCATAAAATTGCCCATATTTCAATCAACATTATCCAAAATGGTGGCGTTATGCATCTTAGCTTCAATTTTTATTCCAATTTTAAAAATTCTGAAGCACTGGTTAGATTATTGCTGGCTGTGCATTAAGTGAACTCAAAAGTTAACATAGTACTTCTTTTTTTATTGGCATACTTGGTGAGTTTAAAGTTTTTTTTAATTTCATTATTTAATGCCCTGACATTTCAAGAAGGAATTTTGTAACTGTCAATGGATTGAAAAGTTCTTTATGAAGGAAACTTACTGAAAGCTGGTCAAGACTAAGCATCAGATTAATGTATCTTTTGTGCGTCCATTATTTCAGCTCAGCATCTGCTACTACTGCCAGTGCTGACTGGCACTGCAGGGTGATTTACAAGTGGTTCTAACATTGTCCAGGAATGTGAGGGTTTCTGTGGGTTTGGAGAACATAAACTTATTACTTAAAATCAGCCTTGGGGTGGGTGTAGTAATGAACAAATCACATTAGTTCATCTTTAAAATGTTGGTGCGTTAAGGAGTGATTGTTTTGATCACGCTTGAGAGGATGCTTGTCTGCACTCACTCATAAAGGTAACAATGAAAACAGCGCAGTGAATGTAGTAGAGTGATCATGACTGACCAGGAAACAGGACGAAAAGCTTAAAAAAAAACTGAAAATACTAAGCTGCTGTGATTATGTAGGTCAGTATGGGAATGCAATGGTCTACCTCGATAACAGTAGCTTGTGATTTCCTCGTCGCTAAATCTTCGTGGACTTCATTCCTGTTCAGGTGACCTTCCCCAGGACGCTTTCACCGCCCATGACGATGAGGCCTCAGATAGCTGGAGCTCAGAGTCAGTCCCGGGACTTTCCTACCAGCAGCTCCCTGAAATGGAGGCTCCAAGCTGGGCTAAAGACGGGCACGAGGGGGCTTTTCTCAGCCGGTCAGCGCGTTCTCTGATCTCTGAGGAAGTGCTGGAGGCCCTGCGGACCTCAGACAGGAAAGGCCGTGACGTGGTGGTGGGGCTGTCCAATGCTTGCTGCAAGTGGGGCTGCAGTAAGACTGAGATTAGCTCACTGTGCTGAGAATTACTCCTCTGTCTCCTTCCCCACACATCCTCCTGTCTTTGAGCACCCAAGTGTGCTCTCCGAGCAGAGCTGTGAATGTTCTCTCCTCTTGTCTTGATATACCTGTGAGAGGAATGAAACAGGCATTGTTTTTAAGGAAGTCCTTGTTTCTAGTCCCCATCCCCCCCTTTCTCCAGTCTGAAAAATGGTGATACCACAATATGTTCATTGTCAATAAAATTTCAATAAATTTTTTTTTTTTTTTTTTTGCTTTTATGTTTTTATGTTTGCTGTGCGTCCGTCAATAAATATGTTTGTCAAAGAGATTGTGGATGAGCATCTTCCATAAAATGCCCCGTTCCATTTCCTCTAGCATTCCAGATGTGATAGACATTATCACATCGCCGGAAAAAATATCCCGTTTAGTACAAATATTTGCTTTTTGCTCAGTGAGCAGTGCTACCACGCACACTAATAGTGTTGCGTCCGTCATTTTGAAATCAGTATTTTGGGAGGATAACAGTGCTGATACCCGTTCAGAGTCCTAGCACAGAGGTAAGAAAAAGTTTTGAATTATCAAATTAAGTGTAGAGTGTGGGTACCGGGGAGGTTATATGCATTTGTCTCTAACATATTAATGTTACTGTAGACAATGTCATTATGAAGATTTATATTTTGTCTAAAACAAAAGAGACTGGATGATAATCGGGAAATTTGCCAAAGAGGTCTGCTCCACTGTTGGAGCAACATGATTGTATATTTCAAACCTATCTGTGGGTTTTACTATGTTGTTTGAAATGCACGTTTGTTTCCATTTCATCATTAAGGATCACACTCAGCAATCAACATTGAACACCTACTTATCACAGATTCTGACCATAAATTAACAAGACGCCAATATAGGCGCTCACTTGGGCTACCAGACCTAGATGGATAACTTCAGAACAAAACTCAGTCAACTCAGTCACATGATTTTACTTTGTATGTAGCCTTGCTTTCATGATGCGATACCCAAACGCTTCCAGGTAATTTCCAATTCGCGACATAGACGATAGATAGATAGATCAGTCGTTTGATGACAGATGGATAGATGACCCTGTAGATCTAGACTCAAGGTACCTGACAGGCCGCCCAAGTAATGGATGAATGAATGAACATTGCATTTTTATTGCACCCTCTTGTAGATATTCCAAGCACTTTACAGTCATATGGGTAATCTCATCTCACCCCCTCCAATGAGTAGCATCCATCTGACTGATGCGATGCCATCCATTCTGTCCCAGAACACTCACCTCTCATCAGCTTGAGGTAGAGAAAGAGAGAAGATAAAATGCAGAGCCAATTAAATTGGGGATGACCAGGTGGCAGGTTGAAAGCGGCAGGTGGGGAATTCAGCCAGGACATCGGGGAACCCCTTATACTTGTCTAAGAGAATCATGGGATCCTTAAAAGCCAAAGTGAGTCCGGAGCTTGGCTTATCATCTCATCCGAAAGATGAGTAAATATGAATTGACTACATTGGGACATTTTAAAGTTCATCCTCTCTCCAATTTGTTTGTTCAAAATTAGTGCTTAAGTTATGATTTCAGAGGTTAGCAAGGTATCATCTCATGAAGCCCAAAGCAAGGCACATTGATTAACTGTACCAGATTTAATGTTTCGTCCACCATTTTGAATTCCTTATTTGAGAGGTAAACAAAGTCTTGTGTTTATCACTTTTTTGTGGGTCGAGGAGAAGTTATTCGCATGGGCCTACGCCATCCAGAAACATCGCCGTCTTTTCTGGGGTTGAGCTTTCGAAAAAAAAGCAATTAGTATTCTTGTTATCAAAAGGACCACTGATTGTTATTGAAAGGAGAGTTATTGTTATTGAAAGAGCATGCACCTTCTCTTGTGAAAGTCCGGGTAATTTTGATATTTTTGTGCTCCTAAAAAGGATGAGAATGTGCCCCTTGGAGGGACACATGACCAAGCAATCCTGGTTAAATCTAAGATCTCCAGATGGTGTAAAGTTATTGAAAGTGAAAGATCTGAATGTCATAATGCGCTTTGGATGCTGGTAGACGCTAAACTTTTGGGTTTTGAATTTATTATTGGTGCTGTGTACATTCCCCATGAAGGATCTGTTTATTACAATAGTAATATTTATGATGAAACCATAGAGGACTTCACAAATATACAGGCCAATGCTGATGTTCCCGTTTGTCTTATAGGTGATTTTAATGCAAGGACTGGTTCAATGGATGACTTTCTAGAGTTAAAGAAACAATGAGCAACCAATTAGGTGTTTCTTTGTCCCAGTACGGGCTAGGCAATTCACGATGCGAATTAGATTCTTTAGGTATCTGCACAGAGAGATTTAACAGTGACAAACAGGTGCACAACAATGGGAAATTATTGATTGAACTTTGCCGAACACTTGATTTACATATTGGTAACAGTAGATTTGGCCAGGACATTGGCATTGGAAAGAAGACCTTTGATGATAATAGCACAATTGATTATGCCATTATGTCACCCTTACTCGTGCCATATGTAGCAGGCTTTGAAGTTGATACCCTTGATAAATTCATGTCAGATAAGCATAGTCCCATTTGCCTTGAGCTAGTAACCAAAGATACGAGAATTATGCAATCAGAAAGCCTGAGTGGTGGAAATCTGTCACGGGAAAAGTTTGTTTGGTTACCAGGAAAAAGCAGCGAATTTACAGCTAGTATAAATGAGCCCCTAAGAACCATCCGGGCCATGAGCAATTTTTTGGCAAAATTGAGTTGAGGTAGTCAGCATGTGCAGAAAACTGAGATCTACATTTCCTAAATGAGCCAACCCAATCTACCCACATGGATTGTTCATACAAGCAAACGTCCTCTCTGCCACTGTATATATGCACTGCACTGCCTTAGCCATAGTGGACCATCCCACAACTTTTCCATAATTCAATGTAAACATATCTTGGGTTTCTCACTGATGAGGAACTGCTCCTATGATTGATGATGATGGTGAAGTGGAAGATAACGGAGACCCAGAGTTTGACCCAAATGAATCAGAAGATGATGGTTCGCTTCAGAAGGAGGTACCTTTCACTTTAAATGAAACAGAAGGGCATCCAAAGCCTGCATAAGAAGAGCATCACGTGAAGTCTACATATCTTGAGTTTTTAACATAAGCAGTGTTTCTAGTTCCCAGATACTCTAGATGACACAGGAGGCTGGCAACTTTGAGTCCCATTTTCTCAAAAGTTCCCCAACATGGGTTGGCCCAGTATGGCTCTTAGGGGCTCAAATCATGAGATAATTATGGATATATTAAGCGAATTGGAAGGTCTTAATAATATCAGCATGGACCAAGAGGGAATGGATAATTTAGTGTCAAAGTTTAAAGATATCTACAAACTTGCAGCAAACTGTCGTGGCATGGTGAAGACTTTTGGGAATGGCAGTACCCACAGAAGGAAGAACAAAGTTTGGTTTAACAGTGAATGTAGGGAGGAAAGGATGAACTATGTCAGGGTTAAGAACACCTTCAAGAAGGTGTCATCCAGGGAAAATGAAATAGGAATGCGAAATGCAAGAATCCATTACAAGAGGGATATCAGAAAGAGTTGGTTGATGCACAGAAGATGGCTTAACACACAGTTAATTAAACTAAAGAGTTCAAATGCCAAAGACAATTGGAGGATAATTAACAGGAACTCAGCTGCAGCAGACCCTTGTAATGGAATCTCAAAACAGGAATTCTATCAACATTCCAAACATCTTAGCCAACTTGGAGAGAGTATTAACAATACTGACATAAATACACTGGATCCCAGGTCTATCACTCACTCAATAAATGAATTTTTTTATGATTTCTTTTCAGAAGATGAAGTGAATGCGCAGGTAAAATGTTTAAAGAACAACAAGGCCAGTGGGTGCGATCAAGTACTGAATGAATTCTTGAAGGCGAGTCCAAAGGAGATGATTTCGTTACTGACTAAATTGTTCAACTTAGTGCTGCAGAAAGGGATCATACCGACTGACTGGACTGTGGGAATAATTAGACCTTTATATGAGGGCAAAGGCTTAAAGTCTTGCACGGATAGTTACAGGGGAATCACACTGCTCAGTTGTATTGGAAAGTTGTTTACTACTGTTATTAATGAGTGCCTAACTTTGTATCTGAATGGGATGGGTTTAATAGGAGATGAGCAAGTGGGTTTCAGGGCAGGGCATTTAACAGTGGACCATGTTTTTGTTCTACAAAACATACTTGACTTGTATCTATACCACCAAAAGCGTCTGTACTGTGCTTTAATTGATTTTAAGAAAGCGTTCAATCTAATTGAGCGAAGTTCACTATGGAGCAAGCTAATTGCTACTAATATTAAAGGGGACCTAATATGCTATTTTTCCAAGTTTATATTTTGGTCTTTGACTCTCCTAGAGTACTCCTGATTGCACAAAGTAAAAAAAGGGTACTTCTTTCGCTCGTACTGCCATCCTCAAAAAACCCCATTTGTAGTCCGTAGTAGTCTCTGCCTGAAACGCCTCATTGGGGTGGCTCTTCCGCTATGGCCCCCACTCCCCGTGTGCCCACTTTCTTCTGACTGGCCAGCTCTGTGGAGAGCGGATTTAGGCGGGACGATTGAGCTGAACGCAGTTTTCCGGGTCTCAGAGTGAAATGTGAGACGCGTCTGCCATCTGAGCTAAGGAATCAGCAGGGAAATTCTGCAATCAAACGCAGTACATGTGTATAGATCTAATGAAATTAACTTGTTCTAATAAATGCAACAGCAAAAGTGGAGGACGCAGTGCGAAAGTCTGGCAGCTCAAGCATGAATTTGCTATCGGCTACAGTTTGCTACGGCAACAGTTGGTGAGTACAGCGGTTTTTCTACTCCTAGCTAGGATGCAGGGGAAGCTAGAATCCACCCCATATGGACACATTTGTAGAACGGGTCGACATGCCCAAGTGTAGACCGGAGACCGTAGAAATTTGGTGGGTCTGAGTTTAGAGGGAAACATGGACAGTGAGGGGCAGCTAAAAGTGGACCAATAGCTTATGGACTGCTTCGGTGTGTATTAGGACCTGCTGGTTCGTGTGCATAGCTGTGGTGTGTTGTTAGCGTGGAGAAACGAACAGCTTCTGTGCTGGTATATGACGGAGGGACGAAAGCTCCAAGCTAAACGGCCTTTTCGGAAATTGCCTGTGGTAATGGTTTACTTATTGCTTCGGAATGACCAGCTTTTCCTCGCGGAAAATGGGCGTATTATGTATAGCATGCGAGAGCTAGATAGAGCTCCGGTTATGTCATGAACATACTACAGGTTTTACAGACCGTAAGTTCCATCTGCGTGAACCGTTGCTTATGCGGAGCTAGTGAATCTATCACTTTTACAGGAAAGAATTTAATATTCAATCGATGGGAATGCAGAGAAATCGTTTGTTATACCGGACACGTTATAGGCTGTGCGCTTCCCTATTGCTTTCACCGGTAGTATCAGAGAGCTTGCCCAGACATTGGAGATGTATCAGGCTGACCCGGTCATGGATAAATAAAGCGATCGTTTCATAAGCACCCAAAAACGCACCCCAAGCTCTGCAAAATCTCGTCTGGTCTAACTGCAGCCCAACTCGGCAGACACATACAGCACCTCTCCAGTTAGCTTCAACTGTAGTGGCTACAATCAGGCAACGTTATGATGAAACTGCCACATTGATGCTTACTGAAGTAACACAAGCATACTGATCATAATTGCTGCATGTAAGTTAACCAGGAGCATTTTTAATTAGCAGAGCACGCAAACTAACATGCAGTAGCTAATAAGCGGTCATGACTTTGAATGTAATCTGTCGCGCGAAAAAATTCGTTTCGCGTCCGTGTGAAAGCTGCTTAACGCCCATAACGCCTGTATTCGCGACTTTACATTGACTTTGAATGTAGCTAATCTGTTGAAAAAAAAGTTTGTCGGTGAAAGCTGCTTAACGCCCATAACGCCTGTATTTGCGTCTTTGCATTGACTTTGAATGTAGCTAATCTGTCGTGAAAAAAATTCGTTTAAGCGTCCGGTGTGCGCGGCTTGCGTGCCCATAACGTGTATTCACGTCTTTGCATTGACTTTGAATGTAGGCTAATCTGTCCTGCGAAAAAATTAAACCGTGTCTGATGTGAAAGCAGCTTTATGGATAGTATCGACAGCTAGAGAGCTTCGGTTATGTTATGAACATAATGCAGGTTTTGCAGACCGTAAATTCCGTTAGCGCGGACAAGTTGCTTATGTGGAGCTAGCAAATTGATCACCTCTAACGTTATAGGAAAGAATTACTTATTTAATCTCTGCCTTTTTCAACTTTTTATTAGCCACAACAATTTCTAAAGGGGGATGAAATTATGTCAAGGTAGTGCAGAGAAATCATTTGTAAACCGGTAGAGCTTCTGCGTTTTGCATTGCTTTCACTGTAGCACCAGAGAGCTTGCTCAGACATTTGTGAAGTATCCGGCTGATCCCGGTCATGGATAAGTGAAGCCATCACTAACTGTAGTGGCTACAATCGGGCAATGTTATGATGAAACTGCCACATTGATGCTTACCGAAGTAACACAAGCATACCGATCAGAATTACTGCATATAAGTTAACCAGGAGCATTTTTACTTAGCAGCTCCTTAATAGCAGTAGATCATGAAGCAATTTTTTGAATCAACCACATGCTTAATGTCTGTCATAGTTATCTTTTGGAAAACACATGCGGAATATGATATTCACAAAAGCAGAAACCTTAATAATTGTGATTGTGTTCATATAATTATCATAGGGCAAGAATATTAGACTGTTGTTAGCATACATGCCAAGTCTACCGCTTTTCACTTTTTTTTTTTTCCCAGAACAAACATAAAGCAACAGTATGTATGCTAGCTAGCTGGAGACTCTAGGTGTCATCTATGGACGGAGGTGTTAGGTCACGATCAGTTGTAAAGAAATACATTGGCAGAATGTTTGTTTTTTTTTCAGGGCAAAATTACTAACCCCGTGAGAACAATGAAAGAAATTTGAATTTTTTTTTTCATTTTGATTCGATATATAATCAACACTATATTTGCCAAAACTAAAAGAAATGGCTTTTTCGTCAAGAAACAGCTGTAAATATACTACTCAAAATTTGATAGGGATCATAGGAATTTTTTTTTGTGAAATGACATGCAAATTTGGTAACTGCCACTGATGAACAATATATTGGATAAATGACATGCAGTCAGACACAAAACACATTTGAAAGTGCATTTCATGAAATTAAATTTCCGTGCAGCCTCACACTTTTTGCTGCCAGCAAACACTTCATGGTTTCACCTCTGACATGTAGTGTAAACAGACAGTGTTCGTTTGATGTTTCATTACCACAGTTAATGTCAATAACAGGTATGGCCTCCCCTAGCTTGAATGACAGCTTGACAACGTCGGGTCATACTGTCAATCAGAACCCGGATGCTTGCAATTGGAATGTTGTTCCATTCTTCAACAAGGGCATTTCCGAGCTCTTCTAGAGTTGTGGGTCGTGCCCTCTGACCGAAATGGCGACCTGCTGCATGTTCCACACATGCTCGATAGGGTTTAGGTCCTGTTCAGCAGGGAAAGTCCATGCAGACAATTGTCTCCTGCTCTAGGAATTGATTCACCACCCTAGTATCTTATGGTTTAGGCGTTATCATCCATCAAGATGAAATAAGGGCCAACAGCACCAGCGTATAGTCTTATGCACACATTGAGGATCTCATCCCTGTTGTACCCCTGTCATCGTCCCTCTCCCCATGACATGCAGGTCTATTCTGCCGTTCCTGCTTATTCCTCCCCAGACCATAATTGATCCGCCACCACAGCCTCATGTTCGTTGATGTAGGCATCATTAAATCCTCACGTTGTCTTGCCACACCCGTTGCCTCCTGTCAGTAAAGAGAACTGGAGCCCAATCGTTGTGTCCATGTGACATGATCGTGAGCCCAATCCAAACGGTCACGCCTATGACGACGCGGTCAGTTATTTGAACATATGGCCTTCTTGAAAATAGACGGCAGTATTCTTACGATTTTTTCGTCTGAGTGGATACCCTGACCCCGAGGTGTTATGAAGGTCATTTCGTTGGGTGGTGGCTGTCCAGAAAGGATGACGTCGTGCCTGAAGTGTGAGAAAGTGGTCTTGTCGTTTTGTAATCGATCTCATGCGACCACCCCCCATGACGGTGTGCTGCTGTAAAAAACGTTTGATGCGGTTTCGCTCTGTTCAGAACGCTTTGGCTGTGATTGTGTGCATTAATTGTCACAGGAGAAGCCAAGTCAAGCATTCGATGCATCTTCCCAATTGCTCTGAAGTCAATCGGCGTCTAAGGCGTTGAGGAGACATTTTTTATTGCTAAATGTAATGCAAAAAATTTGGGAACTTCCAAATTTTCACCAACAAACAACACTACACGTCTGAGTTGAAATGGTGAAGTGTTAGTCAAAAGCCAAAATGTGAGGCTGCACGGTCAGTTAATGTTTTTTTTTGCACGTGAACAATGCAAATGTGTTTTGTGTCTGACTGCATGTCATTTATCAATATATTGTTCATCAGTGGCAGTTACCAAATTTAAATGTCATTTCACAAAAAATTCCTATGATCCCTATCAAATTTAAGTTAAGCTCCAAACATTCCCATTCATTGAGAACTTTTTCGCGAGCGCCCTCTAGGTGAACTGCAGCCAACGTCGGGAAAATGGGAGTGGTGGACAGGCTCTCTGGAGAAGGGCTCTGTTTTGGCCAATGGTTTTTGCCTCTTTTAGCTTGGTTCCAAAAAGGAATGCGATTGGCTAGATCAGAGCGAGGGCGTGTCGTTCGGTGTGATGTCAAAATAATTTGCACCATGTTTATGATTGGCACTGCCTTTTACTCGTGAGGTTCCAGGGGAACAAGAAAACTTTTTCTGGGATGTGCAACGGGCAGAGATGATGTTGATCGGTACGTATGTTTGACATTTAAGTATTTGTTAAGGTAATATTGCCCTGAAAGTCTTCCTGTATAATCAACTATAAACAACGCTTTTTTGACGATGTTTTTTTCCTCGGTAGTAAACGTTATTGCGTAATGCACCGGGAGCTTCACGTATCCCAGCTGGCTGATTGGCTATAGCTAAACATGTTTACAGTTCTCAATATCCTATTAATCTTAATTTACTTGGCTTGTTATTTGCTCTCAAACGAAGTGGCTCGAGGGGGGAAACAACTCGCTGCATTTTTTAATGGCGTAATTGTTGCAACTTGATTTAAAATGGTCTTGAATCCGCCGGGGTAGCGCCAATCTCCGTTCTTGAGCCAACTTAAAGTGAAAGTGAATTGCTCAAATGTTTCTCTCAAGTTTAGTCAACATCGATGTATTGAATTGTGTTACATTGCAGACATGAGAGTCAAGGGAAGTTTAGTTTTTAGTTCAGTCAACGATATAGTTATCTGTCTAGTCAGCTCATTGTTGGTGTATTGGCTGGTAAATTAGCTATGTTGTTGTTATAATGCGCTAATTGTGTTTAGGTAGGATTTTGTTGAATATTGTTAAACCTGATGGGTCCGGCGGAGATTGACTGGGTAAACTTCACGGAAACTTCTGTGTTGGTGCCACTGATCTACATAATGACAATTCTTGTTGGAGTCCTGTGGGTGGAGCAAGTTGTACTTGCCCGTGAAACCCCTACGTATTCATGAAAGCGCTCCGTAGGTGCGAAACCGGATGCTCTGCTGTGGTTCTGAAACGTGCAGTTTACTGTCAGGTTCATACGCAGGGTTTATGGAACAACGCAAAAATGACATTGTATTCGCCTCAAATCTGGATAAACTTGCGCTTTCTTTTCATTGGAAATCAAGTCAACAGACCTTGAACCTGCAATCGTAGGCTGAATAGCGACTTTTTGGATCCAACAATGTCCGAACTGGGAATTTTGTGATTATAGTATACCCGTTCTAAGGAAATTTGACTGTTCCCGTGTAGACTGATGCTCAAAGGCCAGTCCTAGCTGATTCGGGTCGTTAGCAGGACGGATTGTTGCTGTACGGGCCACAATACTTGGGACAACGGTATTTTTTATTTGGATCAGAATTGCACTATTTTCTTTTTGGAATCAAGCAATTCAATTGTGGTTATCTTACATGTTAGTGTGTTTATTGTGATATTTGCTTTAATATTTACATTACGTAGTAAAACTGAATTTTATTCCCTTTAGTAAAAGCTCAGAATCTGAATTTCATTTCAAAATTGTGGATTACAAATGAAGAGGGAAGAAAATCTGTCTCTAGCATGCTTGAGAAAACCAGTGATTTTGGGTGGATTTTTTTTTCTATTAATCACAAAAGTTTAAAGCAATTTATCAAAGCAGAAACTAGGTTTCTGACGAGCTTGGTCATAATAGTGCGCAAGTCATGCCACTTTGTGCACACTGGAGGACTGAAAATGGAGCCTAATGGTTTGCAGATGTGTGTGATGAATTTATGACCCTCTTCTTCCTCTGCCTTGCTATGGAGCTCCCTTAACTCCTTATGGGGAGAGTAATAATCTGCTGTTGCATTTAACCCGGGAAGGGTGTCATTAAATATTACCTATTACATTTGGTCAAACATCATTTGAAATGATTTTACTCGTTAAGATTGCTGTGCATTAGTGATACTGCAATATGAATTCTGTATCTGGAATGCATTTTGTGCTAAACCCCCTGTGGTGATGAAAGGTGCTTGAAAGCCTGCCTTGTTTTTCACCTTCGCTGGCTCCCTCGCCCTTCCTGCTTCCTGCTCTGACCAGGCCTCGGCAGCCCAGTATAATGACCTTCATTTGGGCTGGCTTGTTTACTCTTTTTGCCCATCTACATCCACAAGGTGAGCAAACGGACAGCGCTGTCCTCATGGTTAAAGTACAGGAGTGTAAACTGTTGTCCTCACTCTCCCTATCCCACAATCCACTGACCTGCTCAGTCCTGTGGCCAGATGCATTTAGTGTAATTGACCTATTTAATAATAGTAAGGGTTATTGTTGAAAAATAGTAATGAGTCATTAATAATAGTAATAGTAATTAGAAACTAGTGCTACTAATAATAATAATCAGAAGAAGAAGAATACTGCCGGAACATATAATAGCAAAAAAATAGTAAAGTATGTACTTTCTACAGTTTCTTGAGAGCCATTGTCTGTAAGGTTCAGGCAGGTGGTGATAGTCACCTTCTTCAATTTTTCGGAAACTTTGGTGGTTTCATGTCCCTACCCTAACTAGAAAATTCCCCAAATTTTTTGGCCCTACCTGCACCGGTTTTGGTTTTAGGGGTCAATCAAGTGCAAGCGAAATAGGGCCTAAAATGCCAAATTACCAAAATTTGATTTTTGGGTTGTTCTTATTCACTCTTGTGAACTTTATCCCAAAGTAAAAGTTGAAAAAAATTGATGGAAAGTGGAAAGAAGCGATTTTTGGCGTGGGATCTTCTTAGGGCAACATATAGGCGCTCAATATGGCGCAATCCATTTTAAATCACTAGTTTGCACCCTTATACTCTGTGATCGATCAGTGCCCCAGAACTTTTACAGCTGCTCCACACTGGTATGTAGTTAGACTATCTATTACAGGTGAGAAAAAGTTGGGATAGTGTATGAGCACACCAACAGATAGCACCGAACATGCAAAATCTGTTAAATTTTGGCGTATTTCAGCGCCACCTGGTATCCCAAGAAATCGATTGACAAACTAAAAGGTTTGTTGCATAATGAATTATGCAACAAACCCTTTTTAGTTTATGAAAGCCATTTCTTTGGATAAGGACTACTGTTAATAGGTGGCGCTTTACCAACAGAGGTACCTATTGCGTAAAGCAATATCCCCTCAAAATTGCTCATGACTGGTCCAGCTACCAGTGTTGGCAGTTGGTGAAAATCTAAGGAAATACTTTTGTATGATATCCTCGGGATAGTGGCTAAATTTCATAACTGACCAATCATGAGCAGTTTTGATGATATTGCTTTAGGCGATACCAGAACATCTGTTAGTTAAGCCACCTAATATCGACAGTAGTCCTTATCCCAAGAATCCCCCCAATAAACTAAAAATTTTCCAACTTTTACTTTGGGATAAAGTTCACACAGTGAATAAGGCAACCCAAAAATCAAAGGTTGACAATTTGGCAGTGCATACACTACCCCAAGGCCCTATTTTGGCTACCACTTGATTGACACTGATAAAACCCAAACCGCAAACAGGTAGGGCCAAAAAATCCCAGGGGAAGTTTCCCCCCCAATAATTCAATTTTAGGTAGGGGGATAAAACCAACAAATCAAATTGATAATTTGGCAGTTTAGGGCCCAAAAATTGAAGAAGGTGACTATTTTTTGGGGCCTGAACCTTACAGACAATGGCTCTTAATTTTTATCTGTAAAAACTTAGGTGTACTTGTCTTTTCCCTCCTGATCTTCATATTTGCTTTCCATCGCTCTGTCTTTCTTTTTCACCCTACTTGTTGTTTTTTTTTCCTCTTTTAGCCCGTGGAGTGAACGTGACTTGCCTGTGGGAAAGACACTTCCTTGTTGGCTCTAATGTATCCGGTGCGTGTCATGTGGGTCAGGCCGCATCGGGTTGTGGGGTCCAATCTTTGCGTCTCACTGCTGCGGGGGAGGCGGTGCTTGCGTATGGTTACCGTGGCGACTCTGCTCTCTTCACTGTCCCTGCTTTCACCGAGAGCACCCTCCACCTTCACTGCGAACTCCCCTGCACTGACCTGAGGCCACTCCCCCACTGTGACATCACACTTCAGGGAGGCTGTGAGTAAGAGGTCATTTTGTAAAAGCTGGGATTCATACTAAACCAGTACATGCTGCATACTATATGTTTCATATGCACTATAGCGCTACTATATGTAGTATATGGCATACGCCGTAGTAGCCAGTATGTGATGACAACCACATGACGATCTGGCTGTTAAGATCTCCTGGTTCTGTATGAATTGTTACCATTTACCAGTTACTGTCGGGCCCCTATGCTGTGAAAATTATCCTAAGTAGTATGTTCTTTGATTACCACTGGCATAGTCATAAATTTCATGTTTGTTGCATACTGTATACTACTTGCTGCTTTTGCTGCTTATCTACAAGTCATGATTGGAAGAGAGATTCATCAGGCCTCAAAACTTTTTTCTGATCTGGGTTATTCTCTGAAACTGGGTCAATATTACATGCTTCACTTTGCAAGTTCATTTTCCAGTAAATGTTATAGAATTTAAACCAATATCCTTGCCAAAATACCCCACATGGACATGTTCGACTGTACAGAAAAATTACGATACATTCAACAAAGAAAAAAATATTGGATTTTTTATTTGAAAACTGGTTGAAAATGGTGGATGAAAATTGGGATGTTTTATTACTAAACTTCCACCCGACGCTGTTATTAAAATATATCTCCCAACACATGTATTTGAGCTTAAAATAAAGATCTGATACCGAAATTTATATCCACCGTAGATTTTGTTCTCTCTTCATTACTTGCAGCTTGAAAATCTGGCCTCAATTTACCATTCCATGCGGAAGCAGTCGTGTCCACTGCAGTTACGTATGGATCACAGTACATTTTTACCGTAAACAGGTAGTTTCGCATTTGCAGCATGCTTTCTATCAATGAAACACTGCTCGATGTACATTTATATGACACGTAGTCAAAGTTACTTTGACACTGGCCACTTTGTTACTCGTTACAAATTAAAATATCAATATAATTCATCATTTAAGGATTATCTGGATGTGGCGTGTTCGAGAAGAACAATGGTGCTCGGCTGGGTATCTTAAGCGCTTTGTGCAGATCGTCCGCCAGCGGACATGGAGCTGCAAATTTATGCATGCAGAACAATATTCTATCCCTAGATGGCACTCCCGTATCAGTTATTGAAAATTCATAAACAAACCGAGCTCAAACACGGTTTAGAATGAACAAGTTCAGTCAAATCCCTGTTTTTCAGGAGTTGCCTGAATTAAACTCCTCAGCTAAGCCTGATGTGCAAACTGCCCATAGTATCCGTCCAGCAGTTCAAAAAAAGTTATCTCCTGCTACAGAATAAAATCATTGTCCTCATTAGCAACCACTTCAGCTACAGTGAGCCAATGGTATCCCAATTAGTAGTTAAGAAAAATCAGTTTTCTGAAGCAAAAATTCGACATGGTATTGATACTATGTAATTCTACTAACAATTATAGTCAATTATAGTGGTTTTTTAAACCGCCAGTAAACTCGAAGAAGAAGTAGAAGAAAAATAAGAAGTAGTATATAAAGGAGAGACTGCCTGTTTGTTTTCTACTTTTTCTACTTTTTCTACTTTAACTTAGTTATTTTTTTCCAGTACTTTATACACCTCTGTTGATATCTGTGTAAAAGTGGAACATTTGGTGAATTATGCCAATGTTTTCCTTGCATGTCTGGCAGTTGAGAATGCATTTCTCAGTGTAGTGGACATCGCTTTGTATTGAGTCTGTGTTACGTGCGGATCAAACTTTGTCACACACCACTGGTTGTTCACATTATTTTTTGGTTACATCTAATTTTTTTCATTGTTTTTATAGTTCACTTCTTATGGAGAACGAAATTAATTTGTCATTTGAAATATCAAAACAGATTCCTCAATGTTGTTCCGTACGTAACAGAACTACTGAGAGACGCAATGCTACCTGGTGTCCATGTTACGCACGAAACATCTTCAAATACTGGCAGGCTGTGTGAAGATGAACCATTTTTTACTGCTGAACAAGATAAGACCATTTGAGGGTGACAAATGGGACACAGTAAAGTTGCATTAGACAGATTTTACATTGATGTGTTCTTGTGAAAGAGTTTAAAATTGTAGATGGTCAAAATCTGCCCTATTAACTGACTCGCCATGTTGAAATTCTTATTTTTATTGCAAACTTTTCCATCCTTTTTTCTGAATTTTCAGTAGTAGTGTTGTTTCTTAACAAAGTGCTGTGATATGTATGTGTTGAATCCATTTTCAAAGTTTTCCTTCGACTCCTTCTGCTGTTAGTTTGGTGTCCAGGTTACATACGGATTTTTCTCTGTTCATTACTAATAAATGTGCTGTTATGTGCATGAAATAGTTCTCGTACTGTCTTTATAGCAATTTCTCATTAATCTATGGTAAATCTAGATGGAAATGCACTGGGGCAATTCCACATGAGAGTTGCTAAAACAGCCATTTTTAAAAAGTGTTTTATATTAGAAATATATAGGTTTTCATGTAGATGACTCATTACCAAATCTGACACTGAAAACTGTTTTAAAATATCTTTTACGGTCTTCTCAAAATTTAAATTTGAATTTTGTAATTTTTTTAGCTCTAGGACAAGGATCAAAGGTTATTTTTCAAAAGCTGACAACTCCTAAAAGATATTTAGCTATTTCCTGGTTTTTACTGTATTTCCATACATTGGTAGCAAAAGTATTTGAGACTATAAGTCATTGCAGGAAATTGATACACACAATTCCAGTGGCTCATTGTGAAATTTGTCATTTTTCAACGTAATTCCGTTACCGAAATTGCAGTATGGTTTTCTTCATCATCGTATTTCTGCATTTATTTTATTGTTATTAAGAATTCTCTTCCTTCTTATGTCTATACTGAATTTCAGACATTGACCTCTCTAATAATTAGCTGTAATCCTGGAGAATTTGTGGTAACGGAATTACATGGTAACGGAATTACACCAGCACTGGAATTACAGAATTAATCTGAAAGCCAGTGAAAAACAGAAGATGGCACAAGGTGGCATGAGGACTTTATGGAGCATAGTGGTTCATTGTTTTAGACATCTATAGTTAAGTGTTTCTTCCTGTAAGTTAAGTTTCCGTAACTATGCATTCAAGAATTAGCAGGAATTTATAGTATAGTTTGGTTAAGGAGTATCATCTGCTGGGGAAGGGTATGAATGAATGTTTGTTTTGTAGTATGGGGTCTTCTTCACCATCACTTTTACCAGCATCCTGTTCCTCCTGGAACTGTGCTTTACTAAGACAGCATCTCTTTGTATAACATGTATAATGTGTGAGTGTTATAAGGGGTTTCAGATTGGGAAAGCATGGCTTGTGGCCCTTGCAGTCAGTTACTCAGTGAAGCTTGTTGAGTCTAGGTGTGATAAAACGTTGATAGTCTTTGCTCAGAATACACGTCATGGTATTATTCCCGCCGGATGCCAAAAGCAATCCGGCGGGCACTTAGACCATGGGCCAAGAAAAAAAGGAGAAACTCAAATGCCAAGACCGGAGTGAAGAAACTGAATTTAATTAGAACAAAATCCAAAAACAGCAGGTTTAAAAATAACAGGGAGCAGCAAACAAACTAGGAGAAAAAAAAAGAAAAAATGTAGCAGCAACAGGGCTGGCACCTGCCAGCCCTATATACCCTGCTAACACCTCCATCCTAATGGGTTCCACCTGTGGCCCATTAAGGTGGAGGTGAAAGAATTAGAATAGGGGAGGGGCTGTAAGGACCAAACCTTTACAACACATCCCATGTCCGACGTTCGTTCATGCTCAATATCGAAAGCCAGCAGTCCTCCAACCAGCAGGTAAGTTTCTTGCTTTTTCATTTCTGAATAAAACTGATATTTTAAGTTTTGATATTAGTTTAGCAAATTAAAATAGTCTTCAAGATGGCTGATGTACATTAATCTCACCTGTTACATCAGACTCTCCCAATCCTAGGTTGCCTCAGCTGTCAATTTAATCATGTAAAGCGCATTGAGCGGCATCCCATACTGCATTTAGTGCTATTTAAGAAACATTATACATATACTGTTCTTGTAGAAAAATTAGTTATTCTCATCAATATCATGTATTGCCTTCCTTTTGCCCAGACTTGTTGATCAAAATTTTGGTTCAACCAGAGGTCAGCAACACAAACATCATTTACGATATCAATTTTCAATTGCCTTGTTGTTTTGAGTATAATAAATTTAGTAGATTCTCAGAAAATTTAATTCCTTTATCATTTTGTAATTCCTTTACCAGTGTCTCTTTCTCATAAATGGCATCCTACAAAATATCTGTGAACATACCAGTCAATATAAACTTACCATAGCCTGGTCAACATCCCAGGCCACCAACTTAAGCTTAAACCTACTGCCCATCATTGCCAGATTTCAGAGCAATGCCTGTCAAAGTTAAGGCAAAAATAATGGCATTTTTTCTGCCGTAATTCCGTTACCGACACTTTCAACTTTGTATAGCCTTCTACAAAATGGATTACCCCAAACTTTGCATTATATAGCTCAGTAGGCATGCCAGTGGAACTGATAAAAGCACAGGCAAGTAGCTACTGCATTAGAGTAATAGATGGCAGGTAAAAATGACATGAAAATTACTCTTGATCGTAATTCCGTTACCGTGGAATTGCCCACTGAAATACACCTGAATTGTGGCATTTTGAATTTTTCACACCGGTGTCCCACTTTTAGGTACCAGTTTCAGAGAATGAACCATCTTCAACTGTTTAGTCATTGTTTGCTTGAGCCCAGTGCAGCCGCGCATATCTGTTCTTTGCTGACACCTCTTGTTGCAGCCTTTCAGTTGAACATGTTGTGAACTCTGAGATGCTATTCTGCTCACCACAGCTGATGGTGAGTGATTATCAGAGTTACTGTAGCCTTTCTGTGAACATAAACTACTAAGCATTCTCCTCTGACCTCTCATTAAAAAGGCAGAACTGCTGCTCACTGGATGTTTTTTGTTTTTCAAACATTTTTCTTGTTAACTCTAAGGACTGTTTTGCGTGACTTACTGGATATGATCATTTTCAGGTATGGTTTGACCAGCCTGTCTAGCCCTGACAAATATGCCACCAGGTCAAAGCCACTAAGAGTATATTTTTGTCCACATATTGATGTTTGATGTTGACAGCCTCTGATCTGTAGCTGTATGATCTGATGCATTGCACTAGTGCCACCTGATTGGCTAATTGGATACTTGGATGCTAGCTCTGAGTGAAGGGCTTCGTGATTGTACAGATGGAGTGCCCATTTATAATCACAATGTGTGTTTTAACTGAGAAAAAAACATTTCTCTTATTATGAAAGAATGTTTGATTTTACCCATCGCTTTTCCCTGGGAGTTATATTGAAAACCGTTTGTGGAGAATTTGGCTGTGTATTTTGGTATGGTGGCTGTTTTGCTTGATTGCTGGGCCTCAGGGCTCTTGATGAAGTTGCACCTTTAGTTGTGTGAGCTCAGAGCTTTGATGCACGGCATGAGACGGTGTGGTGATGTTTCGCGAGATAGCAACCTGCGCTCGCCTCGGATTCCACATACGCCCCAGTCGCCGTTTCCTGTTTTTGCGCCTGGGTTAGGGTACGAGCTAAACGTTTCTCGAAAAATGGTCTTACTGGGTGGCTAAAACGGCGCTTTGGGTGTTTGTGCACTGTTACCGCCCTTTGGTCTGAGATGCCTTTCTTGTCTGGCGTGCTTGAAGTCTGAAGCGAGTTTATTTCAAATAGGGACTGTTCACATTAGCATATGTAAATGTATGTGCATGATTTTGCTGTGTGAACTGATTTTCATCTATAATTCCTTGGCAGGTCCTCGGTAAGTACATAAAAAAAAAAAACTTAATTTATGACAAATGGTGCATATTCAGTCACAGATGAGGATGATAAAGTCTTCAGCGTTCTCATAACAGCTGAGTGAACAAATAACACTTAGAGCTGACTGAGTACACAAAGGAATGGGTGCTGCCTCTCGAGGCCTAAGTGTCAGGCAACACAGGGCACGAGCAGTTCAGGACACGGCAAAACATGGACATCACACATCGGGCCAATCGCAGGGGTATGCAGCCTAGCTTCAGTGTGAGGTTTACCAGGGCAAACAAGGGTAGGTCACATGGTTTCTTCAACTTGATTTTAGTGTCCTCAGTGCCTGTAGTTGAAATCACTTTGCTGAGTTAAACCGCCCCTGATGATTGCACTGGTCCTCAGAGACCTATACATTGGTGGTCTCAGTTGCAAGTTTTAAAGCTGGTTTGGATAAATTCAAGTGATTTAAATAAGAGGTCGAGGGAAACAATTTCTTATTTACTTGAATATCATGCTAAAGTTATTTAGAAAAGTCAATATACTGTATATACTCAGTAATGAAAGTTTAGCAACATCTGATATAAATGCACAATAAACTAGAGGGTACTTGGGAGAAGTGGCGGCAGGTGAACTGGCGATAGGGGAGGCTCAAAACAATCCCTTAAAATTAATGATTGGTCACGACCTGTTTTCAGTCATTCATTTAAATTACCATTACAGAAACTTCGGTAACTCTCAACATTATCAGATGTGGCCAGTTTTCATTTATAACGCATACCGATTACGACTCCGGACTTCTCACCCTTTTCTTTATTCAAGGATCGGAAGCAATGCATGTGTTTCATGATCGTTTAAATAAGATCATTTGAAACTTCTTTATACAGTTCCATTGCTTCCAACCCCTCCAGTGCACAAGGACTTCAATTCTGCACGAGAATCTCATACATAGGCGTTGATTGAATAATTGCTAACTACAGCAGAGGAACGTAAATATGCCACTTAAACTCACACCGAATGTGTGAGAGTTGACAGGTATGCGTTATAAATGAACACTGGCCACACCTGATAATGTTGAGAGTTTTCGGAGTTTCTGTAGTGGTAATTTAAATGAATGATTGAAAACAGGTTGTGACCAATCATTAATTTTAAGGGATTGTTTTGAGCCTCCCCTATCGCTAGTTCACCGGCGGCCGCTGCTTGGGAGAGTGCATACCTCCGCCACGCCGTATATCTCTTCTTGTGGTGACAGAATATCTTCCGGGTCACTTCCAAAATTAAACAAACTCTTCCTTGGACTACCACCTATCATTCTGCCAAATTTTGAGCCAAAGTTCCGTTCATAACTTTTTGAGTTATCCGGTCAGAAATATCACACAGACTCACGTTAGACAGACACATTTTAATTCTTCCGGATCCAGAATCTAGAATATGTTCCGGGTCACTTCCAAAATTGAACCAACTCATCCTTGGACTACTACCTATAATCCTACCAAATTTTGTGC
Source organism: Gymnothorax javanicus (assembly GCA_029692085.1). Lineage (NCBI taxonomy): Eukaryota > Metazoa > Chordata > Actinopteri > Anguilliformes > Muraenidae > Gymnothorax > Gymnothorax javanicus. Next base: position 47,796,038 of record CM056206.1, on the reverse strand, counting down.
CAAACCGTTCATAACTTTTTGAGTTATCCTGTTAACAGACAGACGGACAGACAAGCAAACTAACGAACAGGGATGAAAACCTAACCTCTTTGGCGGAGATAACAAGTTAACAGCAGTGAGATGTGTATTTAATTGTCTTGTCCATTAAAGGGAACAACTGGGCAACCATGAATCCTGACACAGTTGCGACTCAAATCGATGAGATGAATAAGTGTCACTCAGAATGCATGGGGGTGCGTTGACTTGTTTTCCGCAAGACTGTTCCTATCCCTCAGCAGCGAGTGTGACGCTCACTGGTCTGTTGAGCCGCATATAATTCAGATACGTCGTGATGATGTCACAATGAAGCCATCTTCACGTGCCGTCGTTTCACGTGGTCCACCGTTGCGAGATTGGTCTTTGACAGTCCCAGTCTGTGCCGTAGGCGTCTGAAGACGTGAAATGGTGCCTTGGTGGATGTTAAAGTGCTGTCCGACTTGTCAAAAGCTCATTCCGGCCCTTAATACGCCAATGGCTTCATGTCTGGCGTTTTCAGACATTCCTCTACAACGCCCCATGATTTTGATTTTGTGCTTTTCAGAGTTTTTTGTTCACCAAAGAGCATCCCTAACATGTCAACCAGGTTTTAAAGGGATTCGAGAGACAGGATTCACGTGGCCCGCGAATTGTACAAAATCATGGTGCAAAGCTTGCGAAAATGAACACGTGACCAGGATTTGGTGTAACTTGGTGTGTTGTTGCGATACGTTCTGCTTAGGAAGACTATATAGTTTGCCGATTCGTGGTATTTTTTTTTTTTTTTCAACAATGCTTAAAATTTGGGTCTTGCTAAATTTTCGTTGCTGAGTATATTTCTGCCATGTTGGCTGGTGTTACAGCCCACGAAATGAACTGAGGATTTTATTCATTTGCAGTAACTTCAATTCCGGAAACACAGTTGGCCTCTGAGAAAGCGTACAGGAATATCGAGAGAAACACACGAGCAGCACACTGTTGATGCCAGAGGGCTGAGATTGGTTGATCGCAAAGTTGGTCCAGGATTGCAATGTAGAATGTTGATTGATCAACATGCCCTATTTGGCTAAATCACCTCGTGCATATGGTTTTACTGCCAGGCTGATGTTTGGGTGCGTTAATGATGTGCAGCAGGCTTTGTTTAGGGGAGAAATTCGCCTCCTGGTTTTAACTCCGTTCAGCTAACCCTGTGCTTGCTTTGGCACCACAGTCACGTAAAAGTTAAAACTGGTGCGTTAAAAAAAAACTCCTGATGTTTACCAAAACTCAGGTTAACCAGAAAATATGCTAAGTACACCACTAAGTGCACAGTGGTGCATTGGGTAGCACTGCCACTCCACAGCAAGAAGCTAGTGGGTTTGAATCTGGTGTGAGGTGGGTTTCCTGCGGGTACTCTGGTTTTCTCCCACAGTCCACAGAGATGCATGGCGGGTGAATTGGGGACTCTTAATTGCCCATAGGTGTGAGTGTGTGAGCGAATGGTGTGTGTGCACCCTCCAGTGGATCGGTGAGCTGTCCCAGGGTGTGTTCCTGCCCTTTTCCCAGCTCCCCTGCGACCCTAGCGAGGGAAAAGCAGTATAATGGATGTACGGCCATAAACTTTAACACTTGTGGAATACTGATAAAACTTCTACGATGTAATGTGCTTGGAAATCAGAGTTGGGTCGTATTTGGTATTTGGACCAAATGCTTTTTTCAAATCTTCAAAAGGATTTGGATTTGTACCAAATACCCCGAAGGAGTATTTGACCGAACTCTGTTGGAAATAGCAGAGAAGAGCCAGATTTGTTCTTTGGACCGGCCTGTTTGACCTTTTAAACTGACTATCTTTCTTGGGCAGAGCCGGGAAAGATCATTTGAAGATGACAAACCATACAGATCTCAGCCCTTAGAGCGCTGAGATAAATTTTTTAAGAATGTAAATTGAATTATGTTATGCTGTTGAAAACCATCTCTGGGAGGTCTTTTAAACAAGTCGCCACATGATAGGTTTTTAACAGCTTTGATTTTGATATCTTACATCATAGAGCAACTATAGCTGCTTTTAGCGCTCTAAGGGTTATGAAGAGATTGTTCACCCAAAAATCAAAATTCACTTATCTACTCGCCATAAGGCTAATCAGAGGGTCCGTGAATTTCAGTACGGAGGCATTTTCTGTTTTTTTAAATGTTGTTTTTTTTACGCTTGAAAGAGTGGTCACCAATGACTTCAGATGATTTGGATTTGTCTTCAATGCTGTTTTTCTTTGTAACTCCAAAAGTGTTTTGAGGACAAAAATAATTCGCGGACCCTTCGATTAGCCTTGGGGTGAGTAGATGATGAGTGAATTTTCATTTTTTGGTGAACTATCCCCATAACCATCCATCTACCAATTTTACGGCCTGGTTACTAGCTCACCCCTGGTTTATGCAGGTCTATCCCTTCACCCTATCTTCAATATGCCTGTTATTTGGTCTTTGGTTCGATTAGTTTAAAAAAATAACTTCCTTTACCATTATCTGCTTGTGTGGTCTCCATCTTTGTTATGGCCCTTGGAGCTGGGTTGTAACACACAGTTGGAAAATTCCGGTCACTGAGTCGTTCGGTCCCATTCCTGACAGGTCCCTGTCTCTCCCCGATTTAGATCCCCCACCCCGTCCATTGGGGCTCGAGTGCCTGGTGCCCTTCGGCAGCTCTGATATTCACTGCAGCTGGGACCCCGGAGAGAGGCCTCTGCTTCCTGTCTCCTACACTCTCCACTGGCTGCAGTTCAGGTGAGCACGTTCACGGCGCCCGCAACACCCATCGATCCGTCCTCAGTCTTTTGTACCTCTGCGTAAAGGTTTTCCCACGCCAAAGACCAAACGAAAGTCTGGAATGCTCGTCGAAGGCGAAATCCAAAAGCTTCAGATTCAGCGTGGACAGGCTTATGCTGATAAATGGTTAGCAGGCGCATTTTTGTTTTGATTTTACGTTTCGTGCTTGGTGTGAAAAGGCCTTAATTCCTGTAAAAATGGGTCTGCGTGGAGGTGGTGTGGGATGTGTGTTTACTAGAACCTCCTTCCAGTCACATTACACAGGTTATTTCTTGTCTCCTTCTCTTCCCCTATTGGTTGGCATGCTCTCTATGGGATTTTTCTGGAAAAATATTGATGGCACACAGAGGTATTGTCCCCTTTGAAAATAAAGAAAAATACATTTAAAATAAAGAAATATACATTTAAAAGTAGGGTACAAATGGATACGTAAATGGCTCAACTGATCATGTTTCCAATAATAAATATAACTAATGATTCTACTGAACAGATATTGTTAAAATCAACTGAACAGATATAAATCATAGCAGAAATCAACTGAACAGATATTGATTGAACAGATATTAACTTAATCCACTGAGCAAAAATCAACTGAACAGAGATTGACTGAATCAACTAAGCAGATACTAGTTAAATCAACTGAGCAGAAATCAACTGAACAGATATTGATTGAATCAACGGAACAGATTAATGAAAGCTACAAAAATCAGCTGCTTGTATATGTGTGTGTGTGTGTGTGTGTATGTGTGTGGGTGTAACTGTTGCTTACCTAATATGGTTACTGATTATGATTATTGATTTACTGATGAATATGATGAGTAATACTAAAATATGAACTTCAACACTCCTCTGGTTGAGGCCATCCCAAGCATGGCCTCATATCAATCATGATTGCAAAATGGCACAGCCCATCACAAACGCTTGACATGATAAGGACATAGTAAGGCATTTTCTGGGGTAAAAACAGTCTATCTTGTAAGTCAACATGTGAACTTCAGTTGTTTTCATGTCAGAGTTTCTTAAGGCCGTCCATTGCTCTGGTAAATGATCCTTCAGAGAGGTCTTGTTTGGTCTAATGTCCCACTTGAATCCTGTCATTTTGCTTATTGCAGCCAATCAGTCCAAAGTTCAAGTCCATATTCGACGTTGACTTGTGATTTTTCCATCTCATTTGTTTGACAAATGAGCTTTCATGACCTCCATATTATTTGTAAATCAGGAACATTATCATTCAGAACTCCAGGGAGGCTCCAGGAAGGAGAGGGCCTTGACCGCTGGTACACTAGACTCCCACCCGCCTGGAGTCAGAAAACAAAATGCACACACGCACAGAGGCGCACAGACTCAAACAGACCCGCCATGCATTCAGCACATACAGAACGAGGGTTACTGACACCCACATAAATTATCATTGGATGTATCAGATTTTATGATATTTACTTCAGCTGCAAAGAATATGCAGAATGCCTTTGAAGACAGAACGTTTTGAAGAACAGTTTCATCCAGACCTTCCCAAGGCCTTACATCTAAAATAATATGCAGCCTCCATAATATAGCCCATAATAATAATATCCCCACTTTTTTCCATAATATATTACATCCTGGGGGTTGACTCATCGCTGCCTTAGGTTGTCTCCTTTTGGAGATCTTCCCCGTCTCTGGAGTGAATCAAAGGACGCACTCAGGTTGAAGCGTTGATCTCAATACTTATGGAAGAAACGGGTTTCCTCACCCCTCATGCTGCCTCACAGCAAGAAGGTCATGGGTTCGAATCTGGCCTGGGGCCTTTCTGTGTGGGGTTTGCATGTTCTCCCTGTGATTATGGGGGTTCCCTCTGGGTACTCTGGTTTTCTCCACCCAGAAAAACATGCATTATAGGAACACTCCTAATAGGAACTGGCTTTAGAACTGGAGTTGGTCCCCGGGCGCTGCTCTGTAGCTGCCCGCTGATCCCAACTATAGGATGGGTTAAATGCAGAGGACAAATCACCCCACAGAATTCAATGAAGTATGTCTTATCTTATGCATACAACAATGAACAAAACCTTAATCAACAATTTTGTTACTCTTCCACTCGCTTGGAACCTTTCCTGTAAAAGTTAAAAAATTGGGGAAAGGTTATTATCAGCTCAGTTTCTTCGCCATGTCGGACCATTGCTTGACACTTAGTTCCTGTTCAAAACCGAGAAAAGATCTTTCATTAATCATTCAATGCATTTCTTTGGGCAGGGAAGCTTTCAGTCACCTTTTTTAAATCACAATGCATCATTTGGAATAAAACTTGCTCCTTCACATTTCTCATTTGCTTTGGAGAGCTTAAACGAATTAAGAAAATTCTATATGCTAGCGCATTGCTTAGACCCCCCTTTCCTCCCGTCTCTTCTCCGACTTCTGCTCTTCGACCTTTCTCCTGCTTTCCCTTACCTAATTTGGTCTCCAATTCCGCCATTCGCTGTATTTTATTTACTCTGCCATCGGAGCTATGCACTTTCACCTAAAAATCCCATCCAATACCACAATATTTCTCTTGATTATATTTTATTCTTTTAAAACCCTAACACGTACCATTAAATTCCATACTATATGTAATATTTAATGATTGCTGTGGCTTTTCTGATCATTTTATCTTAATTTTTAACCTTCAAACAGCAATTTAAATTTTCTAGTACTTGAAACAGAAACCTTTGCGTCACTTAAATTTGCTACATGCAGTCTCTTACTATATATATTTATAGTGTTTAGCAGTGCTTTGACAAATTAGAAACTCCTTTGTGTAATTCTTCTTGTTTCTCAGAATAACTCCCTCTTCATTTTCTTTCCAGAGATATGCTTCCAGCACCCCAATTTCTAGCTGACTAACTATTTACAGAAAACTGCTTTGGATTTTCAAGCTCATTTGAATTTTACTAATATTTAACAGATTCGAATGGTGTAATTACTTGAAGCTCATGAAGGACATTACTGCTGGTGTTCTATGCAATGCATTACTTCTGCCAACTTGCCTCCACTGCAGTAGTGAAGAGCGGGAAGTCGAGGCCGGTGCTGCGAAAGTGGTTATCTCTCAGCTGGAGTTCAGCCAAGGCACCATGACTGTGTGGGTTGTTGCCAGCAACCTTTTTGGTTCCTCAGCGTCTGAAACGCTTATTTTTGACACCCTCGATGTCAGTGAGTCAGCGGCCTCCCCTGTTTAAGCATCCGTTTTATTCTCATCAAAACAACAAAGTCTGTCCTCCGTCTTCCTGATCATAAATCTCTCCCTTTTCACGACCCTCTGCAGTCCAACCACCCGCTCCAAACATCACTCACCATCTCACGCCGCACCTGGAGGTCTTTTGGGACTTAGATTGCGACCAGTCTGAGCACATGACCGAGGACGCGGACCAGACCTGCGAAGTTCAGTACCGGATTGGGGATGAGCAGGGCTGGACGGAGGTAAGGAGGTGGAGAGGAAGGTGTATTCCTCCATTGGCGCTCTGTAGCCAAGCAATCCTCCTCTGCTGCGTGCACTGCCTGATGCTGTGCGCTTCGTGTGGTGTGTAATGTAAAAGCACTATCGAACTGAGCCTTGGGATTTCTGGAAGCTGGTTGCTCTCTGCAGGTGCTGTTAAATCTCATCTTGTTCTTATCTGTCTGTGTGAGTGTGAGTGTGAGTGTGTGAGTGTGTGTGTGCTTCCCTGGGGGTATGGACCAAATGTTTGTGGCTGGGTTCTCATTGGTGTTCTTAAGGTGTTTTTTGACTGTAATCGAAACCACTCAATATTTCTTGACCAAATTTTATTGTTGCTTTGGTCAGCTACTAAACTCGTGCCCTTTGGTATTTTGGGGTTTTTAGGTGGGTGGGTGGACGAGGGAAGACATTATACGAGTTAATACACACTCTCATTTGTGTGTGTGTGTGTGTGTGTGTGTGCGTGTGCACATGTCCTCAGGGTGACAGTGAAGCCCAGGACAGGTTCCTTCTCCTGGATCCACGGCCGTTCTCGAAATATGATTTCCGTGTGCGCTGTGCCTGTTTCGGTTCAGAGTCCGTCCAAAGCAACTGGAGCAACATCTACTCTGTGCAGAGCCCTGAGGCAGGTCAGTGAGTCACTGCATGGTGCTCATAGGTAATGTAGTGCGCAATACTCTATGCTAACAGTTCCCTGAAGGAACACATGTTCTTCCGAGTTAAAAAAATTAGGAACACCTCTGATACAGCTTAAGCCTTGCGCTATAGTCATTTATCACATAATTGTAGCACTTTTCCTGCACTCATGACATAATTTTGATGTTACTTTAGGTACTTACCACATTGCGAAAATTTCATTTGCTGAGAGCGTGGGGAAAAAAATTGCTCAGCTTTACATCACGCATCATGTTAAACTGAATACCCAGTGTAACATTGATTAAATCGGTCCGGCTAAGCGTTGCAGCAAGCTAGCTAAGTGCTGCTCTCATAACTATGATAACGTTACTTAGCTAGCTAGTTTGCGTGCATGCAGTACCTTTTCATAACAACTATGTAAAATTAGTTTGTTAGCTAGCGACTCCGTTGAATTGTGAATTTAGAAACCATTAGGAGTTCAAGTGCGAATGTCTGAGACTCACTGACTGAGTAGCAGAGTGATGAAGGTAGCTCAATGCTAACATAATACGACTAAGCATTTTGGCGCTTACGGAAATGCCTTTTACTAACTATTAAATTACGTGATTCAGTTATGTAATAAACAAAATCTTATATTCTTGGTTGTCTCATATAAAAGTAATGAAACTTTTGCTAAGGCTTGCAAAAAACCTAACTCCACTCATTTCATAACTGACACAGACCACTTGTGTCAGATCCTCTGCGTCTCTAATCTTTCTGTCTCTTTCCCATCAGCGCCATCTGGAAAACTGGATGTATGGAGTGACTGTAAACAAAATTCCACTGGCCAGCTGAAATGTGCCATTGTTTGGAAGGTAAAAAAATGCATATCTGCGCAGATTACTTAACGTTTGTGACAGTGCCTACAAGTTGAAACTGACAGTCCGCTTCTTAACCTCATTTCATGTTCACGAGTTTATTCAGAAAGCACTGTGCTGGACTGCAGAGCTAAACTTGCAAAAATTGTGTCACTGTCCAAGTCCTCCTGGATTCTGCTATATATGCCATGTGCCTCTGCAACAGTCTGTACTAACCATGAACAGACTTTTGGCTGCTCTACCCCGCCAGCCTGTGTGGGAATGGAATTTTTGTATCGTCAGCCCATGTGTTCTGAATCAAATAAATTAACCCCCCCCTCCCATCCTCAGAGGCCGTCCCCCTCCGTGGCCAGGGGAAAAGTACTGATGTACCAGGTGACTGTGGAACATAATTTAGGAGATGTGGTGGTGATGAACGTATCGGCAGAGGAGCTAGGTGTGGCGGAAGAGAAGGAGCGTGTGGGGGAATGTGGGGGTGTCCAGTGCTATCGCCTTCCCCTGTCCCTCCAGGGGGTAACTGGGGTGAATTTGGTGGCACACACCTCTCAGGGAGGGACGGACCCTGCCATTTTGGCTCTCCCGGGCTCAGGTAGGCCAGCCGGCATTGTTGTGGGGGTAAAACCATGGAGTGGACGCTCAGCATGCGCACATTGTGCGTACATTTTTCCTGCTTCTAAGTTACTTCCAAAATGTAAATGTGCAAGGATTTAAAATGGTGTGAAATGGCTGCAGTGTGTTCATAATTTGTGCGTGCTTACCATCCAAACGGGGAGGGTTTGTTTGAGAAATCACAGTTAAAAATAATCAGGCCTCTGTTAGGTTGACAGCATAATGTAGCTGCAGTTTTTAGTACTTCTCTGTTACTTTGGTCAATTTGGTATTCTGGGTTTAAAGGGACTATGTCAGCTGGGGCACATGTGTAGTAGAGTCCAGTCGATAAACACTTTCATACATGCAGTGCGATATCAAGGGAGCAGAAATACAAACCCCAAGCTTATTAGTACATGTGTAAAGCGTACCTTCGTCGCCGTTTTAAATACAGAAGATGGCCTGCAAACGTGGAGTTGCTGGAGTAACCGCATTTATCTTTGCCAAAACCCACGGAGAATAAATTATACCATCCATCCATATTTCTTTAGGCGAAAACACATTGAAAGTGTGAGGTAAGGTAAACCTGTGAATTTATGGTGGAGTTTCAATCTGTTTGCATCGCGTGCATCCTTGAGAAGTGTGGGGAATTTTTTATCAAGCAACTGTCTTTAATGTTGGCAGAACCTGTTTGTCGCTACGTTTTGTCTGACATGCAGCTGTCATAGATCCAATCAACGTAGGCTAACTTAAGAGCAATAATAATGCTACAAAAACCCTAATTATGACAAACTGATGCAACAAACTGGCTCTGCGATCAATAAAGATAGTTTTTTTTTTGGTAAAAATTTCATCAAACTTCTCAAGGATGAACGCGATATAAGCAGAGTGAAAAACGCTTACACGAAATCTCCGATGAACTTGAAATAGTTGTCCCAACGCTTTTAAGAAGTTCCGCTTCGTCACGCGCATGTGCCCTGGCTGACTTAGTCCCTTTAAGCAGTGATGAATGCTTGGCTGAAAATAGGGGAAGCACAAAAAATCCTTCAAAGCTGGTGATTAGTCTTGACCTGTTTCAATCGTCATCCTTTATGATAGAGCTCTCTGAGTGTTAGAACTAGAGGGTGCGTCCAGAAGGCCATATCACCCCGCCCGTGCCCTCAACGCGACGTGAAGGTCAATGTCATGGTGGAATTGGTGTCCCCATATATGGTTTCCTATTTGTGATTGAGCATAATATAGGGCCTATCTCTGGCGGTTTCCCAGTTACAGAGCCTGAAAATATGAAGGTCGGCCATTTTGACCTTTCAAGGTCACTTGAAGGTCAAGGTCACGGTGCATTAGATTCCCCATATATGAATTCCTATTAGACCCATAGGTACTATTGAAGACTATCTTGCATCGTTTGGCTGCTAGAGCACTCGGAAAAGTGGTGATGCTGAGTTTGACCTTTCAAGGTCACTTGAAGGTCAAGTTCACAGTGCCATTAGATTCCCCATATATGGCTTCCTATTAGTGTTCAGTAGTAAGTACGGGTCTATCTTGCACCGTTAGGCTGCTAGAGCACTTGGAAAAGTGGTGATGCTGAGTTTGACCTTTCAAGGTCGCTGAAGGTCGTAACATTTGGTGGTAAAGAATCTCCATACCCAACTTCTTATTAGTGATTAATAGTAACTACATGCCTATCCCCAACCAATTTCAAGTTATAAGCAGTGGAAAGTCTGCCCTATCTCCCAGTGTTAAAAAAATCTTCAAACTGATCCAGAATCCAGGAATTGATCCGGATCTTCACCAAAAACTAATCATTTCTTCCCTTCCACCAAAGGATTGTCCCTACCAAATGTGAAGACAATCCGTGCAGAATTGTGGCCTGTAGAGTGCAAACAGACACACACACACACACACACACACACACACAACAGAGACAACCACATACACCCTTCTGCAACTTCCGTTGCGGGCGGGGTGAATAATCAATTGGGAGGTAAAGACAGCATCTTTCTGAATGCAATATCAGGGTGATACAAAGAAATGAATGCAAAACAGAAAAATGTTTTATTCATGAGGTAGCCAACGCTTTATATAAAAAGATAATAAAACCTCTGTTTTTTGAGTTGGTGTGGTATCAGTGCTTTTTTTTTTGAAATTAAACAAAATTAGTAGTTGCATGTATCTGTGTTATTTTGAATAACGTAGAGTTTATTGAACCAAATTTTGCATACGATTAGAGTTTTATTTCTCGCATTACTGTAATGTCTACTCCTGATTGTGTTGTGTTTTTTTTTAAAGTTAACTCATTGTTAATAAAGCGAAATGATTGAAAATGGTTCAAGACTTATCAGTGGTTAAAATTGATTTTTTTTTTGTACTTCGCCTATTTTCAGCTCAGCAGATTAATCCAGAGAGACAGACCTTTTCTCATGGATTGAAAAGTGTTCAAATGTGGCTCTTTCTGGCAGGCTCGAAGCTCCAGACCTCAGGTGATTTTGTGGTGACCGCTGAGGGGTGGCGCTTCAATGTGTCATGGACCCCACTGTCCCACTTTTTTGGAGATGTAGAGTATGTGGTGCAGCTCAGGGGGGCAGGAGTCCATCCAATGTTTGATTGGATTAAACTGAACGGAAGTCAGAGTAGTGTCACTCTGATTGGTGAGTGGCCAGCTTTTGTGTCTGAATTTTGTCGCGTGTATTTTCTTTTGAAAGCCTCTTGAAGAACCTATGCTGTCACGCTTGATTTTCATCCAATTCTACGCATTTTCCCCTGATAGAGTATCTTTGTCTCCACCTGTAGGTGACTTCAGGAACTACACCCCATACAATATTTCATTGTTCAGCGTCATTGCGGACCGCAGGTGCTTACTTGGGTCCACCATCACATACATTTTGCAAGGAGGTGAGGGCCAAATACAATGTAATTTACTCCCAGTTGGTAGGCCTCTCAGTGAGTTATTTGTGCTTTCAAACTTGTGTGGCTCTTAAATTTGTTTCCCTTTTTTATTTGGCGTGCGCTAACTTGTGGTGATCAGATAAATTCTTGTGTGGTGACCACAAAATTAGTAGACACCACATGGCAATAACTCCATTTGAAGTCCATCTGGTCTAATCTGTCTTCTCTCTCTCCTTCTTGACCCTAAACATCAGTTCCTTCCAAAGTGACTGGATTTCAGGTTTCCCAAATTGGCTTCACTGAAGTCACCTTGACCTGGGGAGTCCCATTGCATCCGAGGAGGGGTGTCATTCTGCGCTACCTTCTTGGACAGGGGAACCAAACAGGTGCACTGCTTCATGACATTAGGAAAACCCGCTGGGTACTTTGTGACATCACTGTAAGACACCTTACTGATGTGCTGGGCATCACAATAGGCAAACCTATAGTGATTCACAGTGATGTCTCAATGGAAAATCCACACAGATGGGGCCTTTTTACACCAAGGGCGAAATGAAAAGATGAACTGGAATTCAACAATTCTTTGTAATCCAGATGAACAATTACACAGGAACTGGACTAATGTTCTAGTGAGCAATCATGACTTACTGTGCAGAGACTCGCAGTGTTTTAAACTGTGGTCCATTTACTGCTGAGAAATACATTTTGGGTCATTATTCCTGAGCAATGTGCGCACCCAAAAATTTTCTTTCACGCCATGTGCACACATGCAAACTCTCTTGCTCTCCCTCTATCTCAAGTTCAAGTTTTATTTGCAAGTGAAGGAGTCATTTACATTGCCAAAGCAATTTTAAAATAAACCGAAAGGGCACTCAGAGAGCGCATACCTCCACGAGCAGGTTTTGATTCACTAGCAGTTATAATCAGCTGCAGAGTCCAGATCTGTATCCTGGTTGATCTGGAAATTTAATCACCTCTTCAACTTCATACAGTTCCAACTACCCAAAAAATTTTGTGGTATTCTGTTGAACAATTTCTGAATAGTCCTACTGACAAACAAACAAACACACACACACACACACACACACACACACACACAAGTCAGCGCAATACCTCCTGGTGGAGGTAACAACAAAATGTGCAAAAACACAAAAGAATTGTGATTTTTCTCTCCATCTCTCTTTTTCTCAGAAACTAATTCACGCACATACCCTTTCCTTCTCCCCTCAGAACACACAGTAAGCGGTAACAGCAGCAGCCTCCAGATTTCAGGACTGCACCCAGGACAGCAGTACCACTTTTGGATCTGTGCCGAGAGTGAAGCGGGACTGGGGCCCAAAGAGTTCTTTCGCTTCGCGACCCACGCCACCAAAGGTACTGCCCCCCTCCCCACACACTGCCTATGCAGGTATCACTGACAATACTACATGCAGCCAGGTTTTTTTCCTTCTATCATCTGTTTTGCCCGTGTTTCACTGTTTTTCCTTGCAGATTACGTCATTTACGTGATGCTGCTCCTCCTAATATTACTGGCTCTTGGGCTGATCCTCCCACTGTTAATCTGTCGGTAAGAAAGCGGTCGACCTGTGTCACGTGTCGCATCTGGAAACCTTGTAATGTTCTGATACCCAGTTTTTGTAAATTGGACATTACATTAAAATTAATAACTGAAACTACTATCAAGAGTGACTCAGTCAATTAGATTAAGCTGGAGCTGAAAACCCCTTGAGTAATGTGGGTTCTAGAGCCTTGCTGTAGGGGACAGTGACTATGGTATTCCCACTGAGGCTGCACGGGGGCTTGGATTTTAGTGACTTGGCTGTTGGCAGCCCCAATATGTGTAAAATATACAACGTACATAAATCCTGCAATTTATGGTAGAGTGTGGCCCAGCATGGAAACTCCACAGTCAACCCTCTTTTTATAAATGGATGATGAGGTGCAATTTAACTTCACTTTAAACTGGGTCTTTCTCTTTACAGAAAGTATGGTGTGCACAGCTTAAAGCAGTTCAGGTGTTGCAGGAAAGTACCCGACCCAATTAACAGCCGTCTGTTCAGACAGTCACAGGTAAGAGCTCACAATTTTGCGTGTTTGTGTGACCCCTTGACGGTGATGCGCTCTGGCACTTTTGCCTAATGCCATTGGCGCACTGTTTGTGCGCCTTAATAAAAATTTCTCCGTACGCCTGTCGAATGGCTTGAACTAATAAAAACATAACGCGTTGCTGAATACCCATCGGCCAAGGTCAAAAGTCAAGTCACCGAAAAAACCTGACGTTGCACGCCTATGGGTCACAGAGAGTTACCATACCAAATTTGAAAAGGCTACCATCAATAGTTGCTTAATATTGGCCCAGACAAAGTCATGGACAGACAGACAGACTGACAGACGAAAAGGTGACGGCAATAGCCCTCTGGCCAAAGTTTGCTGAGGGGTAAAAAACCATTGGGAGTGACATTTCTGAGATCTATGGATGCTTGGTCTAGTGCATTCTGAATGAGGTCATAGTGGCATGATTAAATAAACCTACCATCGCTTGCTCTTGGCATTTGTGGTGTACCAATTTTTATATGTTACCTCCATAAGCCCGCTCGTTAGTTCGTTCTGTCTGTACAATTGTAAGCAGGCTGACAAAAAAAAGTTCTGGACCGATTTTGATAAAACATTGTGAGGTTAAACATGACAACACAACAGTCAGAGGTGATTAGATTTTCCCAGATCGAGGTCAAATGTCAACATAAGAGAAAAGGTCAAACATGATGGTGCAGGGGTAAATATCTACTCTGCCATGTGCCCTTCCAGTCTTATTACCTCCGCCAAATGAAGTTGGCAGGAGGTTATGTGATCGATGCCGTTTGTTACTTTCTAAAACTTCGAAAGTATGTTGGTCGTCTTGTTTGTCTGTCTGTTTGTTTGTTTGTTTGTTTACGCTCTACAGGCCACAGTTTTTGTCATATTGTCCTGAAATTTTCACAGTACAAAGATATCTCACCTCGGAAGAGGTGATTAGATTTTAGTGAAGATCTGGATCAAATTGGCTCTGAGAAGTTTTCGAAAGTGTCACACCTTAGTGTGATTTCATTTGTTTGTTTGTTTATGAACAAGATAACAAAAAGTAATGAACGGATTTGTCTGAAATTTTGTGGGTCGGTCGCTATTACATCAGGGATGGACCCTATTGATTTTCACCGCAATCAGTCAAACAATATGGCTGCCATGGCAGCCATCTTGAAATCTGCCATCTTGAAATCCTATGACACACGATAACTGACCTTTGCTCCCACTCACCAAGATTTGGACTGTGTTGCCTTGGCGGAGGTTTGCACTGTAGGAGTGCCTCTAGTTAGTATTGAGTGTGCTGAAGGTATTTTGCTAATGATAGTCTTTGAACAATCAGACCTTTTAGGGCAGGGGTGTCCGATCTAATCCACAAAGGGCTGGTGTGGGTGCTGGTTTTTGTTACAGCCCAACACTAACACACCTGATTCTACTCAGCAATGTCTTGATTGAACCCCCTGATCAGTGAATTAGTGGGATCAGGTGTTGTAGCACTAGGCTAAAACAAAGACCTGCACCCACACCGGCCCATTATGGATAAGATTGGACACCCCTGCTTTAGGGTATGAGTAATGCTTGGCTAGTGTGGCTTGGCTAGTTTTGACTGCCTGTTTATTGGAAAACTAACAAAGAATGGGTTGCTGTCTGAGCTGTTTGTAGTCTCAACTCAACGCTCACCTCAATGCTCTTCATGCAGAAGGTCTTTCTCTCTGTTTCTCAGTCTCCCTATCCTTCTCTCTCCCTGTCTCTCTGCATTAAGTGCAACTGGAAGACATGGACTGGGTGTGTTGCAGAGTCCGTTCAGAAGCTGTCAGACTTGGAGATCGTTGAAAAGCTGGACCTGGAGGACTGTGGCTCCCAGGAGTGGAAGGTCAGGCAAGGGTGGACGCGAACAGAGGAAGAGGAGGCTGAGGAGGAGTGGTCAGCGACTTTGGATGAGGGGGAATCGGATCTCGGCATGCAAGGGGACGACTACAGCAAGATGATCGACTCCGAGGGAGATGAGGAGAGCGTGTCCAGGAGTCCCACAGAGACGCAGGAGTTTTTTTTCTCTGGCTATGAGAAACATTTCATGCCCTCCCCCCTAGAGGTGTAGTCCAGTAATCATTGGGTAAGATGGATTTCAATCAAGGGGCAGCTCATCTCATCCAAAGGTCATTCAAAGCCTTGGTGGTGGACCAATGACTTTCAAGCACGATTGATAGAAGAGAGCCTCAAAAAAGTGGAAAAAGAACTGTTGAATTCTTGATGAAACCTCTTCTGCTTGAAACCTCTTCTTCCATTGAAGAAGCTGACTCTCCATGTGCAATGTAACTTGCAAGTTTATTGGTGCCAAAGTGACCAGCAGGGGGTCGCTAATGAGTTGTGAAGCTGTAGTGCCAACTGACTGAAACCTTGTCATCTTTGGGTGCTAACTAGTGGTGGTTAGCCCAGGTTCATTAAGTTGAGGTCCTGCCCAGTTTTTATTCCAAGCTATTGGTTTGGCTTATCAGCGCAATTTTTCTGTCTGACTGTAGAACTGTCAACTAGCTGAGATCACAGGTAGAGTTAGAGGAAACATGTGGCAGGACTACTTCTTTCTGGCCTCTGGACTTTCCATCTCGGATGGCAACTGAGCAGTTGGCTCATTGCTGTGGTAATAATCATTTTTGGGGTGTATTGCAGGTCTTGATCATAGCTCAGACTGCAAGTATTTGAAGAACAGTACTTAACAGCAATATGCAGTCCAAGCAATATTGGATTAGCGAAAAATATGATTGTATTTTGTACATGCATGTTTTTATAACCTCATTCAGCGTTAAAAGTTGTTTTTTATTAAAGACATGTTATTAAAAATGCTCTAACGTGTTATGGTTCTGAGATTTTGCTTCATTTTCTCATTTCATTTCAAAAGTAAGCATGAAGAGAGATCACCAGAAACATAAAAATTGCTCGTATCCATATTTGTCTACTACATTTGAATGCTCTCGCATTTATCAGAATAGTTTATTTTCATTTTTAAATGAGTCAGAGTGCACATGTTATCCCGTGTCCATTGTCAGAAGTGCTACAGTAGGCATACGAGAATCTGAGCTGGACCTTGATGCAATGTTAGAAGGTCACCTTGTCCGATGAGTCCTGTTTTGTGTGCTGTTGATCTGGGAAGAGATGGCATCGGGACGCACTGTGGGAAGAAGGCAAGCTTACTGAGGGAGCATGATACAGTCCGCGGTCAGTGCTCTGCTGGGAAATCCTGGGTCCTAGAATTCATGTGGACGACACTTACAGGTACCACCACATAAACACTTTAGCCAACCTGGCTCACCTCTGTATGACAGAGTAATTCCCTGAGAACAGTGGCCTCTTTCAGCTGGATAATGCGACTTGTCGCACTGAACAAATTTTAGTGGCGAGGTTTAATGAACACGACAGAGTTCAAGTTGTTCTCCTGATGGCTAAATTCTCCGAGCTCAAGCTGATCAAACATTTGTGAGATGTGTTGGAATAATAAGCCCGTTCTTCGGTGGCTCTTTTCCAAAATTTACTGGACTTGTTTTATCGGTCACTAAAGTCTTTGGTGCCAGATACCACACGGGGCACTCTTCAGGGATCTTGAAGTGTCCTTGCCACGGTGGGTCATAAGTGTTTTGGCAGCATAACTGGCCGGTGGTCATAGTGTGTTTGCGTATCAGTATATGTAACCGGTAAATGTTTTAAATCAAGTACTTCACTTGCACTTCTTGCCTCACCAGTATTGCCAACTCGACTTCAAATGTTTCTAGGTAATCTACGTCTGCGGTCCGCCACAACTACTCACTCACTCAACCTTCAACCACTGCCACGATTATTCCTACCTGATCAATTCTTTTTTCTACTGACGCGTAAACTACAGGTATTTTAATTACTAGATATTTCTACAAATTCGTGTACTTCAGCTTCTTCCCCAAATTTAATTTTTTAAAAGTTCTCTAACGGGAGCAAGCAGACAATTTATTTCTCGTCTAAATGCCACCGTATTTTGACATGAGTATAATTTAAGTTGTCTTTGAATGTGGATATATTTGACGTTGTTTGCGACACAGCATGTACATGCTAACCGTCAAGCTCGTTTTGCAAATGGTATCAATAATTTTTTTAGCTCCAAAAATAATGAAATGGGCCTAAGGAAATTTACTGGAGGCTTCAGAGGAATTTTGCATGTGCCCCATCTGGGCTGCGTTTCCCAAAATCACAGATGCTAACTTGCATAGTTGGAGTTGGCCCCGTTAGCTGTGGATGGACGAACTTTAGTAAGTTGCTAACTTAGTTAGCAACTACACTTTTGGGAAACGCACCCCTGATTGGCCGAAGACATCGCTAGGACGTTGTACGGAAGTCGACAGGGGTCACTGCCTGAGTTGAGAGCGGAGCGTTATTACAGCGTCGCGCTTCATCATTCCAAACCTGAGCGCGGCACTGAGGCACGGGCCCGGGAGCGAGCACAAGACAGCGGCCGCGGCTTTTGAGAGAAACGGTGGAATCCCGGTCACGGCTTCAGTTTTAACCACGATCGCCGTTGATTCATCTCGATTTTGACCCGTTGACACGTAAAGGTAGACATACAGACATCTGACGTACTTCAGGTAACGTTTAGCACTTTGGTGTCGTTTCTCATAAAGTCACATTGGCTTGCAAGTTAGCTTAGCTAGCTATAGCCATCTCGGCCAGTTTAAAGAGAACGGAAAGCATAACGTTAGCGACCTTTGCTAAAAAAAAAGGCGCTTGCGAAGACTCTGGTTCTAGTCTAAAGCCGCTTTCACACTAGACGCGAAACGAATTTTGCGCACGACAGATTACATTCAAAGTCAATGCGAAGATTCGCGTCTTTGCATTGACTTTGACTGTAACCTGTCGTGCGAAAAATTCGTTTCGCGTCCGGTGTGAAAGCAGCTTAAGTTATTATATCTGGATTTTCGTGGCTTAACTGCCGTCGAGTATTATTGTTACCGTGACTGGTCTGTACTGTAATAATATGTTGTTTCATTTTTGGAAGTTGTAATAGCCATCTTGCCACTGAATAAGGGTAAGGAGGCCGCTTCGGCCTTGCTTGGCGCCGAAGCCGGGGACTAACGTAGCTAGCTAGCTGGCTAACTAATTCGCTATTGTCCCCCGGTAACGTTTGTGCGATTGGAGTTGGCCGGCAGTTCGCAAGCTAACGCTAGCAAAGTTAAATGGAAAACTTCGCTGACTACTTAGCCACCCAGTTCGCTAGTTTTGTGTGGATCAGTTCGGTCGTTTTGACTATTGCTACTGGAAAGCTGTTGAGTTTAATGTTTGGCTTACTTGCTAGCGAGCTGCCCAGTTTACGCAGCTTGCAAACGTTATCTGTTTAGTAACATAACATTTGCCAGCTTGCTAGAGTACGTGGGTCATTAATCGGTCATTAATGCTTATTTTGAACTTAGTTACATTGTCAGGAAATAAGCCGTGGACAGACGAGGGTTAGCCTTTCTCTTGCTTGGTGATCATCTTGGTAGCTAACTACCTAGATGGCTAGCTAGCTAGGTTCTTCTCCTTTTAGTAATGGCTGTGGCCAGCTAGGTTGTGAGCGGTTCGTCTTGAAGAAAGGGAAGCAAATCGGCCGGCGTGGGGGTGGGGGCAGGATTATCGTGGATAAGCCGGGTCATGGAGAGATTTTGCTCCGTGTGTTCAATTAACCTGGCATGGATTTCTCGACTCAGTTCGGTGTTCAGACAATTTGTGCTGCCTTGTGAAAAAGTGCTGCTGTAATGCAAAGCGATCGTAAAGTAATTGTTTTCTCCTAAATATTGCAATATGAATCAGTTTACAGTAGTAATTTTGTTATTTGTCAGCTTATTATAACGTAAGATGTTATAATGAGTTGGATAAGTTTGTATGAAGATATATGCCCATATACGCCATTATCATCTAATTTCTGCATTTTCGGGAAAACCCAGCGTGTTCATGCAAATATGTTCGCTTACAGGTTGAAAGGCGCACTGAGAAAAATACATTTTTATGATTTTTGAAGATACTTAAGATATGAGTGAAGAAACGGCTCGAGATTTTAGGATTGCGCAAGCACAGAACCGCGATGTTGCATATTTTGATGGGTAGCAAAATTTGACTGAACACCGGTGCTTATCATGCCCAGGCCATGGGCACACTGGGTGGGAGTAAGAGGGCGCTGGGATTTCGTGACCGTTTTTTTTTTTTTTTTTTTTTAAATGTAACGTTAGGCACGCTGCGCTTGCTCGTACTGTGTAACGTTAGGCACACTGAGCTTGCTCGTACTGTGCCATTAAGCACGCGCGACTCTCCAGGCCTGGGCCATGTGCATGGATGGCGATTCGGTTGTAAAGTTATTTATTATCCAGTTCGCTGGATAACGTGGTCGGCAAGCCCCGACGCCAATTTCTTACACGTACTGAATACTGTGCTGTGTGTTAATATATTTCCGGAGCGCATGAAAGTGATAGAACTGTTGGGTGTTTTATTTGATAAGTAGTGAACCCGCAAGCTTATGAAAAGTTTACGAATATGTCTATCAATATAAAAACCCATTGCGACCTCATTATGGCCCTTTCAGGAAAAGTGGTTATTTTCCTTCAGATGTTCAGGATTGACCGCTCTCTCCTCCGCCGCGCTGTGTTTGTAATGTGTGTGTAATGCAGCTAGAATTGCGCAAGAACTTGCGACATGGTCGGCATGTGTTTCGCCAGTCCGGCCTTTAGTGAGCTAGTGGGCCTGCATGTAGTGATAGGGGTCCCACATTTCCTTTTCAGTCACTGCAGTGTTTTGTGTTTGCAGGACCCAGTATGGAGTGGCAGCCAGATGAACAGGGACTACAGCAGGTCCTTCAGCTCCTGAAGGACTCACAGTCCCCAAACACAGCCACGCAGAGAGCTGTGCAACAAGTATCCTCTTCATGCTTACGTTCCCTTTGGAAGCAGAAACCAGCTTTCGCCAAGTGTGTCTTTAGGGAGTTGGGGCTCGGGAGATCACGCGTTTCCTGTGCCCAAACGTTTTAGTTGTGTTGCATCATTGCTCAGAAATACCCCACCCAGCAACCTGCCTCTAATCCAGCTCATTTAAGGGAAAGGTGTGCCAGATTCTGGGTTTTTCAAGGAAGTGGAGGTAGTTTTAAGAGGATGCAACCTTCGTGCGCAGCAGCACTTGGAGTGCCATGTACCTCAGCTGCAGAGATCTCGTTTCTGCAGTATTTGCAGAATGAAGTCACCTACTGCTTCATTTTAGAACATGTCCTGTTTTTTATGATTAATGTTACTCTTTATATGCAGGAGAGGAACACAAATTCAGATTTGAAATCAGGTCTGGAGCAGTGAACATCTGGGCTACATTACTAGTTTGCTGCCATTTTATTGCTGCTTTTCCCCCATATATCCATAGGAATGTGCTCTGTGTGATGTCATTCAGCAGCCCATATTTGTTCTCGTGTTTTACTCCCTGAATGTGTGCAGTAAGGGCACAAGTAGACTGGAGAGATGTTTCACTCAGTGTTGGTTCTCCTTAACCGCGCTGCTAGAAACTGGAGCAGTTGAACCAGTACCCCGACTTCAACAATTATCTCATCTTCGTCCTCACCAGACTCAAGACTGAAGGTAGATGTTTCTCAGACTTTCTCGCTGACATAAAGAAGTATTCATGTTCCTGTGTGTTGTAAATATGGGGGGGGGGGGCCTTGGGGAAGGGTAATCAGGAAGGGAAATGCCGCTAGTATTGATGTGTAAATTGGCTGCCCTTTTTTTCTACGCTTTTGTTTTGCTGTGAAAGGCGTGTCTAACTGTTATTGCCCTTCTCTCTGGGCGTGAATAGCTTATACATTGCTTATCTGGATCGTGCGCACTTTTTTCATGCCTTTGTCAGTGTCTCGTGTGTTGTTTATTTTATCATTTTTATCTTTGTTACCTGCTCACCATGTGTAAGTTAATGTTCCCTGATTGCATGAAAAATGTCACAAACTGTCTGCATATGCAAAACATTATGCATCCAATATACAGTTCAACACATCTTCCCGGAGACGACGATGAGAGTTCAGCATCCCGTTAAGCTGTGCGCACATAGTGGCCTGTATTGGTCCTCTGCACATAGATTTATCTCTCGACATGGATAAAGTAGGATTCTACATGAGCTGTTCAGTGGCTGTCTACCTACAAGTTTTTATTTTTACTTTTGACAAATTTGTTTTTTTGGGAGCAAATTCTTTTACAATGGGAGCACTTCCGGGCCCTGCAAAGCTGCTGGTTTAACCCTAGTTAAAGGGACACTCCATGCTACATACTAGCCTTGTGACGCCAGTGTATAAGGCCCTAATTATCTTTTCTTAGCCTAAGGTTTATTGGCTTCTATTCTTCGTAATGACAGGGTTAGCATGTAGCATGGAGGGTCCCTTTAATACGGGAGGGCTTGCAGTGTCCCCTCATTATCGTACCCTTTGCTAGGGTGTGCAGACTCAAGGAAGCTGCTAGTGTCCATCCCTGAAAGTGGTTGAAGTTCTTCTGTTTTTTTCTGCCTTGCCGGTTGGTGGTAAACACGTTCAAGGCTTTTTTATTTTTGGTAAAATGTCACCAGTTCAGGGGCTCCGTGCCTGAATGTCAGTGTGCTCCACCTTGTCATTACCATTTCTTTTAAGTGCTTGTGAACTCCTGGGGGATGGGGTGTTCTGCGAATGCTTGCTCATCATTGCAAACTAACTTTACGGACACACTTGCAGAGTTTGCTTGATTCATTCACTTCCTCTGTGCTGGGTCATTGAGTGCAGACCTGTTTTACACAATATCTGAATCTTATTTAAAAAGAGAGAACTTTCTGATTGAGAATCCCTGTGTAGTGTAGGTCATCGAGAAATAGAAAAAAATGGGTTATTCAATAGTCTTCTGTGATGATTGGTAAGAATTGAAGATTATCAGCCGAGAATACTCGCTAATGAACATTTTTGTTGCAAACATACAACATTTTTTGGGCTGGGCCGAGCATAAACGCCAATGTCACTGAGTTACTGCGTGACTGAGTGACTGACTGTGATCAAGTTCAACCATTGGCTGGCTGGCGGGGAAGAAGTTCAGTGATTGGTCGGCCGACGGGGAAGAGGCAGCCCAGCCATATACTTGGTGCACTTAGTCTTGTTTATTTAACTTCTTGTCCCAGCTGCCTCGCTGTGCGTCTAAGGCATTCCTCTCTACCCACCCTGTGGCTGCATTCCTCCCTTCATTTCTCACTTTTCTTCTGTTCATCGCCTCAGTCTGTTTCTTTCTCTGCATTTCTCCCTCTCTCATTCCTCTTTCTTTGGGTACCTGTCTTTGACCTCTCTCTCTCTCTCTCTCTCTCTCTCTCTCTCTCTCTCTCAGACGAGCCCACGCGCTCTCTCAGCGGCCTGATTCTGAAGAACAATGTAAAGGCACACTACCAGAACTTTCCGCCGGCGGTTGCGGACTTTATCAAGCGCGAGTGCCTGAACAACATCGGTGACCCGTCGCCCCTGATTCGCGCCACCATCGGTGAGTCCGTGCTGCCCGTTTCGCACGAAAACCTTCTGACGTCTCATTTTGTGTGATGGGTCTCCTCTGTGCCCCTATTTCCCCCTTCACTGTGCTTTCACCTTTTTGATGTATACTAGTTGATTTGTAATTTTGGTCTTTAATACGCGATCTTATCCATTGCGACACGTTCTTTATGCCCTTCCTTTGCATTGTCGCCACTGTATTTTTAAGAAGGTAGTTGAACTGTAAGGTTACAGTGGCTTGTTTTAGGTTGTAGTGAGTGTCACTACACGTAACTAATGTCAACTAATGTCCTTAGTTCGAGTGGTACCCATAACGCACTGAACGCACTTTATCGGCGCGGGAACGCAAGGCCCGTCTGTTCTGTATTTTTTTTTTGTTGTTGTTGTTTTAAAGCCCACATTGCAAAAAGTGGTAGATGGATCTTTTCTGCGGTTGCTAAGTAACGCCCCTGTCACTTGCTTTGAACTTTCTGAACGATGTTACCTGCTGTGGCAAACTGATTCCACTGCAAAGTCTGGTGTGTTTGTTTTCTTAAAAAAAAGCCGATATGTGGTTTGTGCTCGATTTGCTCTGAAGACAAAATAAAATCAGCTGAAAAACTGTAACATCTTGTGAAATCATTAGCCATAGGGCCAAGGCAGGGCTAATGGTGACAAGCTTCTTTGCCGTGTTTATTTACAGTGGAACCTAATATAAAGTAAAACTTCCCTGGTCATTAGGGAAAAGAATGGTAATGACAAAGCGTTTTTAATATCGGTGCGCCTCAAAGCAGGAATGTACTCGACTTGATGCAGCCTCCTGCGCTGTAACGCCCGGAGTGCGTTCGAGGGCAGGGTGTGGAGAGGCGCACCCGTCGCGTCCAGACGCGTCCAAACCGTTGTAAAGCCTGAAATAAAAGTCGGTGCTCAAAACTGCTCTGTATCTGATCAGGGTCTTTCCCACCCAGCTCCCTCAGCCTCTCTCTGGAATACCCTGCTCACATGACCGTTCCTTTTGTCTCTGGACATGATGTACTCACTGACAGCTGACCCTCTCTGATGGTGTTTGTATTCATACTGTCTGATCCAGAGTGCGCTCTCTCACTTTCGCGCCAGTGTATCTGAGCTTGTGAAGGTACCTTTTTGGGGGACTCTGCCTGTGCCCAGTTGCTTAACCTCTCAGTTTCTCTCTCCCCTCATGTCTGTGTGTGTGCTCCAGGTATCTTGATCACCACCATCGCCTCTAAAGGAGAGCTGCAGACCTGGCCTGAGCTTCTGCCGCAGCTGTGCAACCTGCTCAACTCTGAGGATTACAACACCTGCGAGGTTAGTGTGTGTTCCTCTGCTCCACTCACTCTGCTTTCATCATCTATCATACCTCCTCCCTGCCTCCTTATCCCCTGCCTCCTCGCTGCCTCCTTATCCCCTGCCTCTTTATCCTCTGCCTCCTCCCTGCCTCCTTATCCCCTGCCTCCCCCCTGCCTCCTCGCTGCCTCCTTATCCGCTGCCTCCTTATCCCCTGCCTCTTTATCCTCTGCCTCCTCCCTGCCTCCTTATCCCCTGCCCCCTCCCTGCCTCCTTATTCCCTGCCTCCTCCCTGCCTCCTCATCCTCTGCCGCCTCGCTGCCTCCTTATCCCCTGCCTCCTGGCTGCCTCCTCATCCCCTGCCTCCTCGCTGCCTCCTGATCCCCTGCCTCCCTCTCCCCTGCCTCCTCATCCCCTGCCTCCTCGCTGCCTCCTCATCCCCTGCCTCCCCTCGCCTCCCTCCCCATCCCCTGCCTCCTCCCCTGCCTCCCCTGCTTCCCTCATCCCCTGCCTCCCCTCCTCATCTCCTATCCCTCCCTCGCTGCCTCCTCATCCCCTGCCTCCTCGCTGCCTCCTCATCTCCTGCCTCCTTCCTGCCTCCTTATCCTCAGCCCTCTTCCTCCTCGTTCTTCTCCTTGTCTTCTGTCGCTCCTGGTCTTCGCACACTTGTGTCTGGTTATGATTGACAAATTTAAACCATGATAATATCCGTGATTTTGGATGTATTCATACTGTCTGATCCAGCCAGTGCCGCCAGGTCTGTTTCTCTCTGTGTGATTCCTTTTGTCTGCTGTCAGTGACTGTGGCGGATTTGCACTGTTACTCTATATCTGCTGCTCTGAAGTTGATTCTTCTTATCTGTGTTTCCTTTGCCAAGTCGCAACACTTTCTTTGTTTTCTTCAATGCAAGTCAAGTCAAGTCCATCCCTAGTTCACAAATTTAAAAAATTTGAAAGAATATGGTTACGATCCCAGCTCTTGCTCTGATTACTCTTGTCTACCTTGCTCCATTGCTCTGAGTTTGACTTGTTGGGTCTGTTCCCAGGGCTCCTTCGGTGCACTACAGAAGATCTGTGAGGACTCCTCAGAGCTCCTGGACAGCGATGCGCTGAACCGCCCCCTCAACATCATGATCCCCAAATTCCTGCAGTTCTTCAAGCACTGCAGCCCCAAGATCAGGTTAGTGACCCCTGACCTGTCCTCTGCACCAGCTCACGAGTTGAATTCTGGTGATGTCACGATAAAGCGTTCACGTATACTATTGAGGATGTTTTGTTTTCATGTTGTACGTTTGAAGTGAGCTGTTGTACTCGAACTGCTAGTTTGGGATCAAGTATGTCCTCTTTTCAATGTAGCTAGTTTTTTGTAAACTGGCATTTGCCCCAAAGGCCATCGTAACCTATTGCTTTTTGATTAAAATGACTTATTAAGCCTTAGGCTGCCTGTTCTAGCTCCTCTGTACTCGCCTAATTACTGACTGACCCTGTCTTTCCTCCCTCTGTAGATCTCATGCTATAGCCTGTGTGAACCAGTTCATCATCGGTCGCGCACAGGCCCTGATGGACAACATCGACACCTTTATCGAGGTGAGAGCTGTATAGGAGCGATGAAGCGTTGAGGCGTCCATAGTGTTCTCTTTGGTGTTGACTATAACCCCGTCTCTCTCTCTCTCACAGAGCCTGTTCGCACTGGCTGCAGACGAGGACTCGGAGGTGCGGAAGAATGTGTGCCGAGCGCTCGTCATGCTGCTGGAGGTCCGGATCGACCGGCTCATCCCTCACATGCACAGCATCATACAGGTGAGGCTCCACCCCTAACCTTTCACCCAATCACTGCCCAGCCAACTTGGCTGACACCAGGGCCTTTCCCATAGTCCAATAAAATGGCTTCAGCACCTGAGCAGTCTCTCTCCGTGGGGACCCTATGCCCCCCGCCTCTCAATCACACTGTCCCTCTTTTCTCCTTTACCCCTTTCTGTCCATCTCTATTTTCATTTTTCCTCCATTTCCTTCTTATCCTTTCTTGTTTTTGTGTGATCTCTCTCTCTCTCTCGGGCTCTTCTCCATGTTGCTCTTGCATTCCCTCTCTCCCTCCCTCCCCCCTCTCTCTCTCCCCGAGAGGTTCACTGTGTACCTGGGTATGATGACAGCTTCACTCGTGAGAATCGTCTGTGATGTTTCCTGTATTCATACTGTCTGACCCGCTGTGACCACATCCTGCAGAGAGAACCCTGAAGGAGCTGAGGCCCAAACTATGCATAGGCCTTTTAGAAGAGAGGCTGTTTGTAAACGTATTATAGCATGAGAACCTGCAGCGGTGCGTATTCATGCGTTTCCTATCCCCCCCGCAGTACATGCTGCAGCGGACGCAGGACCCCGATGAGAACGTGGCCCTGGAGGCCTGTGAGTTCTGGCTCACCCTCGCCGAGCAGCCCATCTGCAAGGAGGTACTGGCAGGACACCTCGTGCAGTGAGTATTGTGTCTTTTAATACTGTGTGTGTGCGTGTCCTGAAGCTTAATGTCTTTACTCCAGTGCTGTGAGTGTAGCATCTTCATCCTGGGAGAAAAGTGTCTTAACTCGATTGCAGTGGGAGAATTTTTATCCTAGAATATAGAGTTTTTACTTTAGTGCAGTGAGTGCTACATCTTTATCCTGCGGTATAAGGTCTTTACTGAGTATAGCATCCTTATCTTTGAATATAGTGTCCTTACTCTAGTGCGGTGAGTTAGTATAGCATCTATTTTTGAGTATGGTGTCTACTGTAGTACAGTGAGGAGAGCATCTTTATCCTGGAGTATAGCATCTTTACTCTAGTGCGTTGAGCATTGGATATTTATTTTGGTGTAAAGCATCTTTACTCTAATGCATTGAGAACAGCATACTTATCTTTTATGCACTGAATATAGCATATTTATCCTGGTGCAGTGAGTGTTGTATCTTTGCTCTAGGGCTGTGAGTATAGCATAATTATACTGGGGCAGTGAGCATAGCATCTTCACTATGGAAAGTCAGTAACTGCGGGGAACAGCCAGAAGACATCTCCAAAAGAAGATGAATTGTACCCTTAGTCCTGACTTGACTGTCTCTCCTCAGACTCATCCCCATCCTGGTGAACGGTATGAAGTACTCTGAGATCGACATCATCTTGCTGAAGGTCAGTGTTCGTCGTGCTGGTAGTCATGTGACCGTCCTTATGGGTATAAATTAAGGTCCTTATGATTCCTGAAAATGTATGGGACATGTGCTCTGTTTTTTTAGAAATTCTTTTTAGGAATTTGCCATAAATCATTGCACAGTCCTGTCTTCGGGCCCTTATTTGTGTGTTTTATTGAGATCTATTGCTGGCGTTTCTTGCGTGTGAGGTATTGGCACCCCTCTGGCTGTGTTTGGGTGTGATGACAGTTTTACTCGTGAGAGTCATCTGTGATGCTTCATGTATTCATACTGTCTGACCCACTGTGTGTACTGCCAGCTGGGCTCAGTCACTGGGCATGGCTTTAGCTTCTGTGCTGCCATAACTGCTTGTGACACGGTGAAAAATTCAGCCGTATTACCTCCTGTTATGTTCTCTGGTCCGATTGGCGCGCTGTCCAGAGATGAGCCCAGATTTGGTTTATGAGCCTGTGGGGGTTTATAGTCTAGCGGCCTGAAAGAAGGGTCGATGGACTATTGGGATGATGGAGTGTCCGGCATCCGTCGTTAGTCATCATCCTTGGCAATTTTCCGAGAATCTTCTCTTAAACCGTCCGCCAGAATGACTTGATATTTGTCATGGAGCATCCTTGTGACGAGGTCTACCAAGTTTGTTCAAAGAATTTGAAAACATTGATTTTTGAACTGTTTATGGATTCTTATTTCTGTTATTGTAATCTTAATCTTCATAATTACAATTCCTTACATGACTTTGGATTGGAAAATGGTGGCATGGCCATATAAAGTCTATCATTTATCACGTGGAAACGTTTACATGCGTTGATTGTATTACTCAATAGGCGTTGAAAGTATTGTCAATGTAGTTGGTGCCATGACCTTAGACCTCGAAAGTGTCAATTTGTGGCATAAATTTTCTAAGTTCTTCTAAATTCTCTACCTTTGGCTGTTGGCCTACAGGGCCCTTGTTACTGTTTTTTTTGATGAGGTCATAATGTTGGGCGGGGCTTCGGTTCTCCAGGGTGACGTGGAGGAGGACGAGGCGGTGCCGGACAGTGAGCAGGACATCAAGCCGCGTTTCCACAAGTCTCGCACGGTCACACTGCAGCACGAGGGCGGCGGCGGGGAGGAGGGCGAGGACATTGACGATGATGAGGACGACGATGACGACACGCTGTCAGACTGGAACCTGCGTGAGTGCCTCTGCGGAGAGCTGCTCTCTCTCTGGTTTGTCTGGTGATGTGTCTGTTTACTACTGTCTGTCTGCTTTTTCCTGTGTCTGTTTACTACTGTCTGTCTGCTTTTTCCTCTGTCTGTTTACTACTGCTGTCTGTCTGCTTTTTTTCTCTGTCTGTTGCTCCTTTTGTTTGATTGCTTTATCTTACTCTCTGTCTGGTTACTACTGCTATCTATCCACTTTTCTCTAAAAGTCTGTCTGGTTTCTTTTACTGTATGTCTGGTTCCTCTTGCTGTCTGTCTGGTTTCTCCTGCTCTCTGCCTGGTTTCTCTTGCTCTCTGCCTGGTTTCTCTTGCTCTCTGCCTGGTTTCTCTTGCTCTCTGCCTGGTTTCTCTTGCTCTCTGTCTGGTTTCTCTTGCTCTCTGTCTGGTTTCTCTTGCTCTCTGCCTGGTTTCTCTTGCTCTCTGTTGGTTTCTCTCTGTCTGGTTTTCTTGCTCTCTTGTTTCTCTCTGCCTGGTTTTCTCTTGTTTCTCTTGCTGTCTGTCTGGTTTCTCTTGCTCTCTGTCTGGTTTCTTTTACTGTATGTCTGGTTCCTCTTGCTGTCTGTCTGGTTTCTCCTGCTCTCTGCCTGGTTTCTCTTGCTCTCTGCCTGGTTTCTCCTGCTGTCTGTCTGGTTTCTCTTGCTCTCTGTCTGGTTCCTCTTGCTCTCTGTCTGGTTTCTCCTGCTGTCTGGCTGGTTTCTCCTGCTCTCTGTCTGGTTTCTCCTGCTCTCTCTCTTTTCTCTTGCTCTCTGTCTGGTTTCTCCTGCTGTCTGTCTGGTTTCTCCTGCTGTCTGTCTGGTTCCTCTTGCTCTCTGTCTGGTTTCTCCTGCTCTCTGTCTGGTTTCTCCTGCTCTCTGTCTGGTTTCTCCTGCTCTCTCTCTTGTCTGGTTTCTCTTGCTCTCTGTCTGGTTTCTCCTGCTCTCTGTCTGGTTCCTCTTGCTCTCTGTCTGGTTTCTCCTGCTGTCTGGCTGGTTTCTCCTGCTCTCTGTCTGGTTTCTCCTGCTCTCTCTCTTTTCTCTTGCTCTCTGTCTGGTTTCTCCTGCTCTCTGTCTGGTTTCTCCTGCTCTCTGTCTGGTTCCTCTTGCTCTCTGTCTGGTTCCTCTTGCTCTCTGTCTGGTTTCTCCTGCTGTCTGTCTGGTTCCTCTTGCTCTCTGTCTGGTTCCTCTTGCTCTCTGTCTGGTTTCTCCTGCTGTCTGGCTGGTTTCTCCTGCTCTCTGTCTGGTTTCTCCTGCTCTCTATCTCTTTTCTCTTGCTCTCTGTCTGGTTTCTCCTGCTCTCTGTGGTTTCTCCTGCTGTCTGTCTGGTTCCTCTTGCTCTCTGTCTGGTTCCTCTTGCTCTGTGTCTGGTTTCTCCACCTCTCTGTCTGGTTTCTCTTGCTCTCTTTCTGGTTTCACCACTGCTGTTCCTCGGTTTAGTTTCTTTTACTATCTGCCTGTGGTTCCTCCTCTGCACTTTATCTGTCTGATTTCCCCTTCGTCTGATTTTTCCTACATCTTTCTATCCCACTACTGACCAGCGAACTGTATTCCATTTTCATCTCCTGATTTTGATTCTGTTTGTAGGTAAGTGCTCGGCAGCGGCCCTGGATGTCCTGGCGAACGTGTTCCGGGACGATCTGCTGCCCCACCTGTTGCCCCTGCTGAAGGGTCTCCTGTTTCACCCGGACTGGGTCATCAAGGAGTCTGGTATCCTGGTGTTGGGAGCCATCGCCGAGGGTAAGACCACCTGTCCGTCCGTCCGTCCGTCCGTGCGCAGGCATCGGTCATTCCACCTGATCCTTCACTGTTCATACTCTCTTAACCTACTTCCCTCTTACTCATCTTCTGATGTCTCTTCCTGCCGTCTCCTTCGTACTCCCTGTATTTCCTCCTTTTTGTCCATCCCTCATTCCTTCTTTTCTTCTGTCCTCCTTCTCCTCATTTCCCTTCACCCTCTTTCACAATTTCTGTTCCTCCCCTCGTTTGCTCTTCATCTCTCCATTCCTCTGTCCCTCTTTACTCTCTCCCCTCCGTTACTCAGACCCCTCTGTGCCCATTACCCTCTGCCTGCTCTACCTTGATGGTCCCTACAATTTCATTAGAAGAACAATCTTAGCTCTGCGTTCATGTCTGAATCTCTATGCAGTCATTTTCTCCCACAATGCCTCAGTATCCCCTCACAGTAATGGCAGTTAAGCAGCATTTTTGCACCATAAACTTTTCTGTTTGACAGCCTGTGCATTCTAGCGATGTAGAGTGTCCTGAAGGCCTACTGTGCTGGGGAAATCCAGGCCATGACTGTGCTGTCCTTTTAATTGCTGACTGTTATGTGATGACCCATCTTGCCTCATGACTGACCTACATAATGCAGCTAATGGGATAAATGCTAATTGGATTTCTTCCCTGCGCATATTTCATATTGCAGAGTCAGCTGTGCTTGAAAGGTCAATTGCAGTTGCTCTGCTGGCAAGTTTTAAAAATCATTGTAGTAAACTCTCAATCTGATAGTAAGTTGAAGCTTAGATTTGTTTGAAATTAAAGGAAACACTTATACATTCATTAATGCCTTTATAATCAGGAAGGTCTGGACATTTTTGGTTGTCCAGGATGACTAGAACCTTCATTCGAACAAGTTATGATTCGCTCTCGCTTGTTTTGTCAGACAACAAGAATTTTTGAGCCTGTCCTTCTAATGACTGATTAAATAAAATATGGAATTTTAGCCATCGCTCTTCTTCCAAACTTTTTTTTCCACTGTGGCGAATGTTTGCATCTTCTCATTGTTTGCAGCAGTCTGGTAACTGCCGAAGTAAAAAAAATGTATAACTTGTACGAGTCCATCATCAAATCTCCTCCACTGTTTCTGAACTGTTACATCGTTTCTGGCTCAGTGTCTAGGAGGAAACAAAGGGCATTTTCGTCTTTATTTAATGTGGCCCTTCAAAATGGCAAACTGAAGCACTGCCGAATCGAAAAAGGGTATGACTGAAATCAAGGTCAGCTTGTTTGAGTCGATGCATGGGCAGCTGAGTTTCAGGGGATTATTAATTTTGAATAACTGATGGTTGAAGCCTGCTATATTTTGAGCTCTTGGCTATATTTTTCTTGGTGAATAGTCGTTATTTTTATTTAACAAAATATTCTTTAATATATTTAGGCAACTTTTAAGGAACTGCTCAAAGCGAAGTAGATTTTGAAGGTACTCAACCTGCCCTTTCGTCTGAGCCTTCTCTCCAAAGCCTCTCCTCTCAGAAGGCATGACTGTGCAAAGCCTGCTAATGGAAGAAACATGGCGAACATGGGGCTTCGGGAGAGGACAGCAGTGCATGAGTTATTCTCTCCAACTGTATCGCACTACTTGAGGTCTCATTCACATAGAACAAAATGCATAAACATTAATTTGAATGTTAAAAATGAACTGTGCTGTTGCTAGTACTTGCAACCACTATCGTACCGCTGGCGGTGTTCACACATTTGATTATAAATGGAGTTTGATGTATTGCTGGCGATCTGTGCTTAAGACGCGTGGCTAGCTAAAATGTCAATGTTGGCGATACTTCTCGACTAAATTCCACTATCAATGTTTATTGTAAATTCTTTGTGCATTTCATTCATAAAGTTTAAGCATAAAGCTGATGGTAATTCCTACATGGCTACCTGGCTTGGCTGCCTTTTTTTTTTTTTTTTTTTTTTTTTTTTTTGAATATTTTATTTATTCATTTTTTAATTTTAGTTTACTAGCGACTTCTAGCATTGGAATCGGAGCGTGTTCTGCATTGTTTCCCATGTTAAAGCTTTGACTGTTTATCTCCGTACACCATTGTTGGCAGCGGTTGAGATGCTTGTCATCCCACGAACATAACTGTGCTCTAGCCTGGGCTTGCTAAGTGCTTAGGCCTCATCAGCTTTTAATCCATTTCTCGGAACGCATATGAAGGGCAGTAGCAACACTCCCCGGAAATACTCTGCTGGTTGGTTGAGGCAGCCAAGAGATTTTAGCCTATCGGAGCCCTAGGGCTATGACACTAAAGTGGATCTTTCAAAATAAGTGGGGCTCCCGCAATTGATTTTCTTGCAGCACACTTGCATTCCTAATTGGTGGAGGTTTATGAAGACATTTTGGCTTGATAGCAATAAAAGTTGCCCACCTGAGCTTTAAAAGTGCATCGCTTTGCGTTCTTTTTAACTATAGGCGAAATGGAACTTAAGAATGTAGACCACAGTCTGTGCACACAATGTCGTCAATTTCTTGTCCACTTACTTGCCTGACCGATGATCTAACCTATGAGAAATGAGTGCTTGTGTGTTACAAGCCTTGACTGATTCCACATGGTTTAAAGTTCATTCCAAAGAGATTCTTTCAATGTTACAACAGATTTGTTCAGTTGGATTAGGGTCTGGACTTCGAACAAGCCAAGTCATAACTTTTATGTCACCAGATGATGTTTTCCGGCTGAGGTAATTCTTGCACAATATTGAAGTGTGTTTAGGGTCATTATCTTTTTGAAAATAAAATCCCGGACCATTTTTAAATTTTTTTTTTTTTTATATACACTGAACAAAAATATAAAGCCCCATGTCAAATTTGAGTTTTGATTAACAAAAAACTGGAACCGGGATTCGTCTGTGAATAGCACTCTTCTCCAGCGTGCCAAGGGCCATCGAGCGTGTCGTTTGCCCATGCAAGTCGGTTCCGGCGCCCGGACAGCGGTGAGATCCAGACCACGGTGAGGGGCGCCCGGCGCGCAAGTTGGCTTCTCGCAGGTGGTTACGGACTGTCTGTGGTGTGATCGTCTGTTGTGCAGACCAACGGTCTCATCCGCTGTGTGTGTCGCTGATCTGAGCGATCCGCAGGTGGGCGAGGCGGATGTAGCAATCTTGTGCTGGTGTGGTCACCGCGTGGCGGCGTGGATGAGGTCAATTTGCAGTACTGCCCGTCTGTTGGGAACGAACTCTCAAACGGCCTATCGTCCGATAGTTAATATTCCGCTGCACAGCGACCGGTCTGGTGGACATCCCTGCATCCAGCATGCCAATGGCACGTTCCCGCATGACCTGAGACATCTGAGGCATGATGACTTTAGACAAAATTTGACATTTTGGGGTGGCCTTTTATTGTTCCCAGTATAAGGAGTGTCTGGGTACTGCTCATTCTGTCTGATCACCGTCTGGAAATGCCACACCCATGTACTGAGTGAAATCACTGCATCACTGAGCAAATGCTCACTGACAGAGAGATGGATTAAAAAATGGTACAGAAATCAAGAGAAATATCCCTATTGTACAAGTAAAAGTCAGCATATGCTCACTTAGAGTTGTTAACTCCATGTGGCATCAATATTTGACATGGGGTGTTTATATTTTTGTTCAGTGTATATTAAACCTTTATTTTATTAGGGAAGTCCCGTTGATATTGAAATCCCTTTCTCAAGGGAGCCCTGGGGGTTGAGGTGGGGAGGGAGAGGGCGAGTTGCACAGCCAGTTAGATCAGGGGATGATTAGGTGGCAGGTAGAAAGAGCCAGGTTGGGAATTAAGCCATGACACCGGGGAACCCCCTACTCTTATCGAAGGGTGTCATTGGATCTTTAATGACCACAGTGAGACAGGACCTCAGTTTAACGTCTCATCCGAAAGACGGCGTCTCCTTCAGTACAGTGTCCCCGTCACTGCACTGGGGCACTGGAGATTATTCCACCAGAGGGAAGATCGCAACCTACTGGCCCACCAACACCTCTTCCAGCAGCAACTTGGTTTTCCCTGGTGGTCTCCCATCCAAGTACTGACCAAGCCCACGCCTGCTTAGTTTCAGCCACAGGCTGGAGCAGATTGAGTGGTGGTATGGCTGCTGGCCATACGAGTGTCTGCGTGTGGTGCTGTGCATGTTTTGACCACCCTTACTCTCCGCTCTCCCAGGCTGCATGCAGGGCATGGTGCCCTACCTCCCGGAGCTGATCCCACACCTGATCCAGTGCCTGTGTGATAAGAAGGCCCTGGTGCGTTCCATTGCCTGCTGGACCCTCAGCCGCTACGCCCACTGGGTGGTGAGCCAGCCGCCCGACTCCTACCTCAAACCGCTCATGACCGAACTGCTCAAGCGCATCCTGGATGGGAACAAGAGGGTGCAGGAGGCGGCATGCAGGTGAGACTGTGTGTGGATGTTTATCTCCATCTCTTTATCGCTGTGTGTCTCTATCTGTCCGTGTTGCTCCGTCTCCCCACTTTGTATCTGTTGTTGTCCATCTCAGTGTTCTCTGTCCATATTCTTTGCTGCCTACATCTGAATTGCATTCTGTCAGTTGTTTATACATCTTTATTGCGGTTTGGGACACTGCCTGTGTTTGTATTGCCTTGTCTGTCTTGATGTTCTGTGTCCATATTTATGTCTCCCTCCGGGGGGTAACATATCGTTTTTGTCTGGTTTCCCGCGTCCGCGTCTGTGTTCCCACCATTTCCAGACCATAACTCAGAAACCGTTAGATATATTTCCATGAAAATTTGCACACATTTGCATCAGGTCATGCTTATGTGCCTTTTGCTATTTTGAGGTCATTAGCTTTTCTCGTTTCTTCCTAAATGTCTGTGAACATCAATGAGGGGCGGCTTCGTTGGGTTGAAGGGAGTCATTTGTTTTTTTGTTTTTTTTTTGCCAAAAAAAAAAAAAATCTCCTGTTTTGTATGTGTTTACTGCCCTTGTCTGTATTGCCATCTGTCAATTGTTGATCCGTCTCTATTGCTGTCGATACACTGCCTGTGTTTGTATTGTTGTCTGGCTCTTTGTTACATTATGCCGTTTGACACTCTAGTCTGTATTGTCTATTGCTCTCTCTGTCTTTTTGGGCGTCTGTTGCTGTCAGTCTGTATCTGTGTCTGTGTCCATGTGATCGTTCCAGCCAGTATCTAAAACTGCAGCCATCTTATCAGTACAGCTGCCCTTCCTTACAATTCGCCCCTCGTTTGGGGCGCTTGAGTGTGAACTAAGGCCGTGTTCGAAACCGCGCTCTACGGTCTACATACACTATTCTCACTACACACTACCCACACTACACGCTACTCACTACGAACAAACTCTTCCTGTTGCTGCCTCTTATTATTCCTCAGCGAGTTTTTCTGGCGGTTCATGTCGTGTTGCATCTTGGGCAATTTGTGTATGAATAGTGAGCTTACGATGCACCCACAAAATATCTGCCCGATCTAATATACATCCGGGAACTTCTCACGGACACAAACTCACTCCCCACGCATAAGTGAACACCCTACCCCCTAAATCTGACGTCATTGGCAGTGTGAGTAGTACGTTGGTGCACGGTTTCGAACACGCCGTAAGTGTTGCCCCTCACGGTCTGCTCTCCTGTCTCTCTGCGCTCTCTGTCCTCAGTGCGTTTGCCACACTGGAGGAGGAAGCCTGTACAGAGTTGGTACCGTACCTGAGCTTCATCCTGGACACGCTGGTCTTCGCCTTCGGGAAGTACCAGCACAAGAACCTGCTCATCCTGTACGACGCCATCGGAACACTGGCCGACTCTGTGGGACATCACCTCAACCAACCGGTCAGTCAGTCCCTCCGCAGCCCGGCCCGAGGACCACGTTCCTCCCCTGCTGTCATTGGTTACATCACAATTTGTTCTATGTTAGGAATGTTATCTTTCGACAGAGCTTTACGGAGCATTTGCTGCAGTCAGATGATTGAGCGTCATCAGGTTTTGTTGGTAGATGACTAGCTATTGTTATAGAGATACTTCAATAAAGGTATTGTTTTAAAACTCAAAATGCCACTCGCTGCGACTGCATGTGTTACTATCTGCTCTAGCTGGTGAAATCCTTCCCTTCAGATTGTGACTTTATAGCTTTATAATGACGAGGGGAAGGTATGTGGCCCGGTGGGGGGGGGGATTATTTTTATTACGTGGGTTTCACTAGAAAATTGACTAAAAGAGAATGTATTTTTGTGTAAATTTAAGCCTGGGTCACCCACCTACCCCCCCTCAAGCAATTTCATGCTTGCCATTCGTTGTTGTGTGGATAATGGAAACCAGTTTGAAAAATAAGTGGTCTTTTTTTTTTTTCTCACTAGCACCCATTGGTGTATTGATCACTGTTCTTCCATTCATCTCAAAATCTAGACCAGTGTCTCTGGATAGAGTTCAGTTCTCGACCATCTGTGGCCCTGTCTCGGGCTGTGGAATTTTTATTGGCTAATTGAATTTACCAGTTGCCATGGCGTTGCATACCATTGTTGCTGCAGTTTATTTTTGTGTGGCCTGGATGACTTGTGCACTGGTAAGCCTGGACATGGTGAGGAAATGGATGCAGCCTGTCTGCTGCTCTCTGTCCTCGGTTTGCAGAGTAAATCGGTGTTTGATTTGAAAAGCTGGGGCTCTAGTTTTAATAGTTGATTTTGTGCATTTCTGTTGACACGCACTCATGTGTTGGGCACTCTTCTGGTGCATTTTAACACTTGCCTGTTACACTTCCTTCCCCTCAGGAATACATACAGAAACTGATGCCCCCCCTCATTCAGAAATGGAACGAGTTGAAGGACGAGGACAAAGACCTGTTTCCGCTTTTGGAGGTGAGGAACCCGAAACTCCACTCCTCCCCTGGTGTTCCCTTTTTTTTTTTTGGGGGAGCAAATTTTTATCTACTTATGCGACTCCTGCTGCACCTCTCTTAACTTCTGTCTCCCTGCCGCTCTGTCGCCCCCAGTGTCTGTCGTCTGTGGCCACAGCCTTGCAGAGCGGGTTCCTGCCGTACTGTGAGCCTGTGTACCAGCGCTGCGTTACTCTGGTGCAGAAGACACTCGCCCAGGCTATGGTGAGCCGCTACCCCTGCCACGCACCGCAATGTGGCTTAAGCCCATATTTGTTTAAAGGAAAAAAAAATACTATGTTAACCTTTTAGTCACCATCACAGGAAAATGCAATGAATTGCTGAAAATTTGCTTTCCTGAAAGTTTGAGCCAGATATCAGTAGGTTGCGAAAAAGTTCTAACCGTTACCACCAATGTTGTGTTCGGTGTATAAAGGTAAAATTTTTTTGTTGGCATCATAAAGGCATAGGTGTGAAGCCGTGTTCATATCTTGAACTTTATAATGCCGTAAGTGGTAGCGAAAAGTAAGTTTGTATGATCGTTAAATGATCTTACCAATTTAAGGACCATCTTTACTAGCTACTTGTTTTTTTTTTTTACTTTGTAATGTAGCGTGAATGTGCCAATTTTTGTCCCCGCCATGTGCTAAGAGCACCGATATCCTCTCTGCCCCACCCACTAACCTGCCTCCATCCTCCTTCCTGTCCAGATGTACAACCAGCATCCGGACCAGTACGAGGCCCCCGATAAAGACTTCATGATTGTGGCCCTGGACCTGCTGAGCGGCCTCGCCGAGGGCCTGGGGGGCCACGTGGACCAGCTGGTGGCACGGAGCAACATCATGACCCTGCTCTTCCAGTGTATGCAGGTACGCTTCTGAACTGGAGTGTATATCTGCAATATCACGGCAGCATCAGCAAGATTGTACTAATTTAAGAGATGGTGATGAAATGCGTAAGGCGTCCTCAACTGAAAAATGTTGGAGCCTTATTTTTAACTCAGCTGTACGTTGCCCAGCTGAATTATTAAGATGGTGTAAACTTTGTCATCTCAAAACAATGTGATCCATAACCTTTAGTGGTCAAAAATAT
Organism: Gymnothorax javanicus; assembly: GCA_029692085.1. Classification (NCBI taxonomy): domain Eukaryota; kingdom Metazoa; phylum Chordata; class Actinopteri; order Anguilliformes; family Muraenidae; genus Gymnothorax; species Gymnothorax javanicus. The sequence continues at coordinate 47,757,939 of CM056206.1, read as the reverse complement.
TGATCAAATCTGACACAACTTGGTATGCAACCACCTCTGAAAATAAACGTCTTTGAGTTTGCATTTCAGCTGCGCCCCTCAAAATGTGGGCCTGGCTGGGTGGTCGTTTTGAAAAACTGAAGTTGCACATTTTAGACCTTTCTAATATAGATGAGAAGCTGAAACGTTGTATGTAAGTTGTATGCAATTTGTCTTAACGTGTACTTGACAGGTTTTGAAGATCGTTTTGAAAAATGGCCGTTTTGTGGCCTTTGTCAGTCCTTCACCCATAGCCCCCAGTTTGAACGACCCGTAATCTCTAGCAGTCGCAAATATTGATCAGATTTGATGATTTTGCTGACAATATCTTTTAGATGTGTTGTTTCATTTCAGCCTTGTACCTCACTCCCAAATTGGCTTGGCAGGGTGGCTGACCAGTTGAGTTTCAGGTTCACTTGAACCTTGAGTGGGTTTATTGGTTCTGTATGGCATTATGCTGCACCCTGTGGCTGTGGGGCTTGGTTTGAACACCACGTTCTGGAATGTTCTCTGCAGGACACCATGCCGGAGGTAAGGCAGAGCTCCTTCGCCCTGCTGGGAGACCTCACCAAGGCCTGCTTCCCTCACGTCAAGCCTTGCATCGGTGAGTTCTGCAGCAGGGTCCTCGTAAACCCCTCCCGGTCCCTGTAAAGCGATGGTTCCCCTCCCCCGATCACCACGCTACCTACATGCGTGTTCGACATGCAACCTCAGGAGGTTGCGAATTAAATTTAATGGTGTGGTTTAACAGGCATAGTTGTTCTGTGGGAGTTTGCGGAGAATCTGCTTTAGGCTTGAAGATCTTCCTTTTGTCTCTTCTGTAGCGGAGTTCATGCCCATCCTGGGCACCAACCTGAACCCAGAGTTCATTTCTGTGTGTAACAACGCCACCTGGGCCATCGGCGAGATCTCCATGCAGATGGGTAAGTCAGGACCTGCCTTGGAGGTTGTGTTCCGGCCTCATCAGTGCAGTTAGTGGAGTGTTCAGGTTTCTTTGTGTGTCTGTTAGAGGGAAAAGATCGAGTTTCAGAGTAGCGATGTCAGTGTTTCAACTGGAAAGGATGTAAGGAAGGATGAACGCAATTTTAAAGGTCAGCTAGGGAACAAGGGCAAAGCAGGCAGCCAATCAGATGCTTGGCATATGGCCAGTCAGGTTCTCCGCCCACAGTCAGGATAGAGAGTCCTGCGAGTGGTTATCTGTTACCTTTGCTTGCAACAATGACGATGATGGTGATAATGGATTGGAGTCTTCCTCACTGGATGTTTTGCAGGAGCAGAGATGCAACCCTATGTGGGTCTGGTCCTCAGCAACCTGGTGGAGATCATCAACCGCCCAAACACGCCCAAAACCCTACTGGAAAACACTGGTATGCTCATGTTTGGTGTGGGGGGAGGGGATCTTGGCCAATGAGCAAAGCATTTGTTGAACACTCAGCCAGTGAGAGGGGCTCTTGGTGGTTGTCTGTACTTGCAGCATATTTCCCTTTTCCTCATTTTTATCGGTCGTCTAACCAGATTTTCAGCTCTAAACCCCCAACGTGTGATGAACTTTTAACAGACATTCGAAATCCGAATCTCTTGGTGTGGATGTTTGGAAGGTTCTGAAAAGTCGGGGATACATCCACTGAGAACCGTCAGGAGCTGAACTCTTAAGCCATCACTCTATAATTAAGACCTTGCATGAGAGGCCATAATTTTCCTTTTCTTGTTTCCCCGTTACAGCCATCACGATTGGACGGCTGGGCTACGTTTGCCCTCAGGAGGTGGCGCCCATGTTGCCGCAGTTTATCCGTCCGTGGTGAGTCCCGACAAATCAGCTTCCTGGCCTGCTAACTTAGTGCCAGTATGAGCACCCCACACAAGCCACCATTTCCACAAGCTTGCATGCGCAGTGCACAGCTGTAGTTCAGAACGCATATTATTTTACCAGCTGGAAATTTTTTTTTTTTTTTATTTGAAAAGATTGGCCTTCTTTGGAAACACTTTATGTAAACCAAGTGTGTTTTCATTAACGAGAATTCCCCTCTCTTTATAGGTGCACGTCGTTGCGTAATATCCGTGACAACGAGGAGAAGGACTCCGCCTTCCGCGGGATCTGCATGATGATCGGGGTCAACCCAGGTGGGGTGGTGCAGGTGAGGATTGGGATTGCGGGGTCAGGGGGTCACAGGTCGCAGGTCACAGAATAAGAGTTTGAACATTGGTTTTAGCCAGTTGGTATGTTGTCCACTTGACGAGCCACATTGCAGAGAACATGAGTTCAGTTTCAGCCTTGGTTTTGGGTTTGGTGCAGCAGTGCTCATTGTGCTGCGGTGTGAGGGCTTACAGTGCTCTGTCTCGATAGGACTTCATTTTCTTCTGTGATGCGGTGGCCTCCTGGGTCAGCCCTAAAGACGACCTGAGAGACATGTTTTACAAGGTAAGGACCGGTGGAAACGCCGCCACAGCAAACCCTTTCACCGAGAGCGCGACAGCAGACCTCCCCTTATAAAAATGCCAGTAAGGAAAAGAATTGAAATTTTAGCCCCATTAACAATGTTGGATTGGACTTTTGTAATTTCCTGTTTCTTTGGTTGTATGTCTGAGCAAAGTATTTTGAAAACTAGTCAGCTGATTAGGGCCAGATTTAACAGGGAGGTGGGCAATATTTAGTTATTTGAGTGACTTTAATTTTGCGGATGTTATGACGTTGTTGTGAAGTAACATCCTAAAAATGTTATCATTTTTCAGTTACAGTTGGTTATCTACTGAGAACTAAACATTGTATCGACTTGCTGGTAATGCAAAAATCAATTCAATCAAATATGTAAAACTTTCTAATTTAGTGTTATCACAGAATATTGGTAGTTTTTGAGATTGCCTAGCATCCAAGATTTTTCTGTCAATGTCAGAAGTAACAGGTTTTTTTAAATTTTGTTGAAACAATGTGTTCTGGAACCCTCTTGAGGAAAAGAAATTTTCCTCTGAGGAATCAAATTTTCCTCTGAGGAATCAAATTTCTAGAGCGAGTGGAAATGTATCAAAAATGGGGAACATTTGGTGACAAAATGATGACATAATGAAATAAGTTCATGAATATACAATAGTTTTTTGGCAAAATTGGATTTTTTTTTTTTTGGTGGGGCTATGCACTCTACTGGGTGCCATTCTAGTTATTACTGTAATTTAAAAAAGGAAAGACCACTCTTAATGCTTTCCACCAGATGTGGCATTTCTTGAAAGAAGTCATAAGATTTTTTTTGTGTTTTTGGGGTTATAATTATGGAGCACTTTCAACGACTTGGTTGTTCGTTCCCCTGAAGTTGCATTCTCAATGTGAGCTTTGGTCCTCCAGCGGTTGAGCAGGGCTTGCTGTGCATTGGGGGTATATGAACAGTGTTGTTTTTTAATGTTATGTGATATGAGCTGTGTGGAGCTGAGGTGTGCTGTGGGATATATATGATCTGCACCTGAAGTGCCTTGCAAGAAGTGCCTTGTACTCCTGCAATAGGGCTCCCCAAATCTGGGTCCTCGAGCTCAAATCCAGCTTGGTTTTCTGTCCTTCCAGGCAATTAAGTGAACAGTTATTGCCACTGATTGGCCAGAGCCAGACTGTCATCACATCTGGCTCCCAGGTCAAGGGAGAGTGGGAAACCAGCAGTTCATTGATTTGGGGAGCCCTGACCTACACTAAATCATAGGATGTGAGCTATGTACATGAGTGTGTTATGGGATTCAGAACCCTTGGTGGCCTTGTTGTTGTAGATCCTGCATGGCTTCAAGGATCAGGTGGGAGAAGGAAAACTGGCAGCAGTTCTCGGAGCAGTTCCCTCCATTGCTGAAAGAGAGGCTGTCGGCCTGTTACGGCGTCTAGTCCGTCTGCCGCCATTACCCCTGGAGGGGCACCGCTTCAGGTACCGAGCCTTCTCGCTTTTTACCCAAATGTCTCCCAGATTTTAAACATCAAAATGTCTTCTTGATGTCCATTTATTGAGGCCTAAACGTATTTGGACGGTGACGAGATTAATTGCTGTCACTCCCTCACTGTCTGCTCTGTTGCATTGCTCGGGATGTTAATTACATGTGTTCGCCGATCTGCAGGTCCACCTTTTGAAGAATAGTTTTGTTTTCAGGGTACTCACAGAGGCTGGAAACGCATGTAATTCTTAAATTTTATCATGGCGTTTTCGAGGTTTAAAAAGGGCTTTTGAATTTTGGATAAACTGCTTGAAATTGTTACGTTAATTGCATTACTTTGGTAATGAATCACTAGTTTTGATAAATTGATCAGTAGTTTGAACAGTATGTAATGTGCCACAGCTGTGAGGTAAAGCTTGGAAAATACACCTTGAAAATGCTTGAAAAGTGCTTGAATTTGTCTTTGGAAAAGGTGTAGGAACCCTGTATTTTCTTAGAATTCTTCACTGTTCTAGAACTGTGAGGCGATTGATGTTTGGTCTACATTCTAAGTTGGTGTTCTTGAGCTAAGTTGCAATGAGAGATTGCATCAGCATTTGAGTGTTCCCAGAAGAGCATTTTTACCATACATGTGACCATACTCGAGAAAGGGTGAGAGACATTTTCATCCAGGTGGAGTTAACTGCACAGGAATTACAGCCTGGTAAAACCATGGACTGTATGAAAAGATGGACGCAGCACCCTGGTCTGAAAAATGAAGCCCATGCGGAAACCTTTAAAAATTGCATTCTATTTAATGGCCAGCAGATGGCGATGTCAGTGGTTGCAGAAAGAAGTTCAATGCTATAGAAGTCTGAGAAATTGACCCCATTTTCCCACCTGATTTCTGATTTCAATAATGATTTTCCACATTATTTTATGGTATCTATCGCAAGCTTCAAGTCTGCTTTGATATATCATGATGATCATTTATCATTTTTGTAAATTATGGTAGAAAATAGACTAGAATAAAGGATAAAGCCAGATATGCTTTGGGGGTGTGGCTATCCTCTAGTCCTTGTCAGATACGGTCAGATCCGCCCATAGATCCACCCCTCGCTCCTCCCTGGATCTTCAATTCACGCTCTCGTCCAACAGGAATCACATCCGGTTTCAAAATGACAAAATGGCACTGTTCAACCCTCCAGAATCTAGGCTTCCTAAATGGTATACTGAAACCAATGCGTGATGTCACGGTTGCTTCGTCCATCTTTTTATACAGTCTCTGTGTAAAACTGTTGCTGTCCCAGTGTTTCGGGACCTTGCAGTGCTTGTTTTTGGGAGAGAGCACTCACCCCTCATCTCTTACCCCACTGTCCCTCTGTTTACAGGTGTGCCCGTGGGAGGGTTACTGGGAAACTCATCCTGCTCTGTGTAATTGCACTGCCCTGACGGTGGGGGGAGAGGGATGCCACTGGCCAGCCCCCTCCGGATACCCCACCCCCAAACCCCGTGTGTCTGTGTGGGTGGGTGGGAGGGGGGAGGGGGAGGGAGGACGGGTGGGAGAGGGAGGGAGGGATTAAACCTCTGGAACGACGCCGACTAAATCCGACACGCTCAGAAAAGGAACTGACTGGGACTTAGAGGGAGGGAGGGAGGCGTAGGCAGAATAGCTGTTGTCCTCTGGTGGAGAGGCTAATGCATCGAGAGGAATGCGCATCAGTCTGGTAGGGGGGAGGTGGGGCGGGGGGGTCGCCCACTGCGACTACGACGGAATCAAAATCGAACCTGGCTCTCGACCACAGACTAACTCGCCAAACACAAGTTGTTATAGTAATAATTGTAATAGGCTAGCTTACATTGTGGTAGTCGTGCACAGAAAGGCTACCGTTAGCCGGGCACATTGGCTAATATGCGTCAAGATGTGGCGGAAATCCATCGCTGAGACTGTGGGCCCGGACTGCTGTAAATCAGTGTGGCTGACTGGGGGGAAGCTGTTGGACATTTTTTAAATAAAAAAAATCTGTGATTTTGTAAGATGTAGCTAATGACTGGGGAGGTGTAGAAAATAAATGGGATCCTTACAACACGAGCATTCATAGCCAGGAATCGCCTTTAATATTGGGTCTGTTTGTGTCCCTTTCATGGCGTATACATTTTGCTTTGTGTTTTTGTCCTTCCCCGGTAGCGGAAATACTTCTCCTGCTTTTTTTATTTTTTATTTTTCCCCGTTAAATATTAAATGTAGTGCATTCCCCCTTATTTTTTATGAAAATTTGGCCTAAATTCTTCAAAAATTGTGGAAATTTGAATGAGTTTGTTTTTCTAGGCAAGGGAATGAAAGGAGATGCGATTGCATTATGATTGTCCTTTTTTTTTTTTTTTTTTTTTTTTTTTTTGAATTTTATCGAAACATTTAATGCATGCGTCCATGACGCGTCATTTGTGAATGTCCGCCATTTATTCCGTCTTTCAATTTTCACTGAATCTGAGGACGCTGATCGTAATAAGGTACCTAGTGCTTCATAACTTCCTCCTCCCCTCTTCCTCTTTTAATGAAATCCGTGACCAACCCGTTTTATGGAACCGTTGGGAGTTAGGAAAGAGTAGAATAGGGTGGGGTTTTATATTTATAATAGTTACCAGTAAGGCCATGTCAAGACACAAGGTTAAGTTAATCTTGCAGGAGAATCACACTGCGACGAGACTAATACTGTAGTGAAAGATCTTTTTGCTGCTACTGCTTTTTTTTGTGTTTATTTACAATGGACTTAAAGGAAATGAGTCGGCTGGAAGAAATGAAAAATGTAAAAAAATTTACGCTAGGGGCTTTATGATGTTATGCACTTTTTTAATTGAAATTTGAAACATAGCCTACTCTTTAAAGTTATAAAATGGCAATTCACCGGGCGTTCTTTACGAAATGTTTTCATTTTTGCAATGTGGCGAGCATACTCTTGGCTTGAGACAAAAATATGTAGGAGAAAAGAGAGCAGAAAACATGTTAGAGATGCTAATTTAAGAGCTAAACACTGCTTGATTTTACAGAACGGTGGAATCAATGTCTGCAGATATTTTGGTCCCTTCGCAGAGACTTATTTTTTTTAGAGGGATCCCAGTGGGTGCTTGGGTTTTGAGTTGTGGACGCCCAACTAACAACAAATCCGGGCTGAATCTCTACGCTTGACTCTGCACGTGCTGGTGGATGATGGGTAATTTGTTCTCTTGATTTCATTTCTCAGTCCTGAGGGGCAGAGTACACTGCATCAGTTTCTGTCTTTGCAGCTCTTCGAAAGTCATGTTCTGTCAAGATGAAGGTTGTTTCTGGCGCTGAAGTGGGGTCCGTGTGATTTTTAGGGGTGGTTGGGGGGGGGTCACTGGGTTTGACCAGATGCCATTAGCAGCCTGTGGCACTTGTCACTGCTGTAGATCTTAGTCTGAGGTATAGGAACATTTGCTTAATCTTCAAACCCCCCCAATGCAATTGCAATGTAATAAGTTTACATTTGTGCAAGAGTCTTTGTCAGTACTTCTATGCGTATTTGTCAAGTTCCTGAGTCGCATCACACTTTCTTCAGCCCATTTCAGTGGTAGCTGTGTGCTTGAGTGTGTTTTTTGCTGTTGGTGCATATGAACAGCCTTTGTATTTAAGCAATTTGGCACAGACAGTCCTCTGTGGTCATTTGACGGTCAGGGGGACAACCTTATGGAGAAACCTTCAGTATTGACACTTGTCACATTGGTTTCAATGCCAATTTGTGTAAATGAATTCTATTGGTGACGATGCCTCCATGTGTCATTTGCATAATCAAAAGCAATGATTAAAATTTGTTGTTGAAATTGCTTTATTGCTGTGCTCCGTATGATGAGGTTCGAGGCTCGGACTGTCAGCCCAAACTGAAGGGCAGCGTTTCGATGGCTTTTACTCGATGAAACTGAGCTTCACTTCAGCAAAAATTACACATGCCATGGGTTCTTGGAGCTTTTGCCGAAACGTGAATATGAACTTCCGCTTTTTATATCACTGTGAATCAAAGAGAAGTCTTGAGATTGTAAGAATCGGTGACATGGTGTGTGACATGTCTATAGGTAAACTAATATGCAAGTGTTGTTTGATTTTTCTCTGAAGGGCTGTCTTTCTGGGGGAGTGGGACAGGTATGCACAAATACAAACTGCACCACCACCACCGAATGTCGTATTAGTGGGACTCAAGGTCCAACACCCCATGCAGTGTGCAAAGGATTTCAATGGGTTCACCATTTTGTTCTGCTCGTGACAAATCAATCTGAAAATTCAGCCAATTTATTCTCCAGTGTTCAAAAATGCAGTTTATTTTTTCTTTTTTTATTTCAGATTTTTTAATTTATTTTTTCAGTGTTTTTTTTTGTATTTATTTTTGCTCAGTTGTTTTTATTTTTCACATATTGGTTTTGTGCAGAGATGCGCAAACTTTTTTTTGGACTTCAGAAGTTTTTTTTTGTTTGCCCCTTTTCATTTAAGTTCTTTTTATTTAAAGAATTTTTTTATTTTGTTTCGTTGTTTTATAGCGGACCATTAATTATTGTGAACTGTTCAAGAGGAGGAGGGGCAGGGGGATGTGGCTTGGTGCATACCTCGGGGGTTAAGGGAAGAACTGTATGACTTGTAGAACCTTGTTTCAATTTCAAGTCTGCCGAATGAAATTGATGTATTTTTCTCGACTGTGAGTGCAAGTGGGATGTTAACTTATGTATTGAACTTATCACTTTCTATTTTTCTTTTGTGAATGGAAATAAAATGGTTTTCTACCAAGCTGGGACAAAATTTGTGTAGTCTGTGTTATTTTGCCTGAGTTTGATGGGTTTGATGACCAATAGATGACACGTTTTTATCGATATAGTCATCGCCTCGTCCGTCTGTCTGTCCGTCCGTCTGTCCGTAATCATTTTGTTTCCGGAGCAGAACTCGAAAACTATGCAAGATATCGGCACCAAACTCGGTACATGTATTCTATGTATAGTCTAGATGTGCCTTTTGCTACTTTGGAAATTTCGGGATTCCTATTTTTGTCGTTTCCATGGAAGCAAATCTGGACTTAGTGCACATCAGGCCTAGTTCGTTTCCGGAGCACAACTCAAAAACCGTTCATTATATCTTACTGAAACTTTGCATGTGTATTACCCACATACTGAAGTGGTGCCTTTTCATATTTTCTGATTTCTGAAAAAAAATGTTTTTGTTTCCATGGAAACAAGTTGGATTTGGACTCTGTACAGAGAGGTTAGTTTCAGGAGCAGAACTCAAAAACCGTTCATTATATCTTTCTGAAATTTTGCATGTGTATTACCCACATACTGAAGTGGTGCCTTTTCATATTTTCAGATTTCTGAGAATGTTATTTTCTTCGTTTCCATGGAAACCAGTTGCATTTGGACTCTGTACAGAGAGAGGTTCGTTTCCGGAGCACAACTCAAAAACCGTTCATTACATCTTTGTGAAACTTTGCATGTGTATTACCCACATACTGAAGTGGTGCCTTTTGATATTTTCAGATTTCTGGAAAAAAAAATTTTTTGTTTCCACGGAAACAAGTTGGATTTGGACTCTGTACAGAGAGGTTCGTTTCCGGAGCACAACTCAAAAACTGTTCAATATATCTTTCTGAAACTTTGCATGTGTATTACCCACATACTGAAGTGGTGCCTTTTGATATTTTCAGATTTCTGAAAAATTTTTTTTTTTTCGTTTCAATGGAAACAAGTTGGATTTGGACTCTGTATGGGTTCGTTTCCGGAGCAGAGCTCAAAAACCGTTTATTATATCTTTCTGAAACTTTGTATGTGCATTACCCAAGTACTGAAGTGGTGCCTTTTCATATTTCCAAATTTCTGAAAATTATTTTTTTTTTTTCCTTTTCATGGAAGCGACATGGATTTGGTCTCTGTCTCCGGACTGGGTTTGTTTCCGGAGCAGAACTAAAACACTGTTCATTAATGACCCTTTTTTTTTTTTTATTGCCTTTGCCAACGGGCAATTCCGCCAATTGGTAAACCTATAGGTGGAATTTTCAAACTAGTGCTACACATCTCTGTAAAACATCATTTTAAAGGTTTATAGCCCTGCTTTTCAAATCCAATGAGTAAACCTGAGTGTAAGATGTATATTTATATAAATATCAGTGTTTTTGTAAGATGGAATAAAGGAGTCTGGATATCCCTGATTGATGCGTATTTAAATAATTGTATTTTTTTCTATCTAAAGATTATCATTGTTGCAAATTTTTGTTGGAGTGATTTTTACATAGGGCCCTAGTATTTATTGCATTGATAAAAAATCAGTTCAATTTAAAAAAATGTATTTGCATACTAAGTATACACTCTTTTCACATGTACGTCCGACACCAAAAATGATTCTTTAGAACTGTCCCATCAATATGCACTGTCAAACTAACTTGATATCCTGGATTAAACGTGTATATCATGTCTTTATTATAATGGACTAGTTTATTGTCATCAGGTATTTGCAACATGCTGGGAATACTGGTGTCAAATTTTGTATGTCCGACACCGTGTACGTTCGACACCACAGTTTACAACAGTTTAAAGCTCATGGACACTGTAATTGGTTACAAGAATGGTTATTACTTTCATGCCACCAGTTCTGCAATTGGAGGAAAGCATTTCATAGGGATAGGAAGAAGAATAGGAACTGATCAGCTGCCATCTGATAGCTGGAATAGGAACTATGTTGTGCGATCGTATCTTCTTTTTGCCATCACCTTTGTACTGGAAGGAAATTTGATTTTGAAATTCCACAGATTTTAAGACACTGGACTTGAAAGAAGGTGAGTACAAGAAAGTGAACGTGTCCAAATTGTTGGTTTTAAATCATGGCATATGAACATCTGGTAGCAATGTGGAACTCTAGGTCATTCGGGGCTTCGCGGCGCGTTCTACGATCGCGTATCGCAACTCGGCTGGATTGCGCTACGGTAGTCAAAATGGGTGTATTGCTTTTTCCGGTACACGTTTTGGTCGCATCCTTGTTGGGAAGTCTTATGTTGATGACATAGTTCAAACATTGGCACACAAGTGCCATTTTGAATTTTTCGATTTGATAAACGGGAACCAACTGAATTTTTCACGCAAACATTTTGTTTGAGTTTGTGCTCACGAAAGCAACCATCGTTTTATTGAATGCAAGTAAAATAATAATTGAAACCTGTAATATATTCATTTTTATATATTCCCCCATCAGTGTGCTGAATGTGAGCGATTGATAGATCAAGTAGTGAGTGATATTCGAGTCTCATCACAGCACTCCTTTCTAAGCTTCGCTTATCCAGAAGTAAAAATGCGGTTTTGCTGACTTAGGGTGCGCATGATAAGGCTGCTCATGTAAAAATAAAACTGTCTACTACCAATGGCATTACCAAAATGCAGGTTAACACTCAACCTATTTCCAAGTGAAAATTGGGAAATTAATTGAATTAATTTACTGAGCAAAGTGTTATGTATTCAATAGGGCAAACTGAATATTTGATACCAGTTGTGTTAAATTCCCGCAGTGTTATTAATTTGTTGAGTTACCTTACTTATCAGCCAACTTGCCAAGGTTTGAAGTTGTGTTTTGTTCATTATATGGGGATCGAGTTGGCTTAAAATTACATTTAGACCCTGTACGTCCGACACCAAAAAAGGTTTTTATACATGTCATTTTTTAGTCACCTACTCATAAACCCACTTGCAGAGGTTTGAATGTGGTATTTTGTTCATTAAGATATGATCAAGTTTAAAATATGTTTGGAGACCAGGATCCAGTTGATGTAAAATTACCTTCTGACCTTGTACGTCCGACACCAAAAATGGTTTGATATGTTACTTTTTTAGTAATCTTACTCATAAATGTACTTGTGGAGGTTTGAAGTTGTGGTATTTTGTTCATTTTATATGAAAATACATTTAAAATACATTTGTTAGAGATGAAGATCCATTTGGATTTTAAATTACATTCAGACGCCGTACGTCTGACACCAAAAAAATGTACGTCCAACACAGTGTTTAGTGGTACATTACATGTGCATAATAAAAAGTATGGATTCCTTTATGTAATCTTGTTTTAGTGTACTGTCCTGGGGAATCAGTCATGGATTAATAATTGGAAAAAGTTTAAACACTTCACAGAGATCCTAAAACAAATCATGTACATGTCATTAAAGCCATTTGTCTGAGTTTGTCCGACACCAAGGTATTTTGGAGCAACATCTCCGAAACTGTGATGATGAGCTATTGCCATAACCAGGATGTGTAATCTGCCCAAATGACAGATATCTCCTCACTTCACTGTGCTTTTAATTGACCTATGAAGTGTCTGAAATGTATGTCCGACACCACGGAACTGCCCCAACGTGTGCTTCATAGTCTTTGCTAGATGTTGCCAGTGCATACTTCCAGATCATTCCAGAGGAAAATCACCTCAACATTCTTGTTTGAATTTCTTTGAAGGTGTAGGATTGACATGACTTTCGCAAATAATCAGGGGCCGGGGGGATATGTCATCTTCTGATGACTCTTGTATTACTCGGTCAACGTCATGGATGTGCCTCCTACTGGTCCCATGAACTTTTAGTTCTTGTATTATTTGAGATGTCCCTCATCTTAATCATACCATTCATTCCCAGAGCCTAACTTTTGCTCCTTCCCTTATCATGAATCATTGCAGTGGATTTAATCAATCGTGCCAGCCTTTATGACAACTTTAAACACAAAGCTAATGTCTTGGAGCTGTTTGCAAACTAATATTCCAGACTTGGGGAGGGGGAGGGAATATTTTTAGAACCACATGGTAGACCTAAGACTCTTTACATTGGTCAGGAACATTATCTCCCCCCCCCCCCCTGGGTCCAGTGCAGGATTTAGGCGAGTTGAACAATGGATAAAGTACATATGTAGAGGTCTGAGTGTAACTTTAGTCTGGACATGGCCGAACGTCAAATAATCCAGTTTTGTCTGTAATATTAAATATTACGGCAAAATGTGAATTTCAGGGAAGCAGATCCTTTATATTTGTGCTGGCTGGTTAAAATGTTCTATCGTCACTTAAAGAGCAACTTGCAGGTTAGGCACCCCTATGAACCATAATGTAGATACACGATAGAATAACAATGTTCCGAGGAAGAATCGGACATTTAACGGCACCATAAGCATTTTTTTACATTAAATTGTAAGAAAATAACGTTCACATCAGAAAAGGGGTGTAACCAGGAAGTGACGCAGCATAAGGCACTCTGAGCAAGTTCCAGACAATGTCAGTAATGGATTCTGAAAAGTATTTCAAAAACAGGACATATGAAGAGAGCCTCTACCAGCCAAAATGAACATTTCAGTAGCAAAGTGTGGGAGATTTATCAATAGCGATTAATAAACACATTATGACTAGAAAATAGCAACTGCCATGAGGTGGGAGATGGCGGCGGGAGATGAGAAACAGTTAGCGATGGGCTAACTGTCAAGTGATGGGCTATCAACATTGTAGCTAGCTAGCCATGAAGAAATCAATGTCAGGGCAAATGGAAAACCTGCTCTAGAGTGCAGTCTCCCTTTCTCTGTGTAGTATTGAACTGAAACCCCGATGCACGGAAACTTCACAGTCTGACCAGAGTCGTCCCTCTTTGAAGAGGGACGGAATGAGTTCAGACATCATTTTACCCCTTAGCCAATCTCTCACAACTGCTGTAACTATAATAAATATGCTGCAGTGCATAGGCCTACTGTTGGAAATTGTTTTCGTTTTAATCTTTTTTTTTTTTTTGCGTGAGAAATACTATGTGTGGCGTAAGTGCGTGACATCCGTCTGAAATGAGTGACAATCACGCTCATTGCGTGAGATTTGAGAGCCCTACATCTACAGTGCCTGACAAAAGTCTTGTCACTTATCCAAGTTGTAGGAACAACAAATAATAACCTGACTTGTAGTTGATCAATTGGAATCAAAAATGGCTTATATGAAAGGCAAAGCCCTCTAGATTATGCGAAATATACCAAAATAGAGTTTTGTGTCATTGATTGAGTTTTATAATTTAATTTGTACAGAAATGTCAGATTTTGCTTGGACAAAAGTCTTGTCACATTGAAAAAAAATGTGGAAATTATACATACACTTTATTTTGAATACACAAATATGCCACGATAATATCAGAACATAAAGCCATGGTGCCTTGGAAAAAAGAATTAATATTGCGTATGACTCCCATGAGCTTGGAGGACTGCATCCATACGTCTTGGCAATGACTGAGATAACTTGATGATGAAATCATCTGGAATGGCATAGAAAGCAGTCTTGCAGGACTCCCAGAGTTCATCAAGATTCTATGGTTTCATCTTCCAAGCCTCCTCCTTCATCTTACTCCTGAAATGCTCAGTAATGTTCATGTCAGGTGACTGGGTTGGCCAATCCCGGAGTACCTTCACCTTCTTCGCTTTCAGGAACTGTGACATGGAGGCAGAAGAATGAGAAGGAGCAGCAGTATAAGTAGGGCAGCAAGAACTTCTTGATATTTCAGGCTGTTGATGTTGCCATCCACTCTGCAGATCTTTCTCACACCCCCATGCTGGATGGAACAACAAACCATGATTTTTCCTCCACCAAACATGATTGTTTTCTGGGAGAATCTTGGGTCCATGAGGGTTCCAACAGGTCTTGTACGGCAACTGGCATGCAGTTCAATGGATGATTCACCAGAAAAATAAACTTTCAGCCACTTTTCCAGTATCAATCCTTTCTGCGAGCTGTGTGCCTTGGCAGATGCAATGCAGGTTTTTTGTTTTCTGTTTAATGCAGACTTCTGTGTACTAATTTGGCTATGAAAACCACTTTGAGAGAGAATTTGACAAACTCTTCTTGTAGATACCGGGATTTTTGGTGACATTTTCTCATGTAAGCCGCTGTAGTTGAAGAAGGGCTAGCCTTGTACAGTTGAAGCAACAAACGGTCCTTTCAAACAGTTGTCATACTGGGGTCTGTCTGACCTGCGCTTGCCATGAACGTCACCAGTTTCTTCAAATCTTTTCTCATCCCTCCACTTGACATTTGGATACATTAAAGATGTCTGCCACCTCAGCAGCAGACTCAGTCTTCAGGCTCTTGATGATCAGCACTTTGGTCTGTGGTTGAATCTTTGGTATGTTGTCAGAGGTCTAGTCGCACCTCATATGAAAGTCTGGTGTGCTGGGGTTATTTCTATACACATCTGGGAATGTGTTAACTACAGTATTTGTCATAGGTTAAACTCTAATCTGCGATTTGTTGCATCATCTGAAGAGACAACAAGACTTTTGTCCAAGCAAAAACAGATGTTATGGGCTTAGCCAAGCTGTGAACATCAGAGCACTTTTTGACGGTTTCATTTTGCACCAAATTATTAATGTGAAAGCCCTTGACATTAAAATGGACCATTTATTGTAACAATTGATTGGTTAGAAATAAAGTTATATGCTATTTTTAGTTACTATGTCCTTATGCGACAAGACTTGTCAGGCACTGTACACCCACCACAGGGAAAATGGTGCGAGAGCAGGCTTATTATGCCTTTTCTTGCGTCACTTATCCGGGAAGGCGTGGCTCAGAACTAACTGAAAATGGGCACAAAAATGTAAATATCTACTAGTGGGTTTTTCGAAACATGGTAATTTATACATAGATGTTTTTCAAAGACATTGTTAAACCAGATCAAGTATAAATATACACTGAACAAAAATATAAACGCCCCATGTCAAATTTTTGAGCTTTTATTAACATTAGGGTTATGCAATATATGAAGCGAATCAAAATTCATTTTTGTTAATGACTAATCTTCAGATCACCGTCCATTACATCTTGATATTGGCATCTGCAAAGGAGTGACAATCCTTTGAACACGTTGGGGGTCAGGTTGAAGAAATTGAATGTTCAATATCTTGTGTGTCCACCATTTGCATCTCTCAGAGCAACACATCTCCTTCGCATGGAGTTGATCAGGTTGTCTATCGTGGCCATGTTATTCCATTCTTCCTGGAGGGCCACAAGGAGCAGGCGCACATTATCCGGAATTGGAACACGGTCGCGGACACGTCGATCCAGAACATCCCAAAGATGCTCTATGGGCGACATGTCTGGCGAATACGCAGGCCAGTCCAGAACTGGAATGTGCTCTGCTTCAAGGAACTGCACGCAGAACGCTCTGGTGGACATCCCTGCATCCAGCATGCCAATGGCACGTGCCCGCATGACCTGAGACATCTGAGGCATGATGACTTTTGACAAAATTTGACATTTTGGGGTGCCATTTTATTGTCCCCAGTATAAGGAGTGTCTGGGTACTGCACATTCTGTCTGATCACCGTCTGGAAATGCCACACCCATGTACTGAGTGAAATCACTGCATCACTAAGCAAATGCTCACTGACAGAGAGATGGATTAAAAAATGGTACACAAATCAAGAGAAATATCCCTTTTGTACAAGTAAAAGTCAGCATATGCTCACTTAGAGTTGTTGACTCCATGTGGCATCGATATTTGACATGGGGCGTTTATATTTTTGTTCAGTGTAGTTTTCAATTCAGCCTGCCCCTTACGAAAATGAACTAAAGAGTTACTATAGTATACTATAAGAATTGTATAGTGTTCTAAAGTGTGGTTGTAGTGTTCTATAGTACGTTTCACCTGCTATAGTATTACAATAGTTTTTTCTATAATATTTCAATAGTAACACTAAAATCTCTATAGTGCGTTCCAAAAAACCATACAATTACTACAGTAATACTATAGTTTTTGATGGTAAATTTATGGTAAATTTTATGGTATTTCAATAGTGGTTTTTTGTAAGGGGCAAGTTGCTCTTTAATGGATTGGCGAGGAGTTCTTGGCTACCGAGCGGGATTTTCCGGCAATAAAACAATGAATCATCTTGACAAATATGGATCGTACATCAACAAGCTTTCGTACTCTCCAGTCCTGCAATGCAAGGTTTCCCGATGTATTTTTTGCAACTACAGTTGGCCACTGTTTTTCGACCCGCCGCACATTGATGACGTTAAATTGTGCGCGCCGGAGAAAATGTTTGAAAAGCACCTGAATGGACGGTTAGTAATATATGCTACTCGAAGTGGGAAATGTGGCAAGCTCGGTTTCAAATAAATGCCCTCCTAAAAATGTATCTGCGACATAAAATGCCTGACTTGCATTATCTTTAATCAAACAACCATTTGTGTGATCTGAATAAGGAAAGGAACTAACTTGATTAGAAGCAAAGATAATGTCGCTTGCTGTCACGGTTTACTTGTTCTTTCAGTAAGACGTAAAGGTATGTTTCACGTTGGCTAGCAACCTGTTCGTGGTTGAATCTATTCGCGTCGCGGCAACGAGACGATCTTTTTTTGTAATGGTATTACCTTATAGTGTAACGCTCAAAGAAAGATTTTCAAATTAATGCGCCACATTGGTGGCTTGCTAGTTAAACGATTTAAGTTCAATAATTGACACTAATAAACCCATATTGTTCTTTCATTGTGTACTGACATTTTCTGTGTTGCTTATTGTTGGATCATGTGCTGATGTAGAGCCGTTCGGTCGGAAGATGGTGGTTATTTTTCAAGAATATGTTCTGAAGCTGTGGCATGAAACGTGCCACACTTTTTGAGGTAGAGCGTTTGGCATCCCGACTCACCCATGGCCTGAGAAAGTGCCTATTGCGACGTGCGTTGTATTTGATTTCTAGTGAGAGAGCTGTCTGTCTGCGGCTCCTGTTCGCTGTCCAGGAGTTTCTCTGATGTCGGAGAATTGGGGCCGCCGGGAAGAAGAGGAGGTTTTGGCTGAGCTCGGTGAGCTGAAACGGGGGAGTGCGGTGGTAAACGCGCGGCGAGTCGCCCCACTGAATTTGCTGCACGATGAGACTCTCGGGCCGGACCAGCAGGGGTAAGCCCTCGCTTCTGTCATCTCTCGCATTCTCAGTTTCTTCATTCGCGCCTATATCCATGAACTTTTTTGTGGATAACATTATCGGGCACGGAAATCAGAGTCCCGATTTTCTTTTTTTCAGCACTATCTTTCCGTGATGTAATTCATTCTCAACGTCTTTCCGTTAACCGTCAGGCGTAAACCTGCAACTGAGGCATATTTTGTTCCTCGACATCAAAATGTTTTCTTTTGGTGTTAATGAGTACTTTTTTTTCTCGCAAAAAGAAACAAATTATTTATATTTTTCTTGCCAAGGCTACTATTTACTCGGGCCACCTGTGGGGGGCCCTGAGTCTTGGTCTGCCGTTTCATGTGTTTGTTTCTTTCTATTCATCCATCCATCTATCTGTCAGTATATCTATCCATCTATCTATCATGTATGTTTACAATTGGAAATTTCCTAGAAGCCTTTGGTATCTTGGCATCAGGGCTCTGCGCTTTAGTATTACGAGGCTTCGTATGAGGTAGACAGAGTGCAGGCCTTCAGGTATCTTGTTTTAAAAATACTACAGTGTTCAGTCTATTGGCAAGTATTTGTATGTTTCTTGGCACTTTTTGTACTTTCATATCTAACAAGCTTTCAGGGAGTGCATACCTCTGCCAGGGCCAAACAGTCCCCCATGTTACACATACAAGTAACATTATTGTGCACCAGCACACATGGGGGTCTGTGTGGATCCTTCCTGAATCGTTTTGGTCTGGATCTCTCCCGAAATGAAATCACATAGAAGTCGGGCCAAGACGCACCTCTGGGAAAAATTTCATAAAAACCTGCCCATAAATTTTCAGTAATGTTGCTGACAAACAAACATGCTTACCCACCAACTGAAGACAAAATATAACCACCTTGGTGGAGGTAAATATGGCTTCCTAAATTTGGGGGGTAATGGACTGTCTTTCATTCCATTCCAGTCCTGCTCTCCACCCAGCATTATCATCCCTGGAAACAAGCACCTCCCCCTCCAATGAAGAAACAGGGCTGCTGTCGTTGCCGTGGGAGATGGTGGCCCGTATTGCCTCTCACCTTCCCGCGCAGTGTGTCATCAGGGTCCTTCCGAAGGTGAGAGCGAGTGGACTTCCCATTGCTTTGCCTGTTTCAAGTGAAACTGCCTCTTTACCTGGAATGACTACCCAGGGAAACATTTTTTAAATACATTTACATGAATTTGGGGTCCCTGTAGGGGACAGAGGGTCTGTAGAGATTACTGCTGGGAACCTGTGGTTGGCTCAACTTAGAACCAAATGTGGAGAAACTGCTTGAAGATTTTGAGACATCTTTGTTCAGATCACGAAGGCGGTTCAGCTGAGTCTGAAGTGCGGATCTTACATCCAGCATTCCTGATACTGTATGTTGATCTGTTTTGTAATGTGTTTGACTCTGTGATGAACTATTACTTCCCTGGAGCTGTTTTGAGCCAGTGTGCATGAAGCAGTATGATGTCATCATCGTGTGATGTGGAGAGAACCGTGAGCAGCTGCTTGACCATCTCTCTCTCACTTTCTGTTTGTCTCTATCTTTCTTTTTGCTTTCTTGCTCTCTCTGTCTCACTTGTTCCCCATCTTGTTCCCTGTACCCTCTCGTAGGTTTGTCGAGCGTTGGGGAGCTTGGGGGAGGACAGCATCTCCTGGCAGCTCCGAGCCCGCAGGCTAATTGGCCCTGGGGCCTCCTTTCCCATGGGGCCACGAGAGAGCTTTGATTGGCCCACAGCCTGCCTGGAGATGGAGGACCTCATTTCCTGCTGGGCGGGGCTTGGCCAAAGCCAGGGGCAGGATCAGGGGGCGGGGATAGAGAGAGAAGGAGTGGCTGCGGAGGTCGGGGGGCCCGAGGCTGGCGGACAGAGATTGGAAGGAGGTGAAGAAGTGATGGAGGGTGGAGGACAGCTGGGTGACAGAGGGGGACTAGATGGAGGCGGAGCGGAGGTGGGCGGAGAGGAGAGGCAAAATGAGCCAATGGCGGAGGAGGATGTGGGAGAGAGAGACAGGGGGGAGGGATTGGAAGAACGTGGAGGTCTAGTAGAGGAGGGAGCGATGGTTAGGGTTGTTGCAGAAGGAGAGATGGCAGGAGAGGAGGAGGGGGATCTCTCCACCCTACCCGGGCCGGCCGAAGCCCTCGAGCGCGTCTCCCTGCCCTCGGGACACATCGCTGAAGTGAACACCGTGCTCCTGGTCGGGGGTGAGGGGGCCCTGCTGGCCTCAGGGTCCCGGGACAGGAATGTTAACCTGTGGGACTTGCGGGGGGAGTCGCGGGGGACTTTGGTGCGCACGCTCGGGGCCCAGGGCCTGTTCAGCACGCACCTCGGCTGGGTGTGGTGCCTGGCGGCTCGCGGGCCCCTGCTCTGCTCGGGCTCCTTTGACAGCACTGTGCGGTTGTGGGACCTGGGGTCCGGCGGCGCCGAGAGGGGGCGCATCCAGGGCCGAGCCGCCGTCCACTGCCTGTCCTGCCAGAGCGACGTGCTGCTCGCTGGCTCCGCCGACAGGAAGGTCAGCATTTATGACATCAGAGGTCAGTCGCTAAACATGCTGCAGCCTGCCCCTGTGACCACTCAGGAGGCAAAAACACCAGCCAGCCTCACCCCGAACACCTTAACCCTCCTATTATGCTCAAATGAATAAACCATTTTTGGTTTGAGGTCAGTTTGATCCCTGCAGTGTAAAACTACATCAGATGTTTGTAACTGAAAATGTCACACAGTCTCCTCTCCATTTATGCCTTTCTACTGACCATTTTAATTACCAAGTACATAAAACACGACGCCCCTATCCTCCACTTATACATCAAGCATCGATTTTACATGATTATAGCAAAATGAACGAGATCATATGTGAAATGAATGAGTCGTTAATTTGAACATTCCACCAGTCTTCAGCAACACTACAAAAATAAGATTAAAATGATGGTTTTAGGTAATAATTGATACTGGGGACAAAATGATCCAAACTACACCGATGCTTACAACACAAGTGCAGAACATAAAATAATTTTTTTTGAGTTAAATTCATGTTTTAGCCATCAAGTTAGGGAGGAAAAAAAAATCTCGCTGAAAAAAGTATGTTAACTATGTTTTTAGAGACATTGAATATTGAGTTGGGTCACATTGACCCAGAACATAATTGGAGGGTTAACCCAGCACCACCCTCCCCTTCCAAGTCCCACTCACCCCCAAAAGGCCATTGGATATTTCAGATGCCTGTCACAGAGATTAAGTGCACACAAAAATGATGAACATCACATGGCTCATTTGTATGCTAGGAGCATATTCCAGGGTGTTGTGTTCAGCTTACTGTCTGGAGGTATTCGCCACTGGCGGATGGGGGAGGAGTTGGTGCTGCCGTTATTTCTCACGGTCTCGGCGTTCCATTTTTGTCATAGCGGCTGACCCCTTGGTGAAGAGTCTGCGTCTCCACAGGAACGCGGTGCTGTGCCTGTCCGCAGATGAGCAGTATATCCTCTCCGGGAGCAAAGACCGCACCCTGAGTGTGTTCGACCGCCGGGCGGGAAAGCAGCTGCAGAGGCTTTCGGTATGGCCCCTGATAATTCTGCTTCTGACTGCGCCCACTTTGTCATGGAACCGAATGACTGAAGCCAACAGTCTTAGCAAATTTATTATGCTGGACAAATGAGAGGAAGTTATAGAATGACAGTTAAAAACAAAAACCAACCACTGAAGTCTGAACCACTCAAATCCGATCTGAAAATATTTTGTGTGCATGCTGCTCGGAACCAAATCAGATTTGCGTTACGAGACCAAAGGAAAAAATCAAGATTTGGGTTACTTTCACCATGTAGTGTGAACGTGACTGTTTTCGCAAACCCCATACAATGCCTCGGAGGACGTGCAGGTATCAGTCTTACTGACTCAATTACTTTACTCTCTCTCTTTCTTTCCCTTGACTCTTTTCTCTTGTCTTTCTCTTTCTCTTCTCTCCCTCGCAGCTCAACTCCTACCTGTTCTCCATGTGCTACAGCGGGAGGGAGATTTGGGCGGGGGATAACCAAGGCCTGATTCACTCCTTCGCCCTACGGGACGGCCTATTTCAGCCAGTTTCCCAGTTTGACGTGGGGCACCGTTCTCTGGTGACGGGAATCCACTATTCGCCTGGAGCCCTGTACACCTGTTCCTCTGACCGCAGCATCAAGGTACTCCTGTCTATAGACTGCGGAAAAAATGCGCACCAAGTCACTGTGACATCACTCAACGATGCTCGCCAGGCTTCATTAAAAGTATTTCAGCGCATTAGAGTGCACTTATCAGGCGACTGCATCCTGGGGCCAGAGTCTGTATGGCACAACCGCCCTGTCTGAGCCATACTAACGTGCTAAGATGCAGTAACGTAACCTGCTCTCGATTTGCCTGTAAAATATTTATTATTTATTGTATAAACGGCACTCTAGCTTAACAACCTGGCGCACAGGGAGATGATTGGAAGAAAAAAACAGATTTTGAGTTTACTTTTTCCAATGGGGGGGGGAGAGAGAATGATTGTATCCCTGGATGACAAGTCGGGGATATTATGGATCAGCGATCGTTACGCCATGTCTGTAGAAATTTCTTGTGAGTGCTCAACAGGTCAGAGTTCTTTATGGATTCATTCCATATTTGGCTTAGACCATGTGTGTGGTAACGTCACAAAACCCATCAATTTTGGTAGTGATTGGTTCAGGGCGTCCGAGGATACGCGTCGACCAGTGGGCAACCTGCTGTCTAGTTGAATTTGTATCTTTACTTAAAAGTCACCATGATTGGAGAATGGGGTCTCTAGGATACTGGAGCTGGTGAGCGAGCAACATTTCCCAACAAGACCCATAAATGAGCCTCAAAAACAGAGCTAAATTGTGGCTAGTTGCTCCTAACTAAGCAGGTTTGTGTCCTCAGTGGCTAGCTGTGGTTCACTTGTTGCCGCAGTCTGTGGGCTTCTTGCTGACCCTTAGAAGAGTAGTTATTTTCAACTTTTTTTCCATATTCTTTGTCAGTGTTCTGGAAATCCACTATGATCTGTAGTGATTGTTACATCCACATTCAGAATGTTTAGCTAAGAACATCGTTGTAGCATATTGGTGACTCCACACTAAAATGGTGAATGGATTTCGTAGAATTCATCATGAGGTGATAGAGCTGTCCCGTGTAATCATGCTTCTTGGCTCATGTGGTCATCTTTCTCTCACCAGGTTCATCTCCCTTCTGTCCCTCCAAAGACACTGTGCTCACTGCAGTACCAAAGTACTGTCAATGGGGTATGTATGTCTGTCTGTCCCTAAAGGATATTCTCACTCGCATACAGTACATGCTCACAGGAACACGTTGCGCTTTCATGTTTTGTGTGGACATCCCATAGACTTGCACTCATTCCATAACCCCTTATTCTGACCTTAACCATAAATACTACATGCGTAACACTAACCTTACCATAACCTTTGCCTTAACCCCAAACTCTAAAATAGCTCGGTTACCTTGTGAGGACCAAAAACTGTCCCTATGAGAATGAAGAAATCTGGTATTACATCACTTGTGGGGAAATTCGGTCCCCAAAGAGGTCGGAATACCTGCCCTCACACACACACACACACACACACACACACACACACACACATACACACACCATCTTTCTTTCTTTTTTCACACACCTCTGTCTTTCCTTCTGTCCCTCTTTCTTTTTTTCTTTCTTTCTTACACACACCTAGTGCACCAGAGGACCTGGATTGCTAACTGTCAGTCAATTAATTGTCTGTCCCAATATCTCAATCACTGCCTCTCTCTCTGGCTTGAAATGAGAATCCCAGCGCTAGATATAGCTCATCCTGTTGTCTCTCAAATATGCTTTTGGACTCATTATTTTTGGAAGAAAATTCCTATGTAAATGTTTCAGGGTACTTTCACTCCCTGTTCGGTTTCTGGATGTTGCGTTCATGTCCAAAAGGTGGACAAACTATCAGATTTCCCCCAAGAAATTGCTTTGACTTTATAGCGTTTGAACCTTTTTCACAGTAACTCCTAACCAGGTCAATCCTATTTATTTGCACATTGATTAGCTGCCTGTGTTTGCTTAAAAGACATTAATCAGCAGAACTTTTCTGGGCAAGTTTGTAAAGCAAGATGTGGATATTAACTTAGTTTCTTAGGGGCCAAATACAAAACCCAAAACCAGTGAAGTTGGCACGTTGTGTAAATCGTAAATAAAAACAGAATACAATGATTTGCAAATCCTTTTCAACCTATATTCAATTGAATACACTGCAAAGACGAGTTACTTAATGTTCGAACAGGTAAACTTTGTAATTTTTTGCAAATATTAGCTCATTTGGAATTTGATGCCTGCAACATGTTTCAAAAAAGCTGGCACAAGTGGCAAAAAAGACTGAGAGAGTTGAGGAATGCTCATCAAACACTTATTTGGAACATCCCACAGGTGAACGGGCTAATTGGGAACAGGTGGGTGCCATGATTGGGTATAAAAGCAGCTTCCCTGAAATGCTCAGTCATTCACAAACAAGGATGGGGCGAGGGTCACCACTTAGTGAACAAATGCGTGAGCTGATTGTCGAACAGTTTAAAAACAACATTCCTCAACGAGCTATTGCAAGAAATTTAGGGATTTCATCATCTACGGTCCGTAATATCGTCAAAAGGTTCAGAGAATCTGGAGAAATCACTGCACGAAGCGACAAGGCCGAAAACCAACATTGAATGCCCGTGACCTTCGATCCCTCAGGCGGTACTGCATCAAAAACCGACATCAGTGTGTAAAGGACATCACCACATGGGCTCAGGAACACTTCAGAAAACCACTGTCAGTAACTACAGTTCGTCGCTACATCTGCAAGTGCAAGTTAAAACTCTACAATGCAAAGCTTAAAGCCATTTATCAACAGCACCCAGAAACGCCGCCGCTTCGCTGGGTCCAAGCTCATCTAAGATGGACTGATGCAAAGTGGAAAAGTGTTCTGTGGTCTGACGAGTCCACATTTCAAATTGTTTTTGGAAACTGTGGACGCCGTGGTCCTCCGGACCAAAGAGGAAAAGAACCATCCGGACTGTTATAGGCGCAAAGTTCAAAAGCCAGCATCTGTGATGGTATGGGGGTGTATTAGTGCCCAAGGCATGGGCAACTTACACATATGTGAAGGCACCATTAATGCTGAAAGGTACATACAGGTTTTGGAGCAACATATGTTGCCATCCAAGCAACGTTTTTTTTCATGGACGCCCTGCTTATTTCAGCAAGACAATGCCAAGCCACATTCTGCACGTGTTACAACAGCATGGCTCCGTAGTAAAAGAGTGCGGGTACTAGACTGGCCTGCCTGTAGTCCAGACCTGTCTCCCATTGAAAATGTGTGGCGATTATGAAGCGTAAAATACGACAACGGAGACCCCGGACTGTTGAACAACTTAAGCTGTACATCAAGCAAGAATGGGAAAGAGTTCCACCTGAAAAGCTTCAAAATTGGTCTCCTCAGTTCCCAAACGTTTACTGAGTGTCGTTAAAAGGAAAGGTGATGTAACACAGTGGTAAAAAGGCCCCTGTGCCAACTTTTTTGCAATGTGTTGCTGCCTTTAAATTCTAAGTTAATGATTATTTGCAAAAAAAAAAAAAAGTTTCTCAGTTTGAACATTAAACATCTTGTCTTTGCAGTGTATTCAATTGAATATAAGTTGAAAAGGATTTGCAAATCATTGTATTCTGTTTTTATCTACGATTTACATAACGTGCCAACTTCACTGGTTTTGGGTTTTGTAGTTGTTACCTGAATTGCAGGTGTGTTTGGTGCAAAAACAGCAAAACTATGAAAGGTGGCATGGGGGAGACGTGTCAAAAATCATTACAACATATACCAAACCCCCTAAAAAAATCAGCAACAGCAATAAAAAGAAAAAATGGCCGCAAGTTAACCCTTTGACACCCAGTTTGACGCTAAAAATCTGTGTTAACCATAGCTTTTCATGGTATGGAATGGTAAAATTAAATGTAGCTTGTACATTTCAGCGCAAGTTGGATGCATATATTTACAGCAAGATATAGTACATTTTACAAATCAAGAACAATCGAAAAAGACAGAAAAATCTGTACTGGGGCAAAGGAGTCAATTAGCATCATATGGAAATTTCCGTAAGTGGGAGCGAAAGGCTTAAAGTTCTTCAACAAACACTGGCGAAGTTGTCGGATTGTTGCTAAAAACCACAGAATTACTACTGTTGAAAAAAAAAAAAAAAATTTGCTTAGAATTGAATCTATCCACATTTGAACCGGTGTCAGCAAAAATGGTATGCCATGAGCTTCACAAATCTCGCACTTATGGTTGTGCTTAAGATGATTTTACCGCCCCGTACATTTGCTGATAAGTAGGATTCCCCTTTAAAAGGTAAAAAATTAAACAAAAAAAACAATAGTGTCTCTCTCTCTCCTCTCTCTCTCTCACACAACCTCTTGCAGCTGAGTGTGGAGGGAGGGGTGCTGGCTGTGGCTTCAGGGGAGGAGAGTGTGGAGGTTTGGAGGCCGCAGAGGTGAGGTGGGGGGGGGAGGGAAGCCGAGGGGACCGTGGAAGAGACCCCAGATTGGCGCCTGAAATCCTGCTGAAACTGGACTTTACCTTCAACCTAGAAACACAGTGCTTTTGTGATACCTCTCTTTATAAACAAGGTTTTAAATAATTGACCTCATAGCTAAAAAAAAAAATAGAAGACGTTGTACATTATTCTGAAGAAAGAATGTAATATTTATGTTTCCTGTTTATTTTTTGTATGTCCAAAACATTGTGTCATTTTCAAATACCTGCTGCAGTTCGAGTAATTGCCATGTTGCAGAAGCTGTTTAAACACTTTACTGATGTAGCGTATATAGTAATGCACATTGCTTGAATTTTGCCCCAGAAATGAATAAAATAAATTGAAAGGCTTTGCAGTGCAGCAGAACTGCAAGTTGATCAATTGGATATTTCACAGTTTCAGAATCATCCCAGTAGTGTCATGCCCTCAGAGGGATAAAAGCTTTTTAGTAATGTAATCTTTTAAAGGTTGTATCAGCGATTCTGAGCCAAAAGATAATTTGTTACGTACAGGAGATTTTTCCTCACGAACTGTTAGCAGCTCCTCTCATGAGTGGGGGGGTGGAAAAACTCCGGTCTCTGTAGGCCACCTACAGCCAGGTAGACACTGAGAAAGATACACAAACTCGTGGGGACCTACCCGCTCCCCCAAACATCAACAAAGGTGTTCCAATGAATCGGAGGGTAGGGGTGGGTCTTCTGCGCCAGTTCCGTGCTCATGCACGACAAGTGGGTGGGACTGAGCAACGAAACTAGCAGTGGCACTCATGTGAAGCATGGTGGAAGCTAAACCTAAAAAGAGACGCTCGAAAGAGTGCATGTCGAGGAAAAAGGAACGCGATCGCAGCTATGCGAAGTCCCGAATAAACATAGGGAAAGTATACCAACATACCAATTCCGGGAGTTGAATGGTTTTAATTCTGACGCCCAGGTCGCCTTGTTTCTACTTGAGATGAGTAGAGCTGGTGCTAACTCGGTTGGATGTGAATTGTAAATTGTCATCCCAAGCAAAATTGAGGGAAGCTCGTGTATTGTTTTTGTAAGGCTATCTGGCATAGATCATGCTGGTCAGAATGAATAAAACGGTAGAGAGATCGATATTTCCTCTTTGGAGCGAGTTAGCAGCCTTTGCCAACTCTCGGTTGGCAAGCTAGTGAGTTTGCGAATTCTGTCTGATCAAACCAGAGTTTTTGTTCGTGTAATAACACTTTTTCTCTGGTTAGAACTCAGAATTGAAATTCGTCGATGAATGTATACCGCGTGATAAGTTTAGCTAAAAGTGGTGATCTATGTGACATTGTTAATACTCATTTTGTAATGCCGAGCTAAGATACTTGTCAGATACCTTGTAGCTAGCACTAATGGTGTAAATTTATCGTCTGGCATTGGTTGCCATTGTTGCGACCGTTTATCACAACGAGCTGTACACGGCCATTTACCCAGCTGAGTGAGCCATTCTTAAGCTGCTTTCACACTGGAGGCGAAACGAATTTTTCGCGCGACAGATTACTTTCAAAGTCAATGCAAAGACGCGAAGTTTCACTTTAAGAAAAGCGCATTCATGTTCCAAGCTTCTGAAGGGGAGGGGCGAGTGGCTCTGTTGTGTTTCAGCTGTCAACAATAGTGACATCATATCGCTGATACAGCCTTTAATATGTGATTACCACCAACCGGTTCCAATTCACTTTGAACAGAGTAACAGTCAAAGTATTGACTGAACAATCATGACCAATACATAGCCTCTGATGAATTATAATGTATAAGAGATTGCCTGTAGGCTGCATGTACATCTATCTGGAGTGGCCCTACAAGGATGGCAATAATCCGAATATTTAATGGAAAAAAAGACTCTCCACAAAAAATTTTTTTGTTTCAAATTTTATTGAATTTCATCTCCATTTTTCGCATTTTTTCAGCAGTGAAATTTATTCAAAGATGGAAATTCTTTTGTCTTCAGAGGTAAAAAGAATGAATTTAAAATGGAAAACATCTTCAGCAAAACAGCTTTACTTATAATTAGCTCAGCTAACAAAATTACGCTCATCTGTGTTGTGTCATAAGCAACATTATTGGAGTATCTGAAAGACATAATGTTTTGCATCATCATTAATGAGGATAGGAAAATCTCATTTTCTGATGTAATGAATAACAACGCTATGGATGAATAAATTGATCGGTCATTCTATCGACTTGTAGCAAATAAGCGAAGCAATATCTGGTTTGCTGTTGAAGAAAAGTAAACTGGAACACATTCAGAGTAATCATGAGTTAAAAGGCGTGGTTACTGAAGGTTATTTAATTTTTACCTCCAATGGCACATCACTGAACCTGCATTATATAGAAGCCGTTCTCCTGTTACAAATCCCCCAGACCAGACACGTGCAGTAGGCTACTTGTTACTCTTTCCCGTGTAATTGTGCAGGTTTGAGTTTGTGTTGTGAGGTTACTTGTTTTTATGTGCCACTCCTTTATAAGCCTTCCAGATGGCTTCTTAGCAGTTTAATTCAATCATAATGCACCTGATGATGCATAATGAAGGACTTTTACTGAATCTCTGCATGTGTGCACTGTTATGAGATGTAAATATTCACCGAACTTGAAATGTGGATGTTGTGTTTTTTTTAAGTTGAATAATTAATTTGTTAACCGTTTGCTTAACTTTTTAAATAAATCAATAGAACTATTGTCTGAGAGTTTGTTGCGTGGTTTTCCATCTGATGTTGCTTATAGTGCTTCAAAAGAAAATTCTAGCAGTGGCAAGCAGTTGGGGAGGTCTTACTTGTTTGCATAGTCGGCACCCTCATTCACTATCGCGACGTTCGCATGACGAGCCTCGTTGTTCATTCCGATTTTTTGCTCGGGTCAGATTTGCCTGTCTTGATGGTTTTCATTCATAATTACGAGTGATCTTTATGTGTAATATGAATGAATCTGCCCTCTGAAACGGCAGGCAGGCACGCATTGATACGTTTTTTCGCAAGTCATCTGCGTCACCAACAACAAAAAGAACGTCATTTGTGAAAGCACCCATGGCATTAAAACCTGATCCAAACTGAGAAAATGGATGCGCTTATAGCAAATGTGTGGATGGGATTTTGCTCTGAAGGTGCACAAACAGTTACTCGTCTGTACGTGGTGTAATCGTGAAGGGAAAAAAAGCCAAATAACTATAATTCTAAGTTTCTACCAGCGCTTGGCGCATGCGTACAGGTAAAAAGCCACACGAATTATGATCTGACCGTTCTCATTATGTCGCATGCCCACGTATTTTCTTGCAAAACTGCTGTCATAACGTCTTACCTCACCAGAATTGTCCCGGTAACGTTAGTCATTAAATTAGGAGCAGTTGCAGCTGTTTTATTTGCAGGCTAACTTTGTTGAGAACTTGAGTACCTATTTTGTCTCTACCGCTCTGCTGCTCTGCCAGAGAGGCGCGCGACTCGCAAGCATGGATGTAAGCGGTGATAGCGGTGGGCAACTGGAAGGGACGCGGCGACGGATGACAGACAGGAAGCACGGCAAATCATTTTATTCGGACCGAAGAAAATGATTGGTCAGACTTTTATCAGAAATATATGAGAATTGAATATTTATGAGTTTCAACACCTGGTGGATTTCTTTTACATTTTAGTGTGCCATACGCTTATTAGGAGCATTTTAAGATTACAAAAGAAAAGTGCCAGAAAGGTAGGAATTGCTTTAATGTATGTGGCGGTGACTTCTCATAGGATTCAAAACCATCTCCCCAAAATCACACTGACACTTTCAAATACTCCTTTGCAACCCATGTCAAAACCATTTTGGCTCATGAAATGCTGTATCAAACACTGTTACAGTTAACATTGCAACGTAACCTTTTTATACACTTGCTGATTCTTCACCAACTTAATGTAAGTGTGCTGAAAAGCCGAAAACAACAAATAATTTTGTAAATTCATCATGTGCTCACATAACTTGACTGCAATAAATACTGGTTTTGAGTTGACCATATTTGCTGTTTGAGGTTCTTGGTTATGTTGGTATACGTGCTTTTCCAGTGTCTTGCACAGTAGAGAAGCTGCAGTGTCTAATGTAATTAACCATGTAGATTTACTCACTGAGACACAAAGTAACTTCAGTGCGTGCCAGGTTCTGAATGTTTCTGATTGGTTTTGGTGTTAAGGGCTGCTCTACAGCAGCACGCAGGTCTTCTTGTCCTTAAAGGGATTGGCGGAGGTGGCAATGCCGGTGAGGAGCGGGTCGCTTCGGCCGTGTTCCTGACAGTACTGTACCAGCTGAGCTGCTGCGATGGAGATCTGCAGTGGTACAGCGACACCCACCCCAACCAATAAAGAATCGGATCAGATCTCGGGACTCTTCAGAACGTCGGAGAGTCATGCTCTGTTGATCAATTATGTTACCGTAGAACCCTTCTTGTCCCTGATCCAACATTGTACTCCAGGTTCTACTATCCACTGAAGCAACTAAGATTCTGTCTAGTCATTCTTAAATCAAACAATTAAGTATTTTTTTTTAAATATTCCGGAATTTAGCGGATACCATTGGGTGGCCTGGAATCTGAAAGGGTTTTCAGCACTTAAATGTCTGCTATTGAGTTTTCTGCTGTGCCTCAGTGTGGATGAGAGCGTGTGCCAAACGCCAAAATGTTCTTTGATGTGGTAAGGCAATTTTGAAGGTTATGCAAGAAGCCCTGATGCCATTTAATTCAGTAAAGATCTTATCTGTATCAAAGCAGCATTGCTTAAAACTAGGTGCTTTTACTACTAAACAAGATTTCAGGAGCCATCATAATATTTCTTATTGTTACACAGGATACAAGGCTTTGATGGCACATGGATGGTGTGTAACAACTCCAACTTGAGGATGATATTTGAGCAACGACTTGGAGTTATTTGGTATCGGGCTTTGCCAATGAAAACAGTGATGATTACCCAATTTTCTGATTGCTCAAGAAAATGAATTGGTGATTCATCATTTAATTGCCGATAGCTCCTTGAGCAACAAAACAATTAAGTTCAGTCTTCCAAAGCTCTCACTGTTCCCATTCAAGGGTGTCCTGTTTTATTCAACAAAACAACATTCAACTGGATACTCAAAAAAAAGTTAGCCTTAAGTGTTTTGGTCTTATGATGAGGCTTAAAATCTTGTTCTTCCTCATAAGTAGAGGATACAAGCTTGTTTTAAGATGCAATTTGTGTGACGAGTGGGGAAAAAAAACACTTCTGTGGCAACAAATTTGTGTTATTTTGCCAAAAAACACTAAGAGAATGAAGGATTTTAATGTCTTAATATAGGACTAAAACACTTTCAGGCATTTAATTGAATGTCTAAATATAGGACAAAAACACTTGATGACAATTAAATGTCTAACTATAGGACTAAAACACCTGCTGACATTTGCTGACATTTAATTTAATGTCTAAATTTAGGACTAAAACACTTGCTGCCATTTAATTAAATGTCTAAATATGGGACTTTGACACTTTCTGATATTTAATTAAATCTTTAAATACAGGACTATAACACTTGCTGACATTTGATTAAATCTCTAGATACTGCTCTAAAACACTTGCTGACATTTAATTAAATCTGTGCATTCAGGACTAAAACACTTGCTGACATTTAATTAAATCTGTACGTACAGGATGAGAACACTTGCTGACATTTGCTTTTTCTGCTTTGTGCAGTATAGCTGACCTGAGCCTGAATGTGGCAGAGCTGGATGAAGAGACTAACGCACTGACCTTGATCCTCTCCATGCCAGCCTCCACCCTCAGCTGCTCCACCACTCTGCGGGCCTGTAGCACACTGTTGCTGCTGCATCCTGCCCCTGACATCCCTCCGAATGATTCGTCTGATCAGTGCGCAGGGAGTCGATGTCTTCAGCCCTTGTAGAGAAAAAAGGCGACTTCAGAATTTCTTATTCAGATAACAGTTTCTTTTTACTTCAAAAGAGACGGTCAGAACTTCTGTCCTACCAGAAAACTGATCAAAAATGATCCATTTTAAACTTTTTTTTGTCAAAGAACAAAAAAAGAAACACTTATTTCAAATTCACAAATTGCTTCAATTTTATTATATATAAAATGGCTGAGACTTGAAAGAATAGTGTTTTGAGAGGAGATCCACATTACTTGATCACCTCGATCCCTTATAACCTCCATCACCCCCTCCTTTCCCTTGTATTCACGCCCTTTGAAAGGGTCTCTGTTGTTTGTGGTTGATATGGGGGAAGGGATGCAGTTCAAAGGCGGCAAAAGCGGTCCAGGGAAATGTCACAGAAAGTTCGCCGGCGTCCCCCTGTCCTCGTCACCGGTGACAGAAGTGTCAGGGGCTTCTGAGACCCCGCAGGACGGATGGAATTTTTTTTTTTTTTGGGGGGTCATTCTTTCATCCCTGACATTCTACTTGAAGTATAAAGAACTTGACCCCTGTCAAAGAACCGATGTAATGGTCCCACGCGTCCTGTACTCTAAATTCATGTTTTTATTTAAATCAAGCTCTGTCTGATTAAGAGCTAGAACAAATGTACCTCTGTTGTCGGCTGATTGTTATTTTAAGGGATTGTTTGGCTTATTAACTGACTGAATCTGAATATTGTTATTTCGGCGAAACGGTCTCACCTACATAGTTGAATCATAATTGTAAAGCGTCCGCTGCAGATCCTTTGTGTTAACACGATAACTCAAAAACTATTTTATTAATCCTTCTCAAATTTTATATCCCTTTACATCTTACTAAGCTGGAGAACCTGATTGATTTTGGTCTTTGTTTTATTAATAATAAATCAACTCATTAATTTCCGGGAACACCTGGGTTCCATCAAATTGCCTGCTAAGGAAGAAATATCACCTTAAAATTTTTCCATTTGATTTTTTTTTCAGTCATGCAAGTCCATACGATAGAATCATTGCCGCCACCGATTGCATCCCAATCTGTTGCATCTGCGTCCGTCCGCCGCAGATCCTTATGTAAACGCGATACCTCAAAAACCATTTTAAAGATCCTTTACAAATTTTATGTTTTCGATCTTACCAAGCTGGAGAACTGGTTTGATTTTGGGCTTTGTGTTACTAACAATAAAATTGACTAATTGATTTCCAGGAACACCTGAGTTCATATTGCCTGTTAGCAATATCACCTTGAAATTTTGCCATTTGATTCTTTCCATCATGATCAATTATTGCTAAATACTACGCCAGAAATATCAATAGATTAATAAGTAATTTAATTTATTACTGACCACATGAAAAATATTAAAGTTCATTTTTCATTATTAATGAGTAAATATAGGCAGCCTGAGCATATTTAAGATAAAAATTGGTTCAGGTTGTGATAATTTCATAGGGATGTCTGGGGCAATACTGTAGCTAGGCTTTCTTTTTGGGGAGCTTTGTCTTTGCTGTTGAGGTCGACAGCACAGGCCTTGTTTAAATCTGTTGTGTATTCTCTCAGTCTGTGGTTCCTAACGTTTGTCCTGGGGACCCCCTGTACGTGCTGATTTTTGTTTCAACCACTATTGCAATCCCAGAATTTTATCTGGGAGTTATTTTTATTTTTTCTTAATTGCTCTATTCATGTTTGAGAATTATTTGCCCCTTTAAGTGAAATTGTAATTTAGCTATGCATGCACTGAAGACTTAAATGTTCAGTTTTTGCTCTATTGAAAATGTTTTCGGAGCATAAAAAGAGGGAAAATTGTAACTCAAATAATTACATAAGCAAATGTTTCTAATTGGGGGAAGTTTGGACATGTGGTCACTAGAAAAATTTTGGTTTTGTCGTCAGTGACAAGCTAAAACACTTGAAAATGGGCCATGCCTGCAAAATGCAAAAGGGACGAGACGTTCAGGAACCTATGAGGACCCAATAGGCTCAACCATCAGGCCTATAATTCAGTCAGTTAGAAATGTATTCACGTTTTGAAAATGTCCTCAAGAAAGCACGATTTTTAATTATCCACCATGGCATACAGATATAGCTGTTTCGGACAATTTGGATAAAGAGGGTAAATGATTCATTAACGCACGAAAAGGACTTAACTTGGTAAAAATTAACAGTTATTTAAAATTTGGATTGACGTTGCAATTGGGGGGGGGGGAGCACATCCACGGGGGTCCCTAGGTACAACGTTGAGAACCACTGCTCTGAATTATTTTGCCTCAGCCTCCAAATTTAACTGAGGAACTTGGATTGTCATAATCATTTTCCGTCTCCAAATCTGTACTTTGCAGGTGAGGTACCCCATCATCTTTCACGGAGACGAGCAACCATTTTTAATCTAAATATTTGTCTTTGGCGACCTTCTCATATTTTCAATTGGTCTCTCAGGTGGGAAAATTGATTCTGGTCTTTAAAAATGTATTTGAAACGTAAAAACCAAAGCTATGGTACATTTATACTTTCATTTGTCTGGTCAGGAATTGCTGCATGATTTCGATGGTGTAAAAGTATTGAAGCTGCTTTTATCTGAATCTCTAAAACGTATTTTGTTTGTCCCCGGTAGGTTGCCATAGTTGTCTTGAAGCACTGCGGGGAGAAAATGGTTGCGCTCTGCACTGAAGTGTGAGGAACATAGGGAGCATCTTCAGCACACTTGCTATGAAAGTTCACCAGTGAAGTGACATAATTTCTGGGTGTCTTCTTCATCGAATAAATGGTAAGATGTCGTTACTTTATATCGTCAATTTCACCAATTAGAAACCAACCGATTCGATGATTTCACTTCAATTTGTGGTTTAAAGAAAGCTTGCAAATCCTGTGCGTATTCGTCTGGGACCGAGTTTGAGATCCATGTAAAGGCCATATTTAAACTGCACACGTAGTTTCTTTTTCGTAATTTACAGTTTCTCGATATAATTTTATCGCCGTGGAAACGTTAAATAATTTTCACGCTAGTTGGTCAGCCATTCGTTAATATGAAATTTCATGACGGCGCTAATAATTTAGTCGAATCTACTGATGTGAATCAGTAGATGGTCGCCGAAGTCCTCACAATTACAGGTTTTGTTGGCACACTTGTCCGACATAGGGAATTTTCTCGGTCGGAAGAATTTTTTGGACAACGTGACTGCTACATAACATAACATAAAATGAATGGCGAGAACAGGCCGTTCAGCCCAACTAGGCTCGCCAGTTTCTTTATACTATCGTGAATATATCACTTCAGATACTCAATGACTCAATGGTATCTAGCTTTAAGTCAAGCCTGCTCTTGAAAACTCCCAAGGTCTCTGCCTCAACAGCATGGTCAGGCAAGCTATTCCACATCGAAATTACTCTCTGGGTGAAGAAATATTTCCGAATATCAGTGCTAAATTTACCTTTGGTCAGCTTCCATTTGTGACCCCGAGTTCTTCTAACAACACTTGGTTGAAGGAACCCTACATAATTCACTTTGTTAATCCCTTTAACATATTTAAAGACCTCAATCAGATCACCCCTAAGTCTCCTTTTCCTAAGACTAAAGAGATTAAGGATCTTCAGCCTTTTCTCATAGCTTTCATTTTTATACCCAGAATTAGCTTCGTGGCTCTTCTCTGAACTTTCTCTAGAGCCTCTATGTCTTTTTGCCTCTATGACTGTTATCCGAGTGGGACACTTTCTTGCTAACATGGTATGAAAATTGAAAAACTGAAATTAAAGGGAAATTATCTTGCCGTGCGTTCAGTCAATTTAATGGTGTTATTGTAAGGGCTAAATTATTACCTTTCTAACCAAATGTTGATTTAACCATTTACTTGAGCCGTTATTTATTTCATATACTGAGCATTTCCGCCTCCCTGAAGTTAATCCCTTGACCACTGATTATGGATGTCTGACATGATCATGCGTTTTTATTGGCTAGACGAAGCAGTGTTAAGAAATCAGTGTAATGGACCGTTCACACTGGAGACGTACTTGCGTGTGGAAAACGGGCTTGTCGTACACGGCCCGAAAAACCAGGGCGTAATCTTAGGGGAATGGGACGTGTCCCCCCGAATAATGTGCTGTGATAAACGTAATATCAACCTATTCTTCCGGACACGAGTGTTTCAGTTGCTCAGGTCCCCCCGATCAAAATGTGTTAGAGTCACGCCGTTACTGAAAGGGAGTTTAATCCTTGAGTGGTGGCTAGGAGCGGCCACTGGTAGCAATCAAAGGCCCCCCCTTGCCCAACTCCTGGATTGTTCTAACTGTTCTTGAATGTTCGTCTATGTTTGGTCTATTATAGAGTGATAATCTGTAGTTTATCCAGTTATTAACTGTGTGAATTCCTCATGTCAATTGTTTTAGTGTAATTTTGTCAGAAGTGGGAGGGTCCTCTTGGGAGGGTCTGCCAGGGCGTTCTCAGTCATTCAGAGCTCTCCCCCCTATCTGCAGTGCCTTGGTGCTCCAATCCCTGGAATTGGAATTCTTGCCTATCCAGTTCTTTACAAGTTCAATGGTTCTTTCCACTAATTTGTTAGCTTGTGGCGTATAGGGTGGTGAGTAGATCCTCATTACTCCATTTTCCTGGCACCACTTATCCACTTGGGTGTTTTGAAAATGAGTCACATTGTTCGCGCGAAGCTCCTTGCCGTAAACGCTGCTGCCGCCGTTAGCCTTCCTCACTCAAAATTCCTGTTTTTGAGTCCACAAGCACCAACAAATATTTCTCAGCTTTTTTCCCGCTCACTCCCATGAGACCGGCCACATGCATTCTGATCCCCATGGTACGGTACTCTTAATGTCAAGCCCTTCTACTCGCTGTCCGGGGCAAAAAGTGTCAAAAGTACCCTATGCTCAAGGGGCTGGTTACCCCTGTGGACACTTACTCAGGGCATTCAGACTTTGGCCACCCAAGGATAAACACCTCATCAACCTTTCCAGCAAATTTCATCTTTACGTACATCTCACGTACACACTTCACACTTACTGGCCGCCCCCCCTCGGCTCCTGCACACTCGGACAGATTTTTCCTGCTTTTCAGCCATCCCACCTCCAGTTTCCTCTTTTTTCTTTCTCACTTCTGTACTTATGGGTTTACTTAATTCAAAAATGGGTACGTTTCCCAGCAATAAGATTCTTAATCATTTGGTTTTACATATTCCACAGTGATTACATGTGTACATTGACAACAAGTGTAGCAGTTATATTCAAACTACAAGTTCTATCTAACTAACACAACTTGTAAGCAGAAATTATTGAAAAAGTTTATCGATGACAGAACAGATAACATTTGGCTCATGCACTTGCAGGGCGTGCAAGGACTTGTGCTAGCTTGGCTCAGTCTCCTGATTGCAACAGGTCTCCTGGCCCCCCCATGAAACAGCGGGAGCAGAGACCCATAGATTTCGAAAAAACATCTAAATATCTAAATGGAAAACATCTAAATATTGTGTTTACTTATGAAATTTGATGTAAAGATTCCTAAACATGTATAAAGTATTCTCTCTCGCGCTTTGATGCCGATCAGCTCATATGCGGCACGTAAGAAGACTAGAATATGCGCCAGGCCGGAAGTGTTGCACTCATGGAGTGGTTACTGTTACCACAGAGCTTATGGACGGACAAGCTCCCGCAGATGCCCGCGCGGCTGTAATGAAGAAGAGCTGCCCTCTGCCCACGGACATGCCCAAGATCCGGGGTTACGACTTCAGCCAGGGGTTGGACCTGAAAGCGGTGCTGCAGTCCTACGCCACCATTGGTTTCCAGGCTAGCAACTACGCCCAGGCTGTTCAGGAGATCAATAAGATGGTGAGCGGGACATATGATCTTTGCTTGGAAAATTGGATGGTGTAAAAGTTGTGCAGTCACTTGAGATTGGATCATTTGTTTAAAAAAAAAAAAAAAAAAAAAATGTACTACCAAAAAGGAATCAAACAGAATACCTCTGCAGTCTGTTGTTGATGTTTTATTGCTGACTCGGGCAAGGTGCCGGAGTCCTGGAGGCCATTTCACATCGACTGCATTAAAGTGGTCTGATGCGCAGTGATTACACGGCCCTGCATGAAATTTGCTGGGTAAGAGCTGATACCTGATTTTGAGTAATTTTGGGGCGCTGAATCCAAATATCACATGAGTTTTCGGCTATCACGTCAGGTTTTGTCACAAATCACTGCCCTTGGTATAACGAGAATCCGGTTCAAGCATAGTAAGTCCCTGCTGTTTCTCATGAATTAAACACTCCAAATCACCACCACGAAGTATTGCATCATCATGGAAAATAACCACACCCCAAGTAGCCTATGCCAATCCCCTTTTCACCTTTTGCCTGTTGCATGATGACTGATTACTGTTGGTGCCTACAGAGAGAATGCCCCGAACGAAATTATTCCCGTAAATCAAAGAAAAGAAAATTTAATCCTTAGGCAAGCTGCATTTTGTTTTATTACATCTTGCAGAATGCTTAAAATCTAACTGTGTCATTCTGCTTTCATTTATCATTGTGTATTCTTAGATATATCAATATGAAGAAAAGAATTTGCGATTTGTCAAAAAACCTGACGTGATACACAGATTTTTAGGGCAAATTTGAAATCAGTGCCTTCGAATAAGATAAAATCAACACAGTTTATCAAATCAGCAGAGAAAAAGTTTCAAAATGCGGGGCGGTGTTATTATTGCACTTCGATGGTGCAGACTCTGTCTGGCTAATTGGGTTTTGCAACTGGTTGGCTTCATTGGGTACAGATTTCAATTGTGGGCTTGTAAGGTATGTAAAGAGAACACTTTGAATCAATGGATGCTGACGTTTCCCCTTGTGCCCATGTCCTCTGTGCGGCAGATTGAAAAGCGATTGGAACCGCTGGAGGAAAAGGAGGGCAGCAGTGAAATCCCTGACCTCGAGCGTCCCCGCACCAGCTGCACAATCTTCCTGGGGTACACCTCCAACCTCATGAGCTCCGGAGTGAGGGAAACCATCCGCTATCTGGTCCAGCACAGAATGGTAAGGTCTGCATATAGCTGGAGGCAATAATTGAAACATAAGGCATACTATAAAGTATGAAAAAAAATAAATTGGAAATATTTTTTGCACATCACTTTCAGGTAATTATGATGCGACTCTTTGTACTGGATAAAATATGTGCTGTGCAAGTCACTCCTGAAAACGGTCTCCATTGAGTGAGTTAAGATGCACATATGTATATTTGTCCGTTAGATTTACAGGGCAGTAGACATATTGGAGAGTGGGTGCGCACATCCAAAAAGGTAATCCGCAGGTGCCAGACAAGCGTGTCAGATATGAAAAGTAGAGTGGTCTGCATACTGCTCTTGCTCCAAAAATATAAACTTCATTAATTTAAAAACTTTGCAACGTTTCGATCACCCTGGATCTTCGTCAGGCATCAGGAGACGTATCCATTAGTTCAGTGCGCTGGATATTTTCAGTGGTGTTAAGCTGTCACAAAGGAATTCACTTTGCATAACTTGCTTGAGGCTTATACAGCCCTCTGCTGTTTGGAGTCAAAATGAATGGCCTGCCAGTTACAAGCCTCCAAACCAGTTTGGTCCTGTTCCTTCAGAACAGTATTGGAAGGTATTATATAGATTGTATCCGAGAATCCTATAGGTGAGGGGGTAATGCGCTGCCCGTGTGTACCTCCACAGAGATTTCCTCGTAATCGCTCGTCATAAATATTTCCGCTGTCAGTTTCACATTTGGTGTGAACCTTGCTTATGATCAGAGGTCAGAACCGAGCTGTAGTACTGCTAATATTAATCTATACTTCACTGACGAATAAGGCCCTGTTGTTGTTATCGTCCAACAAATCAAAAATATCTACTGATGTCTTTCGAATTTGGTCTGAGCATTGTCTGTCAAGAGAGGATCAAACCTTGCGATTTTTGTATTAATCACTTAAACTCATGATAAGTTGCCCCCTTCCTGATTTTTTTATTTTTTTGCATATTTGTGACTCTTAAATGTTTCAGATCATCAAATAAATTTTAATATTAGACAAAGATAACCTGAGTAAATACAAAATGCAGTTCTTAAATGATAATTTCATTTATTAT
This sequence comes from Gymnothorax javanicus, assembly GCA_029692085.1. Lineage (NCBI taxonomy): Eukaryota > Metazoa > Chordata > Actinopteri > Anguilliformes > Muraenidae > Gymnothorax > Gymnothorax javanicus. The sequence goes on along the minus strand of CM056206.1, from coordinate 47,717,550 downwards.
TATTAAATGTATCAGAAAGCTTTAAGGCACATATCTTCATAATTGAGGTCTGTAGGACCTATTTTTTTGCCTAAGCTTTGAAACATTCAGTCTTAATTATGCCTTATAAATTGTTTTTTAAATATTTCCCTGACAGAAAGAGCTCTGGGCAGATAAGAACACCTGGGCTTTGGTCCATAATATTGTAGCATGGGATGTACATGCATATATGTGAGTGCAGCATTAGGTTGTTGTTAAATTCAAATGGCTCAGGTTGCACAGTCAGTGTTCATCAACCTTTTGGTTTGGTTACTATTACAGTTTTTGTTTGCTAATATGTGTCCCATGAAGTAAAATTCTGAATGTTCAGGATACACCTTAGGTTGCTTGTGACTGACCTTTCTTGTTTGGAGCATGTCTTGCCGGTTTATTTTGTTACTAATTTCCACCGCTCCTACCCCAATGGCCTGCAGGTGGATGTGCTCGTGACCACTGCTGGGGGAGTCGAAGAAGACTTTATTAAGTGCCTCGCTCCCTTTTACTTGGGGGAGTTCAGCCTTCGAGGCAAAATGCTGCGAGAGAACGGTATTAACAGGTAATACACTGATGGAATGCTGTGTTTCATGCACTTATACTGTCTGTGTAGTTTTTACCCCCTGGGCAATTCTTGCTGATGGGGTATTGTTGTCCCCTCCACTGTCTGTCTTCCTATCAATTGTTACCGCTCTTGCTGGTGAACAGTTGTGAGGACAGCCCTCAAATTTAAACAGGTTATGCATATTGGGTGTCTCCAGAAGCTTATTTGATGTCAAGGTCATTGCTCCGATTTTGACCTCCTTTTTCTTGGGTCAAAAATCAGCCATGCTCACCTGTCGGGCACGCCGAGGGGGTATATAGCGCAGAGCGCAATCTAGTCTTAGTTTTTGAACAATCGGAGACTTCCTGTGCTTAAAGCAGCAGTCACACCTTGCCGCATGCGTTAACGGGCGTCCGATGGATAGAAACTTGGCGAAAGAAAATGATCTGGTGGTGAAAGTCTTCTCCGTTGCTGCTCGAGGCTCAAAATGCACAAAACTTTCCGAAGATTGAACGGACCTCGCCTGACAAGAAATGCATGCGAACGGATTGAAAATTTTGGTCTTTGGTGGACGTCTGTTAACGCTATCTGGCAAGGTGTGACTGCTACTTCAAGAGGCAATTCATTGATTGAGTGCAATGTCTCATACTCAAATACTATCTATGTCCTTTTTTTTAGTTCTTGTACATTTAGATACTTCCTGTGCTATAACAGGTAATTTACTGATGGAGTGCGATATTTTTTGGCACTTATACTGCATGTAGTTTTTAAGCTTTTGTATATTTATATACTACCTGTGCTTTAACGGGTAATTCACTGAGTGCAACGGCTCATGCACTCACACTGTCTGCCTGTAGTTTTTTTTTTTTTTCTTTCTTCGTTTTTGTACATTTAGATACTTCCTGTGCTTAGAAGTCACAGGTTTTGTTCTTGCACTATGGATTTTAGAATTGGCTAATTCATTGGAGGACATGCGTTCATTCATTAGAAGGTGAACCAATGGTCATATTTATTATGACCGAAGACCTCCCAGAGGCGTGAGCTATGATGCAGGAATGTAGAGAATCTTAATTTGAAAGACTTGTTTGGGATTTGACGCATGTGTTCCTGCATTCGTCATGCTATATTCTGTGAATGCTTTGTCGATATATGGGCCAGGTCAAGCTATGGTCAAACATCAGCAGGAAAAGTTCAAACGTGCAATCAGATTCTATTCTTGATGTCGGTTGATAGAATTTGCCTTGTTTTGAGAACACTTTTTACTTTTATTATTAGTTTATTTTTTGAAAAATTATTGACAGTTTGAAGATAAAGTACTTTTGAAATCTGGAATTCTGCTGAAATCGGCATTTCTGCATCACTTTAAATAATTTTGTTATTATCTTAATTTTCACAAATCCAACCACTTAACTGCATTTTAATAACATTTATGTATTACTTTAAATGCAAACTTCGGTGATTTTGGTGGGAAAAAATGCTTTTTAAAATTCAGTGCTTTGTAAGTCAGTTACATGTGAGTCAGTTACCAAAACCGCCATAGGTTCTTCTCATAAAAATGTTTTTGACTCTGACAATTCATATTGTCTGAAAGAAAACTTTTTTTTTGTATGCGGATTGTTAAGCACCAGATAGTTTTTGCGGAAATGTAAAAAAAAAAAAAAAAGAAAAAATTACAGGCTTTTGTTTTGGTGTGAGTCAGTTCCTGATCATGGTAACCGACTTGCATTATCACTTATCATCACTTACTTAGGGATTTTTTATTTACCTATTTATTTTATCTCAAATTCTTTTCTCTAATATTTATTTTCTATAAACATGATAATCCACATGTTGAATTTAACAAAGAATTTTTTTTATATTTTTAAAATTTGTTAAACAATTTGAACTTGCCCAACAGCAGGATTGTCGCTACATGGTTAAGGCACAATTAACACATGATCAACAAGGAAATCATGGAAATGATGCTGACTCCTCTTTAATACACTGAAGTCAATCCTATTACAGTGATCAGATGGAATCAACATGAGCTGGGAGGAAGTGACGCTAAATACATATTTGAGATCATCCTGTCGCTTTCTACATTTGTTGAGGCACTGTGGGTCCTGGCCTTGTTACCAGCCTAGGAAGCCGCCCCTCATGTTCACTGAGATCACATGGAGAAATCACACATGCCGTGTGCTAAGGGTAAAGCTAACACATCAATTTTTTCTGACATCTCCAGTGTGTCTACATTCTACATGATGATTGTAAATCTAAAGTCAATTTTTTTTTGACATTTCTATTAAGCCATATGCTAAGAGAATTGAGAGAATATGTTTTGTCATATCGTGTATATTAATTAAACATGATGATATGTTGATAATTCTCTAAATTAAAGCAATATTATCATGATTTTCTTTTGAGTTATGTTCCAACATGAAATTCATGACCTAAACAGTTTACCACAGGTATACATAATTGTTTGTAGTCCGGAAATTATGTGATTATAGATTTAAAAATATGAGAAAACATTTGCGTGTACGTTACCCTGTGAGTTGGCTAACACTCCCGCAGGCCGTATCTCACACATTCAGGTATGATATTAAAGTTCATATTGGGTCATATATATTTAAATACAAGTGTTATGATGGTATATGTTTGTTTTAATAAAATTAACGAAGGAACCGAATGTTATGGCTCTGTGTGTACCTCCTCAAATTAGGTGCTAACTTTCAGTGAGTCGTTTACTAATCCCATGTTTGCAACTTTTTAAATAACATTTTTTTCCAAAACATTTTTCAACTCCATACAAGCACTCATCCAAACCTTTATTAGATGTATCATTAACCCTCTATTAACCACCGTAGCATATCTGCTACATAAAGTGAAAGGGTTGACAGCCTGGACACCCTGCTGGTTTTGTTTCTTATTGCCAAATAAACATTTGAGAATAACTTGAATGGTCCGTCACTTTAATTTTTCCATTCGCATTATTACCCAATGTAGCAGATCTGCTACATTTTGGAAAGGTGGGCAAAAGGGTCGAATTTTTTTTTTTTGTCTATTTTTCCAAATATTGGCCCATAATCAACATATTTGCCTAGGGAAATGATTTTTACGCAGTTGGAAAGGTACTTGGTTAACAGAGGGTTAATATGGAATAAACTTGGGGGGGGGGGTTGAGAAATTATATCCATTTATGCAGTGGAACTGCCAGGCAATTACTGCTTGACCCGGCCCATATTGCCTCTCTCCTCTCAAAGGTGCTTAAGTGCCGGGTCTCTGCCAGGCAAATGGTGTTACTTGTGCATGTTTGACAGCTATGGGCCTGTTGCTTCTGTGAGATCACACTGTCAATATCGACTCACAATGGTGAATGTGGACAGTTTCATGGGCCTGAAATTTAACAATTAAGAGTACTTAAACTACAGTTTTAGTTATGAAACTTCTGATTCAGGTTGTTTAAGTCCTAAAACCAAACCAATGAGCATTGGAGGAAATCTGAGAGTTTTAGCTGGATTAAGGAATGTGATGTCTTGAGTAATCAGCAGGCGTTATAGGAGACCATGCAGTTTTGATGCTGGCGGGTCATCTTGTTCTGTAATACTGCAGCGAGTCGTGTGAAGTTACTCTCATTCAACTTCCTGTCGATCCCCTTTTGCCTGTCTCCGCAGGATAGGGAACCTGCTGGTGCCCAATGACAACTACTGCAAGTTTGAGGACTGGTTGGTGCCCATCCTGGATCAGATGGTGCTGGAGCAGAAGACTGAGGTGGGTTTCCAATAGCATGTTCACAAGCGCTGATCCAGGATCAGATTTGCGACTAGAGAGCAGGGGGAGGGTGAAGGGAGAATGGGAACAAAAGGAAAAAGTATTTTTTATCACTTTTGGAATGTTCATGGTTTCGTATAGTGTGATCAGCAATTATTGCTCGAGCTGCCTGTTAAGTTGCTCAAGTCTAGGTCTGTCTGTCTGTCTATCTATCGATCTCTCTATCCGCGCATCTATCTGTCTCTAAGTGGAGAATTTGAAATAGAATTTGAAATACCCAGACGCATTTGGGTATCGTGTCATGAAAACTAGGCTATTTATCTTGGTCAAGGGCGTAGACGGTATATAAAGATGGACGATGCGTCTCCACTTCCTTGCGCTGTACAAAAATGTAGCCAAAATGTCCTTCATACGGACGCTGCAATCTTGCATGTCTGTAGCCAGAGTCTGCGGTAGAATGGCGGTATCGAGGTCCCGCCCATCGACCCGTCCTACTCGTGATCTCATCCCCTAAGCCTTTTAAGTTGCCCAAATGGCTCCCTCTGTTAGTGGGAAACATTGGGTGATGTACACAGCCAACAGACCGGTTCTACTCTGACTAAAAGCTTGTTAAGGGTTCGATAGACCAGATCTTTTTCAGGTACAGTCGTATGATGCTAAAATATGTTTCTGGCTGTCCTTATCCTTCGCGGTTAGTTGCTTAGCAGATGTCCGGGACTCGCCAGCTAGCGAATACATTGTCTGTGAATAAGTAGCTAGCTAGCAACTTCATACAACCCTACTTGAGAACTCAGGGCTACCAAACCTTTGAAGATAGCAAAATGGTGTCTATGGCTGAGTAGACTCCCCACTATCATGGGTTATAACGTTAGTTCTGACATGCTAGCTACTTGGCTAAGGGTGACTCTGAATCTCAATTTGCTGACCTTAGTCTAGTAGCTAGCTGTCATTTTTTTGGGCCACTTATGCTCGCAGCGAAAATCGATTGTAGAAAGCCCTTAGCTCTGAACATGAGATCATTATGAACAGTAGCTACATTATGCTATGTTCAAAGTAAAGACCTTTTTACCACCGATTTCCATTGCTGTCTACAGTGACCTATTATGAAATGTTGCTTAACTTGCTAGATAAATATCTTGCTATACATTTCTACAGTATTGGCATCGCTGCAAACAGTACATGACCCTGTGTTCAGAGGAAAGACTAATTTATAATCAATTTTCATTGGACTTTCAAATCTCTATGGGTAATAATTCTGTTGCACTGGGACCTAGCAACTTATGCATGTGTAATGTGAATATTTTATAGCTTCTCGATGGTCGCGCTCCAGCTCTGTTGAATTTCTCGAAAGTAACGGTGGATTTACACTGGTCCGGCGCGTCAGCTGACGCCTACGCCTCCCATTCATTTTCTATGGAGAGCGGAGAGGGCGTCCAAAGCAGTGGCGCAATGCATGATGGGAGCGGCGCTTCAAATTTGGTGCTTGCGGCGTGTCAAAGCTGGGGTAGCCCAGGTTTATGGTAATGAATCCGGCAAACGCGAAAAGAATATCCAATCAAGGGTTAGCTGACGGTGTGTGCCTTGTCTTCAAGGCCACTTGGCCTCCGAAATAATAGTTCCGCTTCTCGCAAGTTTCCCGTAAAGATATAAAAGAGAAACTGTATAGTTTTGTCTTTTCCGATTTTATTAGAGGGTTCCCTGCCAAATTACGGGGACAATGACAAAAGAAACAGCTGGAGGAGGAAGGTGGCAGAGATTGTTGGTGTCTCTGGTAAGTTTATCGTTTTAGCTAACACACAGCTCAGTGCTCCCAGGGGAGGGCCGCATAATTGCATTTATATTTGCTGAGATACGCGCCGCGTAGGAAGACTTCACATCGTTCGGAAGCATTAAAACTCATCATTCTAACTGTATTTGCCTTTAGACACAATTGCAGTCCCCACCAAAATCATAATCCAGGCGGGAAAAAGTAATAGTTGGTTGAATTAATATCATTAGTGGTGTCAATTTACTTTCGCCAATATTACATTGGACAGTACTTACTTCAGGGCAGCATTTTAACGGACAGCGACGTCACTGGGAATGGTGAACCGCCCATAAGTGGCCAAACCAAGGGAAGAGAAGCGTCTGCAGGCGTTGGTGTGCCGGAGGAGTGTAAATCCACCGTCAATCAAGAGGCGAGGACTTCATTTAGGGAAGCTGTCAATCATGACTTTACAGCCATCTTTTTATTGTTTCAAACAACTAAATAAAAGAAAATTAATCTGAAAAAAGAACAATTGAACATATATTAGCATGGTAAGAACTACTTAAAATGACAGAGACCATCTTCAGAAAAAAGTTATTTGACACATGCGTAAATATTTCAGTTAGGCTGATCTGATGTCCCATCCACTAACATTGAGGAGGCAGGTTTATAACGTACTGCAGCCAGCAAATACATGGTGATTAAGACATTTTGACCTCACTTCTGGTGAGCTGTTTGGTTGTCCATCTTCATATACTGTACAGTCAATGGTCAAGGGTATCTAGGTGGTCAAGACTAGCCCGAGTGTGTGCCCACTTGGCATCTGGTCTAAAAACTGTTTACAACTCAATTCAAAATGATTGAGGAATAGGTGCGTTCTTTATGTACTGTGTACTTTTCCGCGGGCGAGTTGGGCGGTCAACAACTCCAGTCTAATTTCCTGTGATAACCTCGGCAACAGGAATGGCTGGGAGTAAATGGGCTGGTGATGGACTTGTGGATGCAGGCATTATTTTGCTGGACAGGTTGAGACAGATTGTTAGGTGTCCGTATGCTGGCCCTTATCAGAACGCTTAGTCATTGTCCCTGAGTGACGCGGGGTATTTCCCCTAGAGTATGAGTCTGTCGCTCTTTGTCTCCCTGCCGTGGAGTTAAATGTTTCTTCAGGGCATTAGTCACATCTTACCTTACCATTTCAGATCTCCTAATGTGTCTCTATTTTCCTGAACAAGCAGTGGTAATTGCTAAAACCCCACCCCCCTGTCTCTTTCAGGGCACACTGTGGACCCCCTCCAAGATGATCCATCGTCTCGGCAAAGAGATCAACAACCCGGAGTCTGTGTACTATTGGGCCTACAAGGTGAGAAGCATACTGCACGCTGATTGTTCCTTACTAAATGTTCTAAAGCTGGCATAACAATCAATACTGATTGTTGAAAGCAGATCTAGAACCTTATAAAACCTATGGACTCAGATGAGTTTATCAAATGCAGCTGCTCTATTCAAATTTGTTGAAGTTTTGGCTTGTTTTAAATTCTAGTGGAGATCCCGAGGTTTCAAAGACCCCCGAATATGTGCTGCTGAGTTACTGGGAAATATGTATGAAATGGTGCACAAGATCTAGACATTTTCTATTTGATGTAATGCTATGGCGATAAAAATATGGCTCACTGGGTTTGAATATTACACTCAATATAGGTGTGATGCAGCTTCAGTGAAGCGCTGCAACTAGCAGATACAGAATGCGTCCACGGCGCTGTCCCAATATGGAAAAAATAATGCTTTATCTATCTTTGGACTTCTTCATGGAGAATACAAGCAAAAATCAGAGTTTAAGGGGTTAAGAGTACTGTGTTGTTGTTGATGCTGCTCCCCGCAGACCTTCTCCCAGAGTAGTGCTAAATTTTGCAGTTAAGTTTTATCCGCCTCTTTTTTTTTTTCAGAATGACATCCCTGTGTTCAGCCCAGCCCTGACCGACGGTTCCATCGGAGACATGATCTACTTCCACTCTTATAAGTCCCCGGGGCTGGTCCTGGACATAGTGGAAGGTGAGATTGGAAGAGAGGGCATTTTACGTCCTGCTCATTGGGCAGTTATATTAAGAGCAGTGGTGTTTAACGTGACTGTCCTCATATCAAGGCATATTATTTGTTTGTTTATAAAGTGCGATGGTTGCGCTTGGGTTGTAATTATTTTGCAACTGATTTTGGTCTGGCCATTGTTATCGTGGCCTGGAATACAGACAGTGCTATTGCGGCCAGCTGATAGAGCTGGGTATTTTCACTGTGATCATGAGTGTGTGTGTGTGTGTGTGTGTGTGTGTGTGTGTTCGTGCGTGTGTGTGTGTGTTTTTTTTTTTTTTTCAGATATCCGGAGGCTCAATAACAAGGCCATTATCGCCAAAAACACTGGAATGATTATTCTGGGAGGAGGACTGGTCAAGCACCACATTGCAAACGCCAATCTCATGGTAACCCTTGCCAGATTCTGATTGGCTGAAAATCAAATTATTTTCTTACCCTTCCTACATCAGATCTTTAGCTGTATCTACATCATGGAAGTTAGTCTTGGTGAATTTGCACTTACTGTCACCCTTTTTTCCTGTTCCCAGTACTTCTCTCTGTCCATCATTTGGTCACCTCCTTTCATTCTTCTCTCTCTCCTCACCTCCAGAGGAATGGAGCAGACTTCACTGTGTTTGTAAACACGGGTCAGGAGTTTGACGGCTCCGACTCTGGTGCAAGGCCCGACGAGGCCGTGTCCTGGGGCAAGATTCGTGGGGACGCTACGCCTGTTAAGGTAACGCGCGTGCCGCGGTAGACATTTAGGCGATGCTCATACACCAGCGGAAAAATTACACAGGACGCTCCAAAACCCAACGGAATCGCTATTATGGGCAAAATAATAGGAGCGAAAATAAAATAGGGGAAAAAAAAAAGAATCGCTCTTGCGGATTTTTGCTTTGTTACATTTATTTTCAGTCACACATTCACAGGTTTAAACTTGGACCATTCCGATAAACCATTTATACCATACAACTGCATTATGATCCCTTGATTTCAACACGACACTTTCATCATGACAGCATAGTGTGAAACTTTTATTTAATCACATGAAATGTAAATGAGGCGACTATTAAGGAAGAAAAAAGCCTATCTTGCTACAAAGTAGGATATGCATAATTTTCTTCACTATATTTACTAAATTCATTTTTGCAACAAAAATTCTCTAATGGGGATTTTCATTTTCTAGTGCCCTCTTTCTTCCCTTTTCCCACACCTTAGCAATACTTTTCCATTCCATATTCTCTCACGTGCTTCAGTTTTAATTATCTTTCTAGAAGACAGAGGGACTTGATGAGAAAGGGAATGGATCAATTCCATTGAATTCAAAGTTTCAATTCCAATTCCATTAGGAACCGGATTTTTATAATCCATATCTAAATCCACTCCCAGAATTGAATTGGAACTTAGTCATCAATTCCATTTACTCTTGGAATTGACCCCAACCCTGGTTGAAAGCTGATTATAAGAGAGTGGGAAAATGATAGAATTTAAGGAACTTGACCTAAATTAAATTGCTATAACGGCAGTAAATGTTCTTCATAACAAGGGTCTGCACCCACCATAGTAGCTTTGAAACAAAATGGGGGCAGTAATCCAAGAGTACAGTGAAAGACAGTGAGATTACATGTAACAACTTGAGAAAAAGGAGATTTAAAAAAAAAAAAAATTTTAAATGGCTTCTGCAAGGCCTTAAATTTTTTTATGGTAGCTGTTTTTACCATAGATTTCAATTGAAGAGCTCCCTCAGGAAGAAGTAATTTTTACCCTGGCACTCACACATGCAAACATGCATCCAAGTACCGCTCAAGTAGGTGTAGCCGTCATGTTAATCCGCAAAAAATACCAGTTACATTTACGCTTGTACCGAAAGCAATGCCATCAGGCTAATGTGCAAAGAAACGAATGTACGGTTTAGCACGCTGGCGGGCGCACACATCAAGTTAGTGACGTTCAAATTCTAGTCTGATCTGCAATTGTCTTTTTTTTTTTTTTTTTTTTTTTTACATAGGCTAAGTGCGCACACTCTTACGCCTTTTTATGTCTGATGTACATTTTGCATTCAATAATGATTGTTTGTTTCCTGTGTTCTAATAATACTATACATTTGTGTGCAGGATGTATGTAGAGTTTTTCTGATTTTATGTGAAGCTCTGAGTCACTCTTTGAGAATTTGCGTGAACTGGGTTAGATGGTTTGGTTAACCGAGTTGCGTCTTTGGCATGTGCTATATGAATGAAGTTTGATTAACTGATTGATCGATGCCGTTACCGAGTGCTGTGAAAATTCAGCGGGGGTGCGCAGAGCTCCCGAACGCTTGTTAGGGGAGTCCACCGGACGAGAGCGTGCGTGAACAGTAGCGTGACGCGTTAGCACACCTGCAAGCTCACGCTCTTTTCTCTCTCCCTCTCCCCTCTGTCCCTCTCCAGGTCTTCTCGGACGCGACTCTAGTCTTCCCCCTGCTGGTGGCTGAGACGTTTGCGCACAACGCTGCCAGACTCACCGCACAGAACAAAGAATGACGTTCCTGTGGCCCCTCCTCTCTTAGTCCACCCTGTTTTTATTTGACTCTGTGTACCGGGTTGTGTTTTTCTTAAATACCCTCATCCTGTTTAAGCCCTGCACTTTGGGGCTGGTGTCCACACTCTCTTGTACTGCGTGCATGTCTGCCACACAGCAGGGCTCTACATTAGGAGCCTCCCTTCCTGTTAATTCATATGCGTTATCTGGGAAATTAAGCTACCACAAATTGGCATTATTAATCTTTTGTGCCTTTTGTCCTCGCTTTGTCATCTTTTCATCTCCTGCTCACTCCTCCTTTCCCTCCCTTTCTCATCTTTTCCCAATTATTTATTCCTTCAGTGTGCCCAGATACTCCTCCTGTAGCTTCCTCGCTTTTTTATTCTTTCACCTAAGTTCTTTTCCCTCAGAGCGAAATTGATGCATGTTATTTCCTATCAAACAGGTTTGATTTCAGCATTACTGGCATCAGACTTGAACTCTTCGAGCCTCCTTATCCTGGCTATATTGATATTTATTTTGTTTCTTTTTATTTATGATCGGCTCTTGTGACTTTCAGTTGAAGTTTTCTGCGGTGACATGCTGTCTAAATTTGGGTCTGAAGAGGCTTTGGGTACAGTGCTTTTTGAGTGGGTATCACACAACATTGAACAATACCAAAGATGGTCATGGTTGTGTGTGTGTGTTTTTTTTTTTTTTTTTTTTTTTTTTTAAGAATGTTGAGCTTTTTATGGATGATTTTATTTTGTGGGTAAAAATAGTATTACCTGTGAAATATTGAAGCTGCTTTTTATTTTGTGACATGCACATTATGGTTATTTTTATAAAGCCTTTATCTGGACAAATTTTTTCCCCCACTTATGACTTTGTAGATCTCATTTATGCAGTTACACCAGGGCTGCTCAAATCAGTTCTTGGTGCTTGTGCTCTCCGGAAGGTTTTTGCTCCATCGCTTGCAATACACACCTCATTCAACTGGTGGAGATACTGTTGAGCAGCTTACTATCAGTCGGGTATGGTAAATTAGTGTTAAAGTGAAAATATATGGGCCCGTTTCCACCGAATAAGTTCCTGGTAGTATTTGGAGGACAGGAACTACTACAGGAACATTCTCTCACTCGGCCCTCTCAGCTGCCGTGTCTCCACCGAGAGGGCGAAGTAGGAGGAAGGTTCCAGAAAAGTTGTGTGACGTCCTTTTAAAAATGCGACCCCTCGTCGTCTGCTGAGTTTTAAAAATTCCAGCTATTTTGTCGCTTTCTGTTGACGTCACATCCTGCCCTGAGTAAATCCAATCAGTGCCAAGTAAACCCCAAGCCCCACCCAGGACTTTTTCAGGGCCGTTCAGAGTACCTACTCCGAGGCAGGGACTTTTTTAGCCCCTGTAAAAGTTCCGGAACTCTGTCCGTCAGGGGTGGTTGCAGCGGTGGAGACACGCAACAACGGCTCCGGCCCCGTAAAAGTACCCCGAAGTTCCTGCGGTGGAAATGGGCCTAATGGGATAGTAGATCTCCAGGAACAAGATTGGGAAACCCTGAGTAGGACCATATAAAATCTATAGACTAGAAACTCATATTGTGGTGGTTTGCTCGAAGTTATGTGCTGGAGTAAAAACCAATTTCTTTAAATCTGAATCATTTTTGAGAGTAGCTTTTTCTCTCAGTGCTGCTTTTCATCTTGTTCCTGTGCGCACTGACGACAGAATTAACTTGCTGCGCGGTGGTTTCTGGAGTAAATTATGTGTCCACTAGGTGTCTCCCTTGTTCAATCCAGCTCTTGTACTATTCTGACCAGTGTAGCTAATTGATAAGACAGTGCACCTCCAATTTTCCTATTACCCAGAGCTGTGTTCAAAATTGCAGTTTGTACCAGTTTAAGAATTGAAAAGCATGCTGCAGTTTGCAAGAAGTATTCCAGTATCAGTTGCTTGCGTTTTGTCTTTTATCGCGAGATTTTGCGTGTCATCTTTTCATCATAATCTCTGGTTTCTTGGTCCATTGCCAAGGAAGTGATATCGCATGCTGATGCATAGCTTTAAGATACGCCACAGTTGGTGTAAGGGAGGGACAGAAAGTGGGTCTGCGCTAAAGACTGCCTCACCTGGCGACTTCCTGGCAGGGTTCTGCAGTTAAGGCATGAGTGTGTTGAAAATGCGTGTCTTCACCCTTTCAAGGCCCGGTGGCCTATTTTTGCATTGACTTTTTGAATTGCATCTCACTGACCAGATTAGTGAAAGCCTGCTCCAGAATTAGATCAAAGAGATCGATGTTTTGTGATGCCCTATAAATAAACTGCACTTTACGACAGTGTTGTGGGTCATCGTGCCCAGACTGCCCCTTATAAGGCCAGTCTGCCTGCAGTAAATCTCCTCTCCGCTAATTTTAGCACCATCCCTGTGGTTCTGGTGGCGTTTCAGCTTGCCTGCTGATTCACCGGCTGGGCCTGATGGGCACTCTATCTCTTGGGGATTTTGTGCTCCTCCCACATGTAGTCAGGTAATCGCTACTTATTATGGCAGTCTGCGGCAATAATTCACTTATAGCCCCGCCCCATGTTTAAGATCCTGCTTCCTTATTGGTCCCATTCCTCCTGCTGCATGTTTTGCCCCCTTGATCAAAGCTCCTTGCTGCAATTTCCCTCCTTATAATAAGTCCTGCTCCTCGGCTACAGTTGCCGCTCTGTCGTGTTGAATACTGCCCCCTTCTGGAGAGAATGGAAGCAGGAATGAGGTTCAATTCCTTCTGGAAAAGGAGAGAGAGTCACTGCCACAGCTCAAAGTGCTTAACAAGTTGTATCTACATGAACATATGTTTGGCTGAGGCTGGCATTAGCTCTTCCAGAAGGTGAACACCATAATTTATCAAACAGTGTCGAATTCTTTTATTTTGGTTCTGTACTCCTGCACTTCAAGTTTGAAAGGATGTGGCAACAATGAGGTTGGAGTGGTTTCCATCCTTATCACAGTCCCTGCAGGAAGTTGCGATATCGCGGTCGCAAATATTAACGCAAATTCAACTAATCCATGCAAGTTCGCGCAGCCTTGCAGTTTTGTCCAATCACCACAATTTTTTGCAAATTTGACCAATCACCTTAGTTGCCCTCTTCTGCGTGCGCCATCATGAAGACAGACTCACTTCCCGCGAAATCCTAGAGAGACTTATCTGCTTTAACCCTATCTAGACTGGGTTCTTTGGGGCTTCCTGGGGCTGGGGGGCTTTTTACGCCCCCCCCGGTAACCCGTAAACGACATGGCATATGACCAATAAATTTGCCGGGAATGATGTACATGTAAAACTAAATCACTACAATCATTTTGGTATTATTATGACCTATTATGACGTCATTGTGACATCATGTTTTGATTTTCATTACCCAGAATGCTTTGCTTATTTTATCCCATAGTGCACCAGCTCCGCGAGGCCATAAAATGCACAAAATTCTATTAATGTTCCGTGAAAATAGTTTTTCATTTACTCAGTGTTTTTCTTAGAAGTTCAGGTCAGAAAGAAATGAAAGTAAACTTATAAAGGATTACAGGTTTGCATAAGCAAAACTTGCTCTGTTCTTATCGTCAACTTCTTTGTGTTTAGTATATTGATTTCAATATAGAGCCTAAAGACCACCTTAATAATGGAAAAAAAAAAATGTCTATTTGTTGGTAGTAGAAGCTTTCATCATAGGAAAACAAATCCAATGACAATAAATTTATTCTACTTAACAAAGCTGACAGTAAATTACGTAAGATATTGTAAATATAATGGAATAAGTAAATATTAAAAACAAAATCTGGAAACTACATTTATGAAACTGAAATCGGTGATTTTTTTGTCAGACATACCTGTTAGAAAACTGTTGCCATGGAAACGGCGAAGAAGGTGGACTTGACTTATTGGTATAAAATTGTTCCCAGACAAGTTCTAGGAATAGTCATCAAGTTTGGTGGTTCTAGCTCAAGCCGTTCAGAAATTATACGACGTGAAAATTGACGCGGGCATGAAAGGCCCCCCTCCGGTCTAGATAGGGTTAACATGCGGTTTAGAAATGACTGTACCTTTTGTACATGCCCCCCCACCCCCACCCCCATTTTCCTGTGCATAAAAAATATTGCACAATTTAACATGTAGAGTGAAGTAATCGTTTTAACATTTGATCGCAGATCTCTTAAATACAATGACTGCTTGAAGTCTTTGGTGCATAATCACCAGATAATGGTGATCTTCCCTGGTGATGCTCTGCCAGGACTGTGCTGCGGCCATCTTCTGATCTTGCTCGTTTCGGGGACTTTTTGCCTTCAGTGTCCACTTCAGCATGTAAAATGTATGCTCAACTGCATGCAGATCTGGTGACTCAACCAATGGAACCAAAATGACAAAAAGTGTATCACTGACCAAAGAATTATGATTCTCACTGTATTGCAATTAATAGTAGTCACAAAATACGTGCCTTTGCGAAAATTGCGCATGAGAGATTTCTGTGCATACAAGTTACCACGCTTCAGTTCTAATTGAATATAACAATGCTTAACTAGCTTGTGGCAACAGTATATTATTACCCTAATGCTGTAGGTTTGAGTCCTTTACTGAGCGCTGACCCTATAACCTTCTACAAGGCCTGTGAAGTGGTGCCCCACTAAATGAATGTATAATGCTTAAAATGAGTATCGTCTCTGAAGCTAACACGAATGCCCTAAAATACTTGGTGTGATCGTGGATTGCGTAATACTATTAAATTGTAGGTCCATCATCCTGTTGTGGTGTGCATTCACTTAAATTGCAGTGTTGAAGTTTGTGTGTGTATGTGATCTTAAAGGGTTAATTAAGAGAACTCCGGCGTGAGCTCGGCTTTCGAAACCCTCGACGGGATCACGTCGAACCGCACTCTGGTAGACTGGTGTTCCCGTCCCATTTCGCACTCCTTTTAATCTTCGGATCCTCCCCTCTTGGGCATCTTTCATCAGTCTCAAACGCCGTCTACCTCTGTATAGCATGTGCTGACAGCCCAATCTGAGCCCTTTAAGCTCATCGTGCTAATGCATACATAATGCATTGTTTATTTGGCTCGGTCACACACACACACACACACGGGGAGAATGTGAGTAAGAGGTTCCGATTCTTCAGTTACCTGATTAAGCTCAAGGAGAAGGAAAACTTGACATGAACAGCTGGCGGAAGAATAATAAAAACAATTTGAATGCAGAAGAAGTCTTAAATCTGATATAATTTACCCTCCGGGGAACTGAAACACACTGTTGGTGCGCCATATTTCTTTAAATATCTTTATTTGATCAGGGAAGGTCTGTTGGAGAAAGATCAGGCATTCCTGGGAAATATACAAATTTTGAAAGGCTAGCCAGTCTCGAGCATTTTATTCTTGCATTTGGATGTCATCAAATTTGGTCTATTTTTTTATATATATATAGAGAGAGAGAGAGAGAGAGAATATAATTTTAATTTTTTTTTTTTTGCTTAAGGCCAATACTACATATCACCAGTAAGACGAAACAGTGTGACTCATTCTAAGATTTGCCCATGAGGTTCAAATATTTTTGTCGTCTCGCAAGCGGTAATTTCAGGCAAGTCATTATTTGGCTGAAAAAATGGTCTCCGTAGACAACTGAAAAACTTGTAGAGACAACTTTTATTGCATTGTAGATGAGCTTTAGGACCCTAGACTTTAAAAGAGGATGAGAAGGCTAGTAAAGGCAGTGGTGGGGGTGCATCAAAGCTTGAATGTGCCAGTGAGATGAGAACACTTGTTAAACACTTGTGTGGTATCTTCTGTGTTCTCTCAATGGTGACCTGATTAGCAGACACTAGTGAGGGAGAATCATTAGGATGGAGATGGTAGACTGGAGAAACTGCTAGGTGGGGCAGGAGTCATTTTGAGAGTACGGTTATGATGGTGTGTTTGTCAGTTTGATGAGCACTATATGCATGTCTTTGTGTTTGCAAAAGAGGGGAAAGCCTCAAGTTCATCAGATTAATTCTGTCTGCAAGGGCTGTAAGTCCTTATCTTTGTCATTGTTTGCTTGTTACGTCTCCATGGCAACTTGCATCTCTGCTTGTCAACCTGCGGCAGTAGTAGCAGGTGAAAAAGCGAGAAAGCTCAAGCACTTCGTCACTTCAACTGTCTGGTTTCTCTGAAACAGGAAGCGGCGTAAAGCAAATGTCCCTTAAATGACGCATCCAGCTGCTGCTAACGAGCTGTTCATTTTTGTTGCTTTCATTACCGGGGCAACCGGCCAGCGAGAGCAAACATCCAGGCCTGTAGTTCAGCCTGTCATCGCCCACCTCATTATCATCACCTTTAACACACACCTGGGTTAAGGTGTGGCACTGGGGACAAATAATTGAACACCTGCACTGCCTTCCTGAGGTTGACCCTGCCCTGGCCCCTGATGCACTGATCATTTATGCCAACGCTCCTACGTGGTGCTATGGCCGGAACAAAAGCTACGGACATCCACGTGATTGGTTATCCGGAGCAGCAGGTTGCTTCCTGTTGGTTGTCAGGAGCACAATAGCTCTTCCATTGGTTGTTGAGAGCAGGTGGTATTCTGCACAGCTTTGAAGATATTGTCCTGGGCAAAGGTGACAGACCTGACTGCAGGCTTAAGATTCAACCTCATCGCTCTTTCCTGGAGTGTCTGATCCAGATATGATCAGTGAATTTTGACTCAGTTATGCCTTTATGAGTCAGACATAATCAGGAAATATTGAAGGATCTTTATCTGCATTACTTTGCTCGGCCTTATACCCATAATGAATGGACATGAAACTCCGATTTATAGCCATTTTGTGTTCGCAGTTATCCAAGATCCTTTTCCACAGAGGTGGATTACTTCTGGCTTTTAAGTTAGCTGGAGAAGACCAAAAAGGAAAACCTCTAACAGCTGTTTTTACTTTTGTGCTTGTTACAGATTTTTGTGGGCTCTGTACTATTATCCAGCTAACTTGGTAAGTCTGCCTTGTGGAGCAGAGTCCAGCCCTTAGTATAGTGGATTAGCCCCTGCAAAGTCGGCTTCATCCAAGTAAGGATTTTCACTGAGGTGCATTTGGCCTCTCCTGGCTTTGAAGCACATGTGTATGTCATGTTCTTGGTCAGCCAGTTTGTTTTCTGTGAATTAAAAAAATTCTCTGTCTGAAGATATTGACCATCCCTATCAGTCATTTTTCTTTGTGATAAACTGAAGAGGATTTGTGCAGTGAGGCTGCAGGCTGAACAAGCCACTGCACATCCTCCCCCCCTTAAAATTTATGAATTAATTTCCTGCATGATGTAAATTTATGGTTCACATTCCCTTAAAAACCCAGTTTGATTCATGTTTTAAATAAAATACAATTTTCTTTTAGATCTGTTGTTTGGTCTTAAGTCAAGAAATGTCTTTTCATACATGACTTACAGTTCTGTCTGGTATTAATTTTATAGCCAGTGGCCTTAGACAATGAAACCAGGTATTTTGACTGAGTGTATTTCCGTACTTTGCTGGATTATTTTTTTATGCAGCCTGTTCCTCCCCAGACAAACACAATTCATGCCAATACCCTAATCTGTGCCTGCATCTCAGTGTGCTACCTCTCGCAGAGTTTATCTGAAGACACGACAGAAGGTATATTAAAGAAGGAATATTTGAGGAGTGTCGCTTTCGAGCCATCCAGAATCTCACCATATGGACCAGAAAATTTAGGTTTAATATTCATACATAACAGTCAAATGAATTCATTCTCGTAGCTTAATTGCCTTGTAAAACATTTACAGTATGTTCAAGTTTATAACTAAAATCATATGGCCATTTATTCAAACATGAGAGGCTAAGAGCTTTAATAAGTTGATGATATGGTACTTGGCCCTGTTGTCAATGACAAAAAGTTATTTAGGCAATTTAGATTGATTATTTTGGTTGTGTTTTCTTCATTGTGTGATTTCTTGCCTTAAACTCACGTTGGGCAATGCACAAAAACTTAATTATTCTAATTCTTTCTGTTCATTAATGTAATTGTGTGCATCTCTGTGAATATATTGATTCGGTCATGTGAGTTTGATTTAGCTTTTACCCTTTTCTCCTAGAGACTCAAAATAGGAAATGATGTTACTGTGTTAGCTGAAAGCTTGTGCAAGTGACACATTTTGAAAGCTGAACTATCCAGAATCCCAAAAATATTAAACGTATACCCAGTCAAGTATATAAATATATGTACTGTAAATGATCACTTTAAATTTAACCTACTGAAATAATTTATGACCAGGAAGTAAGTTTCACAAGATAATTGAATTTCTCAGGAAACCTAATTATTTAAAAATTCTATCATGAAAATGTATTTGAAATGTGGATTCAAGTGAGAGGTTCTAGCACATAGTTCAATTTCAGTGCTGTATTCAGAGTGCTGGGTACTTTAACAAGAGCACAAGAGATTGTTTTAATTGCTGGATTAAGTAGATTTACATATTTTGATTAATCCTTACTTCTCCACTGGTCTTGTGGACTCTCAGATGGGTTCACTGTCATAACTACCCACTGTTCTGCGTGATAAGTTCAATGAAAATAGCCTCCCACTGGTATAGGATTGTTTGAAAATGCACAGTTTATTATATAGATTATTGAATTTATCACAAGGCCAATATGGCTTTTTCCCTATGTATATCTGCTCTGTGGATTGCCTTGTGATCTTTTTTATTGATCGCACAAGCTTATTAAGTCTTTATTTTATTCTTGTATGTAAATGAATAGAATCCAATTCATTTAGGAAAGTTTAGTGGACAACTAAGGCGTTTACCTTCATAATGAATGATTCATAACTGGTGCTGTCCTTGTGGGTATAAGTAACCACGGATACACTTGTCTTGTGGTAATGTGGTCTATCAAAGGTTCACTAGCTTAAGTGCTCCAGTCATAAATGTATTTGTAACCATTATTCCTGGACTGACGTGTACAGTGATTGAGGCGGTACAGGAAGTGGAACCGAAACCAGCAGTCGCGTGTACAGGAGGATGGGGAGGGAGGTGAGTGGTGCACATATGACTTGGTGAATGTGTGCTTTGAATTGTCTGAGTTTTCAAAATGGCCCTGTGCTCATCTCTTCCTTGAAATGGAGGGAAAAGACAATGGCTATGAAGATGTCAATAAAAAAATTCAGTTGCCAATAAAATTTCCTGCAAGTCAATACTTTATTGTGTTTTTCAGTGACACTTGATCAACAAAGATTTTTTTTTTTTCTTTTTTAAGTAAAGCTTTCCTTCTCACACGCATGCACATATATATATTATTACTGAGTTGGCGATTTGCGTAATTTCACACATCTCTGAAGAAACCACCATGAATAATGAGTCTTTTCTGCATACCCTGGTTTTACTGTGAGACAAAGATGATGCGCCAGGTTTTGAACTTAGTTATGAAGTGAAAACTGCATTTTGAAGCCGTTTTTGCTAGTAAAACCGGATAATTCAATCAGCTGTTATCGTGCCCGCACATGCACAGGTATCGGCTAGTACACTGTAATATACAGTTCAAGTGTTTTTCGTGCTGCCATTTTGTTTTGCAGTTTGCTGGTTCATCAGAGGATTCTTCTTGCTCAGAAGTCATGGAAAGTTTCTTTTCACTTGAGTGTAGCAAAGATGGAGCCTTCCACCTTGGCTTCTTTAACTTGCCTGAATTCACCACTTCCTACTCCTCCCTCCCCTCCTTCCCTGAGGAAAGTCCATCGTCCTGCTTTCTCTTTTTCCCTTGTTGGTCGAGATTGGATTCTCTTAGATCTGACTTGTTTACAAATGATGAGATGGCAAAACTTCGACTCTCATGTGCCAGTGTGAGATGAATGCCCCCTTCCAATGCCCCAGTACCTCATACATCTATCTGGTTGGTGCATCCTGGACAAGGTATGCCTTTGACCTGAACATTATTGCTGTTATTATTTTAATAATGTATGCTGCATTGCTGGACACTCCATAGACTTCTGGAGATCTTTGGTGGTATAAGAATGACGGTCTCGCCAGTTTATCCTTGTCAGTGTACTAATATGGACTATTAAAAGTATTTGTTTTAGATGTAACCTGATGGACTGATTTGGTTGGTGATGGCGACCAGCTGCATGCAGTTGTTTTAGATAATGGAAGGACCCTGTCCACAGGGACACTCCTGTACTGCTGCCTCTGTTTTCCTCCAAGGGGACAGGGCCACTGTTCCTGCTGAACTGAGCCAGCTGATGAGAGACACTGATTATCAGCGCAGCAGGCACGGGAGACCAGTCCGCGAGAGAGACCAGCATTTGGGGATACCAGCACGGAGGAGATACCAACGTGAGAAATACCAGCTTATGACCTGATTAGATTAAATATTTGGTCTTAATCTTCTTAACTGGCAACATGCCGATCAAATTAGACTGCAAAGCAAAACGTTAAAGAGTTAAATCATATCAAAAAAAGTCTTATTTGGTTTCACTTTGGCAAGATTGGACTCAAATAGACTGTGAGAGCTAATTTGACTATAAGAGTTGAGTTAACTGAGCATTTTGTTGTGTGGTTAATGTGATTTATCACCTGCAGTTTGTTTTTTTAATTTTACGTGGGTGTGAGCCTAAAATTACCTGTGTCCCATCCAACAGGAAATTTGCCCGACCTACATGTCTGCTAGTAGGTTGCAAAGCCTGGAGGCTGACAAGAAAGGTACAGCTTAGAGAGACCAGAACATGGTGAAATTAAAAATGAGAGAGACCAGAGCAAGAGAGGCAAGAGAATGAGACCAGCATATGAGACTGATCAGTTAATGGGGGACCAGCACCCACACTAAAATGAATATGCACACAGAGAGAAACCACGGAGTATCCCAGATCGATCGAGTAACCAGAACATCTCTAATACAAGCATTCCCTCAGCTGGTTGAAGAGGCAAAGACCAAAAGGTGAGATCACGATACAACCCAATCAACTCTCACGTGACTTATGAGATAATGAGAATGAAACCTAAGAGGATCAGGTACACACAAAGAAATGAGCCTGTTTGATGAGTGAAGGCTAATTTGTGCTTTACTTGCCAAAGAGTTTGCTTAGAAATAGCAATGTAATTTTGATATTTTTGTTCTGCCATGGTGTTTGGCTGGCCAAAATTTGTCTGTTTGTCCAACGTCAGAAATTCTTTACCCAAGTGAACAACGCCAATGAGTGGTCAAAACTGTGGTCCGTCATGTGACATTCAGTGTTTGCAATCGCAGTTGAACACTTTTAGAAGTTAACAAATACATTTTGAGAAGAAGTTGCATGCATGGAGGACAAGAGGAAACTTTGTTGGCCGAGGATATTTAAGGTGGCCCTCTTTTGAAGCATGAATCAAGCATTACTCTCAAACAGAATACAAATGCATTGGAACGGCAGTGAGATCGAAAGAGATGACCCAGGAGAGGTTGATGATCATTAGTGAATTCCACGGCACTACACTGGGGCCCAGGGATGGCAGAACTTAACCACTGTGAACAAGGACTGGATACAATGTTCACACATGAGCTAAGTCCTGACACCACAGGGCCGAGTGCGCCCTCTGCTCTTGACGAGTTCCTTCTCTGACGCTCAGCTCTTGTGTAAACCAGTCACTGGGTCCTGACTGCTCAGTGCCCGCCGGCCATTGGAAATCCCTGGCAATGTGATTCAGCCTGCTGATTCGAAAATCACTCTGCCAGGAATCCCCCTGGCTGGCTGCCGGAGAGACTAGGAGCGGTCCAGGTACTCTTCTGCTTTTCTGTAGAGGGGGAAAGTGGAGGAGGGAGGGAGGGAGGGAGGGAGGGAGAGGCCATGGAAGGGGAGAGAAGTGGAGAGATTGTTAAACTTTGGCAAGCAGTACTGAAGTGATGAAAACAATACAGTCAATACCAGGTGTATGTACCCCCACCACCCATTCCTTATGAGCTGCAAGGGAAGCTGGGATTTGTGGTCCATAAACACTTAAGTCTTGTTGATAATGCAAAACTCCCATCAACTGGGTTCTTTAGGCGCATTTGGGTCCTGAATTTAAAGAGATAATGAAAACCACCAGACAGCAGCACTAGGATGCTGGACTACTGGTTGGTCTACAAGTTTAAGATAGCTGGTCTCAAACGGTCTAAACTTTGCCCGCCAAATATTTAATAGGCAAATACTTTTCTCTGTAACCTGACCCATATTGAAATTCAGGCTGACACATGTCCAGATATGCAATGGAAATGTTTCCGTTAAGGTTCTCTTTTTATCGCACAAACTACACAAACAGTGTAGATAGCATTTTGAATGTAAAGGGCACATTTAACCCCATGAAACCTCTGAAACCATATATGGGTCCTTAAAATGCAGCTGCTGTATTCAAACCCATGGATCTTCCAGCCTATTTTAAATTCTAGCAAAAATCCCAAGGTTTCCAACGATCCCAAATATGTCCTGCTGAATTACAGAGAAATGTGTATAAGGTGATGTATATACTATATACATCATCCGTTTGATGTACGAGTAAACCTGTGGCCGTAAACAGATGGCGTCATGGATTTCAATATTTCTCTTAATTTCAGTGTGATGTAGCATCAGTGAGATGCTGCCACTAGAAGATGTAGAATATGTATGTCACATTGTCCTACAATATGAAAAAAATGCTTTATCTGACTTTGAAGCTACTTAAGGAAAAATTTAAGTGAAAAGGTATATTTAAGGGGTGATCTGGGGTTAAATGAAAAATGACACCAGGAAACAACTCAGAATTAATCTAAAGAGGTATATGTAATAACCACCAAAAAAGATACAAGTTGGCATTTTTCTGTTTATGCGGTTGCCATGGTAACCGAGCAAGCTCATTAAATATGCAGAAAACTTCTGGCACCAATTCCTCTTTAACCCTAATGATAGAATTCAGTTTTTCTTTCATCATTTAAAAGCCATTGCTTATCCAAATGCAATGACATAGCCATTTGCCAAATTTATCAGTTTTGTGATTTCGGGGCATTTTACTCAAATTTTGGATTTATTTTGCGCAGAATCTGACGAATACTCAAAATATTCAAAGTATGTAACAGATAGGCAAAATTTCCCTATGTCATTGCATTTACATTGAAGTAAAGTACCTGCAGCCCAAATTTCATTGATTTTCAATGATAAATAAAAAAGTTATGGCTGCCACAAACATGAGAAACGTGGAAAAGTAATACCTTAGGAAATCAATGGAAAATGCATTAGTCTGCATTGAAAAGTTGAGTTCAGTCTTAATCTGTGGCTTACACCCATTTTTCAGACTGTATTATCTGATTATTCAAATGTCTATCACTTTCTTGGAGTGAAAAGCATAAATTTCATCATCACAGTTGCTTCTAAATCATGATTTTGTGGCAAAATTCAGTTTTTAATCTTTGCAGCAATTAGTGATTATTAAAGGTGGGTCATTATAGAATTTTTATTCAAAAAATATTTTTTGGAAAAATAATCAAATTTTGCCCATTCAACCCCAGATCACCCCTTAAGGGGTTAATTTTGTCAGTGCTAATTAGCGGGTAAATGGATATAAAACATATTTTGTCCTCTCAGTCATTGCCCGGGATGTTTATTTCTCTCACAACTTTTAATTTGGGGACCAGTGGGATAGGGTCACCTACATGCCATGCAGTCAGGACATGCGAAAACTCGCTGTTTAGCCTTTTGATTACTCTTATTTTTCCCGTCTCACATTCTCTTTCTTCATCTCTTTATCTCTCTGCCAGTTCACTTCAAGTTTGTTACACAATAATATACCATTATATCTGTGTATCACAAAGCATATACCACGTGCAAGAAGACTTGAACTGGTTGCGGTTGAATATACAATAATTGCGTCCTATCCCCCAATTCTTAACCACTTATGCTAAAACCTCAATGGAAAATTTCATTTGCTTAAGGAAAGATGTAAAGGTGAATTCATATGGACTGTAGAAAAGACAACCACGGTGCTAAGAGAATTCAACTGCACTTAAACTGGGCAAAGTCATCATGCCTCCCATGTCTATCATGTTCTTTTATTCTTTTTAACAGCTGGATGAATGGAGTGTTCTTATAATTGTAGAATTGTGGGGTGGCGTTATCTCCTTACTTTTTGTAAAGGATGGTCTATTGCACCCTTTGCTAAAAAGAGATCAGGAAGCATTGAAGTACCTTTCCTAAGCTTAGACAGACTTCGAACAGCACTTCTGATGCCTGTCATGTAAATACTTCTGGGTCATGTGCAAGGAGTTACGACCTTCCCTAAGCAAAAAAAGACTATTCAAATGATACGTTTATCTCTTTTTATCTCTCATTTGAGAGACCTGGAGGTCGTTGTCTGCAGCCTCCTTTGTTAGAAGAGGGCGAGAAGACCAATAAGAGGGTCCAGTTTCCTTAGGTCTCTCAAAATAGCATTTGAATGACGACATTCTCAACGTTGTCAGAGGAAAGGACCTGACAGGAGCCTCTCCCAGTCTGACTAGTGCCCTTTCTCTTCGGTTTCTCTTTCTCTCTCTCAATCCCTCTTTTTTTAATACTCAGTCTTATCTTGTTGATGCTGTAGCAAACCTCAACAAAACTGTGCCTAAGACATCAATGTTGCACTTCTGACCCAATTATTACACAAAACCCTCTTTAACCATCTGTCACTCAGTCTCTCACATCACTCCCTGTCATTGGAGGAGCAAACAGCTTCTTTTATTTCATTTCTTCATCCAGCTAGCATAAGACTGACCAGCTGAAAAGAGCCTATCTCCTTCCCAATATTTTATGAGGGAAATATCAGAATCAAATCAATTTTACTTGTGTTGCGCTTTTTAAAGCAATCCATCTCAAAACTGTTCTCCGAAGTAGCCAGACAATGGCAAGAGAAAATATCTTTTCATTTAGTTTAAGGTCTAAGAATATCATTATGCACTTCTATTCATCTCAGGACTCAGGATACAGGAAAACATGATGCTTTTTCTTATTACTGGTTCAGTATATTTTGAGAGAGTCTGTGGGCATGAGTCACTTCTCGAGCAGGGGAATTCCAGAGTGATGAGTTTACTGCAAAACCCGGACCCCGGCTCTGCTCCTGTCACGAACCAGTATGTTGTATGGCAGCAGCCGTACCGGGACGTCCGGCGCTGTCATGCTACGTCAATTTTTCAAATTAGCGCCATACTTCTACCTGGAAATAGCCCTGGACGACACAAGCGTGGGCCAAACTAACACTAAATTGACTAGGCTGAATGATTCCTGTTTGTTCCATTTTTTTCCTTGTTGTGACACCCCCCCCTCCTCCCTTCATGACCAAAAAGGAAGTGCTGGTCGCTCCTCTCGTAAGCTTCCATTTTAGAGCCGGTGACCTCAACACAAAATGGGAAACAAAACAAACATTTTTGTAGATGTACGTAACTGGTGAAGTAAATGATAAATTTTGGACAGTAGTGAGTAACTGCTTCAGATTAGGCAAGTTCAGACATATGCTACTGATACAGAAGGCAAGAAGGAGCAAGTTTGACCCCCGTCAAGTTCAGTTATTATAGAGCGAATGTACCCAGTGTCAATACTGACCATTTCTTCCATGCTGAAATGCACTACGGACTTTTGACTTGATAATGATTCCTCAAGAAGTCTCATGGTATGACATGGAGATGTTTCTGCTTTAAGACATGCCGCTGTTGCCATATAATTATACAATGAGTTGTAAATGGCATTTAGATAAAACCCTTGTGTGGCATCCGTCTTTTATTTATTCGTCCAGTATTTGCGGGTCTGGTGGAGATTGGTTGGGTGTGAGGGCTGGTGATGGGGCTTAGTTTGGGACATTTGGTGATAAGGCTCATAAAATGGTGGAGAGGGTCATGTTCAATCTATGAAACATGCTGCTACTCGAAAGGAACACGAAAACGCACACGCACACACAATACAATCACGAACAGCAGGCGCAGTGAAGGTACGCAGCCAACCTTTTTCTTTCATTTTTACAAAGTTCACTTGTTTTCACCCACAATTACCACACTTTTATTACCCGCGAGTCTAGTGGACCCTAGTTTGGCATATGTAATATAGATTTGCAGGGGGGTCCTCTGTGTGCACTTAACCCCATAAAACCCACCGACCCATACATGGGTCCACTAAATACAGCTGCTATTTTCAAACCTGTGGAAATTCAGGCCTACTTTAAATACTACTGGAGATCCCAAGGTTTCCAATAACCCCAAATATGCCCCGCTGAACTGTAAGGAAATGTGTGAAAAAGGATTCACAAGATCTTGATATTTTCCATTTACTGTAACGCTGTGGTTGTAAAAAAATGTGTCTTTGGTTTGAATAAATCACTCAATATCTATGTGATGTAGCTTCAGTGAAGCGCTGCAACCAGCAGATAGAGAATATGTATGTGACATCGTCCTATAATACGGAAAAAAATGCTTTTTCTGGCTTTGAATTTACTTAAAGGAAATCTGGAGTGAAAAGTTCGCATTTGAATGGTTAATGAAAATTAGTTCTTTTACCATGTCATTTACAGAAAATGAGCCAAGGCCAATGAGTCTCAGGTTGAAAAAGTAATTAATTGCATAATTTTTTCTTTAGAATTCCATTAAGATTGGGTCAAACAGACCCAAACACCACAAATGGGTTCAGAGTATCGATCTAAAAACAAGAACCCATTAGTCTGTGTGCATGAGGACCTGTACATTAAAAATGAGAGGTTCTGAAGATGGCACAAGTTGTGCCAGGTACAGCATATCCCGCCCAGTTTTTCGGTGACCTTTTAACCTATTAGGTCCAAAATTTAATCGGGTGATCCTCGGATCATTGCACATCCTTCCTGAAAACTTTGTGTGATTTGATTGGAAAGTTTTTGTGCTATGCTGCTGACAGACACACAGACAAAGCGACAAACAAATGCCTCAGAAAAAATTCCGCTCCCCCTCCAGGCAGGGTAAAAATACAAAGGATTTTAACTCGAGAGCCTTGATCATTGCGAAAATGTGGGCTGCTAAATTGTTCCCACACTCTCTTTCGTACTAGTACGCAGGGTTCTCTTTTCTGATTCCTGCATGCTATTTTCTTATAAAATTTTTACAAGTACTTAATTTAGTGGTCTTTACAAGGTTTTGAGTGCTGTATTGCAGAAGTGCATAATAATTCAAGAGAAAAGTGACAAGTACATTGGGGGTAGCACGAAAACAGCCACAACTAGAGCTGCGTTCAGAAAGCGCAAATACCTCCGCCAGTGTACTCAATGTTATTTTTGCCAGTATTAGCCAGCAACCCCTGTGTTTATGCAGTCCTGTAGTCTTCACGCAAATATGTTTTTTATGTGTTTTTGACCTCCTACATGCCCTTGACCTTGACCTCCCAAAATCGAATCACCTCTTCCTTGAACAATACTTAATCATTCCACCAAATTTGATGAAAATCCATCCATAACTTTTTGCGTTATTCTGCTTACAAACAAAAAAAACAAACCAACCAACAGACAAACGGTAATGAATGCATAACCACCTCCTACTTCGTTGGGCGGAGGTAACTAATAGTACCACTGCTAATAGTGATCGCAATAATACATTAAATAGGGAGTCATTTTTGAAAATGAGATTATATCTCATTAAAAAGTCATTTCTCCTCTTTCAACCACCTTTAAACGTTTGCGTCAACAAGAAGTAGACACACACATGCACACATTACACATATTTTTCCACTTTTGTCTTTCTTTACACAGATATCATTCTTTCCCTTATTCATTCTGCCAGCTTCCCCCCCTATTCTCTCTTGCTTTTCTCAGGGTTAAGGGTAGGTGTCCAGATTTGTATACACAAAGAAACTAATTCTTCCGCCCAACTTTCGGCACACATATGGACTTTATCCCAGCTCTGTTTTCGAAAGACATTCCCTTGGATTCAGTACCTCCTGAAGATCGTGGTTGTGGCAGCTTAAGACAATTGACTGATCATTTTTTAAAATTCCCAATGTGTCTTCCAGGTTCTGGAGACGTGAAGAATGTTTATTTAATTCAGATATACGTAGTAGTAGGAATATTTTGCTTCACTGAACCAGGGTAGCAGCTGTGAATACATTAAAAATTATGCATTTATTGTACGCATATGTAGTGTGACAGATGACACGTATGTACATCATATCTGCTTGTGTGTTCGGGCATGTGAGCAGGCTTTTGTGTTTGGCTCACTTGTTGACCCCCCGAGAAATGTGGTGCGAGTGGGGTTTTAGAACAAAAGCACAAGCTGGTGAGGAAAAGGTCAGCGAGGGGCCATAATGGCTGTGGATGAAGCCGGAATGGAGGTCGGGCGTTGATGGCGGGAGAGGGCTTAGCTTTGGGGCTCTCTGTCATTACAGCGTGGTAATTTCAGTGTATCGCGTTTCAGAGCTGTAAGGCTCAGTGCAGTTTACACAAGGACACGCTGAAGGAGAGCTAGCAGAATGTGTTGAAACAGCTGCATTGCACTCCGTGTGGTTTCAGCGCATTCTTTCCTTTAACAGCGAACGCGTCTGCACTCCTCGCCACCGCACATAGGCCTCTAGGAAAAATAACACGTCACCATCGCGCCTGAGAGTGTGGCGTAAAATCTTCTTCTCTCATTTGTAAACATAGACCACATGTACTACTTGTACTAATAAATTGGCAGCCATTGCTCCTTTTGCATGAAAACAAACTGCATGTATTGTATGATACATTTTACAATGTACCCAAAAGCAGGCCTGCATTTCGTATATATTATTCAGCTTGTGTTGTAACCAAGTTAAGATGTTAACTCCCAATAATCTTTTGGAGTTCATGGTGTCAGTCGGAGGTCGACGGTCTAACGAAGGACAGGACTAGTTTCCCGGACGAATTCTCAGCCATCTGCTTCCCACATGCGTACTGTGTAGGCAGTGAATAGGACATGTGTGCACTTGGGCTGGTGTTTACTTTGAACTCTGAAACCCTTCAGGTTAAGTAAGGTCTCTGCCAAGGAATTGACTTTGCCTTTTCCTCACACACAGCTTTGAGTCAAAACACTATCTCATTATTTGAGTGTGCTTTCTTTTAATGTAGCAATCGCCTCTAAAAGGCCTTTTCCAAGTTGACTTGGAATCTATTTATCAATTGAAAATAGGGGAAAGGGAATTTTTGCCCTCATTAGCGAAAAGCCGATGTTGGTAGTACACTCAGTAAGAAAATGCACAGTTAAGGTGCACTGCTGGTCCCCTTTCCCGTTAGGTAATTGTTATCCTCACCAGCAATCCATCATTCATTTGTGTGTTTTTTTTATGCGTTAAAGGTACTAATGGGTTCCCAAACAGAAAATTATTACTGTGCCTTCCGGCTACATTCAGAATATAGGCCTATATTGCTTACAGAAAAAGATTTCTGCCTCTGTACCTTCATTTCTGCATGAGTACGGCAACTAACCTGAATCATGGATAACTGTGAAATGCACCACCTTCTGAACCCATAGATTACATTTCTACGATATCCTTGTGGCTTATGAAAAGAGCAGGGGCTGCATACATTTAAAAACCAGTAATAAGAAAAAAATTGTAATTTTAATTGGAATTTCTAAAGATTATAGTAAGTAACTTAAGCAACTTATCCTGTCGTGTGCTAATAAAATGTGAATTGATTGTTTCAATTCCTGCTTTTGGCAGTAAAATGCAGGCTGGGGAATTAGGGTGTGTTTTACACAAACTCTTGTCGTTTGGCAGTGAAGTGAAACAATTTCGTTGAAACTTGTCTTTTAATGACTATTTTACCTTTCTAGCGATCTATAATTTTTGAACTTATTTTCACATTTTTATTGAGTGAGCAGGAAACTGTGACAATAAGCTTTGCACCAAATTTCGGCACAGGAATTTTTACTGACTTTTCATGAAAAACCAGCAAAAAATATGGTTCCAGTCAAAAAGTCTGGACAAACTACACATTTTGCTGTACTGTTTTCAGTTAATTTTATGAGGTTTCACTTCTGTAAATAACTGTCAGCAAAAGGTAAAAAATGAATACTCAAAAGTTAGAGAAAAATGTAATTCACTGAGTAGCATCCAATATTTTGACATTCTTAACAGTAATATTTGGCAAAATAAATGGAAAAACTAATATTCTTTCTTTCTGAAGTTGATTGAAATCAAGCCAGCTTGGAACTTGCTGGAAAGACAGGTCAAGGAGAAGCTAACCACAAACACAACGCGCACATCTCCGTCATTTCTACAGCCCAGTCTGTGCAAACTGTAAGAACATTATGACTGCTCTTGTATTTAAAAATGTATATCAGTATTGAGACTCTGCAATTACGATTACAAATGGTGGTGATTTTGATCAATTTAAAATCTGGATAATTTTTTGTAAAACAGGTGTTTTGTTTATTTGTTCAATCTCCGCTTGCTTGAAAATATCAGCCTGTCTGAACTAATGATTGGTACAGTAAATTTAAGGGAACTGGAGATGCAAACTGATGTTGTATGTCAAAATGCATTTGACCATAAAATACACACAATATACTTCATTTCTTACATTTCAAGATTAAATGCCAACTTCTTGCCACGTGATATGACGAACCCCAAAGTTAAAACTGCGTGAACCGAAAAAAGATGAAAATAAAACCACTGCACTCTGACCTTAACCTTGTTATACGGACTTATGTACCCCTGCTTGCGTGTGCGCGCACATGTGTGAGAGAGATAAATATGGGGACATGCAGTTAATGTTATAAGGGGTGTAATGAGCCGTACGGGATGTTTTAAAAGAGCACGGTGGTCTCAGTAAACGTCAAAATGGCCTCGCTCTATGCCCAACCCATCCTCATTCCTGTCAGAGAGCCAGCTCTTACTGTGTACACATCAGTGAACTGAATGAATGCCAGCCAGACGTAGACACCGGCCCGCCATAACTAATGTGGTAGAGAGCAGGCCTTGTGGTCTGGTACAGCTGTACTCACATGGCCAACCAATCCCCACCCAACTCACTCTGTAACTAGGCTCTCATTTATTCCTTTTCTGAGTATTTCTTGGTCCAGTTCCTAATCCAGGGGACCTTGGTCCTGTTTCCCCCAGATGGACCCCTCAGCCTGTGCCAACGCCTTTATAGGCATGAAATTAAATGTATAATTACGTCCCTAAGCTCCCCAAACATACGTTATTCGTGGAAGACCCACAGCAGGCTCTTATTTAGTTTAGGAACTGTGAGCTGTCTGGGTAATGATGTGTGTGTGTGCGTGCGTGCGTTTGTGTGTGTGTGCGTGCGTTTGTGTGTGTGTGTGTGTGTGTGTGTGTGTGTGTGTGTGTGCGTGTGTGCGTGCGCGCGTGTGTGTGAGCATGCATAAGTGTGTGTTTATAGAGCCAGGAGCCTTAAAAGAAGCCAGCAGTCAAGTTTCTCAAAAGCGTGGTTGCAAGAGAACAAGAATGAATGTGCACCGTTCCTTCCTTGAAACGTGCCTTCACCTCCGACATAAAGAACAGGTGATTGAATCGATAAGGATCAATAGACTGCTGCTTGCCCACACTACTTTTTTTCCCCCACATTTTATGTTATCTCTCCATAGCACTTGACTGGTGGGCAGATTTTCCTCCCCAATGCCGCCGTCAAGAAAAGAAAACAGCCGCTTTCAGAATTACAGTATGAAACCATTCATGCGTAGCCTCTTAATCACGTCATTTGTCAAACGTGCGAGCGACCCATTTCAAACAGCTTACACTGCATTCCAAGTCAAAAAGACAATTGTTGGGGCCTGCGATCTCTTCACCCCCTACGTGCCCACTCGGCGGAAAACTTTTAGACAATTTAAAGATAAGAATACAAAATAGTGGTCGCGTTGCATACCTGAGTAGGGATTTTTCCCCGGTCAAAGTCTCGGCAAGTATTTCCTTGTTGTTTCCGAGGGAACGCAGCATGACAGACTCCGCGAAGTATAAGGTGTGCAAGTGCTTGTCAGGAGAGCCAGCCGGGGCGCGAGTGAGCTCATGGCCGGTCAAGGGAATTCCTTTTTGTAAACGTCAGAGGCTGGGTCCTCCCCTCGCGGGCGCTGTGTAATACAGGAAGGGGGCAGGGACAGAGGTCCGCATTACCGGGAACAAACGGCCATGAAGGTTACACTGCGAAAAACGAAAGTGCAAGGACCGGAATGCGACTTTTAAATTCTGCCGTCGATAATTCCTTAGCCTTGTGCACTGAAGGATGATCCCAGCATTTTTTTTTTTTTTTTTGGTCAATTAACCGAATATGCATAAGTATTTTTTATTCTACTTCATGTATTGCTATTCCATTCGCCGTTCAATAGGTATCTTAAATTTTGGAAGATTCCGTCGTATTGATATTGCCTGCGTGGCAATGTAGCTAGTAGGCTACTTTTGACCCAGTGTATTACTGAGTAAAATGAAGAGTATTAACAATTCAGCTTTGTTATTGTTAACAACTTTGGAAAGTGAGTTGAGGCTGGTCTCCGCTCCTCTCTCTGCTTCGCAGTGTGGGAGAGGAGGGTCCATGTAAACGGCCACACCCCTCAAAACACACTCCTGACGTCACACCTTCGTCCAAAACGTAGAAACCACAAGGACTATTGCAATGTTTTTGCTACATGTACCATACATAAGTACGTACACATCCATGAACAGAAGTGTATAATATGACAGTGTGTGTGTGAGGGAGAGCATAATAAAACATATTTATGTGGGCTGTGAGTTATAATTATGCAGTCCTGTAAACTGTTATTCTTTCTGGTGGACTAACAGAAAGGAAAATGCAACGTGCAAGTGTGTTTGTGAATGACACTGAGAGAAAGTGTGTTGCGTACTGCACACTTTCTGTAATTGCTGGTAAGTCTAACTTTTTATGCAACTTTGTGTGTAGTTTTGTTGAGATAAACTTGGATTTGTTCATGTTGTGCTGTGTTTGAGTGTTCTACAGCGGGTGCTTCTACATGTCTTTGCTCAGTGTGGGCTTGCACCAGTTGTTTGTCTGTCCTGCAATATTCCAGTATTACTAGGTCAGTATTCTCTGTCTGAGAAGCCAGTCGCAGGGTGTCCGGTGAAGTCTGTCACAGACGGTGAGTCACACAGCTAAAAACTAGCAATGCACTCAGCTCCATTCCCCAAAAAAAAAACAGAAAACGGTTTGGTTGTCATGGTGACAGGGATCTAATTATACTGTCTCTCCAAACAGGAAGTACGTCTTTCTAAGAGCCAGAAAAAATACTGCCGGGCTGTCGGTGCTGTCACTGCAGTTCCCATGCTTTGTTTAGCTGAAACGTCAGATTGTGGGTCTCCCATGGCGACACTTATTGTTGTTGCATTCCAGCTAGCCTTTGATCACCAAAAGCAGGCCAGTTCAATAAGAGACTGAGTCAGCCCCATCTATCTCAATTCCTTTTTTTCACTGTACTCTACAGTACAGAGCAGTCTAATGATTAATCAAGTCAAGCCTGCTGCACTTTAGTGAGGCCCATTTTGGCTGTACTTCCCTATGCTGGGTAATAGTTTTGTCCTAATTCTCTCTCTTCATTTTCCTCCTAACCCCCCCCCATTCCCTCTGGTATTTATATGTTGGCAATCTCCATGGAGACAAGACACACAAACATTGTGGCGGCTTATTGCTCAGACAGGAAGTTTGATCGAACCGCAATGGCGTCACTGCGGCTCTCGCTCAAGCTTGCTCTCCATCCAGGGCAGACAGCGCCGTCGTTAGATTTCGTTCGCAGTTCTTTTGGGTATTATTGCTGCTTTTTTCATTTTTCAAAACCCCTTGGAAAAATCTTCTTAATCTTCGCAGTGTATGGTTAATCATTTTTGAAATAAAACTGCACATATAGAATTCTTTGCTGTCTTCTTTGGTGTATTTTTCCTGCTGGCGTTTCAGACATTTTGTAAATGGCCCAAGAGTCTTGGTGTTCTTTTAACTGGCATAGAAAAATAATCCACATCCTTTACACTGTGGTCCTCACACATGGAGCTTTGTTCAGTTACGGTAATCTGTATCTCATCT
This sequence comes from Gymnothorax javanicus, assembly GCA_029692085.1. NCBI lineage: Eukaryota > Metazoa > Chordata > Actinopteri > Anguilliformes > Muraenidae > Gymnothorax > Gymnothorax javanicus. Next base: position 47,682,997 of record CM056206.1, on the reverse strand, counting down.
GAGTGACTGAGACTGTGTGTGCGAGTGTGTGTGTGTGTGTGTGTGTGTGTGTGTGTGTGTGTGTGTGCGCCTTTATTGCAGCGGGTTACATCAGACACAACTGCATGTGGTTCATTCCTATATTCTCTAATTCTCTCTCTCTTCCTCTCTCTCTCTTTCTTCCTCTCCCTCTCGTTCCCTCTCCTAAATATACTCCTGCGGAAAAAACCTCCAGAATGGACCTCCCTTTCCTCCCTTCTCTCATCGCTAAAATTATTCCACTGTGGGTCTCACTTTCTCTCTCTTAGTCTTTTTCTGGTTCATACTGGACGTCAAACTGAATAAATCAAAGAAATCTCAAGTTTTATTAATTTCCATTAGGTGAAAGTACCTGGTACCAGGTACTTTTTAAGCACCTACTTGGCTGAGGTTCCAAGCGAGCTGAGGCGAGCCGAAATTGTGATGTCAACAGACTGCAGGCCACTGACTGGCCAGGGAGTGACGCTTGCTATGATGACCCCACCCACGTTGAGGTGGTACTCAATTGTAACGGAAAACGACCGAAACCAAGTAGAGTCGAGTCGAGTAGAGGTGAGTTTTGCTAAAACTGCAATGGAAAAGCGGCATAATTGATTCCGGTGCAGACCACACCCCAAACCTTTCTGCTTGTGCTTATTCCCCTCACAATGCAATACCCACCATAATTTTCCATGATGGATCTCTGTGAATGACGAATGCGCTGACCCAGGGCATAGACACGGTATGAATTAAAAAGTCTTTCCACAACACGTTGCATGGATAAGAAAGGTGCTTACGGCTTCCAAACCCGGGCCGTGTGCTGGATCTTTAACCCAGCAGAAGCAAACTGCCCCCAACACCACCACTGCTTTGTCACAGCCATCTGTCACTCACGATTCTGGTTTCCCTTCCTCTTTTCAAGCACTGACTAAATTTTCAGTCCTCCTTAATGTCTAGCCATGGCTCCTAGACTTCCTCTTCTGCTACCATTCAGTCCATTCATATGAGGACTGATTGGCCTTCATTCGTATTCTAAAGCTCAGTTTGCTCGAGTGCCTTGGCTCATGTAACTCTTCGAGCATTCATTAAAAGACATGGTGGATTCATTGCTTTTAATTGCTTGGCCTTGATAATTAAAGTTTCATTTTCAGTAAATTCGAGACATTTGCTGACATTTGGAAATAATGTCGGCAGGAGTAGGTTTCCCAATAGCATAGTTGTGATGTGTGTTAACAACTTACATAGTTTGATCACATACAGTCAATGGTTCCAGCTGCCTAAGTTAGCATGCATGCTTTTGGGAGATATATCCCAGGATGATGAAAAGCTATTCTTAATTGACCCCCATGAGACAATTTGTCGGCTACATGTGACTATTTCAAGCAGTAGAGCAACCAGAGAATAGCACACATGAACCAGCTCCAGCTCCAGGTCCAGTTTCTAAGTCTCTTGCAATTAGCAGGAGCATACCTAACATAACTTGTCTTTTTGCAGCGGGAGGAAACTGGAGTACCCGGAGGAAACCCATGGAAACTCAAGCAGAACAAACCAAAAGTCCAGCCAACAAACTTTCAAACTCAGAGAAACCTCTTCTGAGGTGACCACTGTGCCACCGATCTTCCCATGGTGCGTATTTACCTGATGTCCAGGGCCTATATTCCTAAACCACCTCAGAGCTGACTATCTGTGATGAGGCTTTCTCCAGCCATGTCCTAAATCCAGTCTTTATAAGCTAAGAAGTTGATCCTACATCAGCACTTCAACTCTGAAATGAATAGAGGCCCTTATTACCTCTACCAAACAAAGTTGGCAGGAGGTTATGTGATCGGTGCCGTTTGTTTGTTTGTTTTTTTTTTTTTTTTTTTCTTGTCGGTTAGTTTGTGAACAAGATGACTCAAAAAGTCATGAATGGATATCTCTGAAATTTTGTGGGTGGGTCATTATTACATCAGAGGTGGACCCTATTGATTTTCACCGCGATCAGTCAAACAATATAGCGGCCACGGCAGCCATCTTGAAATCCTATGACACGCGATAACTGAACTTTACTCCCACTCACCAAGATTTGAACTGTGCTGCCTTGGCGGAGGTTTGCACTCTAGGAGTGTCTCTAGTTTGTGTGTGTGTGTGTGTGTGTGTGTGTTTATATTACACATTTTTTTTTATTTGCAAAGAGTATCATAAATCTGCATCCACTTACGATATACTGTAAGTCACTAACTTCGTATTTTCTGTTGTAAATTTCCAGGTGAAGTGCTATATGAGAAAGCTCCTTAAGTCTAAGATCACTGATAGCTTGTAAAAAGGCGTAGATGAAGCAATATCTATAGTTTTATCCATGTATGCTTTTAGACAGCCGAGCAGTATGAAGTAACTTCGGAATGTAAGCCTATAACTCCAAGTCTGTAGTTTGGATTTCCCAAGTGGAAGATTCCCAGTGCTCGCTGAAGCAAGGTGCTTGACCTGAATTACTCCAGTAAGATCTCCAGCTGTGCAAATCGGCCGTATTTAAAGAATGCAAGCTGTGTAAGTTTCTCTGCATGAGAGTGTTTGCCAAAACATTTAAAATGCGAAATGTAAATGTAAATATTTACTGAATAAACCTGGAGTTTGGGCTTTGCGCAAAGGGTGAAGCAGCAATGGCTGATCTAAGTACAGTTCAAACATGCAAAATCTCCTGCCTCAACTGTGTGACCACTTCAGTAACGTGTGAACGCCTCAAGTGAAAATGGTAATTTCAAGATACTTTGTGATTTTGTGATAAAGACTGTTAACACTGGGGACTTTTTACTTGATCTGCGATTATGGTTTACTTCTGACATGATTCCTTTGACACTAATAGGTAATGGTTCGAGTGTCATGAAATGTCAATTTTTACTTGATGTGTACACATATGCATCTAACCTAGTGAAATTAATTGCATTGAAATGTCCTGACATTACCTTTGCTCATGCTTTGGAAATGAGTTTGCACATCCCTGTGGCTGGGCAGGCGTGACCATGTCTCATTCATACCAAAGGTCTTCAGGTTAAACTCTGCCAGCTTGCAGTCTCACCGACCTTGACCCCTTAGGAGATCTCGAAATTCGAGACGACCGCTATTCCACAATCCCAGTGTTTGTCGTGCGGACAAACTGAAGCAATTGCTGAATGATGAAAAAAAGGTGTTTGCCATCAGTGAGGACAGATCGTGTCTGATCATCCTGTGCGTTCCCTGTACCCTTCTGTAAACAGGATATAACAGGCGCACGCATGAAATAGGATGGCATAATTGCTTTCGTGCTAACTCAGCTGCTATGTCTGTCACCGGGAAATCACGAAAACCCATCAAACTTTTGGCCTCAAGCTTTCTTTTTATTGAGGACAGAGCAAACCACTGATAATGGAGCGAGCCCTCCAAAGAGCCCATTCCTGACCAAGCACTGTATGTGCTCTGGGCGAATGAGTGAAATTTTTCAGCCACCATGGTAATTTCATCATCAGAATTTCCCATTAGACACTAGATTTTTTTAGAAATATGATATTACATGCCTGAGTAATGAGATGGAAAAAAGTGGCACAATTTCAGTAGCACTGGGATATTCTGAGTCGGTGTGTGGCAAGCGATTTAGGCTTCCAGTGCTGGCCTACTGCAAGGCAATTATATATAAATAGTGACCAGTGATTTTACTTTAGGAATTATGGATTATGTCGAGCCTCTGGGTTAAAGGCCAAAAGTCACTAGCAACTTTATGCCAGGCAAGTCACTACATTTTTTTTTTCTTTTTTAAGGCTGTGCAAAAAAAGAAAAAGCAGGCGCTGATCATTTTTTTATTATTTACTTTTGTTATGTTTGTAATTCTCCATAGTAAAGCAATGGCGTGAGCAGGTGGAGTGGTTCATGCATAAAGAGCGCGCCGATGCTATTCAAGAGCCATCTCTCTCTCTCTCTCTCTCTCTCTCGTTCACACGCATACTCTCTCCCTCTCTCAATATAAGTCTTTGTGTATTTGTCCTTATTTGGCTTCCCCGTGCTGGCGCGGCTGTGTGTACGCGCGCCTGCTCGGTGCGCCTCGCTGCGAGCTCCCATCTGACGGTGACTCACCGCTCCTCCGACTCACGCGCGCCACTATAACAAACACTGCGTCTCCCTGGAAACTATGATTCCCGGCTCTTTCTCCTGTGCTCCACGGGACAGCTCGAGTTACCGACCGCGCGGCGGCCTTCCAACTGTGCGGCACCCGCGGTCTGAGCTTGATGGTCGCTGAACGGTTGCCTATACTCCCTTTACGCACCGCACCTCTCAACTCTGTGTGCGCTTGTCAGTTTCTGTTGGGCCAGGTGCTATTTTGGCGTGCGGAAAGATTTCTGTTTTGCATATTGTGTATTTTTGAAGTTATCAGAGTAATATTTCTTCCCGCTGGCAGTCCTATTTGAGAAAAATATTTATTGCCTTGTGCTTTTTTTTTGAAGGTTTATCCAGGGCTGTCGAAATATTTAAATAATTCCAGAGAAATGAAATTGTTAAGGAGGCTCGAGTTGTTTAATGTCTCTTTCTTGCTTGGGTCTGGGATGGACATTGAGTGACATGAACTGCACTTCTATTCTGCCATCTTGTGGTTTGAATGTACATTGCTAGTATTTATTTACTATATTTAGGGGCATGGGGAACCTCTCTGTACAAATCTCATATTGAATCAAACAGGAGGTTGAATCCGAGTTGGGCACTCGGTTTGCATATTAGTACTCATTTGTGGTATTCGCCTCATTCCTAGAAGTACACTTAACTTGATTTGCTGAGGTTTACTCTCACAGTAAGTCCATTCATAGATCAACAAAGAGAGGAAACCCAATGTATGAGGCTTTGTATTGAATGTTGCAGAGTACTTCTGGTATACAAACTCTATTTGCACATTACAGAATCTCCTGCTACACCCTTAGAGTCACACTTTCAAAGTTATCCATATTCGAGTAGGTAGAGGGAAAGGGGTGTAGCAAGGGGGGGTCTGGGTAAAGGTCAAATAATTGTGATGTCATGAGGGACTGTGATGTCACAATGCTATTATTAGGGCAGAAATCTTACCTGTTTGACCCCTATCAGACCTACAGCAGGATCAGGAGCCATTACAGATTGATGATGATGCTGGACTGCAGCTCAGATGATAGATGAGCCAGGTCAATGGGAAATGGAATGGGCAATGGTGTAAGAGCATTCAGTTGCGCGAGCATAGATGGAACACTGAGATTACATTTGCTGTAGACTTCTGTTGTACAATGTTTCAGTGCCAAAAGTGCATTATCTTCAAAACAGCTTGTACAGCTGCACAAAAGCTTTGTTGTCATGCCTTATGATTCACCGTACATTAGAGCAGACAATTTGTTTTTTTATGTATCATGAAGGTAATAATGAAATAAATTTTTCAAAATAGCAGCTTTCAGGGTTAAAATTGCACCCTAAATGAAGTCCCCAACTGAGTTCCATTCATCTTTTCTGGCTTGTTCATTTGTTGCGTTATTACCCATAATTTAAGGTGCAGTCATTCACAATGGATTAAATGTTAATTAACGGTTGCTAACATTTATTTCTACGAGTGCACACCCAGGAATGCATGTGCCACAATACTGTGCAGACTGCCAAGATGTGCGCGCCACAGCACAGCACAGACTTGCCAAAAATGCTCATAAACTCCTTACTTTTGCTTGCAAACACCTTAAATGTACTCATAAACAGCTTAAATTTGTGACTATAGAAAAATCAGCTTTGTCATACCTTGCCAATGCAAAAACGAACAGTTTTCCACATTTTTTGTAGGATGAGCATTATGGCTAATGTTAACGGTTGATGGGTTTCCTGTATCGTCTCTGACTGTGATTCAGAAAAACGGAAGAAACCAGATGGCATGCAGGCCCATTCATTTGAGGTCATGACCTCAATCAGATCTGTAGTCAGAGGAGAGGGGAGTGTGGGCTCTAAGTAATTGGCTTGAAAACATCAAGTATTTTGTGCAAAATGGGCCATGTAATGTTCACATCTGCACAAACTGTAGCTTTCATTGTGCTCCAGTTATTTTCAAGCTCTTTTTGTGAGCATTCTGGAGCCTAAAATCAACCGCTTCCATCCAAGTGAACTTCACTCCAGCTCACAACTGGTTGATCATGTAGGCCAATGGTTCTCAACCTTATCCAGAAAAGGCCGGTGTGGGTACAAGCTTTTATTCCAACCCCGTAGTTACACACTTCCCTAGAGTCAGTGCTACAGACATTGATTAGCAGAGTCAGGTGTGTAGCTCCTTAGTTGGAATGAGGGCTGCACTCACACTGGCCCTATCTGGATATGGTTGAGATCCCTTGATGTTGGTCATGATGTTTGAAGGTTGGAGGATAGTTGCTCTCCTCCATCTGTAGGCATTTTCAGGACTGATCTCAAATCACATACATGACTACTAATTTGCCACACTCCCAGGACCCCATTTTACTGCTATCTTAAAAATATGCAAGATCTTTTAATAAGCATAAAACTAATAACACATCACATAATTGGTACAAAACAAATAGCTACCATGACCAATCATATTGTCAAACTCCCCCTTTTATATCTGAAATCCACTGAAGCTGTCTGCCCATAGGGAGTTGCTTTACTTCTGAATTGTTAGGGGTTCAGGCTTAGTCTTGGCTGGTTTCTCTTATTGATCTAGCTTCAGTCGAGCACCAGCATTATAGTGAAGAAAGTGCAGTAATGTTCATTTAAATTTACAAACCCCAATTCCAATGAAGTTGGGACGTTGTGTAAAATGTGTGGCGCATTTTGAAGTGCAAAATATGACAACGGAGACCCCGGACTGTTGAGGAACTGAAGTCGTACATCAAGCAAGAATGGGAAAGAATTCCACCTACAGAGCTTCTACAATCAGTGTCTTCAGTTCCCAAAGGCTTATTGAATATAGGTCGAAAAGGATTCGCAGATCATTGTATTCTGTTTTTATTCATGTTTAACACACTGTCCCACTTTCATTGGAATTGGGGTTTGTAATTAAATTTGAATCGAGCACATGCAGACATTTGAGATGACATTTTTGATTTTTCGTCCGCTGGACCAGATATGCTTGAATCAGGATCATCTGGTTTATTAAATGAAAAAAAAATTCTAGAAACTGTACTTGCTTTGTTTTATTTATCTCTCCCTGTATTTGTGATGGCGAGCCCTGTGTTCGATGAATCATTCATCTTTCCTGTCCGACAGTTAAGAGTGAAGGCAAATTCCTTTGCCGTTAGTCACTATTTACACGGAGAGTTCTAGATTCATGTCGTCTTTGGAGGAATGCGCCCTTGCATGAATGCTCCCATTCTTTAGCAAAACAGACATTCTAATATAGAAATTCTTTATACTGTAATTATAGCCTTGATATAGCGAATGTAAACCAGCTGTCACGTTGAGGCTGTCACAGGATTAGGGTTGAGCCAATGAAAATAAGGTCCAGGAGGCGATACTCGGGATTGTTGGTCTAGCTGGCAGGAACAATGCTGGGTACATGTCTCAGCAAATCTACGAACAGGGGCCTCACACTTTATTGAAAAAATGCTAACTGTGGTTGTGTGTTTTCATAGATATGCTGCATCCATCCAATATAGCGTATGAGTCAACGATGTGGATTAGGGTCAGAGTACACAGATGAGTTACAGATGTCTACAGGCAGATATTTATGCCTCCAGACTTACAAAACAGGGTGGTGTACTACTGAGTACTGTTACTACAATGGTATCTAAATGAACTGAAGTAACTATAGTAACTGTGCCGTGCAGGAGGAAACGGACATCTGAGTTGGCAGGTGTGTCCTGTGGTACTTTGGAGTTTCACTACAGGTCCAGTAAAGTCAGGAGCTGAGCAGTCAGAGGTTAATTAGTCATTCAGAAGAGTTACTGCCCTGTGGACACTTCCTGTTTCCATTTACAGTTCCTGTGATGACTGGGCCCCATACAGGCCTGGAGTTCATTTTGGTTTGAAATGTCAGCCTGATAAACAATATGCCCACATCTCTAACGTCCGTTGGAGCAATGCTTGACTCCATGAAAAGGGGGCAAATCATGTCTCAAGAACTGCTTATGTCATAGGCTGCCTTATTCGTTGAAAGCGATAGCACGCTCTGTGATGAGTTAGAATGTGAATGGTGCGTTTTGTTCACCAAACTTCTGGGAATTGTAAAGAAAACTTGAAGATTCTCGTCTATTCACCTTTCTCAGGTTTTTTAGTGGCTTTGTCCACTTTCATGCATGTGGCCCAGAGTTTTCTGTGTGTCCTACAACTGATTTGCAGGATAGAGCAGGGAGCCCTTGGAATTTTCCAATCCCAAACAATTGTGCTAAAAAAAATTCCAGTCTTTTTGCTCTGTCAAACCGCAGCTCAACAGGGTAGTAATGCTGGTTTCCATCACAGGGAAAATTAATCGTATAAAATGCAATGTACCAGCAATGAAGTAGAATGCAAATTGCAGTCTTAGAGTGGGGGAGGTGCCGGAATACTGCTTTAAAGGCTGGACTTTTTCCTTCCATGTGTTTTAGTCTGTTGTTCTCTTTCAAAATGTCGATGAACCTGAGTCACATGGTACAGCGATCACATAGGGGTAGGTCATGTGTTAAAGGGAATAGTGACTCCTCACCAGTCCTCCCTTTGTATTTTCATCCATGGCCGGTGGGTTTGTATGTTGAAGTTCTACCCACGTTCTCTTGACATGCAGCGTCTGCAGGACAGTCGCAAATACAGTGATGCTCTGTTTCTAAATCCTAGCGACCAGATGACATATTAAAGATTATCGGAAATGTGATTGTAGTGCACTCCAAAAATAGGAGATTCCTGCTTGTAAGGTTTCAACCAAGAATTTCCAGAGTTTTGAGAGGTCCCACAGCCTCCCTGAGCTGAGATGATTAGAAAAGAGAGAGAGAGTGAGTGTGTGTGTGTGTGTGTATCGGTATGTTTTTCAGCCGCCTCCTCCTCCTAACTCCTATACACTCTGCCTGTCTCTCCTCAAAGAAGTCCCATTTATGAGCGATTTGGGGCTTAAGTTCATTTCCCGCTCTTTTACTCCCCCTGCTGGTCAGTCGTCGGAAATGCACAACATTCTCATCTCCATTGGAATTCCAGTCGCAGATACACGAACCATTACTTCTGCCTCTCTCCTCTGCAGTGAGAGAACGGGGTTTGTCATACGTCATAATGAAAATGAACGCAGGCGACACCTGCACCTTGCGCACGTGCATTTTTTGGGTGGAGGAGCGGGGGAGCCTGTTGTGATTGTGTGAATCCTGGGAACATTATGCTCTGAAGTACTTCCTTGCAGGCAAATTGATTTTGAGATCTCCCCACAGACCTCCAAACCCAAACCTGTTCCCAAACGGTTTTGCTGGGACACGATCGAGCATGTTGGGATTCCAGCTTGAGCATGTTTTCACGTTTTTCCGCTCGTTACCAGGAGGACGTTGCAATTTCATGTCAAAGCTTATTTAGACAGTCCGTTAACAGCGTTGGGATGTTGGGATGTGGCCGGTGGACATTCTGGCAGGTCCTTCTGAGAGGCAGATGTTCTGGGCTGAGGAAGGCCTACTGAGAGGAAATGTTCCGGAAAACACCAGATGAACGGACGTCACACGGGCCCAGAAGCATCTTCGGTGAGCATTGGGGAGGGGGTGAACACAGCTCCAGATGTGTGTATCTTGGGTACGCATGAGGTCAGAATTCCCTTTAATCTGCCACCAGGGGGCAAGAGAGGGCTCAGGTCATACTTTTTTTTTTTTTTTCCCTCAGGCTGTGGTCCTTTGGCTTCTCTTTGCCGTTTATGGAGAAATAACTCCCCAGCTCCTTAGCAACCCCAACACTTTACAAACAAGGACACAGTGTCATTGTTTCAAACTGCAAGTCTTTGTAGCATCTCTAATTTCATCTGCTTGAGCACTGATGGCTCCCCCCTGTGGTGAATCTTCAGGCTGCTAAACACGAGTTACTGAGGTGTGCGCGTTAAGAGAATTACAGGTCAGGTCAATGAGGTGCCTCACACAAAATGGCAGCGTCCCCTAAAGTCCCTTTGGGAGTGATGATAAGGCATCGAGGAGCAGTGCTGTTCGTGAGGAGGAAGGTGATGAGCAGGGGGAAGATGAGATGAGGTTGCTCAGAAGTTGCTGAACAGCTTGTGTTTGGTCCTCCAGTCCATCTGTGGCGCTCTCTTCCTGGCGCGCTTGGCGCGTGCCTTCTCCCTGGCCTCTGCTGCCGTAGGGCTGAGCCGGAGGCCGCTGTCCTCAAACGCGTCCAGCAGGGGGCACTCATTCTCCTCCAGGGCCTGAGGACGGAGGGAGGCGGAGGTCCAGGTGCATGACATCATACAAACTCACGTAAACATGTACACCCATGGGCGTCACTGCCACCGTACAGCAGTGTACTGTGAAAGCATGTGCTGATGATGCCTACTATTCCTGAGTACTCGTATACTACATTCACTCATGCAATCATGTTTAAGTAAAAATACATGCGCACGCACACTGGCATGCATATAAACACATGGACAGGCATAGACACAGGAAATAATGCACCAATGTATGGTAAAAGCATGCATTTAAATATATCCTTTCCATCCTTACATGCATGCGCATCAAGAAAAAATATACACCCAGATATACTCACACTCATACACGCAAGCGTACTTGTATACAGAAACCAAATTGAGTGGTCTTTTTTTTTTTTTTGTCCATCTCATGCACACAAAGCAGTACACACATACCGTTTATATGCACACATGCACAAACATGATCATGTGCAGGAACCTCATATACATTTTCTGTCTCTCATGCACACACACTCTCTCTGTCTCTGTCTTTATCTCTCTCTCTCTCTGGCCCTATTTACACTTGGTTTTAACATGCATTTTGGGTGATCAGATCACAAGTGGTCAGGCGAGACACATTGCTGTTGACCCTTGTTGTCAAACTGACCACTTTTGATCATATTTCGTTGCTTAAATAAGCAACTTCCGCTAAAACCCGGCGGGCAGTTTTTTTTTTTTTTTTTTTTTTTAATTTAACCCTTATTTAACCAGGGAAGTCCCGTTGAGATTGAAATCTCTTTTTCAAAAGAGCCCTGGGGGGTTAAGGTTGGGAGGGAGAGGGCAAATTTGAAAAGCCAATTAGATCAGGGGATGATTAGGCGGCAGGTCGAAAGAGCCAGGCTGGGACTTAAAGCCACGACATGGGGGAACCCCCTAGTCTTATCTTAAGTGTCATAGGATATTTAGTGACCACAGATAGTCAGGACCTTGGTTGAACATCTCATCCGAAAGACGGCGTCTCCTTCAGTACAGTGTCCCCATCACTGCACTGGGGCATTGGGGATTATTCCACCAGAGGGAAGATCACAACCTGCTGATCCACCAACACCTCTTCCGCAATTATGTTAATATGTCGTATTACAACAATAGCAGTAGTTCCCGCCAGTCGGAGCCAAGATTTTGACCCCGTTTCACGTTGTTACATTGTTTTCTGGGCAAGCTAACGTTTCTGCCTTTGGTTCACAGTTTTGGGATATTTCAGTGATTGACTTCAGCTTGACAGGCGCGTTTGCAACTTGCAAGAGCGTGCAGGTCCGCACGGGAGAGGAAACTCCTATCACAAGCCCGCAGCCTACATTGATGTTGTTTTATCCAGTTCTGTCCTCATGGGGGAGGCCTCAGGAGGGATTCGCGTTTACACTACCAAACATACGTGGTGAAATGCATCCCAGACCACCTCCGCAAATGGCTTGAGTGGTCGGATCTCAATGCGTCTCGCACCTCGTTTCCACTTTTACTTGGCGCTGATCACTTGTGATGCGATCACCCAAAAGGCATGTTAAGACCAAGTGTAAACGGAGCCTCTTTCTCCCTCTCTCTCTCACACACACACACACACACACACACACATTGACTGTTTCTCCAAGCACAGGCTGCATCCTTCGAAAGCTGCATTTTTAGGCTGCTACATCATAGCAGACATACCCGTTGTGAACGCGCTTTCCAATACAGCCGAGAAATGCAGCCTCCATCTAGCCTGATACACAAAATTGTCGGCTTGTTTACACTCCATTTCCATGCTGACAATTGCATCTGACATCAGGCAAGAAGACTGCTGAATTTCTCGGCTGTGTTCAAAAGGGCGTTCACAAAGGAACAGCTTGTGATGACATAGCAGCCGAAAAATGCAGCCTGCGCTTTGAGAAAAGGCCTTTCACACATACTGGCTCGTCCTCTTCTCTCACCTGCATGCTTGTGTCTGGTGTGCTCAGTTCAGAGCGGATGGACCGCGTGGACTGTGAGGTGGAGCTGCCGTTCACCCGCAGGCTCGGGGATCCGTTCGTCACAGGCTGTGCTTCATAATCTGTCCATCATGGAGAGAAAACGCATCAGGACACTCTGGTAAGGACACTTATCGACAAATCGAGCATCAAATATGAGTTTTAGCATTTTTTTATCTCCCCGGCATATATTGCGGGGAATATTCTGTAGCCATCGCTCAGTCCGTCTGCCCTTGTTTCCCTCAGTAAACTTTTTTGTCCAGAGCATGACATGAAAACGGTGTTATATTTTCCCTTAAAACATAGCACACACATCAAGCATGCACTGGAATAAAGCCTTTTGCCATTTTAATTTTTTTTATGCATTGATCTGAAGGTGGCGCGATGAAAACAAACCCAACGTTGTGGCCTATTACTAAAAACCATAGGTCTCAGAAACAAAATTCTTTTTTTTCTTTTTTTTCTTTTTTTACTGGATTCAGTGAGTCCATACCAATCTATGCATACAAGCCACACCATCTGCTTATGGGTAGATTTTTTTGCCATTTTGATTTTTTTGTGAAACATTGAAACTCTATCTTAACCTAATTGGTGCAACCAATTTGCATAAAATTTGGCACACAACATCTTCAGACCAACATCTTTTAGTGTTATATATATATATACAATATTGCTATCTTAATAGATGTGGCTGCAGCAAACCAGTGAATTTTGTGGGTGTGGTACCACTATAACTAGCTCTAACTCTTGAGCATAATGTCCAATCTTGACCAAACCTCAGAACTTTCATGTACGGACCACTAGACTCAAGCCTACTAAATTTTGCGTAAATCTGCCCATAACTGGCACTATAGCAAATATATAGTAATAGCCTCAAAGGCAGTTTCTCAACTTACTTAAAATTTTGCATGTTTTATGTTGACCTATGGATATCAATAAGTACAGGGTGATTGCTCAAACAAGATGGCTCCCGTCAGTCCATCACATTGAAGCTTCACTTCTACTTGTTGAGAAATCATGAATCATCATGAAATTGCAAGACTATTCAGGATGCCTGAAAGACCAACAGGCCATGTGCTGGATGACTGTTTTTTGCCATTTGGGAATTTTTCACATTTCAAATTTTGTGGAGCTGGGGGATAAGGCATTACCTGGTGGCTCCTGTTTGTTTTCTTCTTGCTGTATTTCTTTTATAGAGTAAATTGGATGGGCCAGACACGGTTGTAGTCTTGCTGAATCAGCGAAAGGCACTCAGCCATGGTAAAGACTGCATAGAGGAGACCGTGAGTGACCTGTAGGCCTCATTTAAACCACAGGGTTTGGACTGAACCATGTGAAAGGCTTCATGACTGAGGTAGGACGTGAACCGTTGGGTGCTCAGGGTGAGAACCCCCTTCACCCCCCTCCCTTAGGGACAGGCCCACAATGTGAGGTTTCAGAGAAGTCACACATTAGAATTCTCAAAACTTGAGAGGTGTGAAAATGTACCTTTGACGTGGCTCTCTGTGGGGATGATGCCCAGTTTCTTGAAGTGCGCATCTGTGTCCGGGTCAACCACAAGTAGCCTCGTCTCTTCCCCGCCACTCTTGATGAAGGCAACCACCTCTGAATGCCTCATGGACTCAATGTTGACCCCATTTACCTGTGTAGACACACCCCCCAGCACTGTGAGTACGGCTCGCATTATTTTGCGACCACCTCAAAATCGACTTCTCGTTAAATTTAACCTGCAATTACAAAAAGCTACCAACAGATGGCAGGCTACCATCAACTACCATTACTGACCATTACTAATTGAGGCATTTCTCATGAAATTTCTGAAACGCTTCAATTTGCTCAGTGAATGTAATCATGCTGTCTCTCAATGCAGCCTCTTCATTTGTCCTCAATTCCCGCAGCAAGCTGTCACTGATAATCAAGGCTTTGTAAGCAGAGATAAGCTGAGAGCTAAAAACACTTCTCCATAATTAGTACAAGCAGCTGGTTCTCCCAATATGGTTTGCAGTGTTTTTTAACCACTTTGTCCAAAGTTTCAGTCGCTTTCATTTCTTTAATGAATTTCTGTAATATGCACAGTTGTATAAGCAAAAGTTGTGAGTTTTCAGGACTGGAAATGAGGCCGAAGATGACTGCATATATGTCCACCCAGATTCAGCCCCATGAAAACAATCCCATCTCTTTTCTTCCTCTTTTGGTAGGACACCAGAATGCGGGCACTCTTGGTATCTTACACTGCAGCAGGCCCAGTATCTCCGACAGGCCTAGAAAGCAGAATCAAACATGAAGGCCAATCAAATATTGATGAGCTGGACTTGCTGTACCAGTGGCTTCAGTTTCAGGTATCAGTGTCCACAAGAGGGAATTGGTTTAATATTCATACGGGCTTATGAAATGAAGGAAGGCTGCGTTTTTGGGCTGATGCTGGTAGCTGAGGGGTGTGTGCGTTAAAAGAGGGGGAGGGGGCTATGTTTTGTATTTAGGTTTTGAGCAAATAGGTGCCTTGTAACATCATGAACACAGTTGTCTGTGCTGTTCAACTGCGCACGCTCGCATGCAGTCCCTTTATTGAAAAGGCATTAGTCAGAGTCTGTATACCGGACCATACCAGAAAGGTATGAAAAATTTATGCACCCCCCTCCCCCAGATGTCTCCCATAATTCATTCTGAATCGAGGTGTTGGAGTGAAGCCTTGGAGCCAGACACTTGGCTCAACCTTCTCCCTTCAAGTTCAGCCATTAAATTTAAGAGATTCAGATGCTTCTCCATCCTGTTTCGAGTTCTGCATTTCCAAAACGGTGACAATTTAGTCGAGCTGCAGTATAACCATTTTTATCGAGCATTTTTAATGTCTCTGCGAAGTCCAGAATAAAACTGAGGATAATAGATATTTAAACATAACGCGTTGCTGAATACCCCTCGGCCCGGACAAGATTTCCTGCCTCAAGGTCACAGCGCTAAGGTCAAAGGTCAAATCCAGCAAAAAAGCTGACGTTGCACATCTATGTGTCACAGTGAGTTACCATACCAAAGTTGGTGAAGCTGCGATGATTAGTTGCCGAGTACTGGCCCGGGCAAGATTTCCAGGGTCAAGGTCACAGAGCTAAGGTCAAAGGTCAAATCCAGCAAAAAACCTAATATTGCATATCTATGGGTCATAGTGAGTTACCATACCAAATTTGGTGAAGCTGCGATCATTAGTTGCTAAGTACTGGCCCGGAAAATGTCACCCGGACAAGATTTCCAGGGTCAAGGTCACAGCGCTAAGGTCAAAGGTGAAATCCAGGAAAAAACCTAACGTTGCAAATCTATGGGTCATATTGAGTTGCCATAACAAATTTGGTGCAGCTGCGATAATTAGTTGCCCAGTACTGACCCGGACAAGATTTCCAGGCTGAAGGTCACAGCGCTAAGGTCAAAGGTCAAATCCAGCAAAAAACCTGACTTTGCACATCTATGGGTCATGATGAGTTACCATACCAAATTTGGTGAAGCTGCAATCATTAGTTGCCGAGTACTGGCCCGGACAAAATCATGGACGGACAACGGACGACAGACAGACACGCAGATGACGACAATACCCCTCCGAGCCGGAGTCGGCCGAGGGGTAAAAACTTGTGAATGTGCAGGAACAGCTTTATATAAAAACATAACAAAGAAAAGCAATTTAATGTGTTAACTGGTTTGACATAGTCTTGTGAAAGCATATGCACAGCTGTTTGCTTGCGCTTGCCAGTGTCCTGCTGTATCATCTACAAGCTCAGTCTATGTTCAGGTCTAACTTCCAGGTGCAGCTAGGGGTGGAGCTTGAGTGATGACTATGAGTGATTGACAGTTGGACACCCTAAATCCCCTTTTATTCGTGGATTTGTATACGCTCTACTGGCCAGCATGATTACGGATAAATGGCTGCCATAGCAAATAGAATCAGCTTGTCATAAAAACAATGCTGTGATGAAATGCACACATTGTGATGGGTAAATATGAGTGTTATTAATAATAGGTTTATGATAAATGAGGGTTGATTGGTAAGGGTATGCTTATGAACGGGAGGGGGGCGGGAGAGATATCGAATGTAGCCCTGGTTTCTGGCCCTGGTGACAGCAGCTGAGTGTGATGAATGGGCAGAATGCATGAGCTCCAGGCTAATCGAGCGAGAAAGAAGAGGGACATTGGGGATAAGGGACACTGGCGATAAGGGGGGTGGCTGCACCTCCCCTTTAATGAGGTGCTGACTGGCCGCACAAGAGCGCCTCAGCTGCTGGGCACAGCCTTAATCATTCACACTTAGTCACACAAAACAATCGTAAACAGCACAGCCAGCAGAAACAGCACAGCATTAATGATCAACACAACCAGTGCTGCGTCTCATCGTGATGATAGCGCAGTACCAGACTGAATGAGCTTGGGGTAATGCTTGCCAGCACGACCAGCAAGGAGAGGGGGATTTGTGTGCTTAAATGGTTTACATAGGAAATCCCCCCTGCTTTCCCCCATGTGAGCGGAGATCCCCCCTACAAGGCAGGACCGTGAGCCGAATTAGCATTGAAAAGCTGATGGGATTTGTCGGTCCACAAAGGGCCAGGGTTGTGATACACCCTGCTCCCCCAGACCCATTTAAAATGACTCTCTTCCCCAGTATAATTCCTGAGATTGCCTGTTAAGCCAAGTTGTGAGGTCACAATGTGCGATAAGAATGTTCATGCGTGAGCATTCTAATGCTCATGTCACAATGACTACTGTTACCTGAAAAACAGTGAAGTTCTTAGAACACCAAAAACCCATTCTGCTTACGCCCACGAGCAGATAAACTGATTCTAGATCAGTGCTTTGGAGTCAGTGAATCTTCCTAGATAGGTGTCATTTTTGGTATTATGGTGGAGGGCGCTCTATTTTGCAGCAACAAGAGGGGGCAGCAATATTTTCTGGTCTTTGTTCAATGTAGTGTTTTTCTCTTGGCCTTATATGTGACTTAGGCCTTGGAGTCTGCCAAGTGAGTGAGTGGAGCTGTGACAGTTTGTGTGACCCTTTGTGGGTAAAATATACAGTGTGGTACAATGTGATTGTGCTGTCAATATGCATGTAGTGGCCTGTGACCTTGGTAAAGGGATATTTGGCACTTGTGATAATATATGGCAGAGAGTCACTCATTTTGGCCATAGATATATATATTTAGAACACTAGATTGCTGATGACATCATATTTACATTACACAAAGTGAAGCACCCGGCCGCCATATTGATACACCCAACTTCTTCATAAAAATGAATGGTTTCCTACGAGGCAAATTTCAAATAAGTTAATATAATCGCTGAAATGCCGAGATGTGCGGTTGCGTTTTGCAGCAATATTCATTCGAAGGGCTGTAATAAATCGTTTCATGTGTAAGTTAACGTAGAGACGCGAATTTATTACTTTAATTGAAAAAATCGCGTTTTCGTGCAAACAAGCTAATTAGCCATCTCACAGACTTCAAAAGACCGCTGACTAAAAGCAAAAGCTACCTATCGTTAACGGTCACCAGCTACCTTGATTGGTCACCTTACCGTCGCGAGACTACGTTGACTTGACAGTAAACAAAATTAAAAGGGTGGCTAACAAGCTAGCTACTTGTAATTGAGATGAAACGGCAATATTTCTTACCTGCAAAATATTTAAAAACAGTGGATGAGTTGCTTTGTTTGTATATACAGATTTCCAAAAGATGAGGAGAGAAAGGCTTGGCTGTTAAAACTGAGGCGTGCTGGTCGCATTATTTTAATTAACATACTATATTAACATAAACATAAAAAATACGAACTAGCATGCCAGCTAGTTAACGTTTACCTTGTTTTTAACGTTTGCTAAACATTTACGATAGTCGGCCTCCACTGCTAGAGTTAACTAACGCTTCCGTTCAACGTCGGCATTAACCATATGAATTAATATAAACGATTCGGTAAATGGCAAATATGCTCAACCAGGGTACAATGAAGTGAAGAAATCAGACAGCAATTTGAAAATGTAAACAAACATTTATTAACGTTTCTTATAACAACGAATACCTCCAAGCAATTATCTTACCAGAGGGTCATTAAAAGCCTCGGTCAAGTTATTAGTTAACTTTTCTGCACGCACTTTAACGTTGACACCAAGTCACATTTCGATCTTCCCTTTAGTAAGTGTGCCGCTTTCCATCCTCCAAAAATCTCATATTTAGGGAGACAAAATGTTGCTCAGCACAGCGATACCAAAATAACACCGACTCGCACGCAAGTGTTTTTAAAAATGAATTTTAAAGTAGGCGAAAATGAATGGGAGTCTACGTGCTAACTTTACTTCCGGGTGTATATCCAGATGCTTCACTTGAGCGAACCCTATGCGCAATCTAGTGTTCTATATATATATCTATGATTTTGGCGCTCTAATCCAGATCCAGCCCTGGTTTTCTTTTCTTCCTGGGATTACAGAAATTACCAGAACAAAACGTTCTGCTGATTGAGCAGACTCTCTTTTCAGCTGATTCCCAGGTATAGGTAGGGTGGAAAACCAGCAGTTCTTGACTCTGAGAGACCATGAATTGATGATCCCTGATATCGGGGATGGTAGGCATAGTCCATACTGAAGCAAACTATTTAATGGTAAAGTATACTAAAAGTATAGCTAAAGCTTGTACATAGTTTGTTTGGTAAACAAATTCTTTCGTGTGAGACATTTTCCACTTTTGCATGAACGGTTAATGTGAGGTCTGTCTGGCTTGCATCACCATGAAAAACCTCCCTGATGAAAATTCAGACTAATACCAGCTGGGATCTCAAGTTGGTTTATGATGGTCCAACTAGTGGTTTCAACACTTCTAGCGGGTCATATCTGGTCTGTTGGTGGTCAAAGCTAGTTAACTTGATTAAAGATGCTAACGGCCAAACTGGTGGACCAGCAGACTATAAAAGCCGTCCAGTTGGTTGACCAGCTATAGGAGTTGAACACACATTGTAAATCAAAATAAGTGGGTTTTAGTTGAAATATTCTGTTGGGATCCCACCCCAGAAATGCTTCGGTCTGATGCTAAATGGCTGTGTCTGATTTTTGCCACATGCGAGGTCAGCGCTCGGGCAACAGGCTGTGTGACAGGCTCAGATGTATGGTTAGCTGCCAGCCATCACCTGGGGATTCTTGGGCCCTGGAGGGCTGCTATCTGGTGCTGGTAACCAAGACAATGTTCGCGTCTCACATCAGGTCACGTCTGGAGAGCGTTATCAGTCAGGGCAGTGTGTGTATCATGTGTGTGGCAGTGGCAGTGTCAGTGTGTATGTGTCTGAATGTGGGTCTGCAGGTTTGTGCGTGCGTTCGCGTATTTCTGCATGTCTGTGTGCGAGTCTGCATGCATATGTGTGTGTGTGTGTGTGTGTGTGTGTGCGCGTGTTTGTGAGCGTGAATAATTTTACGAGTGCGTATGTGCATTTCCATTAGTGAGCATGTTGCCTGAGTGGATGTGAGTTTGGGCATACGTGCACAAGTGCATATCTGTGCATCCGATTGCGAATGTGTGCGTACGTGTGAATATGTGTATATACATATACTATGTATGTAGCTCAGGAAATACCCTCCTAGGGCAGTGGTCATCAGCAGCAGCGGGGGGGTGGGGGGCACAGAAAGTTCTTGTACCAGACCCCCTCCCTTCCTGCTCCTCCTGCGTCACCCAACCCGTAGTCACGTCGTCTCACACTGTCACATGTTCCACCGCGCCCACCATTTTGTCTGTTTCCCGCCTTGAGACCAAACTGAGCCGAATCGTCAAACAAAGGCTAAGGACGCAAACCGCATTCAAATTTAGGCCTTCTGAAGCCACTGCCTCAGGGCTTAAAAGAAGCGAGGAACAGCGCAGTTTTTAATCAAACGGGTGAGCGATTGCGCTTAGGTCACTGTTACTCAGACAGCCCTGCTGTAATGTCATTGGAATTTAGTGATGCGTGTGTGAGAGGCCTCCATCTGCACGATGGCCAGGAGGAGTGTTGTTTTCATGTGGAAGAGGTCATTCCTCCATGCCAGACTGGAGGCAGACTGCTGGGCCGCAGCATGGGAAGGTGTGGGAATGAAAAGCCTGACGGGACGCCACACACACCTGGAGTTTATCACACACGCAGACACACACCCTGAGGATGGAGCCCTCCACAACACGTGTGTGCACTCACATCAGCACGCAAGCATGCTGTCACACACGAATGTATACACATGTACACTCACACAGACTCAGCAAGGCCTATAACTCCTCGGACAAGTCGGCTGTAATTTCCTCCTATTTGACTCACTCTAACATGTAAATACTTGCAAATTAAAGCAGACAGACTGGACTCTGGTCTGGCGACACATTTAAATGCGAAGGCAGCAAGGCCCGAAGGAATTGTAGCTCTTTGAAATTGTATCAGAGCTGAGATATTTACAAAGATCACTGTCATTGACGTTAGACTTGTTACACGTATATCCCACACATTTGTATGATAAATAGTTGTAAATATTTTCAGCATTTCCCATCTGCTCTGACTCAGCTGTTCTGTTGTGTCTGAACTCAGTTTGTACACATTTAGGCCCATATATATGAGGCCCCTTAAAAGCAGGAGGACTGATCTCACATCAGTTGCTCCTACTCGCCTCCTCAAAATAACCACTATGAGCGGGAAAGATCAAACTGATCTTAGATCAGCACTGTTAATCAGGGACGTATTTATGAATAGGGGCAGTAGTGTCAGCTCATCAGAATCCTCGCCCCCCTGCTCCCCTCACCTCAATGAGCCGGTCCTGTGGGCGGAGCCCGGCGCGGTCGGCCGCGAGTCCGGGTCCAGGGAGCGGATGTACTGGCCCGGTTTGGCCTTCTCACTGTGTAGGTTAAAGCCGTAGCCCGTCTCTGCCCGGATGAGGTGGCACAGCCTGGGAAAGAGCTCTGGTTCCTGTTCCTGTTCCTCGATCACCTGCTCTGCGGACTCCGGCTCAGGCTGTGGTCGGGCCTTCTTCTCCTGAGTGTCAAAATAGAGGGAAAAAATTAAAACAGCTCCCGTCTCAGACAAACTCCAATCCTGAGGGGCCACAATGTCCACTGGTTTTAGGTGCGTCTTCACTCAAGGCACTCATTTAAAGGCCCCCTGTTATGCCACCAGGTGCACAGCTAATTAGCCATTATGAGCCAGTTCAAAATCTCCCCTACCTGACATCACAAAGGGGAGCGACCACCCAGAATAGTTAAATCTGACTGACTGCTTGGCTGAAGGTGATCAGTTCTTCTTGCCTCTGGTTGGTTACTTCCCCATGTGATGTCAAGAGGGGAAAGATTTTGAAATGGCATGTAATAACTGATTGGCTGTGTACAACCCCAATTCCGAAATAGGTGGGACAAAGTGTAAATTGTGAATAAAATCAAAATGCAATGACTTTCAGCTCACATGAGCCAGTATGTTATTTACAGTGGAACATAGATAACATTTCAAATGTTGAAACTGAGACATTTTACATTTTTATCCACAAAATGAGCTTATTTCAAATTTTCTGGCTGCAACAGCTCTCAAAAAAGTTGGGAGACAGGCAAAAAAGGGCAGAAAAAGCAATTGATATATAAGGAAATCAGCTGAAAGAACATTGAGCAAGTAATTAAGATAACTGGCATCAGGTGTGGAACATGATTGGCTATAAAAGGGATGTCTTAGAGAGGCTGAGTCTCAGAAGTAAAGGTGGCCAGAGGATCTCCAACCTGTGAAGGCTTGCGTAAAAAAAATTGTGGAATACCTTGAAAACAATGATCCTCAACGTCAAATTGCAAAGGCTTTGAAGGTCTCATCATCGACAGTGCATAACATCATCAAAAGATTCAGAGAAACTGGAAAAATCTCTGTGCATAAGGGACAAGGCTGAAGACATTTACTGGATGCTCGTGATCTTCGGGCCCTCAGACGCCACTGCATCACTCACTGCCATGATTCTGTCATTGACATTGCTAAATGGGCCCAGGAATACTTCAAGAAACCACTGTCAGTAAACATAGTCCGTTGTGCCATCCACAGATGCCACCTAAATCTCTATCATGCAAAAAGGAAGCCATTGTTGAGCATGATCCAGAAGCGCCGCTGTGTTCTGTGGGCGAAGGCTCTTTTAAAATGGACTGTAGCAAAGTGGTAAAGTGTCCTGTGGTCAGACGAGTCCAAATTTGACATTCTTGTTGGAAATCATGGGCGTCTTGTCCTCCGGGCTAAAGAGGAGAAAGACCACCCCTCCTGTTATCAGCGTACAGTTCCAAAACCAGCATCTCTGATGGTATGGGGATGCATTAGTGCATATGGTGTGGGACACTTGCATGTTTTAAAAAGCACCATGAATGCTGAAAGGTATATAAAGGTTTTAGAGCAACATATGTTCCCCTCCAGACGACATCTGTTCCAGGGAAGGCCTTGTGTATTTCAGCAGGACAATGCAAAATCACATACTGCAGCTATTACAACATGGTGGAAGAGTCTGTGTGCTGAACTGGCCTGCCTGCAGTCCTGATCTTTCACCGATTGAGAACATTTGGCGCATAATTAAACAAAAAGTCCGTCAAAGGAGACCCAAAACTCTCCAGCAGCTGGAAGCCTGTCTTAAACAAGAGTGGGATCAAATTCCAATGGCTAAACTCAAGAAACTTGTCTCCTCAATGCCCAGACGCCTCCACTCTGTGTTAAAAAGAAGAGGGGATGCTACATCATGGTAAACAGGCCCCTGTCCCAACTGTTTTGAGAACTGTAGCAGCCATCAAATTTGAAATGAGCTCATTTTGTGGATAAAATTACAAAATTTCTCAGTTTCAACATATGCTGTGTTATTTCTGTTCTACTGGGAATAAAAAAACTGGCTGGTGTGATTTGAAAGTCATTGCGTTTTGATTTTATTCACAATTTACACTTTGTCCCAACTATTTTGGAATTGGGGTTGTACCTGGTGACATCATAGGGGACCTTTAAGTCACTGAGTCTTGACTACTTGTTCTCAGTGCATTGGTTGCCTGCTTATTGAAAGGAGATTACAAAAGCCTGCAGCAGTTCAGACCCTCCAGCACTGGAGTTTGACATCCTTGCTGTAGTCTCATGACCTTTTCATGTGACACTACTAGAGGCCAAATCCAGCTGGAAGAGAATCCTTGGGGTCAGAATGTAGCTCTGCCCTGGGTTCCATCCACCCATTAATTCCAGCCAGCTGATTTCACTAAATGGTTCAGCCTATTGGCTGAAAACTTGTTTTAATTTGCAACAAAGTACTCGGGGAGTTATACGATGAAGACAAAAAAAAAACTATCAACTCATTCACTCTCCTATCAGATATATCTTTGCAGCTGGAGTTTTTAACTTCTAAACATCCAGTTTTTATATGCAGTGTTGCAGTTTTTTTTTTTTTTTTGCATTTCTCATTTGTTTTTGTCTTTTGCACATGCTGTCTGGCAGCAGGCAGCACTATGACTAAAGAATCTGAGGGGTAACAAATCAGTTACCGTTTGTCTGAGTGCAGAGAAGGTTTAAAGTGAAATGAAAAGGTTCAGAGGCGTGTTTGTGACGGCAGCTTAATGTCAGATTCAGCAGTGAGCTGCCTGTTTGCCAGTATGAACAGGAAGACTCGTTTCTACCTGCAGCTTTTAAAAGATTCTTTCTTAATGGGCAATTCATTTAGTTTAGTATATTTATCAGGAAAACAATGGTTGCTCGTGAGAGCACTTTTCCATACTATCACCTACATGAATCAAGTTAAAGATTCAAATCTGACCCCATTGATTCTGTCTGTATGAAACATTATCAGTCATTAATGCTTAAACGCCATTAGGTGTACTCAGATGTTTGTTGTGTTAACATAAGGTTTAATGATGTCTAATTGACTACTGTCTTGACTGTAGTGGTAGCGTTTACAATGCCAAAGTGGTCATTTCATGTTGTGACTCCCACTAATTAAAAATTAGCATTATTTAAGTCATGTGAAGTTCATAATAATTGTGGAATGGGCAAAAAGACATAATATAATGCGCCATTATGTCAGGGCGTTTTTTCTTTTTTCTTGTTTTTGAGGTCAGTCATTAAGAGGAAAAACAGAAAAATTGTCACAAGAGTTTATAAATCTCCCCTATAATTCTCAACAAACATCGAAGACCTTGTGCTGCAGATACTGTACATGTTGGCCAATGAGCTGGCGGCCTTGAAAAGTATCTATTTTTAAAGGCCTGGATTGTTATGAAATGTACAAGAGGTGTGACTCCCGCCCCTGACCAGTTAACAGTCCGAAGCTGCGAGAGGTTCCCCGGGCAGGGATATCTGGGCAGGGGGCGGTGGTGCACTGCAGGGACCTCAACACTGGAAACACCCAACAAAATCGCCTGGCGCCTTCCAGTCAACATTCGCGAAGGAACAATGAGTCCTGAACTTATTGTCACCCAGGTCTGCCCAGGCCGTGCCCCGGACCTCCGCACAAAAATGCACACACACACACTGCACCATGCATAAATCTTTTGACCCGGGATATTATGAAAGAGATGGCAGTGGCCGCCTGGTCTCAGGTTCGCTCTGAGCCAGGTTTAACACTTTTTAGACCATGTGTAATATTCTCACATTTCTATCCCCTAGTGCTTTGGCTTTGTAATCCAAACAGGCCATGCATGTGTTCTGGCAAGGGAGGGCTTTATTTTTTTTTTGTTTGTTTTATGTTTCTGGCACTGTAAAGCTCAAATCTTTCAGATAACGCCTTGAGTGTGGCATGATTTATTGCTCTTGATTCTCAGTGTCAAGGTGCAATGTATAGGCTGTTGAACAGCTTGCAGCTGACTGTGGTCTGGTGTAGTGCATCACACATCCAAGGAGAGCAGGGATTCTCCTTATAGAAAGACAGGCGAGTAGACCGGGATGCAGTTTCCATCTCACAGTGCGGAGCAGTTCTGGATAATTAGACTGCAGTTGGCCTGAGCTTGTGCTTGCATGTATATGAACTGCATATGTGTGGACAATGAATGTGTTTCTGTGCTCATTACAAATAGAGAGGACACCGCAGCGCTGGTAAAGAATGATCTATACAAATGGGCGGTCACACTTTAGATGAAGTGTTGCTCATAAAGGCTTTATACAGCATGTATAATGCCTTCATAAATGAGACATAATGACTTCATAAATCATACGTAAGTAAACAGCATTCTTTGTAAAGTGTGAAATACTGCAACACATCCTTATTCAGCATGTGATGCCAGATGTCATATAACTGACAATGTCACTTAGCTAGTGGCTAAATACTATAAAGGGTGACATTGTCAGCGTCACATCTGGCATCATATGCTGAATAAGGATGTGGTATTTCACCCTTTACAAAGTGTGACATTTGCTTACGTATGATTTATGAAGACGACATGTCTCATTTATGAAGGCATTATGCATGCTGTATAAAGCCTTTATGAGCAAAACTTCATCTAAAGTGTGATCGAATGGGCTACTGTCAACTTTGTTGAGTGGGGAGAAAGTTCTGACCATTATTAACCCACATTGGAGAAGGAGTTCTCAAACTCCAGTTACCAGTAATGATTGTTGCATCTGCACTAGATTGTTCAGTTCAATCATTACAGTTATTAGCAGAGGTTTATTTTTTATCCAAAGCAATGTGCTGTTGTCCAGACTAAGCAGAGGCCAACCCCCCTGGAACAATTTGGGGTTAAGGGCCTAGCTGAAGGGCCCAACGGATGCTGGGATCTCATAGTGGCTACACTGGCGCTTGAACCACCAACTTTGAGTCTCAGTCAAATGGGCTCATCAATATAGGCCACCCCAATATTTGAGTAGCACCTGAGCTGATTGATTGGTAGGAAAGATGGAAAAGGGGGTTAAAAATGAGAGGAATGGAGGAAACAACAATGAAGGGCCGTGAGACAGGGGTAAGGGGAAGTGAGGGAGTGAGTGAAGGAGAAAACAATGGAAGAAGAAGAATTGGTGTATATTATTAAAGTCTCTAAGACTGAGGTTAAGGTCATTTGTAATGAGCCTCAGACACAGAAGGCCCAGAACATTCCCTCAGCATCTTGGGAATGATGCAGAATCCTACATTACTCTTCTCAGTCCTCAGCCTCAAGCCCCCCAGCCTTTTGCAGTGACCTCATAACGCGGAGGCGGACACCAGCGGTGTAAGAAGGCAGGAAATATGAGTTAAGGTTTAAGTGGAAGCATACAAATGCTTAAACCAATATTAACGCAGACAGTTTGCCCTGGGGGAGGCAGTGTGGGGAATGAGATGGGTTTGGTGGGCAGCACCCGAGAGAGGCCGGTTCAGAAGGGCGGGAGGAGTGAGCACGAAGCGGGGCGAAAGCCGTGGAAACTGTCCCAGATCCAGTGCTCTCCAGAAAAACCGGAGGGCTGCATGAGAAATGAATATTAGGAGCAGCACAGCTGGTACACATTAGCGCTGAGAGACGGAGCACACTGCCAACCCCCCTACACGAACACGCATACGAACACACATGCTCTCAAATACACACACACACGTACACACACGCACCCACAGACACCTACGCTTGCACACACACACGCACCCCCACATGCGAGTGTGCACTATTCACGTGCACTCACATATGTGCACCAACACGAGTAGGTGCTCGCAAACATGTAGACATTCACACACAAACACACTGCTTAAACACACTCGCACATGCGTGCACACAGATACGCATACACTCACATATGTGGTCACACTCACATGTGCGCAGGCACGCTCACACACTAAATATACAGGCATTTTCTGGCGCTCAGTGGAGTGAAACTAAACTGAGGGACGGCTACTCCAGTCAGCTTTTCACAAAGAAATCTGTACCTAAGCAGTTTCTGTTACTGTAGCTTGTTACTCCAGCCTGTGTGTGTGCGTGCGCTCACTTCTGTATGTATGTGTGCGGGTGCGTGTGTTTGTTCATGGTTAAGGTCAGGGAAAGGGGTTTGGGAGTGAATGTAAGTCTACGGGATGTCCCCACAAAACGTAGTAACAAAACATGTATGTGAGTGTGTGAGTTTATGTGAGTAGTATGTAAAAATGAGTGCTTCAGTGCTAGCGTTAAGCTAAAGATCAACACACCCCAGCTCAGAGAGAGGGCTTCACAGGCATCTCCTACACCCCTACCAGCAGTGAGACCCCTGTGGGGCAAATGAAGGGTGGAGGTGGTGGTGGGGGGGGGTTCTGCATTGCATAATCCACCCCAGTACAGTCAGAAATACACACAGCCCCACCCAACGCCCCCCCCACCCTCATTCAGACAATACCAGGAAGAAGAGGGGAGGAAGAGAGAGATGTGTGGACAGAGAACTGGTACAGAACTGGGAATAGATTATTTATCTGCTATTTTTCTCCTGTCTGCTGAAGTGCTGAGTGGCTATTCTTCATGTGTGCGGAGTTTGAGGTGTGGCTCGCTGGGTGGGGGCGGCAAAGTGTGTTGGGGGGGGGGTGTCGTTATGGATCAAGAGGGTCAGTGCCGCTTCCAGAGCCCATTCCGTTTCCCTAACTCATAAAAAGTCTATTGTAGACTAATGAGCGGCATTAAAAAAGTGAGGGAAAAGCAGCTGCTTCTTTTATTACGCTAACGCTTCGCTGTACAAGCTAACTGCTGAGAGAGGGTACCTCGCAAACATGGCACTCTGCTTCCCGGGGGCTACCTGCATTTTTCCAGGCCGCAGTCCCTGTCATGCACCCTCACGCCAGAGTGTACCTAACCAGTCTCTGCAGGGTTTACATGTCACAGGACCACCTGACCCCTGTCTCTATAGGGTTCAGACACCTCTTTACTCCATCAGTACACTGCAGTTCATACACTGGCACTTGACCGTCGGTCTCCATATAGCATTCTCTTAATTTCCCCCTTCAGTGAGTTTCTGAGGTGCCTGCTCATTTAGCGTCAGTGCTCCAGGGGGCGGCCACTGTCGCTGCTCGCGGGCGGGTGAAACGGGATCGGAGTGGCTGAATTATTCAGAATGGCTCTCCAGGGCACCTGGCTCACACCGGGCCCTTAACCCTCGCACTGCCGAACTGGCCCTGTGACCTCACAATGATGGGCAGGAATGTAGAGTAAATTCTACAATGTGTGAGTGCTCCTGATATGCTGAGACTAATGACTCCCAATCAGTTAAGAGGATTCTACTAACACATTTGCGCTTATACACCTTAAATGGTTATTTTATTATCAGTACACAAAGTGATACCGACTCAGTGAAGCCCACAGGTTCATTATTTACCAAGATCCCAAATTTGTTTCATAATTTTTCTCATTTATCGCCACCATCAGCACAGATAAACAGCTTTCATATGTGGCTATGTGAAGGCTATTGTCAATTACTCTAATACGCTAATATTGTTTCCCCTCTTCTAAATTTGCGGCAATTAGCGAGATAATTAACAAAAGCCACGAACATTTGGGATACAGAATACAGGCAATTAAAAAACCTAATAAGTACTGAGTATGACAGTGAAAAAAATTGGACCACCAGGAAACAATGTTTGTTCCCTGAAATGTGCCTACTTCTGTTTTGCAGTGAGAGCTTGACCATATTAATGAATGAAAAGGAAGCGTGTCACGTGATCTTAAGTGAAGGGTTCCTGTGTCGCTCACTGAAAGACAGAGGTGCTGATATTCTGTGGGAAGAGCTACTTGTGCCTTTCCCACTTCTGAAGTGTTAAGGGAACAACTACCTTCCGGCCATTCTGTAACACAATCAATCAGAGCCATCGGCATGGCAACAGAAGCAGAACCAGTGTTCCCTGCTCTGCCTGTCACCTATCACAGGGCAGCATTGAGACATCAGATCTTAGACACGCCCACCCAGCAGCTGATACAGCCACCTGCTTGCAGGTAGCAAGACTGTGCTCTCCTGTTAGAAAATCTCCTCTCACCAAGCGCATTAGCCAGCACATATTGTGTGTTTGGAACTTAGGAGACGCTCACATTTTTGTACAATCATGCTTCAGAATTGTATTAAATTTAATATAGCACCCTGCACTAGTGTACTCTCACTGACTATTGTAAATGGTACTTTTAGTAACATAAGTATGGCGCTGTTCTGATAGCTAGCTAGCACACCTTATTTGTCAGGCTCAAGATAATGATGATGTCTTCATCTGGCTAAAAGAGTTTGAAAAAGCTGAACAACTGCACGCTGCTCATCTCAAACAAGAATACGCCAGGCGATGCTCCAACTGCTGTTATGATTGGAGTGAAGATCTATTTTGGAGATTAAGTTATGGTTCAAAATACATTTTTTTTATGTGACTCTCAACCGTCTTCCGTTTGAACTTGTCAACAGAACTCAGTTCCAGTTCAGCGCGGGGGACGCTATTTGCTGAGCTCAGCTTCTCCTCTCCACTGAGGTTGAACTGTGGGTTTCTCTCAGGCACGCACAATTATTGTTTTTAAAAAAAAAAAAAAAAATAAAAATCCGCTCTCGTTGCAGCAAGATCCCATCCCTGTCTATCCAGGAGATTGCTGAAGAGTGCCCCTTATAAAACACATACATCATTTCAGTTGCTGTATCTTATCACACTGCAGATTGCTTACATAGCATGAGTTGAGGTTTTCCTGGGATGCTAAGCTAAGTACCATTCAGCCACAGCACAATCCCACAGCTCCTGGCAGAATGTGGGCTGTACTTCCTATCTGCCTGACAGTCTATGGTCCAAGTCCCACAATGGTACGCCTTAGGGGAACTATACCCTCATTTCGGTTTTATAATCTCAGCGTGATTCTTCATATGCTAACTGCGAGGAAAGCAAGCTGTACTTTGTTCACATGCGTGAGGTACATGTGTCATGAAAGGCAGTAGGGGTTGCCATGTAAATAATTTCCTAACCTGCAAGTGGGTTAACCCGGTGCATGTGCTTGGATCTTAAAACTGAGAGGTATGTATCAAGCCTGTGAAGGATCGACCATCACTATCCAAGTATCCCAGCATGCTTCGCTCCCTCGACAAAGCTATGTAATAACACTTAGTGCAGCACAACAATGCACTCGATGATGTTGGATTGCAGTCAGGGACAGTGGTGGTCCACTGGCTGTAACAAAGCCTCTCAGTAACTTCACTTTTCATAGTTTAACTACCTAAACCCCTTGCAATTTACTGTGCCTGATTAGCAAAAGTTGCTATGAGTAATTGGTAGAATGACTGTCCAAGTTATTTTGGGTAGCATTACTGTATATTGCATCACAAAGTTATGAGACCTTTTTCTTCGCACTTAAATGACGATCTAAAGCGTTGATGTATCTTATGAAGATTCTGAACCCGTGTAATTCATGAAACTGCACAGATTTGTATAAATTAACTTGAGAGACGTACTGCAATTAATGCTTTTTGCTGGAAAGTTTGGTATGGTTCAATATGCCTCAGGTTTCTTCCTCTTCAGATGTATTCTTTTGACTGCTTACAACACTCTGAAGAAATCAAGCAAAATCATGATCAACTCGGCTGAAAAAATGCCGAAACAAGAGAAGTCATTGAAAGTTTTGAATTTTTTGCACTTATTTGCAGATTATTGCCATCATTGCAATGTTGCATGCATTATACTGTATAAAAGTAGCTAACAGACAATCGCTTTATAATTAACATTTCTTAATGCTCTAATTCCAAAGTGATGTTCCAATATCACCTCTCTGGGGCTCCTCCCCCTCCAATCCAATTGCAATGGCAACCCATCATGCCCAGGATGTTTCTGAATTATATTTGCAGGCATTCAGGGTGTGGGGTGAGGAGTGGTGGATTGGGCTAGTTTCTGATGTCCACACTCCAACCTGTCCTCCAACCATACACTCAAATAGATCGATTATTCTCATTTTCTCTGATTTACGACCCATAGGAGTGTTTCCTAAAATCACGCCCAGCACACTCCACAATTACTAAACCCATCTGTCGCGCGATAGTGAGTCTGAAAGTTTTGGGAGTTGAATCCATCTCCTTGATCATTGCGCGTTTTTTTCTCAACAGTTGAGTATTCATCTTTATTTCATTGTTAATTCCATACTATTTCTTTTGTTGTATTATATACCTTATCCCATCAGACTGTTACTTGTTTCAACACTCTCTGTTAGCGAGAGAGCCTCAGATGAACTCACTGGAGCTCATATCACTTCCTGTGCTATCAGCCTGGCACAAAATCCTAACAGCTGCCCTGTTGGTGCGGAACCCTTATCGCCTTGCAGCCAGAGTGTCTGGGCTGGCAGTCTGCACCAAAATGGCGCCCGTACTGATCCAGTACAGCTGCCACTGTGGAATACTGCTAAACGTTCTGGCCTGGCTATGCAAACTGTGTTTCAAGAGCAACTGCACTCGATTCCAGTATATAACACTGCTCAGGCCAGTAAGCGTAGGACAGAATTTAAATGTGAAACTGTACGTTACGTTTCCCACCACTATAGATATTTTCTTTAATTAGTATTTAATTTAACTGGTGTTTTTAAAACAATACTCTTCAATGATTCTTGAATGAATGGAAAGTTTGAAGGAAGAGACAAACATTCAGAGGGGAAGAGACTGAACAGCACTGGCCTATCATGAATGTGCTCCAGGGTAAACTGATCTTGTCATTATTGTAACCCGCCTGTCTGAGTGGAGGCCCATTTGCAGGTCAGTCCATCAATCAATCAGTTTTATAGCCCGTTTCATTCACATACCGGCTATTCTGAGTACTACATTATAAAGTAAAACGAAAACAATAAAAAGCAGTGTAAAATAAATTTAAGGCAAAAACATAAAAGACGCAAGATAGTAAAATGAATAAAATGAGATATAAAACCAGTGAGGGGTTCAGTCATAGCCCAATGACCTCCTATATCATTTTTACAATTCGCTAGAGAAAAATGAAAGATTTAAAGATACAGTTAAAGTGGAATGGAGGTAGGAATTTAAAACGCAGACGTAATATATGATATTCAACAATGACCTTTGGCACACTGTATAACATGCTTTTAAAATACAGTCTAAAGCTGCTTTCACACCGGACGCAAAACTAATTTTTCGCGCGGCAGATCACATTCAAAGTCAATGCAAAGACGCGCGTCTTTGCATTGACTTTGAATGTAATCTGTCGTGCAAAAAATTTGTTTCGCGTCCAGTGTGAAAGCGGCTGAAGACTTGCATTATTAATTCAGTGTGTGGGTCACAGGAAGGTCACGTGTCAATCCGGTTCCACATCTCAACCAGCTCGGAGTAATTTCGTCTGCATGGATACCGCCGAGTCGGTAAACATTTGCCCTCCCAATCATAATGTCCGCAGTGACACTAAAATGGTAATTAATCCACATCTGGTTTGTTGACTTTCTAGAGCCCCTGCCAGTGGTCCAAAGACGGATTGAAAAGTAAAGATGGAGGGAATAGCAGAGGGAGTGTATGTCCATATTACTTAAGTCGAAAAACAAGCACAGAGCTGCTCTGTGTCCTGGTTGGGTTTAATCCAGCTTAATTCTTCAGATCTCGGTCTGTTCCCTCACCTGTACCGCAGCTGAGCCAGAGCTTTGAACGATCAGACAACAGGGGATTGTCCAATCATCTGTAAAACTGGTATAAATACCAGCTATATGAAGCTCACAACATATTGTTTTTTTGAAATGGGTACAGATATGGATTGAACCAATTCCGTGGAGATTTTTTTCATGCAGCTGCAATTCTGTGGTTATTAGCTATCCCATCCTTTGGAACAGCTTTGACTTGTGGCCACAATTATTTCTTGTCATTGCTGTTTTTGGTGTTTGGCCTACTTTTTTTTAATAAAAATTTTGCATCTCCAATCCCACACTGTCTAATTGGCGAACTATGTATACTCAGAGGCAATGAAAACGCAACACCAGTTTGGATTCAAATAATTTTGTGACCCAAATTTATTTTCTTATTTTAACAATTCAAATATGTTGGGTGGGTTGACTTTGATGAATTAAATGTGTTAATGGGCCAATTTGGACAATAATAAACAGATGCATTAAACATAACGAGCACAAGTTGAAAATGAAAAATCACAACAAGACTGAATGGAACACACATTTAAAAATGAACTCAAAAGAACAGTCAGTATCGGGTGTGACCCCCACGAACATCCACACAGGCAATACAACGTCTCCTCATGGACCTGACTAAGCGTCTTAGGTTGTCTTGGGGAAGTCGTCGCCACTCTGCCTGTAGTGCATTCTGGAGTTGCTGCCTGGTTTGAGGTCTGGGTACTCTTGATGAAAGAGCTCGTCCCAGTTGGACGTACTACAACCAAAACGTACTGATGCTGGACGTACTACACCCAAAATGGTGAGCCACTTGCCGGGCACTTACTCCCGCCTCTAGCATACCCAGGGCCCTGTTCCGTTGTTCAGTCGACAGACGTGGCATTATGACACTTAAAAATGTTTTTTGTGTGGCTTTTATCATGCCTTTATACAGGGAAGACAACCCCTCCTTCATTTCAACCACTGTACGTGCACAACTCCTAATCCCATATGTTGTACTCAATATGGATTGATGAGAGTCCAACTCACACTGTTGAGTTACATGATGATCATTCATGTGTAACGAGGTACACATTGTGACCCCAATGGTCACTTAAGAACTCAAATTGGACTACTCAGGTCCTGAGCAAAAATAAACCAAAATGTAGAGTGTTGCGTTTTCATTGCCTTTGAGTATACAAGCGTGCTCTTATGTGACCCATGCCGCCATCTTGACGAACGAGACAGTTTGTGGTTCTCCCCTGAAACTGGCACCTCTTGCTGCGGATTCTTTTACACTCGCAAGCTCAGAACGAGGGCGGAGGAAACCCGAACATGAGCTGGCATATAATTTTACAGACGAGCGCCCAGCTGGCCAGCAGGAGGCGCTTGAGTAACAAACAGTGCTGACCCAAACCGAATGCATCCCTCCCATATCCCGGCAGCACAAAGCAAATTATGTACCGTGCTGAAAAAAGCAGCAAAGCAGCGCCTTTACTGAGTGAGCCAACCCGGCACCCCGTGTTTGGCAAATCTTTTCATAATTTTTTAAATTGTTTCCCCTTGTCGTCTTGAGTAATTCTGCTGGGCACCCCATTGGAGCTCCTCTTAATGTCTTGCTTTACCTAGCAGAGTGTTGCTGGTTTTAAGCAGATGCATTCTACCAATCAGCATTCAAATTAATTGCAATTACCTCTGTTGTTGCTTCCGTAATTGTGGTTTAGATTCTCCAAAGTTAAAGCTATTTCTCAAGGGAGCTTCCTGTATTTTGTCCCACATACATCTACAAACATCAATCATGTGCCTCCTCGAGACATTGTTCCTCATGACCGTTGCCTGTTTCATAAGAGGTAACAAAGTTTGTTAAAACTCCAGAATTGTAGTCTGGAATCAAGAAATGTACATTTGGCCGTAATGCCGAATAACATTGCACTTACAATATTCATAATAGATGCCAGTTAGAGTCCTACCTCTTGCCAGATAGCTTCAAACATCCTTCTACCCATTCAAGTGTTGTATGAACTGCTAAGAACGGCTGTGGAAGACAGAAAATGCTGACACAAACCTGCTGGTTTGATTGCACAGCTCGAGGCCAACTGAGACTAACAAACTTTGGAGACAAGGGACTTCAGTGAGACTCTCAGTGCAGCATTCGATAGAAGAGGGCTACTCCCATAACGGCTGACTCTCAAGGGGCGTTGATAGGGCCAGGCAGGGAGATAAGGGCTCTCGGGAGAAGGGTTTGGGCCGACCTCCATTCAAACTACCATAGAAAGCTCAAATGATGTGGGAGGACCTGTTTGCAACCTGCTTTACCGCAGTGAGGTGAATCGATGCTGGGAGGACCCCGAGTTCAGCCATATAGAAGCCCTTCCTCAAATCATTCTTTTCTTTTGCACTTCGACCAAGTGTCGCTGTGTGATGTCTCCCTCGTGACAGTGCACAGCACTTTCCATTAAGGTGGAGGGTATAAATAGGCGCTCCCTTGCCCTCTATCCACCAGGAAATGGAGGGGATTGTCGCTGTGGCTACCCACAGGTGGGTCCGATTGACCGTATAGTGCTGCTTCCTCTAAGGGGAGAGGGAACGAGAATAATCAGTATTAATGACGCAGACTCACTGTCGCTGGGATTTGTAGTCCCCTCCCACTGAGCACTAATTGGATTGGGATTGACTACCACGGCAGTTCCTCTGCGTAAACACTCAGGCGGGGTGTGTGTGTGTGTGTGTGTGTGCGTGTGCACGTGTGTGTAAGTAGTAGTAGTAGTAGTAGGTAGGGTGACTGTGTAGCGAGTGTTTTAGGATTGAGCCAGACAGGTGTATACATGGTGCTATGACCTGGCTTTCATCCAACCCACCATAGAAATCTTACAAACCAGTGAGAGAATGCTGTACTCCAATGGTAATGAATACACTATATAAGGTCCTGCCTTATCTATGACAAAGACTTGTCTCACTGGATGGCAGCAGACCCACTCTACTATAGAGAATCTTCAACACAAGCATAGAAAAGTGTTACGTCCCTCACTGCCCTATGGTGGTGCTGTTCATCTCCAATGAATTAGGCTGCTCGGCAGTATTTGTGTTCTCCCCTCCTTGCTACAGGTGGGGCCAATTATGTGTGGGTGGAGCACATCCTATTAAACCAGGGAAGCCTGGCAGAACAATGGAGACCTTCTGAAGCTGTCGGCTCCCATACCACTTGTGCCTTGCTGTTATCAAGCTTTTTTTTCTCTTTTTCACCCACTTTTCGTTACGTTGTTTAATTTATAACTTAAATAAAAACCCCTGGACACGAGTCCTTTCGACTTTTGGCTCGTTTATGTTATGACCAGTGTGCTTGGCCATAACAAACAGCCAATGTCAAAGGGTCATTGTGGTCAGGAGGGTGCTAGAAATGGGCACAATCTTGGGTATTATGGAATATCTATTGTCCAGTACAGTTGGATCAGAAAAGAAAAACCATGGAATTCTACACAAGTAGGCCAACAATAGCAGGCAGCAAATGATGTCTTACCCAATATGAACAATGGTTCATGCAATAGTCCGTCTTTCTGTTTTAGCATTCTATGACCTTAAAGCTGGGACTCATTTGAGATTCTGGATGAGATGGAGTTATCCAAGATCCAGCAGTGACCCATTGTGCAATCCTGCTGCGCATTTTCACAGTCAGGACATTGTGTTAACCCATGTATTAGAGAACTAGAAACCTCTGAATGTTATTTTTTGAGAAATTCCCACAGACCAAGTCTGTATTCATTCTGGACAGCAAGAAAAACCTGATTATTCCTGGGATGTTGAAATACATACGCTTCCCCCACCAAAGCTAACCTTGTCTTTTCATAGACATTAAGTAAATGGAGGGAAACTGTGTGAGAACCAGTTTTCACAGAGGAATTAATTTACCGAGTCCTGAACTGTATTCAGTTGTGTGGAGCCCTTATCTCTTTATGGCAGAAGGAGGTGAGATGAGGGCAAGCAATGGGATTATTATGGGAGTGGGAGTGGGCTTGAGTAAAATATAAATATTTATCTGACACTTCCATCCAAAACAATGCACAGTTCATTAGGCTAAGCAGGGTCCAATTCCCAATTGAGGAGCACAGGGTTAAGGGCATTTCTGAAGTGCCCTACAGCTGCAGTGATTACACTGTGGCTACACAGGGGACTGGACCACCAATCTTTTGAGTCCTAATAGGCTGCCAAATGGTTGAAAAGAGCCAACACTGAACTGTGGTTAATTTTTTCAACTGCCATCCAATGATGGGAGGGTTCATTTGGCTGGGGTTAGAGTACCTCATTACCCACCAGTGATCCCAGCCAATCGATCAGTCCCGACAATTCACGTGAAGCTTAAGCCTGTACGTGGCATCACCTGGAAGATGAAAGGATCCTAGAATGGCCCCCATTTAAAACCTGGTCCCATTTGGGATGCTATTGACTTGGGCGGGGACACTTTTGCATCCCTATTCTGTATTAAATGAGCGTGCTGCCACACCTGCCATGGGACACGATCACCTCTTACAGGGCATGCGGTGGAGAGGAATGCAGGAAATTAATGTAGTGAATGGGGAACTGGATTGCTTGATTAGCTGATCATGGTTTATAAAGTCAGTCAAAGCATTGATAACGATACTGAGCTTCAAACTGGCCTGGGATATGAACCCATGACATCCTGAGTGACCTGTGTAAGACCAGCTCAGACCGGCTTTCATTTGTAATCCCTACAGATTGTAACTACCTGGCGAACCTTCTGGAGAGATGGCCAGACCTTCACTGACCTTTTAACCACATTAGGAGTGGCATAGAGGAGCAGAGTGACAATAGCTCATGACTGTTAGGGTGGAGCTCCCTACTGAGTGCTCACTAATAC
Source organism: Gymnothorax javanicus (assembly GCA_029692085.1). NCBI lineage: Eukaryota > Metazoa > Chordata > Actinopteri > Anguilliformes > Muraenidae > Gymnothorax > Gymnothorax javanicus. The sequence continues at coordinate 47,645,402 of CM056206.1, read as the reverse complement.
AGAGAGGGGGCACAACTAGTGCGCACTGTAACAATGAAGTCAATGAGGTTCCCTTAGTCATGCTCACTGCTATTATAAAAGCCCCCATCTAATGCTCATCAGGAACAATGAAGACCCCTATCTAGTCCTCATTGGTACATTGAAGGCCATTTCTACTGCTCACTGGTCTGTAAGTGTTTATAGTGACATAATTTTAAAGGGCTGCATTTCCTCCATAGTTTACTCTATATGGATGTAAATAAATATCCTCTAAGTTGAGTGCAGACCAGACAGTGCGAAACCAACTCTGATCCTGTTGATCTACCAATCTGTAGGTTTTGACTCCAACCCCAACTTGGCTCGCCTGACAATAATAATTTGCAGGGCAATGCACTTCTCTGACTGTTGAAAGAGATACTGCTTTGTCAAGGTTGTAATAGAAACCTACATGATGGTAGATCTCCATTAGCCTTTTGAGCACTGAATACATTTTCAAGGAATTAAAAATGTATTTATCCTGAGCTGTTGAAAACCTATCATGTGGCAACTTGTTTAAAAGAGCTCCCCTGCCGGAGCTCTTTTAAACAAGTTGCCACATGATAGGTTTTCAACAGCATCTGACTTTGATATCTTACATCATTGGGCAACTATAGTTGCCCACGGCGCTGAAAGGGTTAACAGGGGTGGCGACCACAGGCGTGGACTGTCAGCAGTCAGTTGAGGGCATTTACATCCATATTAACTGAGCCATATAGGAAACACAGCCCCTTGAAATTGTGTCCATCCAAATATACTACTCAAAATTTGATCGGGATCATAGGAATTTTTTTGTGAAATGACATGCAAATTTGGTAACTGCCACTGATGAACAATATATTGGATAAATGACATGCAGTCAGACACAAAACACATTTGCACGTGCATTTCATGACATTAAATGAGCGTGCAGCCTCACATTTTGGCTTTGACTAACACTTCACCATTTCAACTCACGCGTGTGTGTTGCTTGTTGGTGAAAATTTGGAAGTTCCCAAATTTTTTGCATTACATTTAGCAATAACAATGTCTCCTCAACGTCTTAGGCGTCGATTGACTTCAGAGCAATTGGGAAGATGCATCGGAATGCTTGACTCTGGCTTCTCCTGGCGTCACGTTGCTAATGCACTTAATGTCAGCCAAAGCGTCGTGAACAGAGCGTGGAACCGCATCAAACGTTTGGTACAGCAGCACACCGTCATGGGGGTGGTCGTCAGAGATCGACTACACAACGACAAGACCACTTTCTCACACTTCAGGCACGACGTCATCCTTTCTGGACAGCCACCACCCAACGAAATGACCTTCATAACGCCTTGGGGGTCAGGGTATCCACTCAGGCGACACGGAATCATCTTCATACTGCCGGCCTCAACTCAAGAAGGCCATGTGTTGAATCCCACTGACGCGCGTCATAGGCGTGACCGTTTGGATTGGGCTCACGATCATGTCACGTGGACACAACGATTGGGCTCCAGTTCTCTTTACTGATGAGTCCCGATATTGCTTGGCCTTTACTGACAGGAGGCAACGGGTGTGGCAAAGACAACGTGAGCGATTTAATGATGCCTACATCAACGAACACGACCGTTATGGTGGCGGATCAATTATGGTCTGGGGAGGAATAAGCAGGAACGGCAGAACGGACCTGCATGTCATGGGGAGAGGGGCGATGACAGGGGTGCGGTACAGGGATGAGATCCTCAATGTGTGCGTAAGACCATATGCTGGTGCTGTTGGCCCTGATTTCATCTTGATGGATGATAACGCCCGTCCCCATCGTGCTAGGGTGGTGAATCAATTCCTAGAGCAGGAGACAATTGTCCGCATGGACTGGCCCCAAGCGTTCGCGGACCTAAACCCTATCAAGCATGTGTGGAACATGCTGCAGGTCGTCATTTCGGTCGTAGGGCACAGCCCACAACTCTAGAAGAGCTCGGAAATGCCCTTGTTGAAGAATGGAACAACATTCCAATTGCAAGCATCCGGGTTCTGATTGACAGTATGACCCGACGTTGTCAAGCCGTCATTCAAGCTAGGGGAGGCCATACCCGTTATTGACATTAACTGTGGTAATGAAACATCAAACGAACACTGTCTGTTTTCACTTTACATGTCAGAGGTGAAACCATGAAGTGTTCGTGAAAACCAAAAGTGTGAGGCTGCACGCTCATTTAATGTCATTAAATGCACTTGCAAATGTGTTTTGTGTCTGACTGCATGTCATTTATCCAATATATTGTTCATCAGTGGCAGTCACCAAATTTGCATGTCATTTCACAAAAAAATTCCTATGATCCCTATCAAATTTTGAGTAGTATATACTTACAAACCTGACTGTAAACATGACCTTAACCTGTAACTCTCCATCTGCTGTAAAATCATGGTCAAGAGGACTGTTGTGGTTTGTATCAGTGCCTGAATGTCTGATAGTAAATCTGAATTCAGCGTGTGGGAAAACCAAAACCGCACAAAGTCCGATCCCTTTTAAGGAGTCAGGACCCTGGCGTAATGTTTTGCGGGTAACTGGAATACAAGCAGAAAGTGAAGCCAAAAAACCTTACGCCACAGCAACAGAGGATGTCACTGAGGACAGTTCCCAGCATGCACCAGGGGCCTGAGAAGGGGTCCACTGAGTTGGCCTGAGGGGCTGTTCTGACTGGACATGCATCATCAGTAACCGTCGGCCCAGAATCCAGATAGGGCATAGCAGTCTCCCGCCTTAAACTAATAGAATATAATATTTTTTGGTGAAGGATCCACCAAAGCTGGTGTAGTTCTCACGGTTGAGGAACAGAAAGCACATGCCTGTTTTCACACGCTTCCCTTAACCATAGCAAATTTCCCAGGTGTGCACACGCACACTCAAGCTTGCCTGCAGCAAGCACTTATTTCATAACTCCTCATAAAATTAATAATTTAATGCTCAAAATTTAAGCTCATGGTTAAAAACAAAATAAAAAGCCAAGTCCTCAATGGAATGTGTTTATCTGTATGTGTGCGACATACATGAAGCAGAAATGGCACAGAACAAAGAATCTTTTGCAGGGCTTCGCAGATTCTCGGAGTAGTGTATCTGATGAATTACTTTAGGGTTTTGAGACCAAAGTGGGAGAAAATGGAACAAAAAAGGTACAAAAATTCATTGGTAAAATTTGTCGCAAGAACTTGGCTGACTTGAAACATTCAATTGATTTCCTCAGAGAGACGAGGACAAAAACCGCAGATTTAGATTAGATCTCCATCAGTGTACTTGGACGCATCTCCAACGACGTGGTGCACAAATACACTGAAACAAACAACTTGCTCTGGCTCTCAGCCTTCAGCTTTTGGGGTTTTATGATCCCATAGCGGACCCTAAAACCCCACACCCCCCCCCCCCCCCCAATTTAATTCGAAGGCATTCCTCCCTCCCAGTCTCCAGGGGCCCCGCCCACCAGCAGGGTCCAACATCTGGACCCCACACAGCTGGCATGAAGGAAGAGGAGGGGGCGGTGACTCCATGGGCCTGGAAGGGGGGGGCTTCTAGGGGTCTTTGATTATTCAGACTTTTGCAATATTCAGAGGATCAAATTTCCACTTGTTTATTGGCAAGGGGGGGGTTTCTGTCCCTTCTGTTTTTGAGTTGGGACTGGAGAAGTTAGAAGTTCCCTGTTAAGCTGTGACTGTACCAGCCTGGGTAGTCCCCCCCCCCAACTGTGATTCGGTTTCATCATCAAAAGTGTCCGAAGACTCCATCATGGCGCCTTATGCATGTGCAAGCTTCTAAAATTCATCACCTCCAGTACAGAACCCTCCCAATTTGGGCTACCTCCAAAAGGCAAAATTTGAGTTGGAGGACCACGCATTTATGTAAGACCGTTCCCCCCCAAAAAATGCCCCACAACCCCCCCCCCCCCAACATGACAATTTAAAGTAATTGTCATTGTTTCTTTAAGACTTTCCCCCCGCATAACACAGTGTGTGGGGGTGTTGTCCCAGGCCTGGTGAATGAGAGGGTACTCCCTGCCTAAAACAGCTGTGTTTGAAATGCCTGCTTCAGTGCTACTCCTGACCAGCCCCATTATGTGGGAAATGACAGCCAAAAGCCCGTGTAGAGCTGATCTGGGTCAGTAATTGGGGGAGGAGAGTGACTATGCCTCGCTCCTCTCCGGTGTTGATCCCACCCAAGGGCAGAGCCCCATCCTGCTTTCTGGCACTCAGGCCTGAGAACTGAACTTTCTGCAACATGTTTCTTTGCATAAGCACAGCTTGGACTTTGATCTGAGCAATGTTTTCCAAGAGAAAATAGCATTTTTTCGTAACAGATGGCTTGCATCACTGCATAGGCCATGTTTACATTTTTACGTGACACATGCGACTGTAAAATCGCGGTAACTTATTTTGATTTTGGGTTAGGGGAGGGCTGAAGTAGTTTTAATTCTGAGAGTAAGAACAGGATAGTTGGGGAAATTTGTCTGTTTCCCTGGAAAAAAATGGTTTCTATCCTGAACTGGAGGTCAGTTCTCTGAATCTACTGCATTGACAGGCTTGAGAATATATAACTTGGAGCTTTAAGGGTTCTCACTATAGAACTGAGCCTGGATGCGTTTTACCCCTCCCGTCTGTCAGTCAGTCAGTCGGTCTGACGGTTAGCTCTGCTTGCAATGGAGAGATGAAATATTTTTAGCACTGTGGATGGGGGTGGATATAGAGATGCAGTCAACAGGATGTGCACTGTAAATGGTGGTCCTAATCATCTTAAATCGCTAACTCCACAAAATCTCACATGACTCCGCAGGGCTGGAGCTGATTGCCATAGAAAAGCTTACATGTGGTTCATTAGAGGGCTGAAGGGGGTAACTACAAACAGGCAGAGGGTGAGAAATGGCTTTTCTTTAGCACCCACTCAGTAGACATCCTAATTAGGTTGGTCATGTCTCTCCAATGAATTAAAGACTTCATACTTACATGCAATTAAGAACAGAAAGAGCAAGGGCTTAAATAAGAAATGATCAGAGCAAAAACAGTTAAAAAAGAGCACTGATCTGAGATCACTTCTGCATTTATGCTCATGAAAAATAAGGTTAGGTTATGGACCAGGGAAAGCTGACCTCAGATCAGAACTTCCCCACGTTGAGCTTTCATGAATATGACTCCAGATTCATATAGTAACATGAAAGATTCGTAAATATGGGCACTCACCCTTCCCAGAACCCCCCCACAAACAAATGCATGCATACTCTAACGACTAGATTGGGTCCCTAAACCTGATCATTCAGGACAGAGGTGAGAGGCAGCAGGCTATGAGAGATCCCCATCACTGAGGTAGTCACGGTAGACCTCTCAGCCCTCAAAGCGAGGTATTGTGCAGTGGTGTGAATGAACAGATCTGTTCTGCCCGGCTCCTCCGCTCTGTGAGAAAGTGATATTTAACGCTCTAGTGCACAGCACAGTCACAATGACACTCCGTCACCTGCTCCGGAGGCTCCGCCCAGCCATGGGGGACACGGCCGACCCCTCCCCCCTCCTCAGGTGCACAAAACTGGAAACGTGAGACCATTCCCAGCCACCGTATCACTGTCAGTCATTCGGTAAAGGTGTTTAGCAAGGAGGGACAGGAAGCAAACAACCCTCTGCTGGGACCCTGGGTGACTTGAGTCTTGAGCATCTGGCGTAAGATGGCGGCAATATTCAAACATTGTGGCTGTCTCTGACATGACTCTCTAGTTCCCTACTTAATGGATTAAAAGGATGTCAGCCAGTTGCTCAAAACTGGCGAACACCCAGGTCAGTCCACAAGATGGGGAACTCGTGAGCCATTTTGAGTCCAGCCAGTGAGAACGTTGGCAAAGTTTAAGGTTGGAATGGGGCACTGTGAATGTTCAGATTGGTGGAGACCACAGGGTGCTTTGGGGGAAGGGCACACGTCCTCGTCATGGAGTTACCGGAGTCTAAATGCTAAGGGCATGAAGCATTACTATTCTCAGTGAGTCTTTCAACTATATTGTCAATCCTACACCTCTGTCAGGAAAGATTTCTCCATCAGAGAGTTGGTCATGTACCGCTTGACTTGCCTGGTTCATTTCAGAGGACTCAAGACCAGGCTTCAGAAATGCAGGATGCTCCCTTTCCGCAAACACGCACGGCGAGCATTGATGGGCTAAACACTGTGTTGCCCTTGTGGTCTCGTGTTCTGACAGGGTTTGTTCAGTCCCTGGTTTTGAGTGGACCTGATCTGAGCAGGGTTGTGGTTCCTATGTTTACTTTCCAGTGGATAGGTAAGGCTCACGACTTAAAGAAAGAATCACCCGAGGGTCTTCCATCTGCTTTAAAACGGTCATGGAGGCTGAGGGAACAGTTCTGCTCTCGAATGAATGCTGCTCGTCTTTGTTCATTTCCTGGGGCCCCACGATGTCCATGAAGTCGAGTTCCCCACCCTCAGACTCGTACCCCTCATATGCTCAAAAACCAGCCGATGGAGATGACTCCCTCCCTGAGCGCCTCGCATGACTAGGGCAGATGGTGGTCACCCAGTGAGGGGCTAAATACTGGCAGTGTTCCCGATGCAGACGTGCATTCAAGAGGAACAACGGCTCAGTTAGCCACTTCCTCCATCTACTTTACCACACCTCTTTCACAATTCAGCTGCTGGGTGGTAACTCCAGATACTCAGGGCTTTTGGCACTCTGAAGCCACGTTCCCACCAAACACTTTCGATATAGTACCCTTTGAACTGGTACATAACCTGTATGGACCAGTACCTAAACCCTAGATCTGGGTTTTTGTTTCGACCACTGACGGTACCCTTAAATGTAGGCAGGCTTGACATTGTTACAGGATGGTAATAGCTATGTGAATCATATCCTTGGTCAAGTAAGAGTGAAGGATCTCTCCAGAGCAATCGACAGAGTGCAGTATTTCTAGCTCCACCCGCTAGTTTCGGATCAGTGTCCTCAGTACCTCAGCAGAGAGGTAACAAGAGATACTGAAGAGCTTGAATGATTGTACTGGGTACCATTTGCAACTTCTGACAATGGAAATGCAAAAATAATTGTTCAAATGTGCAACAAACTAAACTCAACAGAACCGGTCATTTGTTGGAAATGAGTCTTAATGGCCAACAGGGCGCTTAGATGATTGGATGAAGAAGTGTAAATGAGGCAATAAGAGTGAACGGGGCACTAAAGGTCAAAGGGACACTGAGGGCAAACGGAATGCTAAGAGATGAAGTTAGCCGTGGGCAACAGATGGGGGGGAGGTGGAGAAAGATATGGAGGGGAATCGTAAATCTACACGCACTCCCACACACTCGCATACACACGCACACCAGCAGACACATGCTTGTGACAGCCTCTTCTCCAGAGAGCTCCATTAGCTCAATGTGTTTGCAATTAAGGGTCACAAGGCCGTCCTGTGCGACTGCAGTGCCCTGTGGTATTCCTGAGCCCGGAGTCTGGAGACCTCGTTCTGGAGTTCCTCCCAAACAGGAAGTACTGGAATTCCAGGTAACCCAAGCAGTCTGGCTGCTGCAGCAATGCTCCAAACATGTGTCATTCTTAAGTAAAGGCTCTTAGCCCCACCCCACTCCCCCTACCCAAGCCCTGTCTCACCCCATAGTGAGAGAGAGACAGACAGAGACAGACAGAGAGGGAGAGCCCCGGGAGTAAACCAAACCCCTTCATTTGTTTATTCACTGCCGGTATGGGAGACATGGGGTCGTGTGGGTAAAGACTGGGTGCCCTGCAGGCATGGGGGTGGGCCTCGCTGCTGGGGGATAGCTGAACTCCCCTCTCCCCTTCTCCCTCTTCCCTCCCCTGGCTCCCATTCTGACTGTGCCCCCCCCCCATCTCCACGGTGACTAATGTACCCCCCACTTTCCTCAGCCTGGGCCCCACTTCCTGGCTCACACCCCAGCTCCCTCCTCCAGCTATATAGGCTTCCCTCTCCTAATCTGGCAGCTCTATAGTAATATATGTGAGGGCTTATAGCAGCAGCTAACCAAGCAAGGCAGACCAAAAGCTTCCAATTCCAGCATAACATCCCAGTCGACACAAAATGTTCTCCAAATGTTGCTGCAATGTTACAACATTGCCACAACGTTCCAGTAACACTTGTGGAGCTCCACTTATAACTCTTGATAATAGTACAAGTAGGTTAAATTCCAAGTTGGGGCTTTGCGGTTGTACACTTGACTGAAGTGCTTAGCTTGATACGCTGCAGGACCCAGCGGCATATGGAGAGTGTAAGCTGCATAGGTCACGCTATCAAATGGCTGAGATGTAAATGTTCATGCAAAGTTGAATGTAAATGCAAATGTAGCCTTGCACCACAAGGCGCTGCAAATGGCAGTTTTTCAAACTAGCTCTCAGAGCGTATTTGTCATTAGCATACAGCAGCCATACCACTATTCGATCTGCTCCAGCCGTGTGGCTGAAGCTAAGCAGATGTGGGCTTGGTTAGTACTTGGATGGGTGACCACCTTGGAAAACCAAGTTGCTGCTGGAAGAGGTGTTGGTGGCCAGTAGGTTGCGATCTTCCCTCCGGTGGAATAATCCCAATGCCCCAGTGCAGTTACGGAGACACTGTACTGAAGGAGACACCGTCTTTCGGATGAGACGTTAAACTGAGGTCCTGCCTCACTGTGGTCATTAAAGTTCCAATGATGCTTATGGACAAGAGTAGGGGGTTCCCCGGTGTCATGGCTAAAGTCCCAACCTGACTCTTTCAACCTGCCACCTAATCATCCCCTGATCTAATTGGCTGTGCAAATTGCCCTCTCAACCCCCAGGGCTCCCTTGAGAAAGAGATTTCAATCTCAACAGGACTTCCCTGGTTAAATAAGGGTTAAATAAATAAAAATACAGTTTATATGTGCAGTATAAAACTTGCATCTACGGTGTCAACAAGTAGACAAACTAAAAGCTCATGGTCAAGCCCCCTACCAATGACAGTAATGACTGTGAATTGAATTAACGACTCAAGATCACTAGGGTGGTTTGGGGTTGGTCGGAGATGCTCTACCTCAGGTGTCGGCATGTGAAGTAGTATCCAGACTCCGCGGCGTATGTGTCGTAATCACAAATCAAATATACAATTAGAATGCTCATCACATTCATAATTGAACATTCTACTGCTGATTTAAAAATTACCTCTGGCAAAAAAGCAATGGAGCTCAATAGACTTAAAATTCAAAACTGCCCAAAGGTTACAGGAATGGAGGAGAATAAATTTCTTTCTCTCATAGATGCACAGGAAATGCAGGGTGGTGGTCAACTGCCATTGAGACATTTGCTTGTTCCAGTAAAGCTCATCATTTTCTTACAGGAAGAAAAAAATAGCCTCTTCTTGACTATTCAAATAAACAAATCACCCGAGAGGGAAATGGGAGGAAACAATACCTTACTTCTTGACAGGTGAAGTAAGCAGGTCTGCCTAAATGTAATTATACTGGACAAAGAAAGTTAGGGATCACCCCAAATTTTGAATTTGAAATATTTGATAGTTTGTATTTTTTTCCATATCATATTTTAATATTGAAAAGTTGGGTGATCCCTAACTTTCTTTGTCCAGTATATTTATAAATAACTTGTTTTTGTTATATTAATTAATACCTAAGATAAATGATATTCATTGATGAATGTACCAATGGGCAGCATTCATACTGAAATCATTCAAATGAGCTTGAAAACAAGAGTTCTGCAACAGTTAAAAGTGGTTTTGGCCAATTTACTATTGTTTGGACAAAAAAAAAGTCTTAGAAATTAACTTTCTGAATCGACTCAATGAATTTCAGATGGGACAACAGAATCAACTTTTTCTGTAAGCACGAGCATTCTTTTTGTGTCCTGCTTGAAGTGAAAACCAAAAGAAAATCAGAGCAAGACCTAACCACAAGAGAAGGTATTGTGTTTATGGAAGGCTGTGAGGACTTGGGTTTGTCTCTCTCTAACTTCAGACTCTGTGGATATACCCCCACTCTTCTGCAGTCCTTCCTCTCTAATTGGAATGACTGCTCAGATATTAACCCTTAGAGCGCTGAAATACATTTTAACAAATATATAAATTTAATAATCTTGTGCTGTTGAAAACTTATCATGTGGTGACTTGTTTAAAAGACCTTATATTATCTGCACTTGTTTTTTTTTTTTTTTTTTTTTTTTTTAGAAATATTTCTTTTAGTATATATTTCTGCTCTCTGCCTCTCTGTCTCTTGTTTTTCTCCCATATGCCATGTAGTGTTCCCTTTGACACTTTAAATTATGTGAATGGATGGTTGTATGTGGTTGGCGGACTGTAGAAACTGAATTGCCCTCTGGGGATAAATAAAGTTTTCTGTGTCTGTATCTGTATCTGTAAGACCTCCCGCAAGGGAGCTCTTTTAAACAAGTCGCCACATGATAGGCTTTCAACAGCTTTGATTTTGAAATGAAGAGTTTGTTTCCAAAAAAGCAATAAGTGCCAAAATTACAAAAATTGAGATAACACCATATAGAGCGATAGCCCTGTGCTTCTTACACATGGTGCAAAAAAATCAGTTTTTAGAAATTCATCCTATAAGGTGTATTTTTTCATGGTCAAAGTTTGAGTTTTTCTACAAAATGCAATAGGTGCCGACACAGAAAAAGCTGATTTACTCAAAATGAGTAAAATGGATATATTGCATTTTGGAAACAAACTCTTCAAATTTTACATCATTGAGTGAAAATAGTTACATTTAGCACTCCACGGGTTAAAGCAGTTAAAGACTTTAATGCAGTTTGGCAGCAGGAGCAGCTTCATAGCGCTCACCCGCTCTTCTGGAAAGTGCTTCATTTTTCTAACGAAATTTTATGTTCTGTAATCCTTCCCCTTTCTACCGAACACTGAGCAGTGCAATATGAGTGTGTGTGTGTGTGTGTGTGTGTGTGGGCTGCAAGAGAATGTCTCCGTGTGAGGTGTGCAAATATATATGCATAAAGGGATGGGGCAAGCCTGTGTGTATGTGAACGCGTGCGTGATTCAGCATTAGTGTGTGCTTGTTTTGGAGTGTGTATGAGAGACAAAGAGTGATGGAAAGAGAGATGGAGAGACAGATGGACAGCGAAAGAGTGACGAAGAACATATCCTGTGCTCCGCTGGGTGTCTTGACCTCCAGGCAGCTGGGATGCCTCCACATGGCACACAGAACGATCGCAGCTGAACCCAGAGAGTAAAACGTCTCTGTGCAAGTCGGTGTAGAAAAAGCACTGGATTATACGCAGGCGCGATGGTAACATGAGCGTGATTGAAAACACATGTTCAGCCGACGCATAAAACAGCAGTTCGGGTAAAGAAAGAAAATGCTCGGCTTGCAGGAATGGCAGATGTGAAATTAATTCGTTAGCGATCGGAGTGAAAAAAGCCAAAACAGAGTTTTTGTGGAGCAATCTGGAGCCTCAAAACAGTGGAAACTTTACTCTTACAAACGCTAGCCTCCAGAGTCGAGGATTACCACAGAGAACACTCATCTAGCATGTTCTCTCCACTACTGTCACTGTATGTTGCCATAACAACACAGATATTGTGTGAAACAATAAATTATACTCTCATATATAAGCAAAACTCAACATCCCCACTCTTAAGAATTTAGATTCTGCGTCAATGGGGCATAACTGAAAGGTTTTTTTGTTCCCTTTGAGGCCTGAGCCTGCATGTTCAGATCTTGAGATCTGTAGCAGATGGTCAATTTGCATTGATTAAGCCTAATAATCAATAAAATTAGGGGATAAGAAGGGGAAAAAACCAGGAGCACCAGGTCCAAGATTTCCTTCCACCCAATAGCTCTCCTTTTCCCCTTTGTTTCCCCTTAAGTAATGGATGGGGGCGAAACTATTTATTACATCATTTTTCTTTTTTTTTTTGGAGGAAGGTGGACACAAGCAGATGTGACCCCTCGTGTTTTGCTTTAGCGCAGTGGTTCTCAAACTCGGTCCTGGCGCCCCACTGTGTGTGCTTGTTTTTGTTCTGACCAGAATTGCAATCTTAGGATTTTAACAAGCTGTTGATTGCCTTAATTAGGAGCATTTATGTTTAGAGCAGTTATTTGTCCTCTTAAGCCACATTAAAATCTGCACATGCCATGAAGAGTTAAAATTTCATATCCCCAATGAGATATGTAAGAAACCAGTATAAATAACTTGCAGAGGGAAATTTGACTGAACCCTTAATCAACGTAAACAATCAATAGGTTCCTCATTGGTGAAACTGTCAACACAAGGTTGCAAAAACCAGCAATTTATTTGGCATGTTACACCTGTTTCGTTTCATGTTCATTTTATGAAGTTCAAACAAATTATTTTGAAAGAATTCAAAACATCTGTGTTCAGCAACCCAATCTGGAGCTTACTGATTTTCTCAGTCTAATTTGATCTGTTTAGAAATGTTTTTACCTGAAAATCCTCACAATATGGAAAAATAAGCATGACATGTTTGAGGGTTTTTATTCTTCATGGCACAATGGACAATGGATATGTCCATAAAAATGCGGCTAAAGGTGGTTATTAACTGCTCTAAACGTGGATTGCAGCTAATTAAGACAAATCGACACCTTGTTAAAATCCTAAGATTGCAATTGTGGTTGGCACAAAAACCAGCATACACAGTGGGGCGCCAGGAACGAGTTTGAGAACCACTGCTTTAGCGGTTGTGAGCTGCATTTGATCATCATTTCATTTTTCATTTCATCTTTATTTGTTCTGCTCATGGTAATGCACTACTCCACGAAAAGTGATCCACTTTCAAAAAATAACTGTTTACACATTTCATGACAAAAAGGAGCAGGGAGCCAAAAAATCTTATTTTGCTTGCCCCTTGCACAAATAAAGTATAGAAATGGCAGGTTTGTCAATTAGTTATTTTACAACCAATTACTAGGAGTAAAATGGGGGAAAAATCAAAGCCATGCACAATAATTCACCATCAACTAAGGACACATGTTACCTGGACACTTTATATTGTGTCATTATTCTTTCTTTGTATAGTTTCTCCAATTGAAAGATGTACATGAGATATGAAGACCACAATGGAAAAATGATCAGAGTCACATTTTCACGTTGTGGAGAAATGATGAATTAAAAATTCAAAACGATCTTAGAAACAAAGTACTGAAAAAATATGCAAAAAATATAAATATATGAAATATAATAATAATATATAATTACATATTATGATAAATCTTATAATATATATAATATATAAAATATACAAAAATGCAAAATTTGGACTATGATCGTTTTTCCTTTGTGGTCTTCATTTTTTTTTTTTTTTGGGTAGCTATGCTAAGTTAGCGTGCCCTAATAGCTCTCTGCTTATCAATGTTCTGCTTTACAAGCATGCAGACCAGCTCGCCTGGCTTATGTAGTCGGCACAGACAAAAAGCCTGTACTTTGCTTTTGCTGGACAGCAGTGACCCCATGACCTCTGCTTAACTACCCAATAGACTGTTGACAGTCTGAAATTAACGCAACACCTTGCTATCGTCAGTGTGCAGACAAGCCTAAATCCTCCCTCTCTTTGGGGTTACCAGGCATCGCCTTTTGTAATCAGGGTGAAAAGTCAAGAAGTCAGATGGTAAAAGTCATTCCTTGACCTTTGACAGCTGATATATGTAATTATTCCATCCATTAACTCAGAAAGCTGATTTCTATAATCGAGTCTAGTTCTTGAATAAGCCAAATTGGAACAAAGTACTGGGGAAGGCTTTTATTTTCCAAACCTGTGTTTGTAAAACAGTTTGTCAGTATAGGATACACCCAAACTCAGTCCACAAATCTCTACAGGAGTTTAACAACTCCGCTACAATTCCTGACTATTCACGCAGAAAAGAGTTATTGGCTCTCGCACTTTTAACCTTTGGTTACAGTGGGTCTACGGGTCAAGTCCATGTCAGAGAGCTCCGCTGCTTTCAATGTAATTTTTACATCTGCGCTAGAATGTCCAGTTCAGAACACTTAATCGCACTGTTTTGATTGGGCGCCTGGCGCTTGAAGGGTTAAATATGACATGTACGCTGAAAAGTCCGCTGACCAGGCCAAGGAGTGAGGCCTGAAGCACACTTCCTGCAAATTAGTCTTGACATTACGTTCCAGGATGGGGATTGAAAACAACTCCTCGTAATCCCTGCTGATTAAGGCACACCAATCCTTCTTTTTAATCTGTACTACAATCCATCCCTTGATACTTTGTTTTCAATGCCCCCATTGTAGAAGACCTTTGATACGCTTTCTAAATTTGGTCCACTGTCTGCAAACCTGGTGACTTCCCAGGATCCTACTTCTCTGACAATGCACAAATGAACGGCGCGCAGGGGACTTGAACTTTGACCTCTTCTCATGATTCCATCACCCTTCTGCAGAGCATCCTCTCCTCACCCCAGAAACCAGAGATACTGACCCTACTCACTGTATCAGCAACACCAGAGTACCGTGAAATGGTGACTGACAAAAAAGCACCAAAAATGTTGTCAATCAAACTTTCGGAAGTTTTACTCACTTCCTTATACCCTTAAGTGCTCTATTTAATCACCAGAGGAAAGAACATAGAAGAAAGCACTCGATAAACTTGGTGCATTGATGGGCAGATTTGGTTGTTGATGGAGGGCCAGTTGTCTTATACCCGATAAGGACGACCCATAAACCACCAACAAGAAAGAAACAAGAGTTTGAGATGCCCCCTTGGTCCACTTTTCATTCTGTCACCGTTACTCGTGCAAGAATGTGCACACCTGCATTACATATCACCTGTACACCTGGCTCTGCATGTGAAATACATGCTACATGGATTCCCAGTCGGCCCCCACCATCCAGAAGTCGCACTCAATCTCAGAAACTGCTCAAGAAACAAGTCATCTTGACACAGGAAATGGCACAGTCGTTTAATGCAGTGTTCCGTTGCATTCCATCGAGCGGAGTCAAACCAGACAACTTTTCCGGTGCGTAACTACAAAACCAGCATCTAAATTTGTGGGCCGGTAGTTCCAACGACCAGAAGAAAGCTTACAGGACACATCGAGGTCCCTAAAAATGCACCCAACCGCAGCCTTGATTCAATGCCACAGGGCACCACTGCAGAATGTTAACCATGAAGATGCATTTAAGAGTGAGATTCGAGAGTTTAGGAAAAGGGAGGGGTTAGGGCCTACCTTCTTTCCCGCACGTGAAGGGGACCTCTTGGATGGCTTGACCTCCTCCTCCGCGGGGGATGAAGATCGAGGGGGTTTGGGGATGGAGCCGTTCTCCCGCTTGCTGGGTGTGGCGGGTGAGGAGGCTGCTGATGCCGTCTTTTCCCCGACAGCCATGTCCTCCGTGCAGTTGAGCCTGAGGCTTCGTAGGTATTCGTCCGTATCTCGGTCCACCACCAGCAGCCGAGTCTCCAGCTCCAGTGCCTTGATCCTCTGGACCACCTATGGGGAAGAATACCTTACACCAGGCTTGCCAGAGAACGGTTGGCTCCCCCTTCGTATTTAGGGTTTCTCCCAAGATACCTACCCATCAGGTGTGTATTTTCTCATAATTCCTTTTTCGGGTCCCTCTCCCCACTGGTGAGTTGTTTGCCTCATTTGCTTGGTATTTTTTGAGATCCTGGCCTGGTTCTCACGCTTCTCTACATTCCCATTAGTCTGTAAAGTGTGTCTGTTACAGTCTTTGTAAAAAGCCCAATACACATAAAATTGATTCTGCTTGAGCTGCCGGATAGCTCACTCGGTTAAAGCATTGCACTGCGAAGCAGAAGTAACTATCACGGTGTGGGTTCAAGCCCCGGTTGTACCAGCCGGCAGTGGTTGGCAGCTTTTTCAGAGTAGCGCACAATTGGCCATTGCCCTACAGGGATGCAAATTGGGAAGGGTCTGCCGGAAAGGTTATTATACAAATGGAAACTTTGTTCATTGTTTAAGCACCTCCTGTTGGCCGGGCGGGGGCTCGTCAGGAAGATTCTAAGCTTGTTCATGTTCAGGTATCTTCCACCCTTGTTCTGAACTTGCGAGGATTCAACCAATGAGTGTATGAAGCAGTGGCTGACAGGCGCGTGCTTCGGAGGAGAGCTGCAAACTGTCTTCACTCTCCTGAGTTGGCAGCACGGGGTCGCATATGAGCAAGCCTTGCACATAGTTCCCCAATTGGGCATTCCAGATTCGGGTGGGATTGGAGGCACCAAATTTTTTAAAATAAATAAATAAAAAATAAATAAGATTGACTCTGCTCGACTTGATGGAGGTGGATAGAAAGACAGCAATTGGGGTGTGAGCTCAGCAACCAAGTCACCTTAGACCCTCCCATAAGAACAAATGTTGGTCTCAGAGATCTTCAGGGATGAGAGATATTTGCAGCCACTTAACCTTACATTGACAAATTAATGAAATTTATTCATAAGTTTGCCCGCTTCACCTACTTTGGCCTACTCTGATAGCTTTTTTTTGGTGTGAACAAAAGCCAGAAAACATCTATAACTGTCCTGGACCAAGGTTGCAGCTCCATGGACTAGGGTGGTCAAACGAAAACGTCAATTTGAAATGCAGAAACGGAATCGGTCACGAGGCCCTACCAGTTACAAGTCCACCACGGTACAAAACAACCAGGTGCGAACACCTAAAGCCGATGTCCAGCTGTAATTGAATGCTCGAAAATGACTCTGCTGGGAGTCTAGAACCTTCCTGCAGCTGGGGCGGATGTTCAGTGCCCTGGAGGGCAGTGAACCACAGGGTGACCCATAGCTGTCAGAGGTTCATGAAGTCTGGGAGCACTAAAACATGGCTGGAAGGTGCTGCAAGGTAAACATTCCCATTCGTCTGCAGGGGCAGTGCTCCTTGATTTGTGGCTTTATCTTAGCACATGCTAGCGGTGGGTTTTCCTGACCCTGGTTGAAGAGGGACCCCAATCAAATAGAGTGCACTAGCTAGTCAAGCCATTTGTGTTTTTTTACACCTTTGACCATTTTTAGTATCTCAACCGGCACTGGTTGAATTGATACAGCGTAAGTGCCCGAGCTCGGTTTAAGATCTCTCTCTGAGTGGCTTGCCATCTCCATGGTATCTACAGAGGATGCTAATTGGATGCAGTGAGCGTGTAATGTGAATCACTTCAAGACATATCAAACACCAGCACAAATGCATGGAGCATGCTTCTGATTTGACAGGCAGTTATGCTGCAGCGCACCTTTGCAGTCCACAGTTTTGCTGTTCTGAGAAAACGATCATATATCTCCTTTTTCTCTGGTCACCTGACTTGATAGTGTTTTTACCGCATCCAATGATTTAAAGGAAAATATTTGATAAACACAAAAGGAATTCTGCCCAAATTTCCTCAGTTTAATTAGCTTATGATTTTGAAAGGTCAAAAGTTTGGTCATTTAGAGATTCAGACTAATTCGTGACGGGTTTTTATCAAAAAAATTCAACCAATTATTTTTTATCTTCCATCTTTGCTGAGAAGACCAAACTTTCTTTAATAAACAGAAAGTAAACATTTGTTTAAAACGCAATCCTCTAATGGCGTTTTGACACCACACTGAAGTGTGGGCGTGGATGCAAAAAAAAAAGTAAAAAAATCGTTTTATACGACTGTTTATTTGCGATACAGGAATTCATATTTTTTGCTTCCGCAAATAAATAAATAAACGAATGTGTTGACATGCGTAATGTTTTGAAGCATGTGCAACGGTTCTTTTCAAGGTTTGGAATTTAATTTACTTAGAAATACAGACTTCTATTCACTTCGAGAAACAAACATTCGATTGCTGTTACGTAGGCCAGTGAAATTTACAGGCCGCCACGCCGTAGCATACAGAATAAAGGTACAATGCAGTGGAGTGGGCATAGTATTACTCACTTGATGGTGTGTTTCTTTTTCCACATTCTCGCCGTTCACCTCCACGACACGGTCCCCCGCGCGCAGCCCCGCCGCTTCAGCAGGGGAATCAGGCTCCACTTTGCGAATGTACTGTCCACTCTTACCCTTCTCCCCGTGCAAATGAAACCCATATCCATTTTCTCCTTTAACCATGAAACAAAGCCGCGGCTTCAATTCGCTTTCCATTTTGTTATCCTCTTCTAGAAGTTTCGTTTTAAATCCCTTTGAATATTATCTGAAACACATGGCATAGGCAACACTTTTCATCCGGAAAAAAAAAAAAAACTTGTTTCCTCCAAACTTTACAATGCAATGTTATGATAGAATGTAAATATTCACAATGCCGTTCAATAACCTACATCATGACTACCAACAGCTTGTTTCATTTGTAATCCAATACTGAGAGAGGGAAACAGAATCATCAGCACGCTGACAGTTGGTGGATCTCTCCAGAATTTCTTCGTAAAAGTTAATGCGCCGACTTCACCAAGTTTTTTTCAGGTAACTTTACAGAACAGCAGACAAGCGGTTCCCCAACTGCAGTCTGCCGAAGGAGAGGGCAACGGACTCTGTCTTCTCTCTCGTCCTCCATCCGTAACAACCGGTTGGGGAATTAGGATTCAATTACAGTACATGTTGGTTTCGTGCAAACAACGTCGACCACTTGCGCCCGCAGCCGTGTAACAGCACCGCCCACGATCGGGAAAGAGAATGGTCTTAATATCCCCCTTTAAAACTTGGATTCTATCAAGGAACAGCGATTAATCATTGCGGCTGTTAGGAAATTAAAAAAAAAAATGTGTCGGAATGCACGCAATTAGAGCCTCGGTCACGTTTCCTCAATAGCGTCCTGCAATACTGAAGTTGCCTCTGACAACAGTCTGAAACACCTGACGGCGCGTGCCCTAGGTATTCTAGTGGTGACAGCAGGTGGCTGACGCACCGGCCAGGACACCTTTGCAAACTAAGGTGGCGCTGAATGTGAGAGTTGGGACTGCGTGATGTATTTAATCCGCAATTTATTGATTATTCTTGTTCTTAACGTAATCTTCACCCGTGAAAAGTAAGCTCATACTGTATGAAAGGTGTCAGTGCAACGTGTGATTAAATTAGATGCGATAGTCCAAAGCCTAGCGTAGTTCCACCTGGGTATGTACCTTAGGCCTATATCTCTTGGAGCAGAATACCTTGTTATCGAATTATTTAAGACTCTAAATAAGACGGGAATTTCCCCCCATTACAAATGGGTTATTTGCACTCCGCAAACAGATGTCAACAATTGCGTTCATGGACATTAAGGTAGAGAGTAAAATTTAGCAAGTGGCAAATGCTGCTTAATAATTGATTAAATGCCTTCAATGAAAACGTAGGCTATGCATATGGAAACTGCACGACTTAGTTATTACTTGTAATTCTTATGTTGTTATGCTGCCCCCAAGTGGACAGTTTTTGTACATTTTCTGAATTTATTGCTGTCAATTTCTGCAAAATTATGTGTGGTGGTAGCTTTTATCTCATATCGGCTTTTCGAATTTGAGGTCCGTTTTCCGAAGTGACGAAGTGGAGTTATTCATTAAGAGTATAGTCCAAAAACGTGTAAAAATCTTGTTTACCAAAGGCTTTGTCTGCTGACATGTTATTATCAAGAAGAAAAACGTGATTTAGCTTTCTTAGTGCACCTCTGCTTTGACTCCTCAGTATACAGGGGTTGGTGGGACTTCTTAGCTCAGAAAAACACCTCAGAAACATTATAACCAGTGTACAGCTAAGCCACGCACTTGACTTATTCTTGGGACCTCCGATTTCTTTTGATATGTATACCGTATATTTTTTTTGTTTCTTGTTTTGCTTCCCTTTTGCACTATGTTATGGATATAATTTTGTTATGGATATAATTTTGCTGTCTACAAATTGCAAGATTGCGATAGCTGCAGACGTGGGAAATCCAGGGGTCAGAAAGTAGAAATCCTGCCATGTTTTTCCTTCATCCTGAATCACTTGGTGACTTGACCTCTACCTGCTGGCTGAAAAATTATGCAAATGTACAAATTCAGGGCACTGGAACAAAATATGGAGAGGAACTCTACTTTCTGAACCTGGATTCCCCATCTGTGATAAGCAGTTTGATTTTGTAAATCGAAGGGTTATCACTGTAGATGGTTGGAAAGTACTTTTAGGTGTGATGATTGTTGTAACACATTACTTTTGACAGATTGATTCTAAGAGGGGAAAAAAGTAGTACTGGCTCTCTTAAGAGAAATTGAGCAACCTGCTTGCATCAGATTTTATTATTATTATTATTATTATTATTATTTTATTTTGTGTGTATGTGTGTGTGTGACATAACTAACTGTTGTTGGTGATGTGATAATTTATGGCCGTAAGCTCGCAGGTTTTTTCTCCCCTTGGTGGTTGTGAGGCCATTCTCGTGCCAGCGCACACTTGCAGACATCTGTAGGTCAACCTTGAGCTCCGGGCGAATGGGAGGCGCTGTTGAGACAGCGGCAGTGGGATTTTCTTTAGATTTTTATTTGCGTGTAATTCGAATCTCAGCCAGAGGAGTTCGCTACAGCAACGTCCCTAGCGTCTGGCCGTTGTTTTCTTACCGGATGTTTTAATACGATTGAGTGGCGTACTCTCTGCCGTCACATTTTTAAAAGACTTGGATTGACCCATGACTCAATGCAGCTCATGTAAAGAATCCTCTGTTGCCTGACACCTAATTTGACAGCTTGATAAAGGCAGAGTTTGACACACTCTGGAACTTTTTGTTGTTGTTGTTGTTGTTGTTGTTGTTGATATTTTGATCTTAGTGTATGCAATTGTGATTAGTCCAGGCAGATGAGTGCAATGAAAGGTATCTTGGGCATATCTTCTGGCTTGGCAGTGGCTAATATCAGGAAATATGGGGTTTGTTGTCTCCGCAAAGGCAAGATTTGTTTCATGTAACTTGTGGTATTTAGTTCAGTTGTGCTTCCAGGGTTGGACAGTAAAGATTAACAGGAACTTTTACAAAGATGAGAGTTGTTAGCCCAAGGTTTTGACACTCAAAGGCATCTCATTAAATTGGGCCCCATAACCACCCCAGAAATCTGGTGTTCCTTTATGTCACCTTAAATAGCCTGAGTAGTTAGTTTCATTGCATTAAATACTCAGGTCATGGTTATATTCTGCTCCTGTCTCATTTAATTAGTGAGGCAATCTACGTTTATAAAGTGCCAATTTATTTCAAAATCGCAGACACTTACTATGAGCACAAATGGCAAATTGAGTCCCTCGACTGGCAGGTAGACCACAAGTTGGACTGTTTTCTGCTAAAATGACTATTTATTCAGTGTCTATTGCTCATTCTTCAGATTATTTATTTTCTTTCAAATGACTGTCATAATTTTTTCCTTGTTGCAATTACTTCACAGTTCACACCACAGCATTATTTAATTGTTTGGGCTTTTAAAAGAAATTATTTCCATAAATTCATGCCTCCCTCTTCCTGAGATGGAGTCTAACCTGGAACATAAGAGGAGGATAACATGATTTAAGCAGGTAAATCTTTGTTCTAGCTGATGACTTACTGGTAGGTGCATTTTTTTGAATGCAACAGTCTGAATAACCTCTGAATTTTCTGTGAAGTGCCCAAAATTATTGAAGAAGTAATAGTTTTTCTAATATACTCCAGTACTGTTTCCTCAAGAGCTCCAATTATTAGCCACTTTCAGATGTCAGATGGTGTATTTAATAGTCTGTGTGAGCAGTTTAAAGTGATTTTCCTCTCATTTCCACTAGGAGCTGAACAGCTGTCCGGGCGGGCTGCAATCAGGAGTGCTTTCCCCATCTGAAGAGATGCAATTCAAAGGCAGCATGTGACATTTAAAAAAAAAAACCAAATGCAATCATTTTCACACACTTTTCATTACTTCCATCTTTATTCAGGCAATTTGAAATTTCTCTAATTAAACACAAAGTGATGGCAAGAATAGGTTTTCATTTAAGGTCTGCTATCATGTCACAAAGTGCACAGCTAATTAGCCAGTACAAGCCATTTTAAAGTCTGTCCTTTGTGACATCACAAAGGGGAGAGGCCACCCAGAAAAAAATCAGGAACTGATTAATTGATTGGCTGAAGTTAATTAATCCTTCTTACCTCTGGGTGTTCACTTCCTTGTGTGATGTCACAAAAGAACAGATTTAGAAATGGCTTGTCATGGGTCATTGGCTGTATGACTGGTGACATGATAGGAGTCCTGCAAAGAAGAGCCACAGGCAGCACAGAAAAATTAGTCAATGTTAAGACAATTGGTCTGTTGGTGTTGGATTAACAGCGGGCATTTTACTTTGCACCCTCCTTTAATTTCATTTCAAGTTTAGCAGATATTTCAGAATATATATATATATATATATATATATATATATATAGCATTTCTGAAATCTGTGAAATCTGTGCAGTGACCCTCTGTACAGAGAGAGATTGAGTAGAACAGACACCAGCTGGTCACCATTGACCGAGGGGTATTGAATATTCAGCTAAAACTAAACCAATAGTAATGAGATTGCAGCCTCCGAAAATGCTCGTTCTTGCCAACGGAACTGAAAGCTATCTGCACGGGGCTCGCGTTCTGGGCCACGGCGGAAACAGTGATCAGAACCACATGAGCTGGTTGGATGTGTTTCCTCAGTGCACGTTTTCCCATGCCGTTTCATTGATCTTTGGTCTCTCAAAGCATCGTTGTTTGGCATGCACGGTTTGCACGTGTGCGCTGACGACTAAAAAATTATACAAGCTGAATGTATTTTTTTGTGTTCGGAAATGGTAGGCCTTTGGGGGAGTTGTTCAAAGATTTCTTATGTCACGTGTCGAAATCTCAGGGTTGGCTTTTGGTGCTCCACTGCATGCATTCAGCACTGTCGCTCGTGTACTTACAGTTTTCCACACTACAGACAACACAGCTATAGAAACGGGAGGAGAGTGGACAGTTTCACGCTCTGTAGGCCTTTATGTATTCTGCTTTGCAGGTTTTTTGACATTTGTGACTTCCTCCAGGTTGTTCCTCTTGTGTCCCATGTATTTGGACAGGTGTGATAATATTCACTCTCTCTCCTCTCATATGTTGCATATATACAGGCAGCCTCCTCTGTCCCCTGAAGTACTGCTAACCAGAGGTGCAACAAGGAAATTTGCACCTGTGAAAGAATGTTGCTGAGGGCCTTTCCTCCTGTTGGAATTTTTGTGAGTGTTCACCTGCTGTGTGGCCCCAAACAGTGGTGGCCATCCCTGGTCCTGGAGGGCCGCAGGGTTTGTTAATCTTTGTTTTCACCTACTGCGATAGAACCCAGAAATCAGGTGTGGTGAGTGAGTGATGTAATCACCTGCTTTAATTGGTCAACTACGTGTGGAGTATCGGCAAAACCCAGTGGACATTGCACCTCTCCAGGACTGGGGCTAGCTGCCACTGTCCGAGAACGATCTCTAACGTTCACTTCACTAGCAATAGAATGTGCAGGCCATGAACTGAGCCATACGTCTTCACTGAGAAGGAGGCAACAGAGATTCAGGCACTTGTTACGTTTGAAGATTTTTTTTTTGATGAATTACGACCATGGATGTGTTCAAAATTAATTTTATGAGGGTCATTGCTGCAAATACAGAGGCTATTAACATGCTTGAATGAAGTAGTCGATGAACTGCAGCTGTGTCTTATATGGTGTGAAGCAGTTTCATGACTCAAAACTCCCTGCCACCTCTTCTTCCAGAAAACTGTCCAGTCTAGTCAACAAAGTCATTTATCCAATCGGAGCCCCATGGAGAGGTATGCCTTGCCGAGGGATTTTCTGCAGAACGAATGAATCATCGAGCAGTGATATGCCACAGCTGCCAGGCAGAACTACAGAGGAAAGCTGGAGTGAATGAGCTGAGACTCATCATGCTAGTTTCCTCTTAAATCCCAACTGCTGTCTTCAAGCATTAAGCAGTTAGACAAAAAAATTAGATAAACCAGTATTCCGTCCGACTGTGCTTCATTCTGAAATGTGGGGTAGATAATGTTATCTGTGAATAGCTAATCAATTCTGGTACAGTGGTCTCTATTAAGCCCACGTATTTTACGCATTGTTTCCTCCTAAAAGAAATCTAGCCATTTTTTAGCATATGCAGGGTTGGCATCCTTATCTTCAGTGTTTTCATGATGGAACAAATCAAGTTAACTCATATTTAGCACTTTCATATCAACTGCATATCCGCAGCACATTTCAAGCATTTCACATTTCAATGTCAATCCCTCCTTTGCTGTTCATCAACCCCATCTATCCTTTTGCATTCCTCATGTCCCTGTGGTGTAGATATTAACCCTTAGAGCATTGAAATAAAAAAAAAAAAAAGAATTTAATTATCTTGTGCTGTTGAAAACTTAACATATGGCAACTTGTTTAAGGGAGTTCTTTTAAACAAGCCTCACAACCTCAGAACAAGCATCACTCTTTTAAACAGCATCACAGCCTCTAGTGTGATATTGCTTTTAGACGACAGTTCTACAATCGCCACTTGTTAGTTGACGGCAATAAGCGACAACAGATTATGATTTCTTGGTTTATTTAATCAGTTATGTGGCTCAGTCAGTGCAAATAGATCCACAGATGGATCGGGACTTGACTGTTGCTAAGCAACACATATATATTTATATTCATGAACACTAGCTGACTTTATAGTCAGAGAGCCCAGAGAGATTTAATCAGCTTGGCGAGTACAAAAGGTTTGACACCTGGGTTGAACACCTTAGGCGCCATGGATCCCTGAACGGCCATTCTTAAGTGCTGCAACTGTGGTATCCGCGAGGGGCGCTTCTCAAACTACCCCCAAAATTTGTTTTTATCAGCATACTCCAGTACAGCTTCCAAACCTATGCTAAAATAATCATCATTGGGGTCTGATTAAGGATCCGTCATTCTTAAGTGAACGCGTCGTGGATTTGGCCACTTAAGAACGACCTAATTAATGCTAATCATCACTTTTCATCAGCATGTTGAATGCATCAGTGAAACTTTTACAGAAAATACTTTATGGCATGCTGGTGTCATAATGGTAATTCTTAAGTGTCGGTTTTGTGGACAAAGCCACTTAAGAACGGGTCAAAAGGTTGTGACCCGCCCAATTTCCGCTTCAATTTCCTTTAAAATTCTGCTGCCTTTAAAATTTGGGGGACTCAGATTACTATTTGGGGACTTAATCAAGAATAAGGATCACTAGTTTAATTATCCATTCTCGGGTACAGTTATTACGCAAAATAAAAAAAAAGTGAAAAAACGGTACCTTTTGGACCCCCACTGGCTATTTATGTTTTTCAGCATGGTTTAGTACATCCATGAAACCCACACCAAATGTTCCTCTACCAACATACAATAAGAATCAATCATTCTTAAGTATCAAAATTTTGGACAAATCCACTTAAGAACGACGGACAGGTCAAAGTGCTCTCATTGATCCCACCCAAGGGTTTTAATCAGCATACGGAGTACATCAATAAAACTCGCAGGATATGTTCCCTGAGATATCCTGACGGTATCCAAGCCATTCTTAAGTATCTCCATGCTGGAATTAACAACTTAAGAACTCTTTGAATCGGGCATTGTGGCTACATGCCTGGTATACCATTTGCCGTACGCCTGCCTGGCGAAAATTAACCAATAACGAAATGGATCTAAGCAAATGGATTACACACAATACTGGCTGTTTTTACCAGGAAGATACTCTCCTGAAGCAACTTGCTATGTATGTCTTTTCACCTTTCAAAAAGTCATCCACACCTATAGGTGGCACTGCCACGGGGCCTGCAGAGAACACATTTGGAGAACCCTGCACACTTCTTTCAGCTGATCTGAGCACTGGACGAGAAAAGCAGCACAAATGCACTCATATTTGTGACTGAATGATGATGTAAACGCCAGGGGTTTTGAAAACTTGTTAGAATGAAGTTTTAGTGCATGTATTCTAAGGTAGGCTAGGAGTTTCATGGATAACATAACTAGCAAGACTCTCAAATATTACGAAAATACAAAAGGTGTAATGTGCTTTTTCTTTTTACAGAAATGAATGATGATGGTGATGAAGATGAGGAAAAGATGGAGGCAACATCTTCCGACGAAGAAGAGGAGCTGTCGGATGTTGAGAAATAGACAGTTGAAGAAATGCATCATCATCTCAATTTAACCCCTAGTTTGTCCCGCATGTAATTAAAAGTAAAACAATACAAAACGGCATCTCAAACCAAGATAGACTACGTGAGCCACAAAAACTTTTCATGTGTTTAATTGATTAACTAACATGGAGCGCTAATATTTTGCCATGAATCCATCTAAGTTTTAAGTTGTGATTATCTGCGAACAGTCAATAATCATAGTTGGTACCAGAGTTCAGTATAAAAACTATCATATTTTATGTTTTTTATATAGTGTGTTTTCATATGTTTTTGTATTAAATACCATTTGTTTAGTTCATTTTCCGTTATTTTGTTATTACCGCCTCACAGGCATGATGAATGATACTTACCGGGGGGTGGGGGTTCACGACAATGCCAGATTGAAAGTATTTTTAAGTTACCATATTCAGCATGGAGATACTTAAGAATGGCTTCGATGCCGTCAGGATGTCTCAGGGAACATATCCTGGGAGTTTTATTGATGTACTCCGTATGCTGATTAAAACCCTTGGGTGGGATCAATGAGAGCACTTTGACTTGTCTGTCATTCTTAAGTGGATTTGTGCAAAATTTTGACACTTAAGAATGATTGATTCTTATTGTATGTTGGTAGAGGAACATTTGGTGTAGGTTTCATGGATGTACTAAACCATGTTGATAAAACGTAAATAGCCAGTGGGGGTCCAAAGGTTTTTTCACCTTTTTTTATTTTGCCTAATAACTGTACCCGAGAATGGATAATTAAACTAGTGATCCTTATTCCTCTCATTAAGATCTACATTTTAAGATCAATCTTGACCCAGTCCCCCAAATAGTAAGTGAGTAGCAGTCATTTTAAAGGCACCGGAAGACGGAAATTGGGCGGGTCACAACCTTTGACCCGTTCTTAAGTGGCTTTGCCCACAAAACCGACACTTAAGAATTACCAATATGACACCAGCATGCCATAAAGTATTTTCTGTAAAAGTTTCACTGATGTGCTCAACATGCTGATGAAAAGTGATAATTAGCATTAAGTAGGTCGTTCTTAAGTGGCCAAATCCACGACGCGTTCACTTAAGAATGACGGACCCTTAATCAGACCCCAATGAGGATTATTTAGCATAGGTTTGGAAGATGTTCTGGAGTATGCTGATAAAAACAAATTTTGGGGGTAGTTTGAGAAGCGTCCCCTCGCGGATACCGCAGTTGCAGCACTTAAGGATGGCCGTTCAGGGATCCATGGCGCCTATGGTGTTCAACCCAGGTGTCAAACCTTTTGTACTCGCCAAGCTGATTAAATCTCTCTGGGCTCTCTGACAATTATATATGACAACAGTCCATGACCCTCTACTTTGACTCATGAACAATTATCTGCATGTTTCCATTTATTGTGCATCCAGAGAATGTTTGTGACAATGTAGCGCTTAGTTTGTGGTCGGCAGTTGGTGTAATTAACAGTTATTAAAACACCTGCGAGAGGAGTGATTTTGCTGTTATATGTCCCAGTGACGTTGTGCTCTATCATCAGCACTCATGGAATGCCTCTCGTCCAATCAAATTACTTGGTCGGAACTAACAGTTGTATAACGAGCAACAACAGCTGCATTTAGCGCTCTAAGGGTTAATAACAAATCCATCATGGAATCTATTTTTCTCATATGGAAGCCGCCTTTTAAAAAACAAGTCAATGAACGGTTTTTTCCTCTTTATGTTTTTTTTGGAGATTGGGGACAGTTGATTTGTTTTTGCTTCCATCCCAGGTCCCCCTCTCCCTCCACCCCTCACCGGAATCGTTGACATCCGTGTGGAATAATGGCACAAGATGAAAGAAGTTTTGTTCACATTTATATTGGTGCTTACTCTGAGCCAGCTCTGTGTGTAGATAAAGCATTGTGTTTCACCTCTTTCTGCTTATTCTTCCCCCAGGGGCAGAGCTATCGAGCAAAAGCTGTTTGTCTCTGTTGCAGGCTGTGTGGATGAAGCACAATACCGCTGGGGCTGTCGCTGGAAATGCCACTGTGGCAGTCACGTAGACCAATGCTATGCATGTAAAATTTAGTCAAGGATGAAGGTAGTGTATGCAGTAAGAATAGCCACATCAACTGGGAATGGCCATTATGTCAAATGGTATTTGGGATTATTTTATTAACAGCAATTGCTGTCCTCTTCTTGCTTTTGGGACTTATCTTACAAAGTGTTGCTGGTTTGACCTCTTTGATGCTGTCACATGCTTCTAATTAGCATTCAGAGCTCAGGGATTCTCTGGAGAAGCTACTTTTGTTATTGTACTTTCATTTTTTAAGCCATTTTGATGGGTGAAAACAATATTATGTCCATAAAACCTGCTTAAATACACCAATACTTAATTTTAGGCACACTCATCGCAAGTATTTATTTTTAAGGATATGGCTTTGTTTATATTAAATCTCAAACATCTTGTTTGCACTTCATCCCTGAAAATATGCTAATCCTCTGCTGAGGATGTGTTTTTGTTTACTTTGAAATGGTCGATGTACGATGTACAATTTTGACATTTTCTTAGCTATGGAGCGAGTTTGCTTTGAAATGTTACAAGAAATTTGTTCCATAAAATCCAGGGAAAGAAAACAGAGGCACCCGAGGGCTTTCCTGAGACGGCGAAGTGGCAACATGAGCATGTTTCTACCCCAGCTGCTGAATTCACAGGAGACAATGAATCACAAGAGCTGATGAAGGCTGAGGGTGTCTTTGGGGACGATTTGAAGATAAGCAGTCTCGTGTGAACAGGGACTGCTTGATTCCAGGGAAAAGGAGACGTTACGGTTAAGCTGGAACATGAGCAGATGGTCTGTACGATTCCCAGATCCCCGTTCAGTCCTGACTGGAATGTGACTGAGGATTCTTGCATAAATTAGGACTGCGGGAGGAAACCGAAGTACCCAGAGCTCCTGTGCCTTGGCTGTAGAGTCTGTCGTGTCCCGTAGGACTTCCTGTCATAATGAGGAACAAAAAGGACTAAAACCGGCTGGGTCTTGCTTTCTGAGCTGTACGCATTTCTGCATATTTATACTATTTATCTGAATATGCAAGGCCATCTTACATTCATATCTGCTACTATTCATTGGCGCTTAATCAGTCGTCTTCCCTTGTTTTTCTCGGTCTATGGACTTGTCATCCCTTCATTTAAGGTTAGAAGATAGACGAGAGGGAAGACTGCTGATTCAGTGTTGTGGTTTAGATCAAACGCCTTTCTGCGCAGCAGGAATCCCATATTTTTGTGATCTGGCTGCTGGAAAGTCAGTGTCACCTGTCTGATCCCAACTGTTCTTTCAGAGGTATTTCCCAGATATTGCCGATTAAGAGACGGTGCACACAGGGCACGAGCCTCCATTGTGTTATCTGATGTGACCTGGCGATGACCTCTAATCACTGGCTGGGATGTCCGGTTGATGCATTGTAAGGGCTCTGGTGCACAATGGCTGCTTTGCCTGGCGAAGATACACAGTTGGAGCAATAAGCCTTCCCCTCCCTATTCCCTGTAAGGTGCTCAAAGGCCAAGCATGTGTCAGGTAAACCCGTGCATAATAACACATCTAGTGGACCCTCAATAGCTCTCCTGGGATAGGGCAGAGTGCTTTATCTCATGAACACCAGGCTGCTCCTCTGTAAAATAATTGACCGATTTTACCCCTCTGTCCCCACCTTCTTATGATGTCACTCTTGTTGACAGGCAGGGCGAGCTGCCACCCCCCCAATGTATTCCTTTCGCTTAACTCTGGCATTGTACTGCAGAAAAGCTTTCACATGGAAGCAAGGTCACAATACAGGAATTGGTTTGGTTGGTGATTGAGTCCCGTAGTGGGGAAAGGTTCATATACGGGCTGAGAGTCGGCCATGTACTGATTCAGCCAACTTGGCTGTTTGGTCCTCCCTGGTTACATAATATAAACTGAAGAGAACTTTACTGTCCTCTGCACACTCCTCTGTTCTCTTAACCTCCGGTGTTTTCTCTTCACTTGATCTTTGTCTTTCCTGTACTGCTGCCTGTGTCAACGAGGAATATGCGGTATAAAAGCCTTTTATGAAGTAGGGAAGGCACTGGATGGACAGCAGGTGGACTGCACTGTCCAAATATGTGTTCAGCTTTTAGAGAGTCAAGGGCACAGATGTGCCATGAAAAGTGAGATGGGGAAGGCAGAATTCTCACCTTTTAATACATCATTGCTTTTAACCCATTTACTTTGTGTGATTAGCAATCGAATCAGTGATATTGCTTAATAACTGAGACAAATCAGTAAGCAATTGTAGACGGACCAGCCAATTTATATTTAGATAGCATTATTATTCATTGCATCCCAAAGTTGTGAGTCGTGTTGACTTGAAACTTCAAAATCTATTTAGATTTAGATGCTTATGAAATGGATTTGAACACTTTTCTTTGCTAGATTTACTTTGATAAAAGACAGGTGACACCGGTGTGAAAATGTTTTATAATGTTTGTCCAATATGGTTAACAAGATGTTTTCCTCCTTAACTGTATGCATTCAATGCAGGAAATGATTTTAAAATAATTGTTCATTATGTCTGATGAAATAATGCTACAATAAAAAGAGGAATTCAGAGAGAATTTAATCAATGCATTCATTAACTTTTTAGATAATTGCCATCTTTGCACCTCATATAGCATAGTTATCTCTCTGTCATTATCACTTATTATCCTTTTTTTGGCTATATATTGATCTTAATAATTCAGTGAATAAATTGTTTGACTCTGTGTCAGGCAATATACACCGGACAGTTTTAGAGTTATCCTGTGTTAAGCCGTTAAGTTATTGCCTTATCTTATGGCATTTCTTGAGTTTTGAGACGTGAGTACATGGACATTTGCTCAGTGACATCACTCCACGCAGGTGAACTAGAGTGTGATTGGTTCTCTTATACTACTGGGGGCCAAATGTCCCACATCAGTGTATTTTGAGAGGAGTGGAGTTTCTAGTAAACAGGACGTGGGTGGGACAGGAAGTCAATACATGCTGAGTGGGCTGTTTGCGGCTTGATGGGTGATGTGTATACTGCAGGTGTGCGGGCAGCTATGTGCAGTAGGGGATGTTGTGGATGAATTACATGTTCTTGCATAGGGATAATCATGTGGGTGGTCCTATTCCTGGGACTGTGTGCGTCTATGTGCATATATGTGGGTTTGTGAGTGTTTGTGTGTATTTTTGGTTTTCTGTACATTTCGGAAGAAGCGAGGGAAGGAAAACGTGTTTATTTCCAAAACTTACGGTGTGTGTGTGTGTGTTTATGTTGAGCATGTCTTGGAGGGGTGAAGTGGTCAGTACTCTGGAGATACAGTTGCATAATTAAAAGATGAACTTCAAGCAACAGATAAAATATCTAGTCAATAGAAACCTCAGATGTAACTGTTTCCGCTCAGAACTTTGTGT
Source organism: Gymnothorax javanicus (assembly GCA_029692085.1). Taxonomy (NCBI): domain Eukaryota; kingdom Metazoa; phylum Chordata; class Actinopteri; order Anguilliformes; family Muraenidae; genus Gymnothorax; species Gymnothorax javanicus. The sequence continues at coordinate 47,613,950 of CM056206.1, read as the reverse complement.
ATTGGTGGCTTTGCTGCATAAGCACGCTCACACGTTCATGCACATCCTCTCATTCACACACACTTCAAATCAAATCAAATTTTATTTGTATAGCTCATTTCACAAACTTTAGTCGCAGTGCACTTTACAGTCAAACCCTGGCCTGAACCCTCTTAAAAGCCGACAGCAACAGTGGCAAGGATAACTCCATGTGTGCACAGATAGGAAGAAACTCTGGGAGGAACCAGGCTCACGAGGGGGAAGCCCATCCTCTGACTGGCTCAGGGTAGGAGTTTGTAATGAGCTACTGTACGTGGTCAGTAATTCAGTTAGAAATTGTGGTCCAGGGCAACGCGTCAGACTCGGTGGGACCATAAATATGTCCCTCTGTCTGAGCCTTTATATGACCCTCCCCGATAGCTCAATCCTCTGCACCAGCATACGAGTATAAATCTCACGGTTAAAGCAGCTGGAATCAACTCCAGTTGTGTCTCTTATGTCAAAATGATGGACAGAATTGGATGAGATTTGAGTGGAGGTGTTTTATTTGTCTGTTCATGTGTTGAAGTGTAGGGACCTAGAGAGCACTGCTAAGCCTGACAGTCTTAGCTGTGACTGATAGGACTGAGTGACAAGTTACACTCTGTGAGCTGCCTGTGATGAGATCGGGGGGGCAGGGTTTGAGGAGGTTTGGTACTCTTGTCTCAGGGGGGAGGGGGAGGTCAATGTCTTTTGCTGTTGAAAACAGGTCACACACATCTACACACAGATATTGTGGTGAAGTTTAAACTGATGAATTGTTTTTAATGTGCAACTGGCATCATCTTAAATTCATCAGAAAACTGCCATTTGCAATCATTTTTGGTGAGCATACACTCATAATTTTTCTCCTTCTATAGTCCTGAGAGTTCACATTAGCATGAATGTGGAAGATCCCACAGCTGAGCTGCACTTGTGGTCCAAAATTAGCCTGATTTTTAAATCCCTTGTTTGAAAATGGAATTGATTTGTTGGCCTTATTCTTTATTCCTCCACCTCACATGGTGGGCGGGAGGCATACTGTTCTCTGATTGTCCTTTTGTGCTTCTGTCAGTCACAGCGTCTGTCACAAATTGAATTGTACCTTGTCATGTATATATGGATTTTTATCAATCCAAAAAATGTGGGCTGTACCCTGAGAAGTTAACAATTCTTTTTCAACCAATACACCTTACCTTACGCCATTTGAGGTTCTTAATAGCGGATTAATTTAACCACTTAAATTTCACTGTTGATGGAGTCCTAAAACAATGGGTAAAGCGCGTTTAAATATTTGGCCGGTACAGTATATCGCTAACCTCGGGCTCAGATCCGCTATCCAGAGCATATCTGTGAAAGAATGGCTATACTTAAATGAATAATCTGTTGGGGAAATACAGACAGGACCATTTAGGGAGTTTGGTCAAGTAACAGAATATTCCCGGCCTTTACACCCTGTGTACACAACAAAACACTCCAGAAAATCAACATCACCTCTCCTGCTTCCGGCCAGTGGTGTAATCAATATTTTGAATAATCTGAAGTCCATGGCTATCGAATCCCTGTTGTGTGGTTTCTCATCTACAGTACACATTACTAACTACTATTCCGTAGCCTATAAAACACTGGTAACCCCGGTTTTAATAAACTATTTTTACTGCTTTTCTTATCATCAATTAACTGTCTTGTATTATTAATGTGTTGTCCTTTTTTGGTATTATTTTCTTAAACTATTGAATTATGATGATTTAAATGCTTCAGTTTTGACAGCATGATTGTAAAATTTACAATAAAATAAAACATTTTACTTTGCGATGGAAAAAATGTTATTTTGTTGCCGTATTTGTTCATAGCTTTGGCTGAACATAATTCTATTTCAATCTTGTTTCTTATGCTCAATGTACAGAGAGCAAATGGCATTTGCCTGTTGTGTCTTACTGCCGAAGAACCTAATCATTAACTATCTTTCCGCTCCAGAACAAATGGAGTTTATCCAGTGAGCGAAGAATGCTTTGCATATCTTCTATATAATGTGTGATCCGAGATCAAGGTCCTTCTTCCCTGCTTCCTTTTCTTTCTGGTTGTCCATCCCACTTTCCTACAGCTACATCTCTCTCTCTGTCTCCCACACACTCTCAAAGAGGGGCATGCTGGGAGGTGTAGTCCTCTGCTTTGTGCAGGCTACAGCTGAAACAACTTGGATCTGATAGGTGAAATGGCATCTTGTGGTTGAGAGCAATCCTTCAGAAACTTTAGTGATTTATAAGTAATAATTAATTCAGATATACCGTTCACTGTATAACCTACCTGACACTCACGAACAAATGAGAAATAAATGAGAAAATATGATAAACATGTACCTTCTCCCTTTTTACCTCTCGGACATTTTCATCTCAATTATTTTACCTCCTTGTTGTGGTTCAATCGCCAATCTGTTGGAGTTTTCTTTGTTTTTTGTTCTTTCTCTCTCTCTCTCTCTCTCTCATTACCTCTACCTCTACCTCTTCCATGTCAGGAAGGTGTGACCATGCTCTGACTATAACTGTTAACTGCATGCATTACTTGTCTGTGTGTATCTCTGTTTGTAGGTATGTTTGTGTAGCTCGGGGGTCAATAACTAACATAAGGATAGGCTGGGGGCAGAAGATCTGGGAGTGTTTTGTTTGAGAGCAGATAAAGGGTGTGGGGTGAGTGAAAGGGGGAGGAGCTCGCTAAGAATGGGTAGGCTATAAATTAGTAACACGGGTCCAGCCATAAAAAGGCAGTTGATAAGGCGAGACGCGCTGGGTGGAGGCCGTGCTCGTGTACTCTGCGGTTCTCAGGGCTCTGTTACCCAGAGCCTAGCCCAACTCTCAAACACACCTGTGGCCTTCTGAGGAAGGCACTCTGATAAGGAGAGAGGGGTGAGGAGGGTGTGGGCAGACGGAAACTCAAAAAATTTCTTCCTCATCTTCAGTGCGAGCCGTGGCTTTGCAGTGGTGCATTCGGTGAGTGGCAGGGAGGAAAGTGCAGATCTGTTGGGATACGGAGGTCGGATTACTCGACAAGAGGAAGCAATTTGAATAGAGGAAACATAAAGACCAAAGCGGAGAGAGACCTTTGAAAGAGGTGCAACGAATGAGACATGAGGATCGATTAGTTGTGGGAAACGTGTGCAAGAGGGACGGAGTGAAAGTAGAAAGTGTGTGGAAAGACAGGCGAGGTGGAGCGAGAGAAAGAGGAGGTGCTGCGTGAAAACTAGTGAAAGTCGACTTGAGTCGGTCGGACTGAAGCTGCTCTCGCCACCATGGTCAATCTGGATTTCCACTCGCTAACGATGCCGGTGGGCGTCGTGCGGATGCTGGAGGTGCTGCTGTCCTGCATCTCCTTTAGCTTAGCGGCGTCGCAGGGCCACAGCGGCCAGTCGTACTGGGCCTGGAGCATGTTCTCCTGGTGCTTCTGTTGCTTCACCACCCTGCTCATCCTGATTCTGGAGCTAACGAGGCTCAACGAAAAGGTGCCCATATCCTGGGACGACTTCACCACCGCCTTCGCCATGCTGGCCACCCTGATGGTGCTAGCCGCCTCGGTCATCTACCCCACGTTCTACGCCTGCTCGGACTGCTCGCGGGCCATCGCTGCCACCGCCATGTCGTGCCTGTGCTTCATAGCGTACGCAGTGGAGGTGGCCCTCACCCGAGCGCGGCCCGGAGAAATCAGCGGCTTCCTGTCCACCGTGCCCGGCCTGCTGAAGGTGCTGGAGGCCTTCGTCGCCTGCATCATCTTTATCTCCCTGGACGACGGTCGCTATTCGCTCTTCGACGGGCTGAAGTGGTGCGTGGCGGTGTACTCCCTGTGCTTCATCTTCGCCCTCCTCATCATCCTTTTCACCATCTGCCGCCTACTCTCTCTGTTTCCCTTCTCCTTCGACAAGGTCCTCACCGGCTACAACATTCTGGCCGTTCTGATGTACATGACCGCCGTGGTCATCTGGCCGCTTTACGCCTTCCAGAGTAATCCGCGTCCCCCAAATTGCAACCACTGCTCTTGGGATGGGCTGGTGGTGGTGTCGTTCATGACCTGCATCAACCTTATCGTCTACATCGTGGACACGGTCTACTCTGTGCGCCTGGTGTTCTTCACTACGACCGATTAGCATTAACATCCCCCGGACCGGTAACCCTAACCATACTACGTTCCGCATCTACAAGGCTGAGGTTGGCTGAAGATTTCAGGCGGCGCTGGACAAGCGCATCTAACTGATGGCAAACGTCTTACCTGGCCTGATAGAGACCCTCACCTTCCCTACATTTTGCTGTCTGGGCAGTTTGAAAAGCGTTTTTGTACTTTTTATAGAGTGTATTTGGATATTTGGAGACATGAATGCTTTGTATCTGTGATTTTTTTTGGAGTATCTTTGAGGAACTTTTTTTTAATATCACCTACCCTGTTACATTGCTGATGATTGTTCATTTTGATTAATATGATGAAATTATCACACCATTTATTTGGCATCATTGTAAATTCATGCTCATTTTTTAAGATTTTTTTGTTGATTGTTTTTTCGCCTCCCCCCAATACTTGTTCCCACGGTCTTCATTTCATCAGTTCTTACAAACTATGCTGAACTAAAACCGAAAGTCCTGTCCTGAAAGTCTGTCGATAAGTTTTGTTTTTGCGTGATTTTCATTTGACTCAGCATTATTGTTGTGATTTATGGTTTAGCCTGAGTGAGTACCAGATAAACAGGCTGGCAGATGAATGTGTCACATAAGTAGGCAGGTAAACAGGCAAAAATTTTGTTTGAAAGGACTTTTACTTTGAAATTAAGGTGGTAATAAATGAATTGCATCTTCTGATGTAAATCTAAGCACGCGGGGATAATAAACTGACCTTGTACAACCCTCATACTTTATTTATCCAGGATATGAAGGATGGCAAACAAAGTAATCGACAGACAGATAGACAGAGGAAGGGAGTAGAGAGGAGGTGGAGTGAGGGTGAAAAATGTGGGCCGAACATGAAGAGATACTGAACTTTAGCCACGGAACCTTAAATGAATTTCTTTCTCTTTTTTTCAACTTTATCTCAGTCCTTATCAATGCTGGTGTTTGCTCTCTGGGAGATAAGTGGTTGGAAATAAGAATGAGGTTAGAGTGATGAAGGAGACCCTCCTCTTCCTCCCCCTGTCCTGTGAGGTGTGGCAGTGTGACCGATGTGTTAACAATGTGATGGACTGTAGTCTGGCTTCCTGTCCTGGACTCCTGTGCTAAGGTATATGTTTACAGAGTAGAAAAGCGAGAGAATGAGAGAAAAGTGTGCAAAACGAAAGAAACTCGAGCATTCCTAAATTGTAAAGTGATTTCAAAGATTATACAAAGAAGAAATTGAGCGGCTCTGATTCAATTTTTATGCTGGCTGCTAAGTTCACCTTTTCTTACCCTGGAAACTGTAGAAATAATAAAAAGATTCATTTTTATCCACTTTTGGGGGCTGCCAAATAGATGTTTGTCTTGCAGTGAGATCTGGTAGCTGAGAGGGTGGGCATCAGGTGTGGGTCAGTGCAGGAAGAAGCAGTCATTGCTTCTTCTGGAGACCTATGTCAGTGGCACCAGGAAGTAGGAAGTGGTCTGTGATTGATAGCAGGCCTAGATCCGCCCCCCGATCAGAGAGGCTTCTGCTGAAGTAATCATTAATCAAGTAGCAACTGCTTTGAGGTCAACACACTGAACTTTCTCTTCTCATTATAATTGTGTTGGAAAATAAATTACCCTTATCATAGAACAAGATTTTTATTTAATGGAATGCTGTTTCTGGCATTTTTGAGGCTTTTTGTTATATACATGATAATAAATAAAATAAAGTAAATTAATCAAAAACATTTATATTGTTGTCCTTTGCCTCTCAATAGACTTGATGCAGTTTTAGGCCAGAAAAAAAAATGACCCTGATTTTCTGTGAAATATATATCTCTCAGTTGCAAATTCAGTCTATTCAAGCAGTCAGAGTTGGGGAAATAAATTTTTTAAAAAAAGCAATCAAAATGACGGCTTTTTGCCATAATAACTGCCAAGCAGAGTTAGGAATTTTTTATGAAGGGGCAGTTGAAAGATCACATCTTTTACTCGGGCAGTTTCCACAAACTCCGCCGCTCTAGTGATGTGCTCCTTTTTGATTTTTTGGTCCAATTTTAATCAATCTGGGCTGTTTTTAAATGAAAAATAAACTTGAGCTTATTTACATGACTTAACTCTGCTTGTCTTTCACATGGAACAGAAACATGAGCAAAGTGTCAAAATATTTTTGAGTGGTGGTTTGTGGGAAGAGTGTGTATGTCAGTGGCATGCTTTTTCTTGACTACACTGAAAAAAACACTCCCCCCCCCCATCCATTGTCTTCTGGCTTTCCACCCCTCCTGCCAGTACAATGGCTCAGATGACAGCCTTGGTAGAAATTAAAGATTGGCCATGTCATTATTTATTCACCTTCGTTACCAGATTGAAACTGCCTATGATATTCACATGTGGATCTGTGCAGACTGTAACTGTGGGGAGCTAGGGTGTGGTACTCAACACAGGAAATTGAAAAGCGTTAATTCTCTTTGTGAAGCCGTAGGGCCCTCAGCTAGATAGAAAGCTGGGTTTAGGGGTCTCCCTGGAGTTGGCGTTTTTCTGATGTAGAAACCCTGTCTCTTAACTGAGGTTGATGCTCATTCAAGCTGCTCGCGACTAACCGGATGTTTTGTGTAATTTTAGTCATGACATCAAGTGCACAGACGGATGTGTAGACACAGACGCGCGCACACACACACACAAGCACTTGCATGTGCACACGCATGAACACACACACACACACACACACACACACACACACACGCATTCTTGTACTTCTATCCTTGTGAGGACTTTACATTGACTTCCATATATTTTTTATGTGTCTCTACAGCCTTTCCTAATCTTAACAATAAGCAATGTATGCCTAACCCAAAACCTTACCCTCACCTTAACCTATCCCAAATTCTAACCTTACCCCTGACCTTAACTAATCAGTCAGAATTTGACTTTGTTTGTAGTTGTGAGGACAGGCGAAAATATCCTCCCTTCCCAGTAATGTTCCCACTCTGTAGGAAAAAAAAGTCCTCACTTTTTAGCAAGTACAAGATCACACATATAAACACTCAAATTTTTACAAATAAATCCTTGCTGTGCACAAATGCAGAGTTCATGCCATCAGGGAATGCACCTACAGTGAATTTCAGTGGCAGAAGCTGTCAAGTTCACTTACACACTTCACAATTCATTATCAAACAAACATGAGCAACGTAAGCATCCTTTAACAGTTCAGGGGCCACTTTACAACAGCTCTAATCAATTTATACCTGTCGCATTCACCCATTCACAGCTATTCAACAGCTGCTGCTCATACTGTTTCTGAAGTGCTTTTTTTTGTGTTTTTTTGCGTTGTTCTGAAATACCCACTGTGAATAGCTTGACAAGATAATGTATACATTGCACTCCTCCGAGAGATATATATCATATTTTAAAGGGGGTTGGTTCTATTTCTATTTTTGAATGAGTTTGTCTTGGAGATGCTGTTTTCCTTTTCTTTCCACAAATCCACTGAAGACAAAAGGAGTCATGTCCATATTGGGACTTTATTGAGATCTAGCTGGGATGCTGAAGGGCAGTATGGCTTCAGTGATGTGGACGGAGCCGTATGCTGCTTATTACAATTGTGAGGGAGTTGCTGGGTGACTCACTCTCTTAATGCCCTCTTCTAATGCACAGTTAGACTCCATCTCCAGTGCTATCATTCTCAGAACATTCTAGCAACTTCTGTATCACCCAGCGAAGAGAGGGGTTAAAGTTTGCCTGGATGATGGTGTCTCATGTTGTACCAGTGACCCCTGCTGGTCTGTCAACCTCTGACAGCCTATTGAGGAGCATGTGAAAAGTCTTCCTCTGACTCATGTCTGTGTGAGCCTGACTTACCAACTGTGGCCTGATGAGGCCGTCCCATCCCTCACAATTGTAAAATGTCCCTTCGAATTCTTGCTGTAACACTCATACCAAGCTCTGTTCACTTTCAAGGTGACAGCAGATATCGTTGTTAGACAATGATAATGGTGTATGAAATTTGAATGTTTTCATGTTAAGCTTTGATCCAGCTCTACCTGTTGCTTTGATTGTGGGAGAGCAGTTGTCTGACATGTGCTGTAACATATAATTTTTTTTTTTTTTTTTTTTTTTTTACTTTGTCAAAACAGGTTATGGGAAACTTGGCATGCAGTCAAAATGCAAGTTGTCCCAAATTTCGAAAAACTTGATTTAGATCCTTCCCATTTGAGTCATGAGGAGGCACTGTTCTGTGAAAGCTTGAATTCAACATTTTATAAATTGTATTTGTGCTTGGCACTTAATAACAATAATCCTGTGATGTTAATGGGATTGCACTTTTGATGAAAGCGATATAACATTATGCCCCTCATTTGTTTGTGCACGGTCATTGCTGAAAGGCTGAGGATGCCATGCCGTATTTGGCTACCTGGCGCCTTAGTGATGTAATAACTGTAGAATGATAAATTAATCTTATTTAATATGACCCTGTGTGATGATATTGCTTGCATTGGGGGCAGGGTAATGCCTCTAATTCCCTTATTATCCAGCCACGATTTGGAAACAAGGTTTCGCTTATTGCAAATCAATGCTTTATTTGTTGCTGTGGTTTAACTTGCTGGTTGCCATTGTCAAGGTTCACCAAAGTCTCAACCATTTTTATCATGGCATCGGCTTAGATTTATCCAGTCTAAAAATACACTCTCTGACAGGATAATATGCCGAATAATTAACATTGATTAGAAGTTTGAACGGCATCAGGAAAATCTTATGAAAGAAAAACTTTATTTCGGAAAGAGATGTGCAGAAGTAGTTGCGTGAGTGGGAACATGGAACAGCTGCAGTGGAGCAGTTCATTCACAAATTCTATGATGCCTATGGGACAGGCACACATCTGCCTCTAGCTGGTGTTCTTCCCGGGGAATTTACTTGAAGAACATTGGGAACCGTGTGAGGTTCCTGCTATGATGGGCTCTCGTCTTTGAGCAAAACACAGCTTCCTTATTTCAGAATAAGCTGCGCATGATCCACTGTTCTGCACGCCCCAAATTATGCTCTTATCCCTCAACTGAAATTCACTCTCCCCCACCCTTCTTACAAGCGCACCCTGCCTCCATGCCCTCCGTCCCATCTAATTCCTCCTGAAAACATGCAATGTTTTCTTTTTGTTTGTGAGTTTCAGTTCATACCGTAGAAGTGACATCATCAGTTATTTGCTTTTCTATTGGATAACTATGCTGAAGTGGTTGAGGTCCACATGCCCATTAAAGATACAGGATCTGAAGTGTGACCTGTTAGACCGACAGATGGCTGATCAGCTTGTGGCTACAAAGGCCGCAGCGGGTACAGGCTAGCTAAACCATGGCAAGCCAAGCCCAGATGTGCTACTGTCTACACAGATAATATCTACACCCAACTCCATACACCAACACAGGTACGCAAGTGATTATACTCATATAATACTTATATTTTACCTCAGAGACACAGGCACTCATACACATGCAATTCATTTATAGATCCTTTTTTCACCCTCTTGTCTGATATCTGCAAATCCAATCGCGCATACAAGTTGAGTGGACTTTCGCACACTAGCTTATGGACACACAGTTGACTCATGCACTCACACTGACTTTCATCCAAAAGACTGTACTGTGCTATATCGCCTTTTTAAGATGTGTCGGACTTGGGCCAGTGTTCATATCAAAGAGAGGAGGTGACGCGGAACACAGTACAGGCTGTTCTGGAAGAGCTCGCTTGTTCTTACTTTACTCTCTTCCCTAACAGGTAATGTTATTCCTGGGCTACTTCTATCTCCTGGACGAGCAACAGGCTAATGCTTACCCCCAACCAGCGCCACCAGGATTGGACGTAGCCTCTAAATCATGTGGATGGTACATAATGACATATAGTATGTGCTCTTAGCTTAGTAATTTTTCTTTTTCCTAATTTTAAATCCATCGTCCATCTCCCTTCTTGGGCTGCAGCGGTTTCCATACATTAGCATTTTTCTGAAAATAATGAAATTTTCTTTTGCCCAAACATTCTACGGCGCTTCTCATTGTCTGTGTTTTTATCTCTGTGCTTTCATGAATTTGTACACCTGCATGTGTGTTCATGTACAGTACTGTGCGAAAGTTTAAGGCATTCAAGATTTTTTAAACTTTCGATTTAAATTTGGTCCAAGATGTTTATTTTAATTTTTTTTTTTTTTTGCATGATAGAGCCATAATCAAAAACCCAAAGTTAAACACTGGCCTGGTAAGCCACAATTGGCTTGCGACAAGACTTTACGTAGATCCATCATCAAGGCTTTGTAGTATTACCAGGAGAGACAGATGCAGGTTCAACTGAGAGTCTCCAGAAGAACTCTGCAAATTCCCTAATCTGCTTGGAATAACCAAACAGCCAATTATCCCAAAACAATAAATCTGCAGGTCAGTGTTCCTAATTTTTTGGCAAAGAGCAGTCACACCAAATAATGATATGATTAGTTTTTAAGAGTCCATGTATCTTTACAGTAAATTTTTCAATATTGAGAAACCTTTCCTTTTATGATTTTTGTAGGCATCTTTGCCTCAGGTAAGTGAGTTAATTGTGCCTAAACCTTTTGCGCAGTACTACATATCCACATTTATTCGTGTGTCTGTTTGTGGCTTGAGCAGCCATACTAATAAGTAAAATCACTTGTAAGCTCTGTCCAGTTAGCTCTTAAACCAATAGGACCATGCAGTTGCTGCTCATACATCTCCCACAAGCTCCACGATGTCATGTCTAGGCTGACAACAGAAAAAAAAAAAAAAAATTATCAGTTCCAAAAATCTTTTTTTTCTTTGTGGACAGTGCAAAAAAGGACTAATATGGTTGTGTTCTGACTCTGTGTGTTCATTTATCATACACCTGGCAGGATGAAAAGTGTCCACATTTCCTTGAGCACCTCTAAATGGAGCAGCTCGTGCGACATGAAAGGTGAATGTCTGGGGTCACTAAAACTCCTTACATCATGCGTCATGCTCTGGACGGTTGGACAGGTTTGTGTCTGCTGTTGCCCGGACCTCAGTAAATGAGCCAGAGGAGACGAGGAGCAGAGGCTGGAGACAGACGTCTATCGCTGTGACCGCTGCCAAGGCAAAATTACCTGAGTTAGGATTTGATTGGCGCGATCAATTATACGCCCGTGGGACATTCTTGAAAAAATGTTTTTGTCTCTCTTGTTTGTGTTGTCATGGATACAGATAACTGAAGTCGAAGGCTGAGGAAACTGTACCTGATCTGACTGATCCGTTATCCAGTCTGAATCAAATAGAGTGCGGGAAGTCAGGAACTACTGTTTGCTCATGACCTACGTGAGTCTCTTTGTTCAGCAAATACAATGTTCCCTATCTTCCTTTCAGTCCATCAATCTCTCTCTCACTCTCTCTCTCTGTCTCTCTCTCTCTCTCTTTGTCTCTCAAGGTACAGAAGGAAAAATGCATTACCTGAAAGTCACTGTCGGATGAATCTTAACCCCAGTGCTGCCCGTCGCTGATAAAAAGAGGACCTGATATATCGTTCCCCGGTGGTCATTTCCCTGTCTGCCGGTCCTCGATAAGCAGTAGCCGAGAGGCGGGACTAAGGTCAAACTCAAGATCTATGCTGTTTATCATCCATAATTTCATCAATGTAATTCACTCCTCACGTGTGTCTGTATTCTTTGCAGAAGCCGTTCATTTGGGCCTGTAAATGATGCTGTATCTAATTTGACCACCAGGGGGTACTAGATGTAGCGTAATGGAGAGTTTTTTGTGAGTTCGAATGCGAGTTATTGGGTGCATCTCAAAGCATAGGCTGTAGTCCTCGAAGGCTGCATTTTTTGTGGTCGTCCCTTATTTCCGTCTGTCAAACTGACTGTTAGGGTTATGGATAAGGTTACATTTTGAGTTAGAGTTAGGTTTGGGGCTAGCTTTAGGGTTAGGGGTTAGAGTTAAGGCTAGGGTTAGGGAAACCAGAGACGTTTCGCTAAAACCAAAGCTGTTAACTGGAGATGAAATGACGTCATGTCAGTTTGACGGATGGAATTGAGTGACGACTCCTAAAAAAGCAGCTTTCGAAGGATGCAGCCTACGCTTTGAGATGCACCCGAAGGCTGTATTTTTAGGGGTCGTCACTTACTTCCATCTGTCAAACTGACTGTTATGGTTGGGGATGAGGTTAAATTTTGGGTTAGGGTTAGGTTTGGGGCTATGTTTAGGGTTCGGGATTAGAGTTAAGGTTGGGGTTAGGGAAATCAGAGATGACCCGCTTAAACCAAAGCAGTTTAACAGAGATGAAATGATGTCATGTCAGTTTCGCAGATGGAATTAAGTGACGACCCCCTAAAAATGCAGCCTTGGAAGGGTGCAGCCTACGCTGTGAGATGCACCCATTAATGTTTTATGTCTGCACATTTTTGTCAGTTGTTCTGAGGGGTTGGGTTGTTCGTAGGAATCTCTTGACCGTTGAATGTGCTGATAACAAGAGGTTGAAGAGGTGGAAAAGTACGGACACTGGAAATGATGATTTTGTGTTGGTTCATTTAATAGGCCACATTTTCATTAACTGGGCATGCAAAGTGTTTAGTGCGTTTAAGTGTGGCATGTGCACGTATCTTTTCCCTGATAAATCACTAATCAGAATAGCAGTGTTTGGAGGAATATGGCCCTTTTTTAATAGTGGAAGTGGCTATTCGTTCCGCAGCGGGGTGAATTGGGGGCACAGAGATCGGCTATCTGCACCACAACAGGGCGGACAAGAGAGGCAGTTCAATGCCATGGTCATGTCAATGTAAATCGTTCCTGCATGGAAAGCTTTCTGGCTTGCATATAAACTGTAGTGAGGCGTAAGTAACAGGGTTGTCCTCCTCTATTTTACGTAGTCCGGTCGTCTGTGCGCCAGCACTCCCCCAGTGCCTGCTGTTCCAGCCCAATGACCCTGCTGGAACTGGCATTTGAAAAATAAGCTATTCAGATAACAAATTATGGTAATCCCTCCGTGGAATTGGAATCCAAATTGATTTAGCTGATGAATATGATAAATGTTAAATAATGGATAAATTATAGTGACTATACCCGAGTATAACATGAATCAATGGGTTTTCGTCCTAGTATAGACGTCCTATAGCCTATGCTACAATTGATTGGTCATTTTCCTTAAATTAAGTGCTATTTGTTTAAACTGAACGATTGCAAACTTGCAGTAAATCAAGTATCGGTCACGCCCATTTGAAATTACTTAAAATCGCATTGTTCAGTCATCTGTGTTGTTACTAAATTTTATAAATCTACGTTCCACGAAGGCGAATTTGTAGTAGACTATTTAAAAATGTACTCAGCATCTCACTCAGCAGGTGATCTCTTGCAGCTTTGGGTGGCGCACGCAATTTGGTCACGGCGATGAGAAAAGGTGTAGCCTGAAAGAAGACCCTGTAACACCCGAACCTTGACGGTATAAATACCTGCACTGTCGCCAGCCACCGTCATAAGGCGGCAGGATGAGAATGCGCGCAATTTGCGCCAGAAAAGTTTACGCTGAGCTGAATTAATCCTCTACTAAAAGAAATTGGAAATATGCGTAAATATAGCATGAGTTTTAAAATTTATATTTAGATCCTTAAAAATCGTGGGGAGAGGACTAGTAAAGCCCACGGAACTTCGACATTTGCGCGTTTTTAAGGGTTTGAACACTCCAGCTGCGCGCGCCTCGGAGAAAAGTGAGCTCTGGATTGAGAAAGGATGTTAGAGGTGGAGCCGACAGGCGCACCTCTGTTTTCGAGTTCAACCCTACACTGGAACAATCTTGCTTTAACCTTACCCATCGCTGGCTCTTTGGCTCCCGTGAAACAAATGAGCATTTCATGTCGAGGAGCAATGGTATCAAAAACAAGACCTGTAGACATGTTACGGAGGACTAAAAACAATACTTGGAGGGGAAAAGGTTAGTAAACTATTTTTTATTTGGAATTTGTAATAAAATAAAAAAAAAAAATGACATTATTGAATATTCTCTAAATCAACAAGTTTATACACTTTACGGACTTTTTTTGTGATTGACTGTTGTATGTATATCGATGGAATCAGCTGTGTAACGCAAATCTTAACACGTCGTTAGATCTGTTTTTCACCTGGGTTTTTAAAAATCTTATTCCTTTTTCTGCTTTACTTGAACACAAGTCTTTAAAGTTTCTTCTTTTGAAACAAAGAATAGTTGTGGCACTTCAGCGTTTAATCCTTTCACCGAATAAGCTTTTTTTTTTTACTTAGATCAAAATGTTTTGTTTTATAAATGAGAATACGCCAACCTCGCCACATCTGCCCCCAGAACGGACAGTGTGCAGGTGGCTTCTCCTGATGATGGAATCATAACTCTTGACTCCACAGTGCTAGATTTCTGGCTCAAAAACGCAGACCTCCACTGTTTCATTCTTGGCTGGCATGGTCAGTGGCAAAATATTACTTTGCTATAATTACTCTACATGTTGCTGGTTTTCGATTGTCACTCGGTTGATTTTGTCATAACAACACAGTTTGTTAGGCAGCTTTTGAAGCTGTGATATGGTTCATATACTACATTATCATTGAAAAAATGTTCAAAATCGGAACCCTTTTTAGTTCTATTATAAACTACATATTGAGTTGTAAAAGTTGTGAAAACCCATGGGTTAAACCGTTGTTCTTGTCAAAGAACTGTTGGACTAAAAAGGATTTCTCTGTGGCAGGGAAGGGAAATCCCAGTCCTGAAGGCTGGAGTGTATGCAGGTTGTGATGCCACTATTTACCTCGGCGAAATCAGCAAAGTAGTCATACACTACAACACTAGTCCACTTGTTGATTAGACCACTATACAAGCCCAGAATATAGACATGCTGATGCACAAACAATCATTAATCTTCTGTTCATATTACAGTGTGTAGCCAAAGTGTTACATATTTTAAATTAATGTGCTGGCTATAATATTGAGAGCAGAAGTTGGTCTGAAATTCCTGCTTTCTGGAATCACTGAGAAGCCTGTGGCTGACGCCACAGAAGGATTTGGCAATATATTTAATGACTTAATGGAATTTGGAAGTCAGTTTGAAGATGTGTACATTCACTTTCAGGTCTCTCTCACAGCTACACACACACACACACACACACACACACACTTTAGGGGAGATGATAATCTGTCTGCTGCCTGACATTTGACCCTTTCTGCACATACTTCAACATACTCAGTTAATGATGCATCAAAATACATAAAAGCATAAGAATATTGAAGCGAGCATATGTGTGTGATATCAACAGAATAAAAAAAGATTGGCGATACTACTTATTGCTCGTTTTGTATTATCCATTTTCAACAACAGTTTTTGATGTTTTGACATTGAAACATTCAGAAATTTCTTATCGTTTTTAGGCCCCACTGTTGACGACTACTGTGCAAAAATACTGCCCCAAAAGTGACCCAGAATCAGTTATTGCGATAAAATAGTGGTTATCTGAATTTTAAAAAATGTCTTGGACTCACCCTTTTCCCACTTTGTAGGAGTTTAAGACCGTTAGAATGCAAGAAAAGTGATGTTTACACACACAATATGGTATACAGGTGGAGCGTCATCTCCGTGTTTTGAGTCACGGTTTATTGCCTGTTAACGTCACCATTGCATATTTTTGCAACAAATTAGGAAGACCTTTACTGACGGGCTTTTCCGACGCTCAAATTTTTCATCCCAAGGTTAAGCTGCCAGAGCAGCCACCTGCTCTCTGAAACCGTTGCTGTACTTGGCGGTTTCATGTCGTCATTAAACATCACTCATCACTTCATCTGCAACGGGTGTTCAGTAAAATAATGCTTTGGGAACAGTGGGTAAGATTTCTAAGGTGTGACACTCCCATTGTACCCTTTGCTAAGGTATATAACCCAAGTCACTTCTGCTTGTATCAAGCTGTATTAATGGACTGAATCTTTTGTCAAGAGGATGTCATCAATATAAGCATCTTTAGATATCAGCATGAATGGTTAAAGGTGACTGAGCATGGGTGCTTAATCTCACTATACATTCTTGAATTAATGCTCCACTGATTATGGCACATGCTTTAATAGATACTTCAGTGCTTCAGATGATTGGTGGGATAATGAGTCATGATTATCCAAAGGGCAATGTGATAGTTGACTGCAAACTGCATCAGGGACCATACTACCCTTAAAATTATCCTTGGAAGTATATTAATCCAGCTATGTCATATGGAGCTTCTCAGTCATGTAATCATCCCTGAAGGTGACAGAAAAAAAACTTAAATTATAATTGTAACTTCCAAAAATATTGCTATTACGGCTGAACGTTTAGACAAATCCTTGAAAAATGAAATATTTGAGTGTGATTTGAGAGGGAACCCTGTTGCATGTGAGTCTGTAGAAGGAGTAAATAAAATGCCTTTGGTGTTACACCGATTCGGCATACTGTAGTTTGGTAATCCATTCTTGACTGCCGCACCTCCTGTAACTGGACACTTTGTGGATTTATAGGGCTTCTGGGACCTTGGTTTTGCCAAAAATGAGCTCTGCGTGCCTCACAGTGAAGAATACACAGTGAGGGTTAGTCGCCACAGTTCATATATTGAACTACTATGTGATATTCATAGTGCCATTTATATGGTATTATAATAATATATGTATAAAACATGTATTGTTGTCCTAGACTATTGTCATGGCCCTTGATTGCACGAGTAAGAGGCAATATTTTTGACATGGAACAGCGCTCCAGAAATCTCGAATAATGTTCTTTTTGTTCAAGGTAAAGACATCACTGAGGGTAAACACTACTAGCACTGAGGCAGTTTAATGTACATTTTGTTAGCCGTTACCAAATGAAATAATAATACAGTATTTCCAAAAAATCCAACTAACAATATGTTTTTCCTTTCTCTTGTCTGGACTATTCTGGAACGTATACTTGCAGTGTAACTGCACAGCATGAGGGAGGCTGTTTTTGCATTTGGACTTCAGCTTGTCTAACCTGCTGAGCAGTTGACTGACTTGTTGCTTAACCACTGAAAGGCATGGTCTCAAAATCTTCAATAGGGTTAATGTGCTGATGCTTGAGGGCGTTGAATTTCCATGATTTTATCATGTGAATCTGCACCCAAAATAGATGATGTCCTCTTTGTCTGGCTCTAATGTTTAACCTAGCGAGATATGGTTTTAGCCAGGGTTCATCTGATCCGACTTATCCAGCATTGGGTGAGTGGTTTCTCAACAAGTTTCCTTACACTGGTACTACATTGCTGAAAACTGCACTTGAAATTCTAGGGGTGGCACTTAAAGGTGACAGTGTGGGTTAATTGTTTGCTCATTGATGTCACAAAACCAGACTGTGGCAGTTGAGCCCTGTGTTGTACAGGCCTGAGTATGTTTTGGCTTGAATCACATTGTGAGCTTTTCTGGCTATCTCCATTTTTAGGGCTGTTGGCATAGGATTGCCTGACCAGGAAGCCAACGTCCCTCGTTTCTCCTGTCCCTATTTCCTGCCCTCCCCCTCTGGCTCCTCCTCGATTCCCACCCTTAACCTCACCAACTCCAACTCCGCACCCAAAAAAATATGGAGATGTTAGACTTTGCGTCTCCTGCGACCAAACTCAACCGCACAGCCTTCCCCATAGGCGGTGGTACCATGACGAACTTCACCATTAACATTACTGGCCCGACAGTGCCCTTTCAGAGCAGCAGCACTATGGTCACAGCCTTCATCTCCTTACCCGTGTTTATCCTGGGCTTGTTAGGAAACACGCTGGCCATCTTCGTCATCCTGCGCTACGCTAAGATGAAGACTGTCACCAACCTCTACATCCTCAACCTGGCAGTGGCTGACGAGCTCTACATCTTGGGCCTCCCGCTGATCACCACGCAGAATGTGCTCTCCTATTGGCCCTTCGGCTCCTTCATGTGCCGCCTGGTAATGACTGCGGACTCCGTCAACCAGTTTACCAGCATCTTCTGCCTGACGGTCATGAGCATCGACCGCTACTTGGCCGTGGTCCACCCAATTAAGAGTGTCCGCTGGCGGAGGCCCCGGGTGGCCAAGATCATCAACGCTATATTGTGGACGCTGTCTATCGTGGCGATGATGCCCGTCATTATCTTCTGGAACGTTCAGGACGAGCTGAACACCTGCAATATCAGCTGGCCGGAGCCCCAGGACCTCTGGTCCACGGCTTTCATCCTCTACACGGCGACCTTGGGCTTCTTCCTCCCCCTGTTCGTCATCTGTATATGCTACCTGTTGATTGTGATCAAGGTGAAGTCCGCGCGGGTGCGAGCCGGCCTCTCCACGCGACGACGGTCCGAGAGGAAGGTGACGCTCATGGTGGTGATCATGGTGGTGGTCTTTGTCCTCTGTTGGCTGCCCTTCTTCGTCCTCAACAGTGTCAACCTGGTAACCATACTGCCGGAGAACAATGTGATGGCTGGCGTCTACTTCTTCTCAGTCATCCTTACGTACGTCAACAGCTGCGCTAACCCGCTGCTGTATGGTTTCCTGTCAGAGAACTTCAAACAGAGCATCAAACACGCTCTATGTCTCAAGAGGGCCAATAGGGTGCAGAGGAGCAGTGCCAGTGTTCCTCAGACCAAGGAGAGCAACATGGCTGAACCCTTAAGGAACCATGACTCCAACAACCAAATTCTGAACAATCAGGTACGTCTCGTCCGCCTTCCCAGGTGTGACATGATCTAATCATCCCTTTATGATTGCTTTATGACAACAAAGAAAACGAAGATTAGCAACAAGAACCCACAAATGAAAAAAATTGAGATGCAATTTCATGCCAAAATGACGCATTTTATGCCTCATATTACCTTAATAAAGAAATATGGCTACACCTGATAATGTCAAGTGTTGTTGGAGTTTAGATAATGTTAATTTATTGAACGATTGAAAATAGGGCAAGGCTAATTCATAACTCCAAGGGATGTTCGGTGCCTTGTTTATTTTCAGCTCACCAGCGGCCACTGTTATGCTTTCTGTAATTATCTGGTTGATTTTTCCTGCTTCTGATGTGAGTTTATATGACAAACCAAGAAAACCTTAATGCACAGATTTTGGGCTGTACCTTACCTTTCTTCAAGTCAACGTGACACTCACAGTTATGCTGGACATCCAAAATAATAACTTTATTTGATTGGATTTTAAGGGTTCATGGGTTTTGGTTGGGAATTTGACTTTGTGTTCAACATAAACATGAAATGCTTTCTTTGCAGGTGCAAAGTCCACCCGAGGAACCGACTGCAATCGACCAGTCATAAATCTGAGCCACAATGTCCAAAAGCATTCCTCTGAATCGGCCCACCTGACCTCTGACCTTTGACATCTTTGGGGACAATGGTAAGAAGGAAGTGAAGATACCGACCCACTTCCTGTAGCTGCAGAGGTCTTCGCTGACTCCTTGCTCCTAGGTGTTCATTCATAAATCACTTTGCTGTGGTGCCTCACTGGCAGTGATGTTTCGTATCGTTTTAGGGTGATTAAAATTGGATTGACTCTGTGAATGTGGATGAAGAAGAATAAAATGGACTTCAACCCAATCTTGAACTGCTAAAAATGAGTGTGCAGATATATCTCACATGTACTGTAAGTGGTGATATTTTTGATACATGTGTGATTTAAACCTTGCACACATTGTTGTTTGCATCTGGTATGAATGATACTCTGAACATGAACAGTGGTGTGAAATTCACAGACTGATTTATGTTTCTTCCTGTATGAAAGGCCCCCCCCCCATCATCCTACACCAAATGTAATACTAAAATATTCCACAGAAGGGACAATATCACTCTGGCCTCAGCAGACTAACTTCTGCATTTCTGTTTCGGTAAAGATTCTTAGCCATTCTTTTTATTTCCAGTCGCTACTTTGGAGAATACAACTGCATAACCTGGTGTCGCATGTGGAACCCCTGAGGTGAAAACGCCCAAAACTACACCATCTTAATTTTTCTCTGGTATTCTCAGAAAGTGTCCTTCTAAGTACTGGCTAAGAGAAGGCAGCCGCGCTCTGCATCTCCTGGTCTGCTCATACTGCGGCCACGGCCTTGGCGATCTTAAGGAGCCACAATGGAGCCAATTATCTTATTCAAAGGCCAGTGCTTGTTGCTGTGAGGTCCTCCCTTTCCCCACATGCATACCTTCCCTCCCCGGGACCTGGCTGGACAACAGTGATGTCAGACAGTGGCATAGCTAGGAATCCTGGCCTGCCTGAACGGATATTGCATGCGCCACTGGAATGTTTGTTGGCCCTGTTCAGATGTGACTCCCCCATCCCCTCTCCTCCCCCATTTTTTGGGTCCCTAAACTTGTCACCACCTTCTACCCATCTCACGATTGCTGTGTTCATAGAGACCTGTTGGGGGAAAGCTGGTTCCTACCCCACACAGAATGAGGCAGTCTAACATCCCCCCAGCGTAGCTTCCCTGCTTTACTATTTTGGTGCTTTTGTCCTTATTATTTGAGTTTATTGTTTGAGTTTTGGTATCCTTGCAATCGCAAAAAACAGGTATGAAACACATTTTGAAAATTGTTTATTGATACTGTTTTTGCGATGTCCAAATGGTTTTAAACTGTGGTGTATTTGTTATTCTTTTTGTTGAATGTATTGCAGAATCACGGTTCTGTCTCTGATTCCTGTGAATATAATTGGCCCTTTTTTTTTTTTTTTTTTTTTTAGTTAAATTCTTTTTGTCTCATCAAGTATGTATTGTGTGGGGAGACGGAGAAGGGACAGACGTGTGAAGTTCAAAGGTCAAAGTTGTTTTCTTCTACTGAGGTTGTGTGGAATGTTCTTCACGCGGAGAACTTTCTGGAGCCTTCATAAATTTTCTGACACGAGCAGTCACGTGCTTCTTTGTGATGTGTGTGGGTGTAGTGTTCTGTGTGCTCGTGGTTTATGCCGAAATCATAATCAGAGAAACTGCTGGGAATAAACTTGGGTTACAGTTGGGCAAGTTCACATCCCACATCCCTCAAATTAATCTCAATTAGTGTTTCGAGAGTGCCTCAGTGTGCAGCCTTCATCTTGCATGCACAAGTATTTTGAACCGGAGAGCCAATTATTTCTGAGTTCATCTTTTGTGGCAGAATTTGTGTTTGACTGTTTGTTGGTTTCATTGCATGTGTCACGCATTTATACAAGTTGTCTAATACTGTTAGCATTTGTATTTGTTGAGAGAATGTGTCAACGGTCACAAATTGGCTTAGGGTTCCAGATGTACGCAGAGACGGGGGCTGAGTGGGTTGCAGGCGCACATGAGTATCTTTGCTCTATTTCAATTTGAATAAAATTAGAAAGGAAAAAAAAACTCAGCAAATTGTACTGCTTTAACAGTGGGTCAAATTTTCAGCAAATCATTTGTGCTGAGATCGGATGTGTGAGGTATTCGGTTTTATTCCATTTAAGGTAATCTCAGTGACGCATAAGCTTCAGGAGAACACATTTTGCAACTTGAAAGTAAGATTTTGTAACACAGCTTCCCTTACCCGTCAAGATGAGCCTCTAATGGGGAGAAATTTCTTCTACGGAGAACATGTTGAATAATTTTTCTCCAATAGGCACCGGAACACCCTGACAACATCCCCTGATGGTTAAAAAAAGATATGATGTAGGATCAATGTCATCTGAATTTTTGTAGTCCACTGAATTTAAGTATTGACATTTCTGATTAGCTGTGCAATAATTTACCCAAATGAACCAGCAACTACAAAATGAACTTGGTGCTCTTGTGGCATAACCGTAATTGGTGTGAGATTACAAATGTGAGATTAGAATATTCTACAACCCCAATTCCGAAATTGTTGGGACGAAGTGTAAATTGTGAATAAAATCAAAATGCAATGACTTTCAGATCACAAATGAGATAATGTGTTATTTACAATAGATCATAGATAACATTTCAAATGTTGAAACTGAGACATTTTACATTTTATCCACAAAATGAGCTGATTTCAAATTTTCTACCTGCAACAGGTCTCAAAAAAGTTGGGACACAGGCAAAAAAGGGCTGAAAAGCAATTATTATATAAGAGAATCAGCTGAAAGAACATTTAGCAAGTAATTAAGTTAACTGGCATCAAGTGTGTAACATGTTTGGCTATAAAAGGGATGTCTTAGAGAGGCTGAGTCTCTCAGAAGTAAAGATGGCCAGAGGCTCTCCAACCCATGAAGGCTTGCGTAAAAAAATTGTGGAATACTTTAAAAACAATGCTCCTCAACATCAAATTGCAAAGGCTTTGAAGGTCTCATCATCGACAGTGCATAACATCATCAAAAGATTCAGAGAAACTGGAAAAATCTCTGTGCATAAGGGACAAGACGGAAGACCTTTACTGGATGCCCGTGATCTTCGGACCCTCAGACGCCACTGCATCACTCACCGGCATGATTTTGTCATTGACATTACTAAAGGAATACTTCAAGAAACCACTGTCTGTAAACACAGTCTGCCGTGCCATCCACAGATGCCACCTTCAACTCCATCATACAAAAAGGAAGCCATTGTTGAGCATGATCAAAAGCCAGCATTTCTGATGGTATGGGGATGTATTAGTGCATATGGTGTGGGACACTTGTATGTTTTAAAAAGCACCATGAATGCTGAAAGGTATATAAAGGTATATTTCAACAGGACAATGCAAAACCACATACTGCAGCTATTACAACAGCATGGCTTCATAGTAGAAGAGTCCGTGTGCTGAACTGGCCTGCCTGCAGTCCTGATCTTTCACCGATTGAGAACATTTGGCGCATAATTGAATGAAAAGTCTGTCAAAGGAGACCCAAAACTCTCCAGCAGCTGGAAGCCTGTATTAAACAAGAGCGGGATCAAATTCCAATGGTTAAACTCAAGAAACTTGTTTCCTCAATGCCCAGACACCTCGACTCTGCTTTAAAAAAAGAGGGGATGCTACACCATGGTAAACAGGCCCCTGTTCCAACTTTTTTGAGACCTGTAGCAGCCATCAAATTTGAAATGAGCTCATTTTGTGGATAAAAATGTAAAATTTCTCAGTTTCAACATTTGCTATGTTTTCTCTGTTTTATTGTGAATAAAATACGGGCTGGTGTGATTTGAAAGTCATTGCATTTTGATTTTATTTACAATTTACACTTGTCCCAACTATTTCAGAATTGAGGTTGTAGAACAATTCTAGAACATGCTAATATTGATGAAGAGCAAAAGCTGGTTAGTAAAAGTAACGCAATTTGAGAACACTGACTTGGAATAATAATTCTAAAAATTCCAAAATGGAAAAAGTGCTCCTTAAAGATTTTTTTAAAAAACAGAAAAGTGACCAATGAAATGCAGGAAACTAGAGAAATGGGTGTGAAAACAATTTTCCAGGGTTGTTAAGGGCTCCAAAAATTTGTGCACTGAATGCTTTCTTCCTGTCCCTTTTCACTGGCTCAAACATCAGAGAATCTCTTCCTGTTGGCTTTGAAAATTCCGCTGTACCCTGTTTGGCAAAATAATTGAGCCCCTGAGAACAAAAACTCCATATCTTTCTTTTTCTAAATTCTAATCTCAAAATGATACCCAAGTGTTATCATTTTAGTGCAATGTTGGATTATCTCAGTTTAGTGCAATAATGGATCAACTCAATGTAGCTCCCATGCTGCACAATAGGTGGGCATATGTTCCGCACCTCAAGAACACATTAAGTGCTTCGTGCAATCGTTGTTCAGAATGAAAAATAAAAGAAAAAAATGAGTATGACCACGCTTGTACTAAGGGGCTCAATTATGCCCTTAACCCGTCAGTTTTCACCGTTTGCACTGTTGCATTGGAAGCCCTGTTAGCTCAGTTGTCTTCATGTAACATCTAGCTGATATTTAACTCCCATGGCTGGAGGAGGAATATTTCTTTCAAAGACAAAGGCCAAAACAATTATAATGTTCTTTGTGCCAAATTATTCTTTGTGCTCGGTTTTGTGGGTTATCATGTCTGGCATCTGAATTTACAGTTGTATGCCAGTGTACCTGTGAGCAGGTGTTCTGTCAGCACCTGCCCCAGGGTCACACTACTGACCCCCCCCCATCCCTCTTTCCTGCCCCTATGTCTTCTTATTTACAGGCAACTGTTCTCTCTGTGTGGGCTCTGGCAATTTTACAGGTAGAAACAGGATGGTCTGCCTGTACAGATGGGTCTGTTTTTTGTTCTCAATGTCACAGAGGGCAGATGTGGGCTGTCTCTCTCTTTTCCCTCTTTTTTTTTTACTTCTCTCTCTCTCCCGTGTTCTTCTGTAATGAAAAACACAATATCAGAGTCATAATAATACTAATACCCTAACTAATAATAATGATAATAATTAGACAAATGCTATTGGTGGATAACAACTGGCTATATCTCCAGAACTATGGCATTCTCCCCATAGGCAAAATGCATAGTTTGGCCTAATGGTGGCGCTATGGGAAATCAACATTGGAAGTACTCTGAGATCCAAGAATTTTCACAGCAAATTTTACCCGATTTCTAAAAGAACTGTTTGCAGTTATGAAAAAGTGAAGTTTGACTTAAAGGTGGTGCAACAGGAAGGGTCCTTGTGTCACCAGAACAATAGGATTGTTGTTCTCTGCACCAAGATATTCACAACAAAGTTGATTCGATTCCCTATTGAGCAGTTTGACATATTGCATTTGCAAATGTAGTTTCATCTAATGTTGGTGCTACAGTAAATGTAATGACGCTGTCAAAATCAATGATGGCTCAAGGTTATAAAATTTTTTTAGAGCATGAGTTTATGCTCAACTCAGCTTTCATACTCAATTCTAGACTCAGACTCACCTCACAATGCCTAGGTTATAAAACATTTTCAGTTTTTGTGAACTCAACTTGAGCATGAAATCTTAACATAGTCCGGAGCTTGATTAGACCCCAACCTAGGCAGTTTTCATCGTGAGCAGTGGACGAACAGAGCAGATCCAAGGGCCCATTTGAAGCCCCAGTGGTGGCCCGGGAGGCTAATTGCACGCTTGAAAATGTAGTTTATGGTGTGTGTTTGCAGAAAAGTACTTTTGGTATTTTTTGCAGTATGGTCACCTTAACTTGCTGTAAAAAAAAAAAAAAAAATTGACGGCTATCAAATTGGAAAAGGTAAACGGATGACGCCATGTGCTTAACACCAAAATTACATTTATTCGCTGAAGAATTCTGAAATGCTGCTCTCACTGGTGTAACTTTACTGTCGCTGAGTGCACTCAAGAGGCGCAGGCTCAACCCTGAGTCACGCTCAGCAGAGTTTGATCTCAAAGCCCTTTATAACCTCTGACTGTGAGTAAAACTCATCGGAGTACGATCTCAGAGATCTGAGGTCGACTGTGAACTGCGACTGAGTAAAGTTTTATAACCTCAGGCTTAGGTTCCTCCTTACAATCTCAATAATGCATAAAGAGTATCTTTTTCGAATATTTTTTGGTAATGGACGAGTATCTGTCAAATTATTTCTCGAACTTCTCTTTATTTTTCTCGCTCTCTCCCTTTCTCTCACGCTCAGTCTCTCACTCTCTCTCTCCCTCTGCAAATTACCAATCAGTCACCATTTACACTTTACACAGAGTAGTGGGCTCACACAAAGAAACTGCAATTGGACGTAGTGCTCCTGTTACCAGTCCGTTCTTCTCTCGCTTCCCTATGCACTCTCCCTAATTGAACCCCCCTCCCCACCCTCAATAGCTCTTTCTGCAGTGTTATCCTTCAAAATTTTTCTCACACTCCACCAGTGTTAGGTCTTAACCTCACTGCTGCCACATCACTGTCTGAATATTTCCACCTTCCCGGTTTCCTTCCCAGGTACAGTTGAGAGGTGGCATTTGCCATGGTATGAAACAGAATAAATATTTTTATGTTCAGATACTGTAATTTTTTAATGTTCATTCTTTTTCTTGTTTTTTAAGTTTTTCTTCATCCTTGTCTTCATAAAAAATGTATTTCCAGCTTCTTAGGGAAGGACCAGCCCTAATAGTGAGCCAGCCCTCCACTTTGACCCATTATTTATTATTATTACAGCAGCAACTTTGACCAATTTTCTCTATAGTGAGAGTTTTGACCTGCCACAGGCCAGCAGTGTGCTGTGAGTAGTGGAGTAGTGTCAAAAATGCAGGTTAACCCAGTTTGTGCCCCAGCTGTTTTGAGCAGCAATCTCTTCCTCAGCCAAAAGCTGCTAACATACGTAGCTACAGGGGATACACTTGTATGTATTCACCACAGAAGCTCAAATGCAAGTCCCTCATGGCACACAGATACTGTACACAAACAGGCGGATGTTGCCTTGCACATGGGAACATTTGTTTGCACACACACCGAAGCGGCGGTACTCACATGGACACACGGACTCAGCTGTTGATTACACAGTAAGATTACACTGGGCTACCTGAACTCTCTCTGCACTCAATCAATGTCATTTGTATCTCATTTCTTCATGTCGGTTTATACCTTGCACTCATGCAGTCAGGTTTAAGGTAGGTGTTTTTAGAGGGTCACGGGGGTGAGCGATTGACTGATATACAGTTTTGGCTGTATGGCTGGATTAAATTTGTGGTGAGCTTGTTGGGGCAGCAGAAGTGTATCTAGTTTACAGCTCTTCACCCAATTACTCGAGTGATGTTAATCTCCTACCCGCCTAAGACATCAATCAAATCAAATTCTCCCCACAACCTGAATTGCAGAGTTCTATTTCCATCCATTGTGCACGAAACCCAGAATTCTATTTTCTTTGTTCATAGTTCTGTTCACATGGTGTAACTAACCGATACCGCTAATCCAGACCCACTCAGTCGCACGGTAATGGGCTTTTGTGATTCCCCCAACCCCCCACAATCACCACCTGACAAACTCTGTGTGCCCAATGGCTTTCCAGCAAACTTAATCCCTTCTGTAAGGCCAAGTCTGCCCCTTTGTTGATGTCATGTTTCCCGGAGAGTAGCCAAAAGTTTTGCATTTTCAATTGAGCCATTCTTTCAGTCCTATGAAAGAGCTAAGTTTTCTAAACAGATGAGACTTTATCCCGCGTTCCAAGCAAAAAGAAAAAAAACAAACATTAACAAGTTATGTCATTAAAAATGACTTCATAAAGCATTGTTTGTGTTCAATATTTTGGTATCACGTTACTTGAGTCCCTTGACATACGGCTGATGGAATAACTGCTGACACAAGATGGCATAACAGATGAAGTCATATTTTGTGAAATGCCAGTCAAGTGTCATAACTTTTACCATTGAAAGTACGATGGTAATTTGACCTAAGCTTATTTTATTTGTTTAGCTGTTGTGACTGTCATTATGTCTGTCTTATTTTGAGGGATTCAAGTGAATTGTGTCAAAATACTTATATTTGAATGTCTAAAGGCAGATGCCATCTATTTCAAAGGCACATAAGAAGAACAGAGCAGGTTTTATATATTCAATGAAAATTATATTCAATACTATTTTCTTTTACATTTTGTTTGCATTTAAAAACTGTAGGCGTTCAATAATACATATAATTCACTCCTTTTTTTGGATGGTAGACATTGGTGTTTGTCATATACATCCAAAAGAACTGGTCTGGAGTTGTGAAGTCAATATTCTGAGCACATGTACACATGTATAGAGCTGATGCATTTACAGTACTGCGCAGATGTGTCTTTGGTGTTTATTTCTTGTTTTCCACATAAATGTTTCTGTAGATTAAAAGCACTTTTGTGACACCAAATGTTAATAAAAAAATTCTTTAAAAAAATGAAAATCCAGTTGATTCAGGTGTAGCCTTGACAGAGCCCAGATCTTCACATCATTGATGCTGCTTGGTATTACCTGGAGAGACATACACGAGTGAGATTGTGAGTCTGCAGTCGAACTGAGGCAAGTTCTTCAACTGGCTTGGAACAAAGAAACAGCCAGTTATCGTAAAAACTATTAATGCTGGACATTCTTAGGCCAAGGGTACTCACACCACATACTGATTTGATTCAGCTTTTAAAAGTTCACAGATCATAACAGTAAATTTTTCAATATTCAGAAACCTTCCTTTTCATCATTTTTGGAAGCATCTTCTGCTCACAAAATTATTTTAAATGTGCCTGAAACTCATGCTCATAATACTGCATATTGGTTAAAGCTGAAGTCAAAAGCCATTAAATAAAATTCCTGTGGCCTTACTGGGCCAGATGTGCAGGAAATGGTTTTCTGGGAGTGGTCAGCTGCTGGACCTGAGCACTTAGGTGCAGGGTTAGAGTTGCATTGGTCTTGCTCAGTTGAGTCTAGGTTGACTTACTATAGCATGTTAGCACTTTTCTGGCACATTAGTTGTGCGAATCCACCACAGAGTTTGAATTATGGATGGTCAAGGATATGCTTGTTCCCAAGCACTTTGAAAATGATTCTGGTGCGCCCAAGTTTTACTGACAGGCCTAGCCCTGCAATAAAGCTCACAGGAGAGTCTGTCTCGCTGTTATATTGCTTCTGATCAACGACCATAAAATGTAGTAACTGTCATGAAATGTAATCATCTATTGCCAGAGGATTGGGAGACCTCTGCTTTCTTCAAGGCCGAGACTGAAAGGTAAAGGTGAATTATACTCTGAAATAAAATAATATATTTTATTTTACACCCCTATGGGATGTAGCAATCCTAGTGCCTGAGGTGGCCACTGAACTGGGACCCAGTGATGAAACTGTGGAGCAAATTTAGCCAATGACGTAAGTTCTAGCAGAATAAGTACAGTGACAATCAATTTGTTAAGTTCATGAAAGCTGCAAAATTATGTAGAAAAATTTTCAACCCCATTAAGTTATGTGAACTAATTTCTTTAACTCCATTTGTCATGATAAGCTATAGATATTGAACTCGAGTTCAATAGAAGTTTTCAAAAGTTAAACCTGTAGCTATCCAATTTCTTGACTCACTGTGAGTTGGAAAAAGGTATCCTCAAGTTGAGTTGAGTCCACATATTTTGAAGGCAGCCGGTTAACTTTCTTTTCTAAATTTAACCAGCTTGAAGTGTATTACAGTGTGCTCAGCGGGACAATGGCTTCAATGGGAAGGTGGTTTATGCATCAGTGACCATGACAGTTTGATGATTATTGACTCTCCCACAGTTGCAGGGTGCATTGGCCAGAAATTTAATGCCCTTGATCTGTCAAAGCTTTCCCCAAGACCACAGACATTATTTTAAATACTGCATGTATATCTATCTCTCATTGTTCATTATGTGCAGCATCTATATGCAGGTGCAAATAGTTACAGTGTCAATGATATTATTTTCTCATCTGAGGACACAGTATCATTGGCGGTTCTTTGCCATCACAGCTATCGTCTCACTTTATATCATTTAAATCTTTAAGGAATGAGATCACAAAGACAATGGTTGTATAAATATTGGAAGCCCCCCCCAAAAAATGGCTTTAACTTTGAATTTCTTAAATCATATTTTCATAAAATCACTAAAACATGAATTAAGCATATTCATTTGAATTCTAATTAGCAACATTAAAGAAGATTAAACCAAGCGCACTTTGCCAAGTGAGTCAAAAGCGAGATAAAAGCAATTTTAGAATACACAGTTTTTAATAGTTTGCGCTAAACTGCCAGTGCGTCGGTCACAAAATTGGCAAAATTATCTGGACAAGAGGAAGTGTGATAAAAAATTATGACAAAATAGTCAGACACGAAAAAACAGAAATAGTAAAAAATTACAATGACTGCAAGTCAAAGTTCTCCAACAGAGAGAGACATTTACGTGGTGAGATTGTTGCTAAATACCGCCAAAACAACAGTTAAAGAAATCACGCCTGAGTTGAATAGGTCCATACCTGAACCACTTTCAACAAATACAGCAAGTCGCTCCCATCAAAAAATGATGCTGTATGTATAACAGTGTTTTTATGTGATCTTAATACTCATAACAGAATCATTTGATTCTTATGTCACCTCAAATTGCACCCCCTTCCCCCACAGGAACACACAGCTAAACAGCTGACATTATTTCATTTGCCTCTCTTCACAAAATGATTTATGAATCAATAGCATCCGTAATGTCAGATCTATGCAAGTGCCCAGCGGTAATTTGGAATAAACTTCATAACAAATGTCTCCACGAATAAAATTTTGCAAACTGCCAGCAACATATTGCAGGAGTGTTGAAAAGGTTCTCGGCAAACAATTTAGCGATGTGACCTTGGGGCATAGTTCCAGACACCCAGAGCATGTAGCTGGGTGTCTAGTGACACGGTGAATGTTAGCATATCACAGCAAGCTAATCTGGACTGGAGCTGTGGTCATTCTGGCTGGCTTTGGGACAGAGTGAGAGTAGATCCTCTTGGGAGTTGCCTGCTCTGCAGGAATCTGTGGGTTTGTGGGGTCCACCCAAAACTCATCTCGGCCATAACTCATGCACCTACTGCACCCAAACCACAGTTGGGGCAATAAATGTGGCTACTTAACCCTGAGCGCTTGACTAACCTTGAAAACTTTCTTGATATTTAAGCTTTTATATGCACCTTCTGAATTTTCCCTGGGAGATTGAGAAGAAAAAGATTGACAAAAAGGAAAGAACAGACCCGAAGAACAGTGGTAAAATTACACATTAAAGACAGAATAATTGGCTTCCCTGACCTTCTCTGGTATCACTTACATAAAATGAAAATGCATGTGTTTGCCCTTTTCTCATGAGATGGCTTTTGGGTACATTTACAGATGTGAAATGAACTGGATGAAACCAATGATGAGAGAGACAGAGAGAGAGGGGGGGAGAGATAAAGAGAAATGTTGATGGAAGAACCTACAACCCCAATTCCAGTAAAGTGAGCAAATTATGGAAAAATTAGATAAAGTCAAAAAGGAGTGATTTGAAAATTCTATTCACCATCCACTGCATTGAAAACATGGGATATCCCTGCATTTTCCTGCAAGACAACTCCAAAAAGTATTCTGCACACATTGCAAGTGTAATAGCTGCAAAAGTAGTGCAGGTGCTAGATTGGCCAGTCTGCAGTTCTGATCTGTCTCTGACTGAGAATGTATTGCGCATTATGAAATGAAATATGCGAAAACAACGGGCTTGTACAATTGTGCTGCTGAAGACCTGAGTGAATTGGAGAAATTTTCACTTGCTAGACTTGACCAACAGGTGCCTTCAGTGCCAAATCGCTTAATGAATATGACTAACACACATGTTGATGTTACGCAGTGGACTGTGCCAACGTTTTTGGACTGTGTTGCTGTCATTAGATTATACATTTTCAAGAAACAAATACATTTACATGGTTAAATATCAAGTTATGTATGGTGCTGTTTTAAATATAGGCAGAAGGTTGAATAGTGCCAACGTTTTTGGCATTTGGGCTTTACTTTAAAGGCTTTCAGTGCTGGCAGGGGAATTCTTGGTGGCCAATAACATGCATCTCAGCCAGTCATAAAGAGCATAATGCTTCTCACTTGCAATCAATAACCGGGAGCTTCTGTGTTTCTGATCATCACTACAGGGTGTGGTTTAACCTATTTTGAATTGTTTGAACATTTTATGGCTGGTGTCCATGAATACAGCAAAACATGACCTCAGTATTATAAGGTTCTCTCACATAAATGTTTCTGGGGCAGATGGAACCTTATTATACTAAGGTCTCAAAAGGTAAAATAAGATAAAATGTGGAATTCCATTTTAAGCCTCCAATCCCACTTAATGCTGCTATTTACCCTAATGTGGTGTAGCTGTTACGGTAAATAAATTGGACTTTAGTGAGCATGGTTTCCAGGCAAGAATTGTCATAGAGGTGTAACATATGTTAGCAGCGCAAGTTGGTATTTGGATGCAATACACTATGCTTTCGGTTGCATACAAACTATGCAGACTGACTGCCAGATCATTGACTGAATTACAGCAATATGACAATTACCCTTCTATACATCATTGTGAATTCAGATTGTATATGTCAGATTGTATATTCATCTTTGGTCTATGAAAAGGCATTTGAGTCCTCCCTGTATTCTTGTTTACACTACTCTGCGCCTTTCTGTCAAGTAGTGTGTCAACTCAATTAAATTTTTGGCTGTAGCTGAAACAACACGGCCGCATCAGTGTGTTGGTGCACTGGGCTTACTTTTTGCAAATGTATAGTTTAATTTAACATAATATGCAGTTGTATATGACAATAGCTATGATAATATACTACTACTTTACAATTTGATAGCAAAAAAAGCTATCAATAATCATTTTTTTGTAATGCCATTGCAAGAAAAGTTTTTATTATTTGATTGTCTTTGCTTATATGACACCCTTGAGGCCAGAAACTAGTGAACATCTGTGTTTATTCTTGTTGATTGACTTTACTAGCCCGAGAACACCACATTCTCCTTGGCTGCTTGGCCTTTGAAGCTGGTTGCCACTGCATTAACAGTACTCTGGCCACAAAAACATGCTCTTTTCATACTGTTCTTTTCACAAAGTGTTCGGCGAATTGAAACGGCCAGGAGCTCGAGGGATACATGGGGTATGATTTGCTGGAGGTGTTGCCATGGCAACTGATGGCCAGGAGACCTTTTTGGCCACAAAGGAATCCAACATTCAACATCCAGTGACAAAAACTGTGATGATGGTTCCTAATAGCAATGCTATGACAGTGATATGAGACTTCCGTATCAGTGCATTTTTATGGTAGACTCAACAAGCTCACAGGCATGCCCATGGTAAGCCATTTCATCTGGGAAAAAATTTACCGGTCCTAAAGTGACAGAGTGATTTATTTTTCTCCACTTACCTGTAAATACTCCCCATAATTTGGTAGGGGAGGCATATGTATTTGGCCCTTATTTTTGAAAGAAACTGTTTGTATTTATATTAAAGATAATAATAATAAAATAAGAAGAAAAAGAATACTGTTTGAAGCAGTTTGTGTTGAAGTTTGCGTTCTTGTACTCCACACCGCCATCCTGACCTCCAGCTGTGATGTACTGTTTTCTGGGTGGGCCACAAAGAGGATGTATTTGCATTCCAGAGGAGAGACATCGTGAAATGCCTGTTTGACCTTCTGTAGTATTTTGGAACATACCCCATAATTTAGGTCATTTGTTTACTTTATTTAGGCTTCCTTACCCCAGTAAAGTTTGACCAAAGATGGTCTGGCAATTTTCAACATCATGCTGCGCACATATTTGAAATTTATGCTGAGTCGCCATAAATCGCTGTCTGTTTCCTGTGTAATACAGGCCATTATCGATTATGATCGGAAATGACATGGGTATGGCCACTGAAGGTTGTCTTTTGTCGTGGTCAGTGAGCAGAGAGATGGGCTTTCATTTGCGATGGATTACCTTGTTAGCATGAAATGAGGTCTCTTATCAACAGATCACCGATAAAGCTTGCGCAGAATCTTCAGCCATCGGCTATCATGATAAATGGTGCAATGGCTGCTCATATTCCCTCCTGGCTTTCCCTGCAGTGGTCTTCAGGAAAAGAAATAAATGGGTGCTTACTTTTTTGACCTTTATCAGATAATGTCCTTCAGAGTAACTTTCAGACCAATACTATCTCTTCAACACACATTGAAACAGCTGAAAGTTTATTCAAAGCTATTACGTTTATATGGCTTTCTGAGTGATGGACAATGAAATTGCACTAGCTCACCAGGGAATCCAGCCAGCAATCCAGAGTTTAATTTCCTTAATATTGCCAAACAGGAGCTAATGATAATAAGTAATGAGTTTTTTTTTTTTTTTTTTTGAGGTAAAAGTATTTGGGAAAGATGACATACGCCTACAGCCCAGCTTCAACATGGCTACGTATCAACTCCACGATGGAGTGAGTTTGTGAAATGTTATGAAATTTCACGATTGCAAAAGTTACATTGAACTTTAAGTATACCTGTCTGAATTGACTATGCAGGGTTTAGTGAGGCTGATCTTGCTTATTTCAAGTTTCAGATGGTATTTCCAATTGAAATAATTTATAATCAATCAGTAATTATTTTTTTTACAGTACTGCTTAAATAAATTATTAGCATTTCATATATTGTGATGACATTCATTCAGTTGTATCATAGTCACTGCATGCATCTGTCCTGGCATTCATCTTTCATGATGGGATTATTTTTTTCTGATGAATGGTACACGCCCTGATTAATTTTTAAATGTGCACATATTGGAAATGTAGAAATTGGAAATTTATGCAAGACATTGAAACTCCAAAATTCCCTTAAAAAAACTGCAGTAAATCCAAAAAATGTCTTTTTTTTTTTTTTTTTTACAAACCCACAAAATCCGAAAATAAAACCTTTTCAGTGCTCTGCAGCTTGTGTGGGAGAATGTAATGTATTTTCACATTTTCGTGCTTGACTGTTTCATTGCTGTTGAATTCCACAGAGTCTGAAGCCTTTCCAGAGCTCTAGCTGAATTATGGTTGAAAACTGCCTTGCAGTGGCCTCGAAAGGAAGGAACAGTAGTGTGTGTCTGGAGGGTGATGCACATTATACTTCTGTGTTTTGACAAGGTGATACATTTGTGTGACCCAGCATGATAAAACTGAATGGAATAACTTTGGGGAAAGCCTGTTGATGGCCATGGATATGATGTCAGCATTCATCACATACAAAATACTAAAAATCTGAATACCTACGTTTATTTCCCATTTTGCTTAATGAAGATAGGTGGTCCAAGTTCTCAGCCATGAGGCACACCCGTGGCCAGGCAGGGTGCAGTAGATCAAAGTCTGCCAACCACAAATAGCCTTTTGTCTACTGCTGTGAACAAAAAATTTAGAGGATTTTATTATTAATAGTATAGTTTGAAGGTTAGGAGGTTTATTTAATGCCATGAGCTTGGATATTTCATCTCCTAAGAGAAATTGTAAGAATTTGGGCCGCTGCTCTGAAGCTAATCCAGCCAGAGTTTCCTCTCCTTTTATTCTGCTGCAAAGAGAAGTGCATCTGTATGCCTTCTCCCTGCCAGTGTGTTTGTTGCCAAATGTGTTCTTCATCGGATATGTGTATCTGCTTAACCCCTAAAGTGCAAAATGCAGCATTTGCTGCTCACTGATATAATGAAATAAAATCAAAGCTTTTGAAAACCTATCATGTGGCAACTTGCTCAAAAGAGCTCTTTTCAACAAGATGCCACATGATGGCTCCCTGAGGGAGTGCTTTTCAACAAGTCGCCACATAAAAGCTCAAGATATTGACATTTTTAGGCAATTGAAAATTTATTTCAGTGCCCTAAAGGTTAATGGCAAATTATAATGTCAGTTTGGAGGTAAGATCAACAGTAACAGACTCAGCTATCAACATGCTGATTGCTGTTATTGTGATTTGGCATACAAAAATCATTATCAATATGGCAGAACTTTTTAAGAGGCTTTAATAAATATATGTTTTAAATCTGTAATTGTTGTGATTTTTTTGTCTCAAGCAAGCTATTTGATGGTTCATATTTTAATTAATCATGAATTGGAAGCGTCCATTATTTGTGCCATTATTTGGGCCGTTTGTGCTATTATTTGGCTGGGCTTAAGTATGACAATATTTACTGCTTGTCTGTTTAATATTGAATGAGTGCAACCGTTTCAATAAGCTACTGTGGGGTTTTTGATGAGAATCACTGGGTAAGATGCTGGCTCCAATTTGCACGCAATTCCCTTTGTAATTTAATTTTCACCATCAGAGGCAATGTACCAGTCTTTCATTCACCCTCATTAGCCAGTGTTTTGATGAGTTATTTCTTTGATTATTCCTTGCCCACAATGATTTTTTCCACTAAAGTATTTGCCATCTATTTATATTGAAGAGTTTTTGCTTGGTCCTTTTGCTTTTGTAAGATCACCGAGTGTATAGTAATAAGTTTATTCCCTCTGATCTCCTGATCTACTGTGCTAACTGCATTATTTCTATGGTTATGTAGATAGGGAGAGGGGCAGTAGAATAGTACTTTGTCACCAGTGCGGCTGCAGTACATTCTGGCGGAGAACTGCTCTAACTTTCAGCAGTGAGAAATTTTTCTTGTGGGTGGTGGGATCCAGTGAAAGACAAGGTCATTGTTGTTCCCTCAGGCACAAGATTTTCCTGTGACGAATATTTTTTCTCAGCAACGAGCGAAATCCACAACAGCAAAATGTTCTGACCAAGAATGACAAAAACAAAATCTTGGGTCATTAGGCTGCAGCACTTAAAGGAGTATCCTGATAAGAATATAGGATCTGATACTCTGTATGGTTACGCTAGGTTCTTACCCAAGTGCTATCAGAGAATGTTACAGCCAGATGAATACAAAATAACTGAAGGAAATTATATTGTTGGCATTTCACAGGCAGTTTTTCTGAACAGTAACTTGTAGAGCTTTTTGTGCACAATCCACATACATTTACTGGATTTTTCTGAATAACTTGAATAAGTGTGCTATGAGAATGTGGGAATGAATCGTGCAAGATCAGATTTGCAGCCATGTCCCCTAACTATCATGCAAGACCGCTCCCGTACAGTCAACTGCCGTAAACTCTGGACATGGCCTCATCACTGACTTCAATTAGTGGAGGTCTGGTCTCCATGAGTTTTAGTTTGTTGAATGAGTCATCTTGATGATGAAGATGTGAGCGGAGTCAGAAAGTACCAAGTCCAGGCAGCCATATCTACCTCTCAGCCATGACTTCAAATTCACTAATCGGTTATCCCATCTAGATAAAGAATTGTGATAATTAGAAAACCTATATGGTTGAAACAAATGACCCCTGAAGACATTTACTCACTGAGTCTGGATTGTCTGCACACTGGGAGGGAGAGGCCAGGTTTTAAGCGAGGTTGGTATTGTCTTCTTGGTGGCAGATAAAGCTGATTCTCTCTGGACGAGAGATCAGTGCTAGTTCCTACTGCTGCCTGCATGCAGCTTCTGTGTGCCCTGATTGAAAGTTAACAAAGAGCAGGGACAGGCGCCATCATCCACTTAATCCCATAGAAGCAGACTGCTCGAGTAGTTGCCTGATGAGACCTGACAGATTTTTTTGAGAAAAAAAGCCACCTGGCTCATTTCTTGTGAACCTGGGGAAAGAGTGAGAGAGAGAGGGAGAGAGAGAGAGTGAGTGAGTTCGAGAGTGAGAGAGAGAGAGATAGAGAAAGAGAGATGGGGGTACGTACACAGGACATGGTGCTGGTAGCTACTGGTTTAGGGAAGAGTGTTCGTTTGCCAATTACCGTCGGAATCCATTTCCTTTCTTCTTTGTTAAGGTTCAAAATGATGTTGGATTCCACATACCTGTGCGGTGTTTGATAGTGAACAGACGGTTAAGGCTAATTCATGTTCTCAGCTCTGGGCAGTCCACAGCACCATTACAGACTCACAGTGGACAGATGCGAACATCTGTATAGGCTGTCCACGCATCACTCAAAATATTTGTCTGTAAGGACCTGTCTGCATGGACTTCACGACTGGTCTGCTGCTGATGTGACTTCTTAAAGCCTAAAAGAGTGACATCAAAGGTTGTGTAGGGGGTTTTGCGCTCAACTATTATAGAAGCCCAAAATGTAGTCATAATCATGGGAAATGTAGTTTTTAATGTATGGAATGCTGTGTTGGGGTTCACGGAGGTATGCTTCCAGTCTGCTTTGACTATGAAAGCATAAGGTCAATATACAAGTCAAATGCGGACTTGTGTCTGCACAATAATTGGATGCTCTGAAGTGGCCCTGAAGCTGCTTTCCTCTTGAACCTCCTTGTTTTAGTCAAACAGCACCCAGCCCATTGTTGCCCCCCAGGACTGAAGCCTTACAAGTAAAAATGAAGGTTCATTAAAGTAACTGCTATCACTTTTTCCAATTTTAAGTCCGAAAATGGATCTGGAAAGAAAACGGCAAATATGCTCTCAGTGTTTCACGCAGTATCTGCCCACCATTTTCCCTGGATTAGCGGTATATTTTTGTCAGCTGAACTTGAGTTTTGCCTTGGTTCCCAGTACATTTTTGTGCTGCAGGGGAGTCTGGGTAGGTTTGTGGGTATAGGGGTCTGCCCTCCATGGCTTAAGCTAGATACTTAGCTTTTCAAACATTTGTGAATCGGAGGGAGGGAGAGGTGTATGACAAAATGGTAGAGTCCTTGCTATAGGCTGCCCTGCCAGTTTTCTTTCAATGTACAATGTTGTTCAGTGCGACTCTACCTTTTGTATATGCCGCTTTGTGCTAAAACAGTGTCCCAAACACACCCATTACTGAAAGGGAAATTATGACTGAGACACAGTATATGACTGAGCCATTACTCAGGGACAAAATAAGGTTAATATCCTACCAGAGTGGAACATTCATCCTGATTATGAGGCACCTGATAGTAAAATCTCCCTTGTATCCCTGTGTAGCTTTTCCTCATGGGTCTATATACAATTTTCTAAAATGCAAGCAAAATTGGTGGTGGTGGGGCAGGGGGCACGTTACATTATGTTCATGATTGTCTGCATTGCCCTCCCCCTGGTCTGCAATTGCTATCTAAACCCCTCTCCTCTCTATCAGCCAGCTTGACCTATACACCCTTCCAACATGTTCTGATCCCAACTCGTCATATATTGACACTACCTGACCAAGCATCGATATATTATACACAAAAGGAAGCTTTTGGCATCTTTATTTGGTGCTTTGGGTTAGGGTTTGGGTTAAGGGTTCAGGCTTAGGGGGTGGGGTTAGTTTTAAACTGACATCAAATAAGGACACCAAAAGCGTCCTTTTGCATCATATATTGATGCTCGGTCAGGTGGCGTCAATATATGACGCGTCGGGATGAGACTGGAGTCACTCCTCCCATTCCAAACTGTAAAGGCATCCGAACTAAAACTGCTCAAATTTCACTTTCCTATTTAGCTTTATTTGAACTTTGAAGTGACTTATTTTATTTCTACAAACTCTCCAGTGTCAGATACAGCATCGTTTATCAGTAAAGTGCCAGAATGACCAAGCTTACATACAATTTTTTCCGTGACCTATTTGGTTAGGGTGGCATGATGGTACTGTTGGAATGCTGCTGTGTAGCAGAGAGAACTTACGCGGATCTGAATCCGGCCGGAAGATTTTCTGTGCGGAGTTTGTTAGCTCTTCCAATATACCTCCAGGTGCACTCCAGTGTGCTTCCACAGTCTATAGACATGGATGAAGCCTTTTAATTGTGCGTATGTATGAGAGCATGAGTGAATGGTGCCTGATCTGTGGAAGAGATTTTATGTTATGCTGCTCCATGCTTAGGTCCTGACCCAGAAAAAGTGGACCTCATAAAGGATGAATAGATACACACTGGACTAACCAGTAAATCATCGGTTGTAATATTTTACTGGTATTCGGTAGAGATTCTATATTTCTGAAGTTCCGTAGTTAGAAGTTCTCTCCATATTCAACAAATTTGTCTTTTCACACTCTTGCAGTGAGGCTTAAGTCCCTCACTGAAGGGTGCAAAATGTAATACCATACTGTACATAAAGATTGATTATTCATAGAGGTTTGGGAAAGCAGTAACCCTATATTGCTTGTGTGTTTACCGACATACCCACAGCATACATAACTCACCCTAATTCCCTCTGTGCTGCGTCTACGTCAAGCAAGAGGCACCAAACCCCAGCTGGCCACTTAACAGAGCGCTCCCTTTACAATATGGAGGTCAGATGTCAATGTTTTCCACTGCAGACCATCCACGCCTGTCCCTGTGGTCTTAAAGTTGCTATAATAGGGGGTGCAGTGGCAGACAGAGGGGTTAGAGGGGGGCCAATCGGCCTCGCCTACCTACTGGGGCTGTGAACTGACCTTAAGCACAGCGGTCCACTTCAAACACTGTATTCTTGGATCAGCTACAACAGTGTATTTTGTGTTTCTATTATTGCCATTTGTATACAGCAGGATAATTATTACAGCTGTATGCAAGACTTGCGAGCTCCTTTTTTTCCTTTCAGAATAATAGAACAATATCCAGCTGGGATTTGAACCCATAACCCTTTGTTTTGAAGCCTGACCCTTTCCTTTTTGCTGTACTGGGAAAAATCTTGAACCTTTGTTGTTTAAAGTTTTGGGATGCCCAGAAGGCTATCATGAGCTTGTTTAAATACTGTGCCAATAATGCAAACAAGCCCACACTCTCGCAAATAGGAGTTTACTCTTACATGTCCATGCAACTTGAAACAGAACAGAACCAATTCCAGTCACTGGACCCTGCTCAGTCTGGAGGCACGAGACCATCTGAACCACGAAAACCATAGAACAATCTGAATCCCTGAAACCATTGCAAAGACCGTTAAGCACAGCACCCTACTGCTAGAAATAGCACTATGAAAAAATAAGCCTATTTCTCAAGCCCTGCACAAACCCAGTTTGGCCAGAGCTAACCCTAATGAATAAAAATGGCCCTTAATTAAATATTCTTGATATCCTTTGTATCGTGGGCTGCTGGGAATTTTAATCAAAAGCCGTTTATGTTATGAGATGTAACAGGTGTGCAGCTGTCTTTGTGTGGATTTGCATTTGCATGTATGTGTGTGTGTGTGTGTGTGTGTATGCATGTGTGCATGTGTATGTGCGTGTGAGTGCGCGCGTGTGTGTGTGTGTGTGTGTGCGTGTGCGTCCGTATGTGCTTGCTTTGGCCTCAAGTGTTCTGTGTGTGCATGTGCATGTTGACAGCATCACAAGTGCATGCTTCCAAGAAACATACTCTTATCCAGTTATAGAATGTAATTTAGGGGGAGCCATTATGGCTAACAGACAGAATAATTTAGGGAGGTATAGCTGCCCACCTTCTCAGAGATCCCCCCCTGCTGTGACCCCCATCTCTGTTTAACTCTCCCTCCCATCTCAGGTTATGGAAAAAAACTTTCCCTCCCAACCAGAAGGGCGGCGCCAGGTCTGTCCCCCACATGGCCACTTTATCTCAAAAAACATACATTTGCCAAATAATATTAGATTACAGCTCCCTAATCTCTCTCGCCATACGTCTGTTGCTCTCATGGCCGGAGCATCTAATGCGCGGCCCGACCACAGCCACAGAGGATAAATCATATCCCGACAACAGTCGCACTGCCCATCTGCTCCTAATCTACCTCTAAAACATCTGCCTGTTTCACGTTTCATTAAATATACCTCCCAACCTATGACGCAGGAGATGATCCCCTGTCCCAGTTTTTGCATACTGGGGACGTAAAATGGGATTGTCCTTTAGGGTTGAATGATGGTGGAGTAGGGAATTTGCTCACTAATAATTTAGCTTCGTGGAAAAGACATCAGGGGGGAACATTTAGAATTTAGGGTCAGAGGTTAGAGCAGGGGTGTCAAACTTGTCCACAAAAGGGCCAGAGGGCTGCAGGTTTTTAATCCAACTGAGCAGAAGCACAGTTGATACAACTAATTTAATCAAGTTATCTCAGTCTGCACGGTTGATTAGTTGTGTCAGGTTTGCTTCTACTCAGTTGGATTGAAAACCTGCAGCCCCATGGCCCTTTTACAGAACAGTTTGTGACCGCTGCATTAGACTAAGCACTTTCAGTCAGACAATCCAGCCTTGACTGAGACAAAACCTGAAACGTACATTCACAGGATAATCAGAGCAGCTACAGCTTATCACACTAAGGGAATAACAAGACAATCAATCAATTATCTGGAACAACCTGCAAGACTGCTGGAACAGGGGAGGAACCAGTTAGGCTGACACGAGGGTTGTTGCCTTGTAGTTATACACCTGATTCTGCGAGTCTGGGTCAATAGCTTAGACTCTAGGGGTTGATTAGTAGAATCAGGTGAGCAACTGCTTGACTGGAATGAAAGTTGAAGCCACATCAGCCCCTTTCTTGGTAAGGTTAAGACCCAGCTCTTTAGCTGTAGATTCGGTTCCCATGATGATGGAAATGCTGCTCTGCTATTGAACAAATCATTTGAAATTGTCTTAGCAAACCTCTAGCTGTTTTAAGAGGTAAGTGCACAAATCATGACCTTAGTATTATAAGGTTCTATCTGCCCCAGAAACGTATACGTGACAGAACCTTGTAATACTGAGGTCACAAAATGCATGCAGGGTGGGTCACTCTGGGAAGGGCAGTCTGTGAAATGCCTGAGATGCAAATGCAATACAATCACTAAGGTTCCTCAGCCCAGTCATAACTTCCAGAGCAGAACCTCTACGTAATGTATGGCTTTTTTTTTTTTTTTTTTTTTAAATTTGTCATCTCCAATCCCACCCGAATCTGGAATGCCCAATTGATGAACTATGTACAAGGCTTGCTCATATGCGACCTCTTGCTGCCAATTCAGGAGAGTGCAGACAGTTTGCGGCTCTCTCCTCGGAAGCGCCACGCCAACCACCGCTTCTTATACACTCATTGGTTGAATCTTCGCAAGTTCAGAACAAGGGCGGAGGATACCCGGACATGACCAGGCTTAGAATCTTCCTGACGAGCACCGTCTGGCCAACAGGAGGCGCTTGAGCAACGAACAAAGCAACTATTGTAATCCCTACCCGGCAGTCCCTTCCCAATTTGCAACCCTGTAGCACTATAGCCAATTGTGCGCTACTCTGAAAAAGCTGCCGACCACTGCCGGCTGGTACGAAGTCACTTCTGCTTCGCAACGCGATGCTTTACCGAGTGAGCTATCCGGCAGCCCAGTAACATATGGCTTGAAATTCACTGCAGGGTATGCTCTGAAGAGACTC
Source organism: Gymnothorax javanicus (assembly GCA_029692085.1). Classification (NCBI taxonomy): domain Eukaryota; kingdom Metazoa; phylum Chordata; class Actinopteri; order Anguilliformes; family Muraenidae; genus Gymnothorax; species Gymnothorax javanicus. The sequence goes on along the minus strand of CM056206.1, from coordinate 47,571,214 downwards.
AGAGCATCCATGTCTTACAATCTGCTAAAATAAGTCAATTCAGGGCACTATGGGGGAAATAACATCATCAAACAGCAGTCAGGAGAAGTTTAGTCAAATTCTTTGCAAAGCTGTGGAAGCATATTTTATTTTGGTGGAAAGGTGTTGATGAAAAAGTAGGATTACGTTACCTGTGTGATAGAATCAGAAATACCCATTCTGGTGGTGGTTGTGGCATGGCAAGAACCAACAGCTGTTAGCTCACATAAAAGAGCTAGCGGGCCTGATAATAGTTTTGCGCCTGAAGCCGAGTGGAGCGTGACTATTTGACTCAGTCAGCTCGATTCGGGCTGTCTGCAGCGCGCTGATATGAAACAATGTGCTGCAGCAGCTGGGCACAGCCTCTATGACGACAGGGTGTCCAGAATCTTGAAGCAGCCGGCTAGTGGCTATCAAAGTGCCATTCACCTTAGGACTCAGGGGAGAATCAATAAACCATTGTCTTTTAACATTTGACTGAAAAAAGAATGTCACAGGATATAGATGCAAATGCCCAAAATTTAAAGCTTAGAGTCTCTGCCTAAACCTTACATTTATTTTAGCAAACAACCTGGAGTACAGAGGTGAAATGCAAAAAAAAAAAAAAAATTGGTCATTATCTAAAATACTTACAGCACAACATACAGTAGTGTGCAAGGTTGATTATACGCCACCACTGTCATCTAAAAGGGGTCCTAATATATTAATTCTCTAAAATTTTTTTGGTGAAAATGTATTGAAAAATACTATTGTACCCAATGAGGACAAAAAAAATCATTCTCACAAGTACTATTTTGAGGTAAAATATGGGTAATAAACAAAAACCCATAACAAATGAAAGGTGTCATATAGTTTATTTTTTTGACTCTTGCATAGCATGACTACATGTTTGAAAGCTCATTCCATGAATATTGATACTAAAATATTTGTTTAAACTGGTTTGAGGCAACGTAAATCTGCAAAATTACTTCTGATGGTCAGTTGTTACAGTATATAAGGTGACATGAACTTTGAGCTGTGTCACAGTGTTGAACACAATGGCACAACGGAAGGAGCTCTCCGAGATTGTTCGCAGCCAGATTGTGGCCTTACACAATGTTAGCTGGTCACTTGGAAAAATTTCTGAAGACCTTAAATGGCCATGGTCCTGTAAGAAATGCCATCAAGCATTTCAAAGACACTGGTTGGTTGAAAACTAGTGGCAATAGAGGTGCAAAATGGAAGTTAAGTGCCTCCGACGTTTGTTATCTGTGTATGACAAGTAAAAAAAAAATCAGTGACAGCATAACAAGTCCGTGATGATATTAATAGCACCAGAAGTGAAGAGACGAAAGCATCAAGATCTACTATTTCCAGATGCTTGAGTGAAAATGGTCTGCTGCCAAAAAAAACACTTTTTAGAGCTGGCAACATCAAAAAAAAAACCAGAGTTTGCCAAGATATTCAAGGATTGGACGCCAATAACTGGGAACAAGTCCTTTGGACCAATGAATCAAAATTTTAAATTTTCTTATCCAAACACAGAACTTACACACGCCATAGAGTTGGAGAACGTTTCAAAAATGACTGTTTAACCCCTTTAGTAAAACATGGAGGTGTGACAGAATTATGGATCAAAAGAAGTATCACAGCATTCTTGTGAGGTATGCGTTCCATCTGGAAAGAGACTGATTATGATCCTAAACACACTTTAAAAGTTGAGCAAAAATGATCTCAGTCAGATAAAATCATCTGGTGACATAAAGGTTATGATTTAGCCTGCTCAAAATCCAGACCTTAATCCGATTGAGCAAATTGTTGTAACACTGAAGAATCTCTTTGGAATGAACTTCAAATCATATGGTATGATTTAGCCAGTGCGGAAATAAAAAAATTTTAAAAAGTGAACACTATTCCTGGAGGATTAAATGCTGTATCTAAGCAAAGGCTGGCCGTACAAGATATTTACTCTTTCTCCCAAAAAGGCATTATTATTTTTATTTTTTACTATATATTGTTATCTGTTCACTTAGTTTCATCTATATGATCCAATATTACATGAAATTAATACTTGAATAGTACTTGGTTTCTGATTTATCTTCATTTTGTTAAGTGTATAATCATCACTGCACACTACTGTATAAAATTCATTATCACCTCACTTCTTGCCCACAGGGAACTCATCATAAAATTCCATAAAACTCAGAAATAGAGAGAAAAAACCTTTCATTACCTCCAGTTTGCATCAGCACCATAACCAGAGCTCATTCCAAAAAATGCATTTAATTGATTGGACGATAAGTGATAGTTCTGTGCAATGAGGCGGCAAGGTTACTTTCATGTGATATCTGGCCGTCTGGTTCCTCCCAGGGGTTGAATGTTTTGGATGAAGGAGGGAAATTATGCTGTGTTTTTCCACCTGCACAGATAACTAATGTAGACATCAAAATTCTAATTTACCCAAAACATTCTAATTCACCCAAATTGCCTTTTATCTCAGCAACAATGGTTCTGATACTTTTTAGTAGACTGATAAATGCTCAAATCTACTGTGAACTTCATGGATGGTCATAAGGGTTAATGCAGTTACTGTGGGAAATCAATCGTAGGCGCGTAAGAAAAAAAAAAAATACAAAGATTATTCCGGGAGTTGAGCTGGGAAAAAAGTGCGGCTGTTAAAATTGTGTACTCTAATGGTTGCTCTTCGTGATTAGTATCACGAAGCGTGACGCTCAAGCAACGTATCCCAATTTAGGCTGAAAGCTTTCTCTCGGTTCTCAGTCGTTGAGGAGTTCATCACTGTTCTGCTCTAATGAGTTCAATGCCACAGAAACAATGGACAGCAGAGCTCATTCCATTATTGTTCGTCATTGCGCTGTGCTTGTGTTCAACTGAGAGACTGTTTAAAATCTCTGGTCTGTTTTGTTGGTATAATGACGTTCTCAGCTCCTTCAAAATTGTTTTGTGTGAATGTGTGAGTGGGGGAGTCGGAAAAGATTACCAGATTGGTCTGGCGGGGGAACATTTAGGAGATCTACGTAAATCAACGCACAGGGTGAGAGACAATCAAGATGGGGGGGGGGGACTTATTACTGCTGTCATTCATTGAAAGACTGAGTGAAATAGTGCGAACAGTGAGTGTGTGTGTGTGTGTGTGTGTTTGCGCTTGTGTTTGAATGTAGCATGTGTGTTTTAATGCATGAGCATGCATACAGTATATGTGAGTTTGCACATTTGGGTGTGTACAACACATTTGCCATATGTGCATGTGAGTTTCCATGGATTATGAATGTTTGAGAATCAATGTTTTTGTGTGTTTGGTTTTCCATGCGCATCTGTTCAAATGAATGCATGCGCATGAGTATTTGAGTGCATATAGTATGTATGTGCATGATTGCTTGTGCATGAGTGTTCGTGTACATCTGTGTGTATGTGTGAGAACATGTTTGTTCCTTGTGTGCATTCGTGCCTGCACGTCTGTGTGAGCATTAATGATTGCCTTTGTGTGCAAAGCAAAAAGAGAGAGAGTGGTGTACAGGGCTGTGTTCAACAGTTGTTGTTCATTCAGGTGTTACCAGTGTCAGTGTGGGCTTCAGCACCATGGACAGCAACAAGGGTCAAAGGGTTCTTTGTTGAACAAAATGAGTGTCTGTCCAGGAGCTTTCACATATGATGGTAGGTTCTGCCAATAACTTAAAACGGTTCTCTCTATTGAGACAATCCAATGAGTCATTTTTCTTTAAGAAGTGTGTACTCTCAGAAATAAAAATGTGCATGCATAGAAAAAAACACCACAAAAGTCCAGTTGAAGGGGTTATTTCCATAAGTGCTCAAGTCCATATTCATTAAAAATCAGATAACACAACAAATCCATTCTTTCATTGATGAGGAATAAGCCCTATAAGCTAATTTTGGCCAAGAAGCTCTATAGTACAATATAAAATGAGCAGTGAATTGGAAATTCCCCAAGAAGCTACGTACTTCTAGCGATGACCAAGTCCAGTCTAAAACTTCCACAAGTACTCAAGTCCAGTCAGCCAATCAAAGCATCGCATAGAAAATTGGTTGACCAAGAGAAGCCACTATAGCTTTCTTACCAAACCAAAACGGCTGACTCTACAGGCCAGGATGTGTGTGTGTGTGTGTGTGTGTGTGTGTGTGTGTGTGTGTGGACTCAACCCAAAAGAGCTAAAAAAAAAAAAGACCCAGGCAGCCAGAAACATGAGGTACAAACAAGTGAAAAAGAGGTCTAGCAAAAGGTCTTTTTTTAGCTGCTTATTCTTTGGCTGAACTTTCCAATTACTATACCACATCCATATTGATGACGAATGAAGTCTTTAAACCTGTCTGGATGGTGGTACTGCCCATTCATAATTTATGGAGATTGGTTTTTATTATGACCTTTGTTCAGCTGCATTTACCTTCCATTTCACTGTATATATCTTCCATTCATTTTGTTCAAGAAACTTTTTAACATTCATGGCTGTAGTATACTGGTATGACTATATTTCCTGTTCATTTTCATTAGGACTGTCATGGTTATGGTTTTGTGTTCATGTTTATGTTCATGTTTGTTGTTTATGATTTTGTCTTTTATTTATTCTTTTTGGTTATTGTTATTCTCAGGTTTTCTGTTCAGGCAATTTTCAGTTCCATTGCACTTGTCTCCCCTGTCTCGTATCTAGTTGGTTCAGTCCGTCTCCCCGGTCTGTGTGCTCACACGCTTCGGGTGATTTCAATGCTTTCTGGTGTTTCATATTATTCCTTCAATTCTCGTTTGCTTCCTCCGCCTTGCTGTTCTGATTACTAACAAGACTAACATTTGTATTTTGTATCATAGTCTACTAACCCAACTAATCCATGTATATATTACTAACTCACTAACGAGCACTCTAGTTAGATCTGTAAAGTTGCACCGCTACTAATTAGTACTAATTCCCTCTCAGCAATCGCCCTGTTCTAGTCTCCGCCTCTTGCTCAGCTTTACCTGTCTCCCCCTGCGTTTCTGCGAGATCTCTCGCACGTGCTTAATTACTTTCCTGCATTCATTATCTGTGCACTTAGAACTCCCTGACCGGAGCTGTTTAAATGTCATAGGCTGTGTGCGTGATTCCCATCCGTGTCTTGGCTTTCGCCAATTGTTGTGGTTAGGGTTTCCCTCATGTGTTCCTCCCATTGCAATTAGTCTGATCCAGCTCACCTGTTCCCTGTATAGCATGTGACTTCCCTTCTGTCTATTTAGAGTCCTCACTGCTGTTCTGACTTCGTCAGAAGGTTGATCAATATTTCTTTGTGCAGAGCTTCTCGTATGCCATTGATTATTGTTTTGCTTCGACTGTTTCGTCCGACCAAGATTCTTGCCATTGCCCTTCTTGTATTGTTTTGTCTTTCTGGATTTCGACCTATTTTTGTACGACCACGATTTCTGTGTTTGGATGCCCTGTGTATGACCCACTGCTTTGTTTATCGACTACGACTTTTTGCCTGCCGTCTATGTACCGTTGCTCCTCTGTTTTACTGGTTCTGACCCCGGCCTGTCTAGTCGACTCTGTTTTTGGATTTTGTTTTGTGGCTTGGCAATTCTTGTGTTTTTTGGTACTGACCCAGAACTCATTAAAGGCATACGTTTTTGGATTTCCCTCTCTTGTGTGTGGTTCCTGAACGCACCGTCACAAGGAAGTGGTGTTTTGTTTTCCAAAAAAAATGCTCTGTTTTAGTACTCTGAAATAATAATAATTTAATGCTGTTAATTTTTTAATTGAGTTCAATTTTTGTATTGATGCATTTGCTTCTAAAACTACTCAAGTCCGCAGAGAAGAATCCAGATAAAGGCTAGAAGGTCTCCTAATATGTTTAAAGGCATCTTTTCTGATATTTCATTACGTTTACATCAACTTAACACATGTAACATAATCCCCAAAAGTTGTCAAATTCTTAAAATCTTTATCTAAAAAGACAAATGGACTTTCACATTTCTGGAAATCAACCCTTCAATTTAAGATCAATAAACACAAAGTTAGCCAGATGCACTGACAGGCTGTATTCCAACATTAGCTCTATCATTTTACTGGCTACTGCTTTACCGTGTGTACATTCACTAGGCCACTTTTCCACACGTAGGGTGGTATTTTTTTTTGCTCCTATGAATTTTAAAAGGGTGAAAAGGAGGCTTAATTTCAAAGATTGTGTTTGGGGCCTGAGGACACAGGATCAAATATTATTCCTTAGCCTTCAAATTGTGATCAATAATTATAAAATGGGCCATTTGTAGCATCCAATTCACATTAGATATTGAAAAAAAGATTTTAGAGAAACAAGACATTTCATCCTTTTCATGCAGAAAAACCCAACTCTAGTGTTTTGATTTGGACACCCAGCTTAAATCAAAATAGAATTAGCCACCATATTTGGGCTTTTGCAATCTGTGGTGGGGTAGTGCAGCTGTCAAAAGTATGATACTGTGATTAAGGCCATACTCTGAGGAAAATACTGCAAATGTGTCCTTTTAAAAATTTTTTTCATGGAGTTGGACCTGTTACTCTCAGATTCAGTTTCATTCTGATAGGGAAGCCTCATTCAGGCTGATCATTGCAAAAAATATGAGAACTTTGCACTATTATCTGTGGCATTAGATACACTCAGATCAAGCATGGCCCACTAATGGGCACTTTGTATCCGTGTTCTGCAGCTCTCCTCCAGGTAAACCTGATTGTGCAACTTCTAGATACAACAGGCCCAACTGCAGGTTTTGTCTCATAAAATCAAGATGCGCTGCATCACGTTGTCAGCACAATGAAATTAATCTGTCGCTTTTGTGCAAAGCACTTATTTTTTATGGAGACTGCACAGAAGAATTCTATACCCACTGCATAACCAAACTTCAATATTTTTTTCTCACAAATGTATCTCATTAATTGCCTCATTGTGAAGTTGTGGTTTGCCCATGAGTAGCAAATCACAAAGGCACTTTTATCAGTCGTAATATGATGCCAGTGAGTTCATTCTCAGATTTCCAATTATAGTCAGATATGCATTGCTTGCATGTATACATATTATTCTGTATTGCAAAAGTGTATAATTGAAATTTTTACTAATAGCATTAGATAATAATTAGCAGCCTGAATGGTGAGCTTGTCTCCCATATGCAACCCCCTGACTTCTCAGTGTTGTTATTACTACTGTTTTGATTATCATAAAGGGAACACAGAGGAAACATAATGGAAATGTACAGGGACCACAAAGGCCATTTGTCACCCTGCTTTGGACTTATGCGGGCCCAGGGGTAAGTATCAAGGTCAAAGGGGCCTGTCTTTGCATTCTTTCCACAGTCCAAGATACAAATATACGCACATTAATGTATACAGCACATGCATGCAAACACACACACATATATTTAGTTATGTATGTTATCGCAGACACTGCAGACATGCTGTTTGAGGTATAACTGGGTCGGCAGTAACTTCACCTTTTAAGGCAAGACTATCCTCACCCTGTTCCCCATTGACTTAATAGTAATCGAGCAGGGGACTCGTTTCATATATGTAATGTACTAATATACCGATATACTAATCTGTAAAATAACTGGCCAATTTATAATTAAATCGCATTATTGTATATTGCATCATTTTAAATTGTGGAGCATTTCCCTATCCACATTAAAAATTACAAAAAAATGTTAAAGTATTTTCTGAAGATTCTTAAAATCCTCATGAAAGTTAATTTGCTAGGTTTACGATAAGTAAAGCTGTTTCACACCAATGTGTCATGTTTTGAAGTCAAGGTTAACACAAAGCTTTGGTGCTGTATATGATAATGGTTCCACATGTCATTGGCAGGACTTACTGAAGTTGTTAAACCAGAGGACTGTTTGTACCAGTGAACACAGAGATGCTATTCGAGCCATTTCTGATTTGTACTGAAAAGCTACTGACATATAGCTTTTCACCAGAGTGGGGGTCCTCAGTACTGACTTTACCCTGCACTAATCTTTTTGCCCTTGCATTGGGCCGTATGAATGATAATTTGGCTCCAAGATTAGCGGCCAGTCGTTGTCTTGTTACGATCCTTTATATACACTGATGAGAGTACTTTGATTTAATCGATGATCATTTCCTCTTTTTATATGGCCAGTGAGGGGAAGTGTTGCGCTTTCCCACCCAATTTGCAGAACACCGTGTGTGTGTGTTTCTTTAACCTATTAACAAAGTATTCAGGGGGGTGTGCACCCCCCACGGTCATCTTGTGCCCCCCATGTGCCCCCCCATTTGTAAGTAAATAAAGAGTATCTCTCTCGCTCGCCCCCACTCGACAAAATGAAGATAACATATCCCCCCCCACCCCGGTCAACAAAAAAGAAAAAAATACACCCCCGTCAACAAAATAAATGCGAAACAAATTTTTTGTGCGTGCCCCCTCATCAAACTGTTGTGCCCCCTTGTGCACCCCCAGAATAAAAAGTCTGGTGACGCCACTGCAAGTATTTGCATCTCAAATACAGTAATACGTCCCCTTGTGGGGTGGCTGCTAAGATGCAAGGTGACACAGGTGGAGATTGGAGGCAATCATGCAACCCAATAGCACTTCTATCTTTGCTGTCAAAATTACCACCTCTGGTTGAGTTTTTCTTTGCACTGTCATACTTGTCAGACCCTTTCTGCACTCTAGCAAGTGATTTCAAGGGAACAGAGACTTGACAGGTTGACATAAAATCTTTAAATGGCCAATTCGTCCTGAAGCGCTGAGCATGATGATGGCAGATGTGGGACAGAATGGTTTGATGCAGAAAATCAGAAGACAATCTCTGTTCAAATGAGAATCCTTCAATCACTATCTTGACACTCACATTGTATTCCGTTTCCTCGCTCTTTTCGAAGAGCTGGAAATGCTGACGTCTGTTAATGTGAAACGACAAGAGGTAGGAGTGGAGGAACTGAGATAAGAGGCATTAACCGCGAAAATACAGGCTGTTGTTCACACTGCATATGGAAAAAAATATGAGCCAATCCTTTTCTGGCCTCTAGTGGATGAACCTGGTAATTGCTCATAATTATTTAATTGGACAGTCAGTGCAAGTCAGTTCAACGGCGGGTAATAAGCATAGCTTACTATCGGGACTCATGTCCTCTTGTGATCCTGTTTGTGACGTTTAATCAAATGGAGGTTGTGTTTCGATGTATCCCACTGGAGACATCTGTATTAGACTCTGGGACTTAAGAAAGTGTGTGTGTGTGCGTGTGCGCGTGTGTGCGCGCACGCGTGTGTGTGTGTGTCTACATTTGTCCTCTTGTTTCCTGGCAATTTTAGGGTGAGAACCGCGCACACAAATGTGTGGGCAAAAGCACAGGAAACATTTGCAATTATGCAGAAGTGAAACATGATTTAAAAAAACATTGATTTGCAAAACCACTTGCAAATGTGCACAGGGCAAAAAAACAGACTCACAAACATAATTAAACAAAAGCAATAAATATAGTGATGAGATGGATGACCTTGCATGGGTTTGGCCGTGTCCCTGCCACTCAGATGTGTTTCAGCCAATCAGATACATTTTTGGGCTTCATAGCATTGATCAAGAGTAGTGAATCATCCGGCCCAGATATTTCTGCGAAGCTACACCCACATTAAAGTCCCATTAACCCAACTCCCATCTCAGTAATGCTTTCTGTGGGTACTAAGAGGAAGTTGAAAGCTTCCTGCATCTCTTGGTCTGCTGAGGCTGTTAGTCCGTCAGTCTTGCTTTAGGTATCCAGGCTCCGGTTGAATCTCGAACAAGGTCTGCCTTCTCGATTCGGACGAGGGTAAGTCTGCCACTGTGTACCACAGTTGTATATTGGCTGTATTGACAGGTAGAAATAGTGACATTTATGTGCACCACTGACTGAGAATGTCCTCCTTTATAATGTGAAAAATACAGAAATGTCTCCTCCTACAGCATGTTTTATATATTTTTGAGGGGTACAGGGCAATGGGTGCAAAAATGCATTTACATGCCCCTACTGTCTTTCTCTCTCTCTCTTTTTCTCTTCCCCTCTCTCTGTTTCAGTCAGCTTGAAGTGATAAATTGAAAAGGTCAAGTACTAGCTTCATCTGAAGTTCGTTATCTCACCTTCAGATATAGAGGAAGTTGGTCTTTCACAGCTAAATTTGTGCTTCCTATGTCTCAATAAGAAATCAGCATTGCTTTGTCAAAAGGGAACAAATGCTTCCTCTACCTGATGCAATGCCATGAATGTCAGTTTAGACTGCAGTAGCAGAGGGAAATCACAGGATTGATTCACTCCTCTGCTCGTAAGAGAGGTCGGTCAACTCACGTCAGAAAAGTTTCCATTGGTCTAGGCCTGTTAGTCAACACGGCAACGGCCATCTTTTGTCACTCGTGTATGCATATAAAGAGCTGTCGCTGCCTGCCCAGGTCGTGCCTCTGAACAATCCGGAGCCATCGCCATGGACAAGGGCCAGGGACCGCCTCAGGATGTACCCCCACCGTACGCAGGGCCTCCAGTCAATTACGGGGGTGTGGCAACAGCTCCTCAGCCAGGTGTCCCAGCATGCCCTTACCCGGGAGGTGAGTGACTCCCATTCGATCCAGCACTGATGGTTGATGGTTTCTACTTCGCATAAAACATTGGGCCGATTTGGGACCATACCTGCAGCATAAATAGGCACAAGCACCGTGGTTTCGTTAAACCTGCGGTAAGCAGTCTTCAGTCAGTAAGATCTAACACTCTTGCAGGTTTTCATTGAAATACTAATTTGGCTCAGCAGACTTACAAGCAGCACAGCAAGATTGTTTGCTGTAGAATTTGTCGCAGTTCGTTGGTGTTGGTGTGTAGTAGTGGTCCCAGATCGGAAAATTAGGTAGGCACAGAGCATCCCTTTAAAACAATTAGTCCTGACTTTTTCCTCTATCTTTTTTTTTCTAAGCAGCAATACATTCACTCCGAAAACACTTCACACCCTCAGGTGTTGCTACTTCTCCTCGTTAAGGGAAGATGATAATCATTCATTTGAACGGACAATTTGGCGCATTTCAATCAACCTCATTCAAAATTGTGTTAAAAAGTTTCTAAGCTTTGCCTTTCATTTAACTGAAGCAAGTTAAATTATCATGATGCACAGGTTAGATTGCCTGATGTGCCAAAAAGGTAGCGCGGATGTTCCAGAGCCCTTCACGTTTTGTGAGGCACAGGCGTGTGAGTAAATTATTTTTCTGTAATGAATTTAGCTTATTATTTAATCACCCTTTGAGTGCATTTAGAAAGAAGTTGTCTTTAATAGCTAATGGATTAATCTTGTAATTTCCTCTGCCAAATGAAGTTGGCAGGAGGTTTCGTGATCGGTGCCGTTTGCTTGTTTGTTTGTGAACAACATAACTCAAAAAGTCATGAACGGATATCTCTGAAATTTTGAGGGTTGGTCGCTATTACATCAGGGATGGACCCTACTGATTTTCACTGCGATCAGTCAAACAATATGGCCGCAAAGGCAGCCATCTTGAAATTATATGACACATGATAACTGACCTTTGCTCCCACTCACCAAGATTTGGACTGTGCTGCCTTGGCAGAGGTTTGCACTCTAGGAGCGCCTCTAGTTGGACATTGTGTTAATAAAGGAAAATTGCCGAGAAAAAGTCAGCACTAACAATTGTTGTAAAGAGACGTTCTGTGCCTGCCCAATTTTCCGGTCTGGGACTGCCACCATTGGTGTGAAAGAGTGTGCAGTAGATTTCCGAGAAGAGGGTTGGTTACCATTGTACGAGGCAGCCCAAGGTTTAAAATTGGGCTCCATTTTACAATGGGCATGTAAGGAGGTAACCAGCAATGTGACTGAGGCACATTAAGGAAATGAGTGGGAAAGTTTCAGCATTGCTTCCCTCGATATCTCCTTTTACCTGGATTCTGATCCTGGGTACCACTGCAATGACCCTCCATGTTACAGCATTGGCGAAGTAACCACAGCTCCCTGTTTTTTTCTTTTTAAGGTCCAAATCCTGTTGTGTACCAACCGCCACCTGCTGGTGTGACTCCAGTGGGTGAGTTTGCAGTAGACCTGTTCCTCACCAAGCCGTACCCACATCCGAGATACATCACTGCACGAAGCTTCACCTGAAAATACCATAGCTCACTTAGGAAGAGGCCCCTGAACCACCATTAACCTTTTCAGTACTAACGGGACACATATGTCCCACAATATTTCCAAATATCCTGTTGGGACATGAAAGCCCCAGAAACCCTTGCATTTGAGCCAATTCAATATTACAGTCACAAAAATGACATGCAGTATGTATCCAATGGGTAACTGATTCATATTACAGTATTCAGTAATGAAAGGGTTAAAGTAGCCGCATTCAGATCCAGGTATTTGATGTCTTCCATCTCAAGCGGACCTAACACAACTGCTTAAGCCCCTGGTTAGTAGCATCAGGTCAGCGTTAGGATAAGCATATCAAAGACAGCAGAGAAAAGCCTAGTTTTATCATACAACCACGCTGCCTGGTGCGATATCGAGGTGAGGCAGCATGGGTGTCAGATTCACTTCCCCCTCCGTATTATTTGGTGTGGCTGTTTTGTTGTTATGTAAATCAGGGTCCAAAATGTTTGGTATCGCACCGCAATTTACGATGCAAATACAGCTGCAGTGCGACGCAAATCTACTTTTGCTTCACAAAATCTGCGATAAAATATTTTTACCTCAGAGCAGCTGTTTCCTGTTATATCATCGGCAACAATATAATTACTTACTTTCCATTTGTCGCAATTAATCGTTTCCCAGCATCATGGAGCTTAAGAAAACACTAGAGTGGACCACGTCATTGGCTGAACCAACCAGAAAACGTGAGACGTGTTTGCCATCTTGTGTAAGGAATCGGCAGGGGAATTGCGCAATCAAACGCTGTACATGTGCATATGCGACTGGATAAAATGAAATGAAAAACATCGAATTTCTTTCACAGTAAAAATATTATTCATGATTGGAGATAAATCTGTTAATTGTAGTATCATCAGCATCAAGTTCACTTTTTTTTTTAAAGATTATTTTTTTGGGAATTTTTCCTTTATTTGACAGCTGTACAGTGTAGAGAGACAGGAAGGTTGGGGAGAAGAATGGGGGAAGACATGCAGCAAATGACCTGACCTGGCATCGAACCCAGGTCGCTGCGGGAAGGACACAGCCTTTATGGTACGCGCGCTTAGACCGATGAGCCACCGGGGCGCCCCATCAAGTTCACTTTTGGGGGTATTTTTCACGTCTGCTCATATACAAACTCCACCTAGGTTAATATATCCTTAGAATCTTACTTCATGTAAAAATCATCAACATAATCTCTGTATTCCACCTCTAAACTACCTTGGTCAAAGGTTTCTCACAGCTCCATACGAGATGCTATCCTTCGGAAAGATGGCGGATGTGAATCTCGCCAAAACTGGTCTCGTGTCCACTCTAGTGTTTTCTTTAGCTCCATGCCCAGCATCGATGCACTAATCATGTATCAGTATACAGGTGCAATCAATGGCAGGTTGTTCATCCGGCACAATAGACGGCTCCGAACGGGAATAATCCGGGCAGATCGCTGCATGTTTGAGCCGATTGCTAACTTCCCACACTCCTGACTTCCTATGACACAGGATATAACCACCAATAAGCTATCATGGACTCTCATTTATTTACAGCAATGGCTCCTAAACTCGGTCCTGGGGCCTCCCTGTGTATGCTGGTTTTTGTTCCACCCTTGATTGCAATCATAGGATTTTAACAGGCTGTTAATTTGTCTTAATTAGACACATTTATGTTTAGAGCAACAATTTATCCTCTCTTCACATTCAGTATTTTGACCGATATGCATACATACAGTGAGGAATAAATTCCACACCCACATTGCGATATATGAGTAACAACTGCATAAAAAGACGGAAAAAAAAATTACGCAACCAAAGGAAAAAAATCAATGGGTTCCTAATTGGTGAAAGTGTGGGCACATGGTTGCAGAAACATACAATTTACTCGACAAGCAAATGACAGAGTCAAACCTGTTTTGTTATATTTTTGTTATTGAGAGCAAGCAAATTATTTTGAAAGAATTCTAATCACCCGTGTTCAGCAACTAGATTTGGAGGTTACTGATTTGTCAGTGCCTGACTTAATCTGTTTCAAAATTATATTACCTGAAATTGCTCGCAACATAGAAAAAAAAAAAACAGTATATTCAAGGGACTTTTATTTTTCATGGCACACATGGATATTTCTATTAAAGTTTGGCTTAAGACAGCAAATAACTTCTTTAAAGGCAAAATGCACCTAATTATGAGAAATTAACAGCTTATTAAAATCCTATGATGGCAAGTATGGTTGGAATGAAAACCAGCATACACAGGAAGGCCCCAAGACCGAGCTTGGGAACCCCTGGCCTAAAGAATTAAAGAAGCAAGCATGGGAGGCTCAGGCTTGCAAATGCTAAAACTTGACCAGCTGTTTGGCCATAATGATCCTCATGTGGCAAGCAGTTTTCATTTGGAGGAGGACATGGAAGTGGTAAGATTGATGTTAAATTGATAGGCTATTGTAAGTGTGTTTTCGGTTAAAATTTGCTTGAGCTCACAAAATGATCCCACTGACAGACATGATGTTATTAGCCTGCTATTTAATGCATATTGATGCGTTTAACTAGTTTTCTTGACAGTGTTAAATGAAATTTGTCCTGGAACTCAGGAAGACTTTCCCATTGCAAAACTGTGTGACGTTCAAAATCGCCTGTCATCATTAGACTAGCAACCAGTGAGTTCCACGGTTCTGAAGCTAGTGGGCTATGTTATGTTATTCAGAGTTGTAAGTTTAGATATGTAACATTATTTTAAAAAGGCTATGTACGAATCAGTCCAACTAATGCAATGTTCTTATTGAAAAATTCTCCAGTCAAAAATGGCCTCAGTCACATTTATTTTTCACATTAATTCCTGGAGATAATAATAATAATAATAATAATAATGGTACCACCTCAGCAAAAATACATTAGTTTATATGTTAACAATGTTATGTTTTCAATCTTGGACAGCATAATTGTGTTACATTTATTTCAGAACATATTAATGTGGTTTTTTAATATAAATAGGATTATTTGCTTTTGGACATCAACCCCCCCGGGCCGGTCAGAAACGGAAAATGCTAGGGCCGGATAGCACTCCCAGTAGTACACCTCTGGATGCAGCCACTACATGGCAACTGGGAATACAACAAAGCACACTGTGATAAGTAGTGCTGCAGATTAATGACCGGCATGGCAGGCTGACATGCTCATTACAATAGAAGAAAGTAGAAAATGGGCAAAAACACCTGAAAGAAAAAAGTGCCATACAAATTTTAGCTATTGCTATACAAATTTATCTTTGTGTAGCAATTGTCGCTATACATCTTTTTTTTTTCCAACATTTCGAATCCTGTAAATGTGTAAAGTTTAACTATATGCAGCAGGGCAATTCAACATTATCCAGAAAGGCCTGGTGTGGATGCAGGCTTTCATTCCAACCAATCACTTACACAACTGACACCACTAATCAACCCCAAGTAGTATCAGGTGTGTAAGTGCTTGGTTGGAATGAAAGCCGGCACCCACACCGGCCCTTGCAGGATAATGTTGAATAGCCCTGATATACAGTACATAATGCAAAAAGAGCAGATGGAAAGTACAACCCCAATTCCGAAATAGTTGGGACGAAGTGTTAATTGTGAATAAAATCAAAATGCAATGACTTTCAGATCACATGAGCCAATATGTTATTTACAATAAAACATAGATAACATTTCAAATGTTGAAACTGAGACATTTTACATTTTTATCCACAAAATGAGCTTATTTCAAATTTTCTGGCTGCAACAGGCCTCAAAAAAGTAGGGACACAGACAAAAAAGGGCTGATAAAGAAATCAATATATAAGAGAATCAGCTGAAAGAACATTTAGCAAGTAATTAAGCTAACTACCAGCAGGTGTGTAACATGATTGACAATAAAAGGGATGTCTTAGAGAGGCTGAGTCTCTCAGAAGTAAAGATGGCCAGAGGCTCTCCAACCTGCGAAGGCTTGCATAAAAAAATTGTGGAACGTTTTAAAAACAATGTTCCTCAACGTAAAATTGCAAAGGCTTTGAAGGTCTCATCATCGACAGGGCATAACATCATCAAAAGACTCAGAGAAACTGGAAAAATCTCTGTGCGTAAGGGACAAGGCCGAAGACCTTGACTGGATGACCGTGATCTTCGGGCCTTCAGATGCCAATGCATCACTCACTGGCATGATTATGTCATTGACATCATTGCTAAATGGGTCCAGGAATACTTTAAGAAACCACTGTCTGTAAACACAGTCTGCCGTGCCATCCACAGATGCCACCTAAAACTCAATCATACAAAAAGGAAGCCATTGTTGAGCATGATCCAGAAGGGCCGCCGTGTTCTGTGGGCCAAGGCTCATTTAAAATGGACTGTAGCGAAGTGGCAAACTGTCCTGTGGTCAGACGAGTCCAAATTTGACATTCTTGTTGGAAATCATGGGTGTTGTGTCCTCCGGGCTAAAGAGGAGAAAGACCACCCCTCCTGTTATCAGCGTTTAGTTCAAAAGCCAGCATCTCTGATGGTATGGGGATGCATTAGTGCATATGGTGTGAGATACTTGCATGTTTTAAAAACGACCATGAATTCTGAAAGGTATATAAAGGTTTTAGAGCAACATATGCTCCCCTCCAGACGACTTCTTTTCGAGGGAAGGCCTTGTGTATTGCAGCAGGACAATGCAAACCCACATACTGCAGCTATTACAACAGCATGGCTTCCTAGTAGAAGAGTCCGTGTGCTGAACTGGCCTGCCCGCAGCCCTGATCTTTCACCGATCGAGAACATTTGGCACATAATTAAACGAAAAGTTCGTCAAAGGAGACCCAAAACTCTCCAGTAGCTGGAAGCCTGTATTAAACAAGAGTGGGATCAAATTCCAATGGCTAAACTCAAGAAACCTGTCTCCTCAATGCCCAGACGCCTCCACTCTGTGTTAGAAAGAAGAGGGGATGCTACATCATGGTAAACAGGCCCCTGTCCCAACTTTTTTGAGACCTGTAGCAGCCATCAAATTTGACATGAGCTCATTTTGTGGATAAAATTGTAAAATTTCTCAGTTTCAACATTTGCTATGTTATCTCTGTTCTGTTGTGAATAAAATACTGGCTGGTGAGATTTGAAAGTCATTGTGTTTTGATTTTATTCACAATGTACACTTTGTCCCAACTATTTCGGAATTGGGGTTGTATTACGTTTTGATCTATCAGCTGGCTAACCCTGTAAACCACTGCTTTTTGGTGAAATGGTGACTCTACCCTATTAGAAAAAGTTTTTTAACCCTCTGTCTCCGATGCAGAGACTGAAACCCACTAGACGAAGAACACTGTGTCTGACAAAGAGTCTCAGCACATGATGGGTGTCTTCTATAGGATCATAGGATTCCTTGTGGAACTACTTTTAGACAGTGAAAAAATTATGTTCTCCATTGCTGTAAGTTGCTCTGGTTAAGCTTGTAGGCTAAGTGACTACATTAATGATTAATAATGGGGAGACTGGACATAAGATAGTGCAAGCGTTTTGTCTAAGAGAACTGTCTGGAACTGAATGCAGAGCATACAAGGTTTTGATCGTGGCATCGGCCGAGTAGAAGGGTCTCAGTCTGCAATCTTGTGCTTGCCAAAGAGTTTCACTTGCATGATGTGTTTGTGAAGCTCAGTTGTTTGACCACAAACTGTAGAGGAAAAATTAGGTGGTTGCAAGCACATCAGAAGAGAATAAGTGCTAATTTGCAACACACCGCAAAGGAGAACCAATTTCATGGAACAAATTAAACACACAGTTCCTGCTCGATGAGACATACTACTGAATCATCAATCTGTGTGATTGCATGAATACATTGACTAATCATAGGAGGTTTGTGACAAAAGCAGCTTCCAGGGTAAGCCATCCCTCAACCCGCTTACTAACATGTCTAATGTGGGCTTTTCCCTTAGTTGCAAACTCCAAACTTAAATCTGATTTCCTGCCAGAAATGCAACACAAATGCAATTAGTACAAACCAAAACCAGTGAAGTTGGCACGTTGTGTAAATCGTAAATAAAAACAGAATACAATGATTTGCAAATCCTTTTCAACCTATATTCAATTGAATACACTGCAAAGACAAGTTACTTAATGTTCGAACAGGTAAACTTTGTAATTTTTTGCAAATATTAGCTCATTTGGAATTTGATGCCTGCAACATGTTTCAAAAAAGCTGGCACAAGTGGCAAAAAAAAAGACTGAGAGAGTTGAGGAATGCTCATCAAACACTTATTTGGAACATCCCACAGGTGAAGCGGGCTAATTGGGAACAGGTGGGTGCCATGATTGGGTATAAAAGCAGCTTCCCTGAAATGCTCAGTCATTCACAAACAAGGATGGGGCGAGGGTCACCACTTAGTGAACAAATCGTGAGCTGATTGTCGAACAGTTTAAAAACAACATTCCTCAACGAGCTATTGCAAGAAATTTAGGGATTTCATCATCTACGGTCCGTAATATCGTCAAAAGGTTCAGAGAATCTGGAGAAATCACTGCACGCATTATGCGACAAGGCCGAAAACCAACATTGAATGCCCGTGACCTTCGATCCCTCAGGCGGTACTGCATCAAAACCGACATCAGTGTGTAAAGGACATCACCACATGGGCTCAGGAACACTTCAGAAAACCACTGTCAGTAACTACAGTTCGTCGCTACATCTGCAAGTGCAAGTTAAAACTCTACAATGCAAAGCGAAAGCCATTTATCAACAGCACCCAGAAACGCCCGGCCGCTGGGCCCAAGCTCATCTAAGATGGACTGATGCAAAGTGGAAAAAGTGTTCTGTGGTCTGGACGAGTCCACATTTCAAATTGTTTTTGGAAACTGTGGGACGTCGTGTCCTCCGGACCAAAGAGGAAAAGAACCATCCGGACTGTTATAGGCGCAAAGTTCAAAAGCCAGCATCTGTGATGGTATGGGGGTGTATTAGTGCCCAAGGCATGGGCAACTTACACATATGTGAAGGCACCATTAATGCTGAAAGGTACATACAGGTTTTGGAGCAACATATGTTGCCAACCAAGCAACGTCTTTTTCATGGGCGCCCCTGCTTATTTCAGCAAGACAATGCCAAGCCACATTCTGCACGTGTTACAACAGCATGGCTCCGTAGTAAAAGAGTGCGGGTACTAGACTGGCCTGCCTGTAGTCCAGACCTGTCTCCCATTGAAAATGTGTGGCGCATTATGAAGCGTAAAATACGACAACGGAGACCCCGGACTGTTGAACAACTTAAGCTGTACATCAAGCAAGAATGGGAAAGAGTTCCACCTGAAAAGCTTCAAAAATTGGTCTCCTCAGTTCCCAAGCGTTTACTGAGTGTCGTTAAAAGGAAAGGTGATGTAACACAGTGGTGAAAAAGGCCCTGTGCCAACTTTTTTTGCAATGTGTTGCTGCCTTTAAATTCTAAGTTAATGATTATTTGCAAAAAAAAAAAAAAGTTTCTCAGTTTGAACATTAAACATCTTGTCTTTGCAGTGTATTCAATTGAATATAAGTTGAAAAGGATTTGCAAATCATTGTATTCTGTTTTTATCTACGATTTACATAACGTGCCAACTTCACTGGTTTTGGGTTTTGTACATAACGGTCTCATTCTTCAGAGTCATCCTGGACATCCACAGATGTGACCATTTCAATCACTCATGTGCTGTACATCATGATCTAGCAAAGACTTATTTGCAGTCTTTCAAAGCCTGTAATTGGTTGAAATCAGCGCCCATCATGGTGTTTCAGTGTGCCATCAATGCTGTATACCTGTGATGGTGGGATCTGGACCATTCCCTAAATGCCGATTTGTAAAACTGACCTGTCTGTCTCCTCAGGGCCCCAGGTGGTTCTCGTAGCTGGCCTGGCGGAAGTGCCCAGCCAGACCCAGTGCCCCCACTGTCACCAGCTGGTGGTCTCGCGTACCTCATATCAATCAGGCCTGCTCACCTGGCTCATCTGTGGCGGCTTGGCGATTGTGGGGTATTCAAACGATACTTCTTCCTGTTTCTTAATAACGATTTACCTGAGAATATAAACCAGCATTCCTTGAAGGTTTCTAAGACATTAAGGCTAAACACTGCCATCACTTATCTGTACCATCTTTTGTTAAATTTGAAGGTTTATATTTGAGTGTGGCAACAATGGCACTGCATTGACTTGCTAGGTTTTCCTCACAGAGGATTCCAGCTTGGAGCAGATGGGATCCTATGCTCGTTCAAACGTGTCTTTTTGACACTTCTGACCAGTTGTGGCTAGTCTTTGGCCGGTGCCTTGTTGGACAGAGCTGGTGGGAAGTCAACTTGAGGTCAAAGTGATAAACTACCTGGTCAACTGGTGAATGATTGGCATACCACCAAAATAAGTCAGATACACAGCTTGCGCCAGTTGGACTAACGTATGCTGGTTTAAGATGGAAATTTCAGCTTGTTTGTGTGTGCCTCGCAGATGAGTGCTGCAGAGAAATGAGTTCTTGCACAGATTCTTCAGCTGCTGTAATGGTTTGTGTTTCTCCTGCAGATGCTGGCCCTGCTGTTTAATCCCCTTCTGTGTTGATGCATGCCAGGATGTGGTACATCACTGCCCCAGCTGCAACAAGCCTCTTTTTGTGTACAGGCGCCTCTGACCTGTCCTAAGAGACTAGAAACTGTTTTCCCAACTGAAGCTGTCTTCCCAATAGCCCTTTGTTTCATTGTGTATAATTGGTGGGGGGAAAAAAAACCCATCATTTTAAATTTTAATGGCTTGAATAGATTACTCTCGTTGATTATTGTGGCAATCTGTAAGCATTTATTTTTATAGAGGGATTTACAGTAGTTATTATATTCTGCTGATATTCTAGCTTTTATGCAATTACCATGGAAATGAAGGCAGAATGTAATTTTAATGTGAAAATATATACTTCAATGGACCCATTTTATTACTTTTATATTTTGCTGAGCTTAATACGCCTGGGTTTCAAATTATTTGTTGGGTTTGAGATGTTTCGTCTAATGTGTAATGTTCTTATACTCAAATGAGAAGAAATATAACACCTTTGCCATCTTGTGCAATTCCTTCTCTCATTAAATGCTTGGGTTTCTTTTCCTCACTGTGTCTCTTGAAAGAATTCATGTAACCTAAACCATTACTCTGCTGGCTCCTGACTGCATTCAGCGGTGATTTGTCAATTTTTCAGTTTGATCTGCGCAACTCGTGAAATGGACCGCTGTCGCCTGTTCTGCTCCTAATCTTTTTAAATAAACCTGAACTGACTTGTCTGCGATAGGGAGTTTAAAATCGGTATAAAGGTTCCATTGGTATTTCGTACTCATCTATAGGTGTAGCATATTGAATTATGCATTTTTCCAGGAAAGCAAGATGATTAATTTGCACGAAGGACAAGGTTTTACCATTGACTGCACAGTCAACAGGTTGCGCACAAGACAAAAATACAGAGGCATACCACAAGGGGCTGTATTTGGAAAGTACAATTATGACTGGCTAAATTAAGAAATAAATACGTTTAGCAACAGATCTGATACGGCTCACTATCCGTCGACAGGACGATGGCTTTCCCCTGTGCATCACTCTAGCGCTTTCACATTACTTTGTTTCAAAGTAGATTTCAGTAAGTCTACGGAAATGTCTTATTTTAGGTGTTAAGCCGATGCGCAACCTTGCTTTTTCTCACCTTGCTTTTGTCCAATGTCTTTGAACCATTTTGCTGAAGTTGCCGCAGCATGAAAAGGGATCCACCTTTACGTATCCCACAATGCCCTTAATACGGAAGTACTGGGTCATTCTATGGTACGACGTCATCTAGAGCTGTTTTCTTGGCTGGATAATAGCAAAGAATTTACACTGCTTGACAATAGTACCACATAGCTTGGTACTGCTGAACCATATCGTGCGCTTGTTATATTTATTACTTAGTTGCGTTCTTTTCTTTCTTGTGTGAGACTGTTTGCGAAAATGTCGTATTCCATTACGTTGCAGACACAGTTGATTAGTATTATGGAGGTATTGGCCAAAGCGGCTGTTGCTGACATTTGCAAGCTTTTCGATGCCGAGTCTGCGGTTTTGCGGTCGGAAATGTCTCGGAGTCAGTGCGAAAACAAAGCACTGAAGAGAAAATTACTGCAAATGAATAGAGAACTGATGAATGCACGGGCTCTGAGCACACCCGGAAAGGTCAGCTCCGCTGAAACAATCAATGAACGAGGTAAAGTACTTATTTGTTGGTCCTGCAGGCTCAGTTGACTAAGTTTCCGTATCCCTCTCTGTCAGAGACATGCCATGCGGTTGGGTAAATACCTTTGACAGTAGAGAGCAATTTATGGGCTAATACAATGAACGAGAATTCCCAACACAAACGTGGTCACCTAAGCTAATCTAGCTACACTTCAAATTGCAGGGTTGGAACATTCCTCCGCTGTCATTGCCCTGGAGAGGGAGTCGCACACGAGCGTGTGGAAGGATGGAGAACTTGTGCATGAAGCTGACGTTGGCCGTGCCCAGCCGTCTGTCACTAGGACCGAGGTACAGTCCACTGCATATTTGACATTTTTGGGGTAGGGCTAATCTGCTGAAAACATTCTGCTGACAAACTACAACCATCTATACCTTCCATCATAATTTCTTTATTTCTTAATATATTGTGATGAAATTTTCACCAGTTATTCTTGAGATGTATATCTATCAATATCTAGTTGAGTTGATTAAAAAAAGAAGAATTGGTAAGTGAATTTTCAGCAGAATGTTTTCAGCAGATCAGCCCTACCCCATTTTCTGCGCTACATTTAATCATCTTTGTCATTCTGGACACTGTGCGTGTAGTTGAACGAGACATTGTTTTAGTTTTGAGTCGTGTTTTTTTTTCTTTTTTAAATGGGGCAATAGATTAGTGATTAATCATGGGTTTGTGTAATTAATCTATATTTTGCTTTATTATTTGCATCACATGTTGTCTAAATTGCTTTTAGTGCTTGAAATTCAGTAATTATGTCCTCTGTTTAGGTTTTCTTAAAACTTTCTGAAACTGCATATCCCCATGCATGACTTGATAGATCTGTGTCATAAGGCTCCTAATAATTCCTTGTCCTAGCATTACATATTCGTGACTGGTTGGTCATTTCTTGGAAATCGGTTGACTCATCTTGGTTGGATAATTTTGAGAGGTCCCCTATCATGTCACTAGGTGCCCTGCCGATCTGTCTTTACAAGCCATTTTTAAATCTGTCTCTTCATGAGATCATATGGTGGAGTTACTGGCTGTTTCTCAAGAAGGACTGGCTGTTTCTCAAAGTGGAAGCTGCGTTCTAAGGCTGCTACTTCATGGCAGGCTGTTCCATTGTGAAGGCGCTTTTGAATACAGCCGAGAAATGCAGCCTTCATCTCGCCTGATATCACATGGAATTGTCAACTCGTTTACACTCTGTCTCCATGTTGACAATTCTGTCTGATGTAAGGCTAGATGAAGGCTGCATTTCTCGGATGTATTTGAAAGCGCCTTCACAATGGTACAGCCTGCGATGATGTAGCAGCCTATGAGAGCAGGCTTCGAAGGCTGTGGCCTATGCTGTGAGAGAGAGCCACTGATCAACTTCAGCCAACCAGTAAATCAGTTTCCTCATTATTCGGTGTGGTCCCTCCCCCTTATGTTGTCACCGAGGTCAAATTTAAAATGGCTTGTGGTGGCTAATCAGCTGTGCATCTGGTTACATGAAGGTACCTTTAAGTACCTTTAGGGAGACGCAGTGTCGCAGCTAGTTTGGCGTGCTAGACGTGGGATTGAATGAGTTTGAGTCCATGCCACGGCAAAACACTTCACTCCCACTGTGCCCCACTCTACCCAGGTGTTTAATTGGGTACCAGCAAATTGTGGGGGAAACCTTACTGAATGCCGGTGGGTGACCTGCAATGGACTAGCATCCCATCGAGGAGGAGTAGCAATACCCCTAGTCGCTTTATGTTACTGAGACTTGGGTTAAGCAGCGACCTGATAAGCTGCTAGGCTCAGAACGGACTTACCAACTTACTTACTTACTCGATGATGGGGTTCAGAACATGGATTGACACAAGTGTGTACAATTTTGGAGCCTAACAGACTGTACCTGCTGACTCTATTCTCTTCCTTATTTCAGTTTGTCGAATCGATGGATGAGAGGTCCAGTATCTTTACAGTAAAAGAAGAGAAATTCGAAGAAGACTTTGAAAACTGCAACTTTCATAATGGAACAGAGTTTAGCGTTAAGAGTAAGTACCGACTTTTGTTGGTTGAATTGACACTTTCAGCGAATTGATGTTTCTGTAATTGAAATTTTCTGGAATTAATTGCTGGTTTCTGCTGTGGTTGTTTTTTTTTTTTTCTTTTTGCAATAAGAAATCAGAACCTCTTTAGAAGGAGAAATTATGCAGTTAGTTTATATTTAACTCTTCAGAAACAAAATGAAAATGCATTCAGTGGTTAAACAGTGAGTAGTAGATGTTCTGTATGTTCTTGCTGAACAGACATTCCTGTGTGCCGGTTTCCATCGGCCTTCTGTTTGATAATTCCTGCCTCTCCTGACAGAGGCCTTGGATTGCGAGGCTCCCCAAACTGGGGAGGGGCCAAGTCACTTTGAGGCGGAGTCTGGCTCAAACCCCATCCTTTCAGGAACTGAGCACAAACTGGATTCATATCCCATAGCAGCTGGGCCCGGAGAGATTGAAGACCCCTGTGGATATTTGCTTTGCGGAGACGCCATTGACATGACGAAGCAGGAGAAGCCGTACGGGGTGGAAGACGCGGAAAACCAGTTCATTTGCTCGTACTGTGGAATGAGCTGCGGTACTTTCAGTCAGTACCAAAGACACGTGCTGATTCATCTGGAGGAGAAACCGTACAGCTCCTCAGAGCAGGAGAGCAGAGACCCCGAGAATGACGTTGAGGCCCGCTCCAATATTCCGACTTCTGAGGACCTGTCAGGGAGAGGGAGCCTGTTCGTCTGTGTTCACTGTGGGAAGGGTTTCTCCAAAAAGCAGTGCCTGGCCGTGCATCAGCGGATCCACACGGGCGAGAAACCGTACCAGTGCTCCGAATGCGGCAGGCGCTTTTCCAAGAAGTGCAACCTGAATTTCCACCAACGAACCCACACGGGTGAGAGACCGTACCGCTGCTCCAAGTGCGGCCAGGCTTTCTCCCAGAAATCCAACCTGAAGAGGCACGAGGAGAGCCACGCCCAGACCTTGCAGCGGGCGGCCATGAAGAGCCGCTTCACCTGCAGGCATTGTGGGAAGGTTTGCGTCTCTCCCTCGCACCTGGAGATACACCAGCGCACTCACACGGGCGAGAGGCCGTACCAGTGCTTGCAGTGCGGGAAGAGTTTCGCCAAGAAATGCAACCTGAATTTCCACCAGCGCACGCACACGGGGGAGAAACCGTTCCGCTGCTCCTTGTGTGGGAAGTGCTTCTCACAGAAGTTCAATTTAAAGCGACACGAAAGCGTCCACATCATCGGAAACTCATCGAGACAGTTTGTTCAGGTGCATACATTGTAGGAACGAACCCGGTAGGGTCATGAGCTATCAACCAGCGGTATGGAGTGTCCTGTAATATATACAAATAAAATTATGAAATTATTATTAATGATGGAATCACTTTGAAGATCCACACAGCAGGCGTGATTCTCCTGCTTGTATTCTCCATGCGATAATGGAAAATATGAGCGAGAAAAGAATCAAATGATCATAATTTAAATATTTTAAAGTCCTGGCCTATTCCTTGATTGGCCTCTATGGGGAAAAAATAATGTTCAATGTTCTTCACTGAAACTCTGTGCGTTCACTTTTAATAAAATGGACGTTTGATATTTAATAGATGTTGTGCACTGCTTTTGTGACCTTTAAGTTGGAACTTTTCAATGCGCAATCGCATTGGTTGCGTATTGATTTACTCCTTGCGTTTGCTCGCAGGATTGTGATTTGACCATATAAGTGCGTTATGGCTGTGGGGTGTTTGCTTTAAATATTAAAGGAAAAACCATCACAATTTAATTATGAAGTTTTTATCCACATCATAATGTCTATTGTTTGTAAAAGCTGAACTTGGTATTTAAAATAAAGGATTTGGAAATAAATGCATTCAAAGGAAATTTTAGAACTGCCTTAAATCCACTTTTAGATCTACCTTCAAACCTCCTACGTAGTAGGTTGTTTATGCTTTTTTTAATAATAATATACTTTATATGATATAGAAATATTTTTAATATAATTTTTTACAGTTAATATATGAATGGCTTGGGGCTAATTTGGTCTTTTTTAATGCTTCACTATAGATGTATATTAATGTATTGCATATGTAACCATCACATACTTCCTTATGTTGATAATTTAGTGTAATAACAGAGCAACATTGGAGATTGTAAACAGAAAGGCCCCTGCAACAGTTGCCTCATATAAACGGTCATTTAATGTCAAATCAAGAAATTTAGAAAAACTTTCCCAACTTACAGTCTCGGATTTGCTTCAGACTTTTACGAAATGATCAACCCATGCCTGATGGTGGGAATACAAAATTTTAGACAGTCAAAATTTAGTTTTCCCACTGTCAGGCATGGATTTATCATTTCCTGAAAGTTTGAAGCAAATCCGAGATCACGAGTTGGGAGCCCCTTGTTGAATTGACAAGGAGTGATTCAGAATGGGTCGTGCTTTTGAAAATGTTTGAAGTATAACGATTACACCACTTAAACGGGAATTCATGAAAAATTTTGGGATGGATCATAAATTGCTCTGGTTTTCTTAAGTGAAGAATTTTTGGCTGGAAGCAGACATTGAAGCAGTAATGTATTGATGATATTCCACCAAGGAGGGCAAGGAGTACTGATCCTAAGCAATTTGCCTACTATATCAACAGGTGGACAGCCAATTGGCCATTACAAGCAGTTTAAAAGCTGTCCTCTGTGACATCATAAAAGGCTGGGATCAGCTGAGATAATGAAGGAACTGGGTTACTGGTTGGTCAAGTTGATCAGTCCTCTTTACCTCTGGGCAGTGACTTCACCATATGATGTCACAAAGAAAACAATTTTGAAATGGCTTGTCATGAATTTGCTGTGCTCCTGGGGCCATTATGGGGGGCCTATCAGGCTGCGTCCACACTAATACATTTTAGTATTAAAATGCATATCTTTTGTTACGTTTTTGCCTTGCGTCCACCCTACTCCAGCAGTTTCGAGCCCCTAAAACAGGGGCTTTGGAGAACGCTGCTAACTATGTCTTGGTTTTAAAACTCCAGGATTGCATTTTAGTGTGGATGGTGATTGTTTTCATTTTAAAACGCCATTTTAAAATGAAAACGTTTAAGTGTGGACATAGCCTAAGAGAGATGCTCTGTATGGCTGCACTCCTGGCTTACATTGCGAGGGCTACCAGACCTGGCCCGGAACATTCCCAGACTAGTTAGTGGAGATGCAGCTTGTGAAACCTTTATCGCTGTATTTATCACTCAGTACTCATTTTTACTGTGTGTTACCCGTGTTTACTGGCACTCCTCACCCAAACCCTGCCCCGTCTGCTGTTCTAGTAATGAATGTGAGCGCGAGTGTATTCCTTTTTGTGTATAAGGTCAACTGTAAAACTGCTAACTAGTGTGGATAAGTCCCTGAAGATGGAGAAGAAAAAAGAGGAAACATTTAGGTTTTGGGACGTACACCTCATCTCCTGTTCGCCTAAGCTCTGGGGCCTCGGCTTTTCTGAGCACCTTTCACCTGCTGCCTGTGGATGTCACATTCACTTCAGGTCTGTCTCGATCGTAACCGGCTGGCTGTCTTCTCTATCCTCGTTCCTGGGCTTTCAGTGGCACACCATGGTGGTCAGGTGAGGACAGCGGGGGTCTTTTACTCTAAATAACATCTTCACAGAATCGGTACTCCACGGATTTCAGCTGTTGGACACATCATCACTGTCTTCATTTCTTGCACTCTCACGTCCTTACAAACTGGCCCTTTCCCAATAACACTTTGAGCGTACTGGGTAATCCTCATTTATACTTGGCACTCGCCAAGAGATGTGTTCAGCTGCCCTGAACAGAGCGGATCACCCTCACGCACGCATGTAACCCCTGCATATTTCAAACCAGGGGTTATGAATTTTTATTTTTAATTTTATAATTGTGCCTCTATTGCTTAAGTCTCTTGCCATCTTCTTCTCTGACCGACTAGCTCATTCTCTCTCTCCTCACGTATGCACGCACTGACTACATCTACGCTAATATGTCCACACTAAAATTTCAAAACTAAAACTGGGTCAGCAGCATTTTCAAAAAGTCTGTTTTTTGGGTCCAAAAATGCTGGAGTAGCGTGGACGCTATGCAAAAACGTAGCAAAAGTCATGCATGTTAAAATTAAAACATAGTGTGGATGTAGCGTAACACCCAGGATTGTGCTGGAATCATACTTGCTGTCATCATAGGGTAGTGGTAACTAACCCTCCTGGAGATATACCATCCTGTGGGGGTTCATTACCACTCTGATTTGGCACACCCAATTCTGCTGATTGGCAGTACAGCTAGATCTCTCAGGATGGCCACACAGTTGAGGATAAAATGCCGGATTTGCTCCCCGAGACAGTCGGTGGGGCCTGGCCCGATTCGAGGCTTGTCACAACCGATTATTTGTCCAAATAATCCTCAAGTGTGTGGTGTCAATTCGACAATTTCACTGCTCCAAGTTGAGTTGGAGCCTCCCCAATCTCGAATCGTAAATAATCAAACGTTTGATTTTTACGACTCTTGATCGGGCTGCCTCCTACAGAAATACCTGCAACAGCCAGTGAGAGCGAGCGGACCGGGAAGCATCCTTTTTCGTTTTCGAGGCGTGACAGCGCACGCCGGGACAACAATCTGACGTCGTTGATCATCCTCCATGTTTGTTTTTCTTCTGAAGTCACGCGAGATCACACCAGACATGCAAAATCTCCCGTCTGTGGAATCGCCACTGCGAAATTGTTTCTACAAACGGCAGATGTGTGGTCTTGCGGTCTGGCTGAAGCATCAAGTGTGTGCGTTCAGAGGATCATAATGTTAAAAATCGGTTGAAAATGTCCTCATGTCTGTGGTCTCCCACGCTTTTAAAATCAGTTAAGATTTGAAAATCCTCAAGTCTGTAGCCAGCATTACTCAGGTATTCAGCCTCATTCTGAAAGGGCCAGTGTGGGTGAGTGTGGGTGCAGGGTTTTGTTTCTTTCACGCAGTAACACACCTGAGCCTGTGCATCAACCTCTTGACTAGTCTTTGCTGAAGACCTTGATGAGTAGAATCAGATATGTGACTGCATGACTGGAATGTAAGATTGCCCCCAGACCGGCCCTAACTGGGTAAGGCTGAACAGCCCAGCTCTAGCTGTTGCAATCAGATGTGCTTTGTTAGGGCTGGAGTGAAATCCTTCAGGATGGATAACCAGGAGCAGTGTTTGTCACCACTGCTGTCGGACTTTGCAACTACTCGCATGGCTTTTCTGGGACATATTTGGATAGAAGTTTTCCCTCTCAGCAAAGGAAAAGAGAAACAGGGTGAAGCCCCTAGAGTGGTTTTGGGATCTCTGTTTTTCCAGGTTTATGTCAGAATCCCAATACCCACTGGGGGGCTTGAGCCAGCAACTCTACAGTTTAAAGTCAAGCAGCCTACATCTTGGCCTTCCTGCAGTCCCCATACTGGGTCAATGGTAATTTAGATAATGAGGGTTGTTGGAGCCAGGGCAACTGGGTGTAACTCAAGCTCATTACATTGAGAGGAATAGAAAAACTTAGGGTTGAGTTGGTACTGAAATGATGAAATTTTGTGTTTATGAACATTGTTCACCCTTCTATAAATATCCTTCCATTATTTCAGTGAAAAAACTCAAGAATATATAAAAATGTGAAGACACCTGTGCTTACAAATATTGTGACTGAAGAACAGTCCAGACAAAATATGTAGATTTAGCCATATTTTCCTGTCATAGGAGCAGATTTCCCTTTCAGTAATATAAGAGTTTTTTTGGATTTCTGTTATCTGTCATCTCATTAAAAAAAAGTGTGTGAAGACCTCTCAGTTCAGTGCTCTATGCAGTCCCATGTAGAGGGACTGTGTGCAATACTGTTTGTGTCCTTGGCTGATCAGTAGAGACGCTGACATAAATGCCAGCTTTGTGATGCTCACAACATACTGCTTTTATTGAGACTGGTTCAGATATGGAGTGGTTAGATTTTATGGCGATTTTTAGCACTTTAGGTCAGTGGTTATTTACAGCTATCATTCCTGGTGTGTTTCTGTCCCTGACTGAGAGTTTTGACTTAAAACTTAGCTGTTGCGTTTTGATATATGTTGTAATAACTGTATCCTCAGACGATGAGTCAGGGATGTTACGGAACCGCAATGGTCACGTTGCGTCTGCTGCCGCGTCCGTAGACATTTTCTTGTGAGCGCTCTACAGGTCACAAATTTCTACCGATTGGATTCATATTTGCTGAGGATTCTGAGTGTAGTGAGGTCACAAAGCACATCAATTTTGGATGCGATTGTTTTAAGGAGTCCGGGGATACACGTCGACAAGTGGGCAACCGACTCTAGTTTTTGACACAGTTCTCCTTGCCACCGTAAATAATTTTCTCATTGGGACCGATGCACCTGCAATTCAGGCACCACCTCTTTGGCCTCTTTGGAACTTACTAAGTATATCTTCATCTTGCTTTGGAGACTTGAATTATCACTGGTTGTACCTTTTTTTTTAAGCAGATGCATGCTTCAACTGGAGACACTCCTAGAGTGCAAACCTCCGTCAAGGCAGCACAGTCCAAATCTTGGTGAGTGGGAGCAAAGTTGGGTCATCGCGTGTCAATGGATTTCAAGATGGCTGCCGAGGCGGCCATATTGTTTGACTAATGTAATGGAGACCCACCTACAAAATTTCAGAGATATCCGTTCATTACTTTTTGAGTTATCTTGTTCACAAACTTGCAGACAAACAAACAAACGGCACCGATCACATAACCTCCTGCCAACTTCGTTTGGCGGAGGTAATTAGCAATGAAAATGAATAGCAATTACCTGTGGGGATAGATTTGTAATTGTGACTTACTGTAGATGCTTCAAAGGTAAAGCCGTTTTAAATTTTCTGAGGTTTCGTCCGCATCCGTATGCTTGACCAGGCCCTTCTGAACTCGAGGTTGTGCGCGTTGTAATGCAAAATATATGCTCAATGTATTCAGACATCTGTGGATCTGAGTCAGTTTATGCTCCTTTATCTCTCTTCAGGCATCTCGTCATGGTTTCCTACAGAGCGTGTTGCTAAACTGGGGAGACTTGGTGTCTACAATTAGGAGAAATGCAGCCCTATTTTTCTGTCTTCTGCAAGATCTCAGACTCTAATGATGAAGATCCGTCAAAAGTGTTTAACAAGGAAGAATGAGCCTGCGGTCGGATACTAGAACTTTGATGTCAAAACTAAAAAAATGGCTTCGACTTTTAAAGTCTCTACACCGCAATTACAAAAGCGTCTACACCAGCTACTCCAATTAATTTTAGCGCTAATTTGGGGATTGTTTCTGCTCAAAGGAGCTCTAAGACGGCAATTTCCTCATGCAAGTGCAATTGGTAGTGTCCTGCAACGGCTGTAATTGTCGTCAACTCTTTTGTCAGCTCGTACGCACAAAAAATGTCTCCAGTGGTCTATCGGTCCTAGTAAGTACATTTGTTCTTTACTCACGTAAATGCACTTGTGCGTTAATCTCAGTCTCGCTCTTATTTCCTGCCCCGCTGCTCTCCCTGTTTCCTTCCATCCCACACTCTGAGTCTCGCTCTTTATTTTTTGTCCTTTATTTGTTTTTGTTTTCCCTTTTATTACTCCCCTTGAGCACTCATCCTTTCAGAGCTGCCTCTTTTCCTCTCTCCCTCCGTCTCGTTTGCTCTCTTCCTCCTCCACCTTTTTCCTTAATCTCTCTCTCTATCTCCCTCAATCTCCAATTTCTTCAATCGCAGAGCCACATCTCCCTCTTTCTCTCTTCCTGGCACAGTTTGAAGCCCCCTCTCTCTCTCTCTCTCTCTCTCTCTCTCTTGCGGTCTCTCTCCCTTTATTTCTCTCTCTGCCCCCCCGTTCTCCCTCCTCTCTCCCTCTTTCATTCTCACTCAGGCACACACATGCGGGATCTGTCTCCTCTCTCCAGTCTAACCAGTGCTATCCCTTCACTCGCACTCTTTCACACTCAACTGCTGTTGTCATAAAGATAAAACCATCACTGCTCGCACGCTCTCTCTCTCCATCTCTCTCTCCCTCTCTTTCTCTCCCTCACTCTCTCACAAACACACACACATGCCGACTGACTCCCAAGGACAGAGCACCCTCTCCCCGAGCCCCGCTGTCTGGCGCTAGTCTTCGCCGCGAGAGGAAGAGGAGTTAGGACGGGTGGCGGGTGCTGGTTCTCTGGATCATGGAGCAGAGCCACATCTTCTCCCTCCTGCCCTCCAACAGCAGCGAGTGGAGCCCGGGGCAGCCCCCCCACGGCCTGCTGCTGAGCTGTCCGCTGGGCCCCCTGCCTGTCATCTACTACAGCACTCTGCTCTGCCTCGGCCTTCCAGGTGAGTGTGTGCATGTGTGAGAGTGAGAGTGTGTGTTTGTGTGAGAGTTTGTGTGTGTGCTTGCGTTAGTGTGTGTGTGTGTGAGAGAGAGAGTGTGCTTGTGTGACTGTGTGTGTGTGCATGCAGGCACCTGCACGTGCAACAGAGAGAGGGAGCTTGCGTGTGCATGCGTGTGTGTTTATGTGCATTTGCGCACGCACAAGAGTGAATGTGCATGTGTAACTGTATACAGGCATGTGTGCGCATGTTTAGGCACGCAGTGTGTGCATGTGTCTGCGTATATTTTGTGAATGGCTGTGCAAGTGAGGGCAAAGGCTCTCCCTCTCTCCTTTTGTGTGTCCCCCTGAGTGTCTGTTTTTATGAATGGATGCGTGCGTGAATGAGTGTGAGTGCATCTGCTTGAGGCTCGTGTTTGTGCATGAATGAATGTCCTTGCTTGTGGCTCGAGACCCCTTTCCGTCGGGTATATTTGTCTTTTTTTCTTTTTTCATCCTTTGCTTTTTTCTTTCCCTCTGGGGTCTGTAGATGTGGCATAATTTTCAGGGCTTCGGGGCCGGGACTCTTGCCGAATAACAGTTTTATGGAAATCAGAAAAATATAACCAGAACAATAAATTTTAGTTTATTATTATTTATTTTTTTATTTCTTTATTTTTAATTTTCTCGGTTCTGTTCTTGTCAATTTGGAAAGCTCAGTCAAGCGGTTGATTCGGGAAAGCGCGGGCAGCATATGCTCTCCGCTTAAGCACGTGATGTCAGCAGCCGCTTCTTATCACACTGCAGTTTGCGAGTGCAGAGATGAGTCAGAGAACCACACTTCATGCGCTGCTCAACAGGCTTGCAGCGCCTCTGATAAACCAGCAGGGGGCGTTGATGTGAAACGAAGTGCTTCATTATAATCGCTTAGGCTCTGGCTTTACAGCCAACTGCGCATCAAACTGCAGGCTTGTCAGCTTCAGTTGCCGTTGGCAGGAGGTGGATTCAGAAAACAGACTTTGATGCTCATCCACGTACTCGAACAGAACGTTAACAGGGCGAGTTGTTGATTATGTATTAATGTAGCCCTGAAATGAATGGGTTTAATGTATTGTTGAGGGATCCCAGGAAGTTTACATTGTGAGTTCACTTGTTTAGTTAGCACTGCACAGCAGAGCCTAAAATCCGCATTTAGCTCATAATCTAGTAGGCAGCCTTGCCTTTATATGTCACAGAACAAAACAATTTCATTCGATTATGCTTGGCTTCACTCGGAGATTATCTGAGCCAATGATTCCAAAACTCGGTCCTAGTTTTTGTTCCACCTACGATTACAATCAATGATTTTTCACAAGCTGTTATTATTGTGATTATTTTTATTATTTTTTTTAAATTTAATTAATTAGTTTATTTTTTTATTTTTTTATTTTTTGAATATTGCTTTTGAAGTTTAGAGGGATTGCTTGTCTTAATCAACATCAGGCCAGAAATGGCTGTGCAGTGCCACAAATAATACATATAAATCCCAAGTTTTGTATTGTGCTTTCTGCATTATGGCAAACAATTACATAAAAAGAGGTAACACAAGAGAGTGAGGCAGATAATTTGGGTATCATTAATATTTCGACATTTCTTTCTTCTGTAAACATCAAGATATTGTAGGTTTGCCACATTATCATTTACTCTGGTTTTGAATCAATTGGTCATTATCTACCATTGATTCAGCTCAGTCACTATTTGATCATTTAGAGATTATTTTCCTCCTTTCGTATAAGTTTGTTTGCAATATAGGCCAAACAGCTCAACGGCTCCACAGACATGTGATTGTACATCATGTATAACCATTGCTGACACAATGTGATTAACAGTTTACATAATCCCTCGTGAAAAGCACAGATTTAGGAAAAATGAATGGCCTGTTAAAGTAATTTGATTGTCAATGTGGTCTGAACGAAAACCAGCACAGGGGAACTCCAAGATCAAATTACAGAATCATTGTTCTCTGCGATTTCTGGAGCTGGACTGTTAGTAGTTGGATTTGTGGATATGATGCTTATGCTGGCCAGCAGTGCCACCTTTGGGTGCGAACAAATCGTTGTGCTTCTCCGATAACTGTCAACAAATGGGTTATGGGAATCGGGTAGATAAAGATTTAGCATCATACGGAATATGAAACCACTCTGTGAATGTAGAATTTATGTAACTTTATCATACCGTTACTGAACAATAAATTTAGCCAGGTGTCCACAGTTACAACCACAGGAAAAAAGCTATCGAAAGAACAAAATGAGTGGCAAAGTGAAAATAGAAAAAGATAACCAGAGACTGGAAAAAAGAAATTCTCTAAAGCAATATACAGTGCTGTGAAAAACTATTTGCCCCCCCCTCCCGATTTCTCATTTTTTTGTATATTTGTCACACTTAAATGTTTCAGATCATCAAACATTTTAATAGCAGACATAGATAACCCGAGTAAATACAAAATACAGTTTTTAAATGTTGATTTCATTTATTGAGGGAAAAAGCTATCCAAACCTACCTGGCCCAATATGTGACAAAGTAATTGCCCCCTAAACCTAATAACTGGTTGTGCCACCCTTGGTGACAACAACTGCAATCAAGCGTTTGCGATAACTGGCAATGAGTCTTTCACATTGCTGTGGAGGAATTTTGGCCCACTCTTCTTTGCAGAATTGCTTTAATTCAGCCACATTGGAGGGTTTTCGAGCATGAACGGCCTGTTTAAGGTCATGCCACAGCATCTCAATCGGATTTAAGTCCGGACTTTGACTAGGCCACTCCAAAACCTTCATTTTGTTTTTTTAAGCCATTCAGAGGTGAACTTGCTGGTGTGTTTCGGATCATTGTCCTGCTGCATAACCAAAGTGCGCTTGAGCTTGAGGTCACGAACTGATGGTCAGACATTCTCCTTCAGGATTTTCTGGTAGAGAGCAGAATTCATGGTTCCATCAAATACGACAAGTCGTCCAGGTTCTGAAGCAGCAAAGCAGCCCCAGACCATCACACTACCAACACCAGGTTTGACTGTTGGTACAATGTTCTTTTTATGAAATGCTGTGTTAGTTTTACGCCTGATGTAATGGGGTGCACACCCTCCAAAAAGTTCAACTTTCGTCTTGTCAGTCCACAGAATATTTTCCCAAAAGTCTTGGGGATCATCAAGATTTTTTTTTGGCAAATATGAGACAAGCTTTTGTGTTCTTTTTGGTCAGCAGTGGTTTTCGCCTTGGAACTCTCCCATGGATGCCATTTTTGCCCAGTCTCTATCTTATTGTTGAATCATGAATACTGACTTTAACTGAGGCAAGTGAGGCCTGCAGTTTTTTAGTTGTTGTTCTGGGTTCTTTTGTGACATCCTGGATGAGGTGTCGATGCACTCATGGAGTAATTTTGGTAGGCCGGCCACTCCTGGGAATGTTCACCACCGTTCCAAGTTTTCTTCATTTGCGGATAATGGCTCTCACAGTGGTTCGCTGGAGTCCCTAAGCCTTAGAAATGGCTTTGTAACCCTTTCCAGACTGATAGATTTCAATGACTTTGTTTGTCATCTGTTCTTGAATTTCTTTAGATCATGGCATGATGTGTTGCTTTTTGAGATCTTTTAGCCTACTTCACTTTGCCACACAGGTTCTATTTAAGTGATTTCTTGATTCAACAGGTCTGGCAGTAATCAGGCCTGCCTGTGGCTGGTGAAATTGAACTAAAAAATGTGGTTAATCACAGTTAATTCTGGATTTAACGGGGGGGGAATTACTTTTTCACATAGGGCCAGGTAGGTTTGGATAGCTTTTTTCCCTTAATAAATTAAATCATCATTTAAAACCTGCATTTTGTATTTACTCGGGTTATCTTTGTCTAATATTAAAATTTGTTTCATGATCTGAAACATTTAAGTATGACAAATATGCAAATAAAAGAAAAAGAAATCAGGAAGGGGGCAAATACGTTTTCACAGCACTGTAACTAAAGCTTTACGAATGCAGCATAAAAGTTTAATATGCTGTTTAAAATTTGCCTCCCCCAGACTATACAAAGCCACCCCAATGCCTCCCCCACCTATCTCAAAAAACCACCGGGTCCTGCACCCTTCTATAATGCGCTAGTAAATCTGGTGCAGTCATCCTTACTTGAGATTTATGTCTCAGTGACGTTTATAGTTTGCAGAGGGAGACAGAGAGCAGGAGAAACTAACAGAGGGTGGTGTATGCGCGCGTGTGTTTGTGTTTGTTTGTGTGTTTGTGTGTGTGTGTGTGTGTGTGTGTGTCTGTCTGTCTGTCTCTCTCTCTCTCTCTGAATGTTTGCAAGAGATTTGCCACCTAAAGAGAGATTCTTGAGCATTGCATGGGAAGCGTAGACTCAAAGCTGAGAAGTCACAACCATGCTCTGCTATGCCTTACAGATGCTGCTAATTATTTTCATGTCCTACGATTGCTGTGAAATATCTCCCAGTGCCTGTGCTGAGGCAACAGGTCTCATTAAAGATCTGTTAATTGTATTTTTTTTTTTTACTCTGATATCTATTCAATGTATCGCAACTCTGAGTTCAAAAGCATTCCTCTGTCTGTCATGTAGCCTGGGGGCATAATTTCAGTAACTGCAGTGTACAAAGGTTCAGGGAACATGTCATCATCCTCTTCTCCCCCCCATAAACCTTTAAATTGCACCCATCCTTGTAATACATGGATGTGGCTGCTTTTTTGCTTTTTTTTTCTCTCTGCAGTCAATTAAATGAGTCAGTGTGTAAAGATATGATGTGTGTCACGTGACTTCCTTCATGTTGATGCATCCCCTCCAGGAGTCACCTGCCTGTAGCCCTGAAATGAATATTTTAATTGGTATAGTTTCCTTAAAAGGCCAGTAAGGAAAATACAACGCATGCATTTGGACACTCGCATACAAACACATACACTGCCACATGCTGCGTGTGCACACACTCGGTCAGACCGTATACTGTACGGACCCACAAGCAAACATGCACATGTCCACATGTACATACATGTGACTACTCAACATTAATTCCGAGCTTCCAACAGTCCAACGACGGCCTCAAACAACAAGGGTGGCGTGCACTTACAGTACTGTGCCAAAGTCTTGGGCCCATCGAAACAATTTTGCTGGGCAAATATGCTTGCAAAAATAATGAAATGAAAAGTTTCTAATGACTGAAAAATGTACTGTACAGAACTGTAAACTGTTAAAAACTAAATCAAACCATTTTTTGTCGAGACTACACTTTGCCTAAAAATTTGGGATGCTGTCCTTTGGTGCAACAGTTTTATAAGATGATTGGCTTTTTGCTTGCTCCATTCAGAGTGGAACCATTTGCAACTGGAGATTAACTGTCTCATTTGCATCCATCTCTCAAAGTAATAGCAGACAGCCATGATGATGTTGACATCAGGACTCTGTCAAGGCTATATTATCAGTATCAACTGTTTTTAATGAAATGCTAACATTTATTTATAAATCTTTTTTTTAATTAGCATTTGGAATTTAAAATATACTTTTTACCTTCAGTAACACTAATGTGGAATACAAAGAATAAATGTCTAAAGCTAGATTTAAATAAAAAAAAAAAAAAAAAAAAAAAGTAAGGCGCTGAAGACTTTGGCACAGTACTGTATGCACAGTATAAGGATACTGAGACCAATGGCTAGTCCAGAACATGCCCATAATACACATAATGCACAGCAGCGAGCAGGCCTCCGTTATTTATGAGCATAAATCGTAACCCTAACAGCTCAGGAACACACACCAACATTTGGCATACTCTCCACCTGTCCGCACAGTCTGCATCGCACCATGACGTATAGAAAGGCAGCTATTTTACAAAACGCATTTCCGCTAAAAGGAAAGTGCTCTTCCTTCCTTCGCTGCTTAATCATGTCTGAATGGTACCCGACCGGGACCATCATTCACCATGACTACGGCAATCATGATTTCGTAGATTTTTTTAAATCCCTATCACCCCCACGCTCCTATGTTCTTTGTCTCGGGACGCTGTGGCGCTCGTCCCACGCACGTCTTACGCATATTCACGCCCGTGACAGCAGGTCTTCTTGCTGTGTTTGCCTGCAGATTGAACAGATTTGCCGCCTCTCCGAGAGTCATTCTGACACCGTGACTCGGAGGCCTGTTGCGCGCAGTTAGATTCCCCATTGTTAGCTTAGATAAAGCAGAATGACTGCCCAGCTTGCATCAGACGACGGCGATGGGGTATGGTGGAGTGTGGGTGTGCAAGTAATGACTGAGGAAGATGGATCGAGCGATGGAAATTATTGTTTTTATTTTCTGAGTTTGATTCAGTTATCGTCTTTTACCAGCCTTCTTGAATATCATTCATTGTTCTATCTATGAATGTTTGAATCGCAAATAATTTGCAGAAATAATTAAGTACGCTTGAAAATGAGATTTTACCGCGTTTGTTTTCTCAGGCACTATTCCTCCGATTGGTCATGCTGAAAGAGAGAGTGCGAGGAATTAAAAAAAAAAAGTGATATGAGTGAAGTTGAGAAAACGAGAGGCTGAGAAAGACTTGCCGTTAATTTACTTAAACATACAATTATCACGCTATTTCCTAAACCTTTTAATGCTGCTGTTAGCTATAACCTCCAGTGACTGCTGCTGACCGTATGTTTTACAGAGAGAGAAAAATGCAGTCTATTTCGCTCAATATGAGTATAATGAAATATATTGGAAACATAGTGCTAGTGTATTCTGTTACCGATTTGGCGGAGTTTTTTATATTTATTTATTTATTTATTTAAATTGTGATTGACCAATGCTTTTATTAAATCTTGCCAATTCAAATGTTCAGATATGATGTACCAGTAAAGAATTTGAATAGAGAGCGGGGGGGAGGAGCATCATGGAAATATAAGCAGATGGCATACTTACGTGTGCAGGCATGTGTGTTCAGACGAACGTGTTTGCGTTTCTGATCTGAACTGAGATCCTAAGCCCCTCGACAGAAAGGCAAACACTGCAATCACCCTTCCCCAACTCCGCTAAATGGTTCTATTATTCTTTCAAAGCAGGATAATTCCCCGCAGTATTCAGTCACCGGGGCATTACTAATGGTAGCGGCTAATGGCATAAGCTATGAAATACTGCTGGTATCGCAGTAATCGATACTACTACCACAGGTGTAGTGGTCCTTGGAGAAGAGGATATATTCTATTACAACTGTAGATAGATGGGTAGATCACTAAAGAAAAAGTGGCAGTCTCTCATGTATTTTCGGGTAATCGGTAGGTGTACTGTAAATTGACAGAAACAGAGGGGGATATCCACAGTATACCTGCATATACCCTCCTCTACAGCACTCTACCACCATTACCATTAATTGTAGAAATAATTGTACCATCACTACTGCTAATGATACTACTAATACTTGGAATACTATTAACTTAAGACAAAGGCTATTCCCCCAACCGTTTGGCGAATAGTAAGTGTCAGTTTCGTTATTCACCCAACCATTCTCAGCTGATGAAATGCGTGGAATATTTCGCAAGCGACATCTTTCAGTCAAACTTTTTGGCGCCTCACAAAGAGGTTGGGGGAGTAAGAGCAACCTTCCCCCCGTACCACCAACAGTTGGGGGAATAGCAATTTTGTTAACTTTATTACTACTACAGTCCCTTCCCTTCAGTTTCTTCTTCAAACTCTTTCATATGCTTTCAGTATTTTTCTCCACTTTTCTCTCTCTCTCTCTGCCACCATTCACATGGTTTTCCTCCCCCCCATCCCTCCTTCTCTCTGCAGCAAACATCCTGACGGTGGTGGTGCTCTCCCAGCTGGTAATGCGACGCCAGAAGTCCTCCTACAGCTACCTCCTGGCTCTCGCGGCGGCAGACATCTTGGTTCTCCTGCTCATCGTGTTTGTGGACTTCCTGCTGGAGGACTTCATCCTGGCGGCCCCGCTGCCCCCGTTCCTGGGCCGGGCAGTGCAGGCGCTGGAGTTCTGCTCCCTCCACACTTCCGTCTGGATCACCGTCCCACTAACCGTGGACCGCTACGTGGCCGTTTGCCGTCCGCTGCATTACCACGTGCTGTCGTATCCCGCCCGCGCTCGCCGAGTCATCCTGGCCGTGTACCTGGGTGGTCTGCTCTCTGGCGCCCCCTACTACTGGTGGCCGGACCTGTGGCGAGAAATGCCGGGTGACGGGTTCGGGGCGGGCGAGCAGGCGCTTGTGTGGGCTCACTGCGTGGGTGTTTACCTGGTGCCGTGCGGCGTTTTTTTGGCCCTGAATTCCGCCATCGTCCGCCAGCTCCATGTCCGCCGGGCCTCCCTGCGTCTCCGCGGCCGATACTCCACGGGCAAGACCACCGCCATCTTGCTGGCCGTCACGTCCGTCTTCGCCGCTCTCTGGGCCCCTCGTGTCATCGTCATCCTCTACCGCCTGTACGCCCGCGACTCTGTCCCTGGCCCCCCCAGCCATATTCTCCACCTCCTGGCCGACCTCGCTAACATGCTAGCGCTCCTCAACACTGCCGTGAACTTCTTCCTCTACTGTTTCATCAGCAGGAGGTTCCGGGGGATGGCGGCCGCCGCGTTTGCTGGCTCCCTCTGCTGGCGGAAGCGGGTGCCGCCTCAAGCCTTCTGCACTGGCCACAGCCTTTCCATCACCAGCAGCTCCAGGATCTCCCCTGCCGGCTCGCACTGCATCAAGATGCTGGTCTACCAGAACGACCGCAGCCCGGCCCTGTCTCTCTGTCCCCCCATACCCCGCACCCTCTCCCCCTCCCCCTGCCGCTACCTCCATCACCAGCCACTTCCCGGGGACAGATGACCAATCCTGCGGAGGTTAGGCTTTCAGGACAAAGCAATTGACTAGTGCTGCCGACTGTCTGAACTATGAGGGAGGAGTGTGGGGTTGGACCGTGAGATGGACAGATTGGAGCAGGTTAGAGATTGATGAGAGGTTTAGTGCAGCAGACTGTCACAACCTGAAAGACAATGGCCTCTGACGCTGCACAGCCACAAAACCATTCCTGCAATAAAAAAGATAATGCTCTTGCATTGCCTGATTAAGCAAAGTAAACAACTTGAACTCTTTAACTCTTGAAAATAGTTTTTGTCATCTCCCTTTACTAGAACATTGGGGCTTCCCGTTTTATATTGCAATAAAACACAGAGAGAAAGACAGAGACTGAGGCAGGCCTGCAGGCATACAAGCGTACAAGCTTTTTAGATGACCACACAAATGTGCCAATAAGATGGATGGATTGTTTGCTATAGAGGTTCTGGAGTGGGTGCATCAGGGAAGTCTGCAGGTGGACTGGGATAGAAGGTGTCGCATCCTATTTTTAGGTGCATCAGTCAAAACCTGGGTGTGACTTGGCAACCTAAGCACTTGGTACAGTGTCCAACACAGACTCAAATTATACCAGCTCTATTGGGGGGGGAGAGGGAATTCATAGGGGACTTCTTGATGTGACGGAAGGCTTTTTGGCCTGCTCTTAGAATATAACACGTGAAATTGATGAGAAAATAATGCGTTGGGGAAAGCATAGTATGTGCCTTCCGAAATCGAATGCCAACTGTATCGTATAGTGTGAGGGGACTTCATTTTTTATGGAACTGACCTGACGGTGCACCTTCAAAAACTGAGAATGCGAAAATGTATTATTAGAAAAAAATTATTTACAGGGGGTTCCATTACGTTATGGGGGATTGAGCCCTTAATTCCCTCCCCCTCTATAATTTGACCCGTGCCACCTTCAGATCTCTGCTCTATACCTACGTCTATTGGATTAGCACTTACC
Source organism: Gymnothorax javanicus (assembly GCA_029692085.1). NCBI lineage: Eukaryota > Metazoa > Chordata > Actinopteri > Anguilliformes > Muraenidae > Gymnothorax > Gymnothorax javanicus. The sequence goes on along the minus strand of CM056206.1, from coordinate 47,528,761 downwards.
TGGTTGGGAATTTCATGGAAATTCCTGCAAGTAGTGAGTCTACAGCAGAGGGTTTTGGACTCAGGTCCTGGAGAGCCATAGTATTTACGAGGTTTTGGGGTATCTCTGCACCGAATGCTGATTTACATCATGGAGAGTCCACACACCTTGTTCTCCTGATTTAGAGGACACCACAAAACCCTCCAGACACGGTGGCCCTCCTGAACTGAAGTTTAACCCCCCTGGCTTATGGTGTGGATGCCCAGATTAAAAAAAAAAAAAAAAGATAACACAGACCCAGAATACTGGTAACCTCTGCAAGATGCACTTTGAAGCAGAAGGCAGTTGCAGAAAGTGTGGTTGATTGATACTGAAGATGGTGGATGATAAATGAGCCTGAGGCGAGATAAGAGATGGAGATGATGCGCTCTGTAGGGCAGCCAAACCATATGCGCTTCCTCGCTTTGTTTTGAGGTTTGATGGCCTGACTTGGCTGTGGCACCAACTCTGTTTGCTGAATGCATTTCCTCTGTTTCCTCAATGCATTCCACCTTTTGAAATGAAGCAAGAAGTACAGTAGGTGGGCAGGGTGTCTGACTGTCTTTTAAAGATATCAGAGCAAGAACAGACTCCATTTTAGGAGTTGGTGTACAATGATGTCATAAGCCTATAGCATTGTTTCTATTGTGTGTGTGTGTGTGTGTGTGTGTGTGTGTGTGTGTGTGTGTGTGTGTGTGTGTGTGCACGCGCATGCATGAATGCTTGTCTTTTTTTTTGTGTAAACTTTTGTCCCTTTATACCACTATATATCAGGGGTCTCAAACTGATTGTAAAATGGCAAAGGGGCTGTAAATTTTCAGTCCAACCGTGTGGAAGGACACCAGATACAAAAAATTTAATCAACTGATCCCAGCTTGCACAGCTGATTTGTTGCATCAGGTGTGTTTCCTCTTGGCTGGAATGAAAATCTGCAATATATTGGTTGGGCTTTATGTGGACCAGTTTGAGACCCCTGCTATATAGAGATCTACAACCATTACACAATAAAAAGAACATCAGATTTGAATTTGAATGTATAATGTGTTCATTTATAACTATTGTCTTTTGAGAAGATTCCAGTTTGTGAGCTGTCTTTATGTACAGTACATGTCTGTGTGGTACCCAGTTCACCATAGTTTTAATCCAGTGTTATCTTTGCACTTTGCGTTATTGCATTGTTGATGTAAACTGAAAATGTATGTTGGTGTAAATATTTAAATGCGAATGCAATTATTGTAATATTGTATTATCCAGTGTTTATGAAGTCTCCTGCTTCATTGCCTGACTATAGCCTTTTTCTTCTTTTCCATGGCAGACTGTCCGTGATCGATGGGGTTTTTGTGCGTCAAACTTGCGTGACCACGTAGGCTAGTGGATTGGTTCCAAAATTCATATTTGCATGCCAGAATGTATGATTGCTGGTGGCTCGTGAATCCGGTCATGATTGAAACCTGAAAGATGTGAAAGTGAGCGTCGGTAGAGGGTCTTTGTCTTCGTGAGAGGACAATGAGCCACAGGACTGAGGCGATTTTAACACTGTTCATTGTAGGATTGCAGGAGTCCTTGCTTCGACATGATTTGTGTATAGGAAACATTTTTTTTGTCTATTGCCGTTTTGTACGAGTGAACAAGAATTTTGTACTTTTATTTATCGGCAAGTATTTTTAGATCTTATTTTGTAATGGCGGAAAAATGTTTATTAAGAAGTTTGATAAATGTACATGCAATGAGCATAAAGGCCTGGATTCCCTCATCATGCTGTTCTCACTCAAACTCATGATTAAAGTGACATGGTCGTGTTTTTGATGAAACGGTTTGGTGTGTTTATCAATCAATATAACTTATGTCGTGTTCCAACACAGCAAAAATCCCAGTGTTAATTCAACTCCAGTAGAGTTTATATGAGACCAACCCATCCATCTTGGACTCAAATGAACTCTATTGGAGTTGAATTAACACTGGGATTTTTGCTGTGTTAACGTAGAAAAAAGACGTGGCTATAGGCTAGCTGCGGGCCATAGACGTGATAAGAATAAAAGAATAAGAAGAACATGCCACACGTCGAGAGGATGGGCGAGTGAGTAAGGTTTGTTTGGCTCTTGGATACGACTTGTGGCTCCTTGGGGCGGAGAATTCAGGAAATAAATCGCAGCTACTGAACTCATTCCGACACTGTTATCAGTTTAGTTGTACGGTGCGGCAGTTTGCGAATAATGTGTTAACCTTGGCCGAATTAATTGTGCTGGCTTTTTGTCAGTCCACTTTCGTGCAGTGTTGCTCTTCAAGCGGGGTTTATCTTTGCACTTGAAACAATTACTCGCCCCTCAACCCCCACCCCTTTTTTGCCCTGGATAAACGTAAACAAGTTTATCTATTGCACACACGATCCCTTTTTTCGTTTTTTTTTTTTTTTGTGCAAAATTCAGTTCTAAAACCCATCCATAAAAAAATGACATGTCTCCCTCCTGTGGCCAAAGTATCAAATTGCAATGGTCGGGGACGCAAGGGAAGATTATTATACATAATTGCATTCAGATCTCGAGATAACAACTAGAAAGGCGTGGGCCGCAGCATCGGGTTAGGTCTGGCGTATCAAACCGGGCCGTTGTCTCGTCCCGGACCGCTAGAGCTCCGCAATACAGCGAGACCATTGCAAAACGGAATCGAAGGTTTACACCAGCACCAAAAGGCAAGTAAGTCGCCCTGTCCTTAATCATTGCAGCATGACAACGCAGTAAGAATTTCACGCTGGAATGAGATGCTGTCGACGGGCTTCACTCGATAATCACGCATGGATATTCTGCTTTGCCGAGATTTCCATATTTGGTCGATTGGTTATACATTGTTACTGAAATGTTTATTCAAACCACGTTTTATTCTCAATATGATACTAAAGAGGATTGTTATATCCCACAGCTCTTTTTTCATTGAATTAGGCGGTTGCAACAACAGTAGATAATTTACGCACTGTTGGGTTCGTGATGTTTTGTCATCCGATTTGAAGTAAAATGATTTTTTGAAAATGTATTTGCCTGGGATTTGCCGTTGAACTGTTGTCTTTGTCCTTCGTAATTCGTGTAGGCATGCGGATTGTACACAATGTTATTAGCGAAGTACCACAAGGGGTCGGCATTAGAGCGTATATTTGGCCGGTTGCTGGCCATGGAATCTCGTATTGCTTTACGCTTACTCATTTAATATGAAGGCTGTAACTTAAATCACAATGAAGTGATTTGCTTTACCACTTTCTATTTTTGTCTTGGCTACCTGATGATTCGTGTTTTGAGGAACAAAAGTAATTGTTATTCTCTAATAACACAATTCATTTACTTTCCCTCCCACAGCACCAAGCTGTTTTATAATGGTCCAAGCTATGTTTTTTTGGCACCTCTAGTTAGCTGTTGCTGGTGGTCAGAGCTGGTCTCTAGCTGACAGCTGGTTGAGAAACCTGGTGGTCAAACTGGTGGACCAGCCGACTATATAGGCTGGCCAGCTGGTAGACCAACTTTAAGTGTCAGAAACGTGGCTTAAACCGGCTCAAACTGCTAAGGCTCACATTTACTTGAACTAACAGCTCGGTTTTTTATTTATGATTAAATGTGTGTCCTCATTAGTTCCATCATCCCCTTTGCTCTCTTCTCCTGTGTTGGGAGGATGGGGAGTGGGGCCTCCATGTTGATTTAAGGGAAGGGAGGGGGGATAAATATGCCTGAAATGTGTTGATGTGTCCTTGTTTGCAGGGTGAACTTTGAACCCTGTGGGGTTGGTTTGATATAGTGTACAGACTGAGGCCAGAGGCTCTGGCAGAAGGACATGCAGATGGTCACCATAATGGGCATCCCAGTCGTCGCTCTTACCGTTAGCCTGCTGCTTGGCGCCGTCACTGCCCTGCCCAGCCACAGCACAGGTATGCCAATCCCAGGAGGGTGTGGGCATGAGCTGGGGGGTGTCGTCATTGTTGGGGGGGGTTCACTAATTTGGGAGACTGAACCCATTTTCTGTCCATACTGTCCTTCGATTCTAAGGCTCACCTGACAACTGTTAAATGATCTGAATAGCCATTAAAGATGGTTTAACTGCAGTATCAGCAGAACATTACATATTTTCCACTTAAATGCAGTGATGGGGTGCATTAGAAGCCCTTGTATTGAACCAGGCTCTTTGTGTCATTGGCTGTCCATAGTCCAGTTAAGCTTATGTAACTGCTCAGCAGTAAATCTAGATGCTAAGATCTGGCGCGGAAAAAAGTTTCAGAGTTATTAAAGTGTTATGACAATTGGAGGATTTGATATCCATAACTGACTGCCGTAATTTCTAACCTGCACTTCTTATGCTGTCGGGAGACGTGTTATGGAATGGGGGAGGTGTTCAGATTACCCAAGATTGTCCGGCTGAGGATTAAGTTTTTCTGCACTGCATTGCTCCTGTTCATAAGCTGGCAATTATCAGCACAACATGCTATGACTGTATGGCGTCCTTATTGGTCTCGGCAAATGGGCACCTGTCCTCCATTTTTGTCCACTTCGGTGCACTGCACAAAAAGTAGTGCCACAACATAAATTTAGTACACTGCATATAGCATGCACTTATTGACAAAGGAGGCTGCATGATTGATGGCAGGTCATTACCATGAAATTTTGTGTGAAATGGTGTGCAAGTCATTGAAGTGTTTCCTCCTGAGGGACTTAGGGAACCACGTTCCTTTTTACTCGGGGTATGCGTGTACCACGGATGAGCCAAAGGTTATGTGTGACCAGTGACTGTATTTGTTCAGTGCCCTTCTAGGCTTGGACGAAACAAAGTTAATGAATAGCATTTCAGAATTCACTATAGAATGGTGTTTCTCATGCATGGTTCAGAGATTGTGTTGTGCAAGATTTTATATGTTTGAACTTCCAACATGTTTTGCCATACTCCTCCATTAGGCTTCCTGGAACTGTTGTGACCAGCAAGCATCATGACTGGTGGTACAGGGGTTCTGTACTCATTCCAGGGTCTGCAAAGTGGTTTATACTGCAATCTTATGATTCATCGTTTTTTTTGTGTGATATTGCACATTCATGCACAATTGTAAACATATCTACTGGCAGTAACATTATGCTTGTACATCCTATGTACTGAGGGCTGTGGCTTCATGCTGCTGAGAATGTTTTCTCAAGCAAAGATAGACTTATAAATTAAAAGGAACAAAAATCTTTTAATTTGTTCATTTACTGTATTTATGTGAGATTCCCTTGCATTTGCAGTTTTTATATAATTTTGCTTTTGCATAACATTACGTATTCTGCTGATCATTACGGAAATTGAGCATGTGCTCACAAATGTTTCAGCCATGGCTTGGTATGAACCATTATTATACACATATTGGAAATTCTAATCTCTCTGTGAGGGAGGAGCAACTAACATCTTGCACTGTGTTGAATGTTTGCGAGTCCAAAATTGAATAATTAACACTGGGGTTCATTGAACAGAGCGAGGAACTGTTACTTCCTGCCAGGTTTTGGGAAATGATTTAGATGGCTGAAAGGCTGGCAAAGCCTGGCTGCTTCATCAACATTGATGTGAATTGTTGGTTATTTTCTAAAATTTGGGGATCTGGGCTTGGAGCCCAGAGAATAAAAGTTCCATCCCCAGGAGGATCTCTTGCTTTGAGCAAGCCAATTAACCCAAATGACTTTGGAATTTTTTTTTTTTCTGTTTTATGGAGGCAGTATTCATTAAAGTTGTATGCTATGTAAGTCTCTTTGGGAAAGGCCATGTGCTTAATGCTGTAATGGACATTTTCAGCACAAGAGTTTTAATGGGAATAAAGATGTTAATGTAAACTGGCTGATGTGAAATCCAAATGAAGGCAAGGCCTCTGTCTGTTTTATTATTACGAAATGTATAGACTCCTCGCCAAAAGTTATCCCGTCTAAACCAATTACTAGTCAGTTTTCCCTTGATGCGTGAAATGTTAGCTTATGTGATTTATGCTTATATGGAAACTACTGAAATCATAACAATCATTTGATACAAAATAAATTTCAACAAAATCAAGGTTTCATAATTATTGGCAGCCTTGGTTAAGGCTCACATTTGGGGGGATTTTGGACCATTCCTCTGAGCAGATCCTTCACATTCCTGGGTTTGGGTTTATCAACTGCCCTCTTCAACTCAGCACATGGATTTTCAATTGGATGAAATGGCGACTGAGATGGCCATTGCAGAACATTGATTTTGTTGTCACAGAACCATTTTTGTGTGGATCTTGAGGTATGCTTTGGGTCATTGTCATGTTGGAAAGTCCACCTATAGCCAAGTCCCAGCCTTCTGGTGGAGGCAACCAGATTGTCAGCCAAAATATCCTGATACTTGGTGGAACTCATTATGCCATTAATCTTAATCATTGCCCCTGGACCTCTTGAAAACGGCCCCAAAACATGACTGATACGAAACATGATAGTTTTATTTTCAAGTAGGCACAATGTTCCTAAAGTAAAATGTATGTTATGTTAGCATAGCAACATTAGGGCCACCATTTTGGTGCAGATTGTATGAAGGTTCCAAGAGACACCTGCTCTTAAAGGTGAAAACAAGACTCAACTCGCTGGTGGGCTATGCGAAATCACATGTCAAAGTTCAAACAAGTTGACCTCCAATAGAAGTGAATTTATATAAATACAGTGGTGTGAAAAAGTATTTTGCCCCCTTCCTAATTTCTTATTTTTTATTCATATTTGTCACACTTAAATGTTTCAGATCATCAAACAAATTTTAATATTAGACAAAGATAACCCGAGTAAATACAAAATGCAGTTTTTAAATGATGATTTCATTTTTTGAGGGAAAAAGCTATCCAAACCTACCTGGCCCTATGTGAAAAAGTAGTTGCTCCCTAAACCTAATAACTGGTTGTGCCACCCTCGGCGACAACAACTGCAATCAAGCATTTGCAAGAACTGGCAATGAGTCTTTCACATCGCTGTGGAGGAATTTTGGCCCACTCTTCTTTGCAGAATTGTTTTAATTCAGCCACATTGGAGGGTTTACAAGCATATATTTTTTTGTCAACCATGAAACAACAATAAATCAGTTTTTTCAAACATCTTTTGTAAACCATAATTCATTGTATTTTTCAAACATATTCTATTAACCACAGAAATCAATGTTTTTCAATCCTCTATTCATACACAAATCGTTGCTTTTTAAATCATCCTTCTGTCAACAATAAATAACTGTTTTTCTATTGTCTTTTTTCAACCATAAATCAATGTTTTTTGATAGTCTTCAGTCAACCATAAATCTGAGTTTTTTTTTAATTATCATGTGTCAGTGACACATCAACATTTTTCATTCGTCTTTTATTAACCATAAATGAATATTTTTTCAATCATCTTTTGTCATCCATGAATCAACCATCAATCAATGTTTTTCAGTCATTTTTCAACCATAAATCAACGTTAACCACTTGTTTCCCGTATATTTACATTACCGCAACTCACGCCTGCCCGATCTCTCATCAGTTGGCTTATCGAACTTGCCCGGAAACGTGTGTACTCTTTTATAACTGCCGACCGGCTCGAGTCCCGGAGCCGCATCTTATCACGTTGCTCGCTTTGCATCTAAACACGCAGAACTGTTATCATGAATGCTTTTTGCTTTGCGTCTAAACACAGACAATGGTTTGAGTTCGTGACATTTTGATTGGTCTTGGGTGATATAAGAAATAACATGCATACATTCCATTACTTTCAGTTTGTAAATTTTGTTTCGTTCATTTTCACGTGATCACATTGTGACTGCCAAACGAACTGATGCTGGTCCTGATGTGGCAGGACAAAAAGCTCGTGAAGATGCTGTCAACCCGCGGGCCACATGTGCGAAACAGTGAGGAGGAATCGTCAGGGTGAGCGAATAGTGAAACCAGGTTGTATTGTTGATAACAACTACGGTATGAGCGGTGTTAGTTCGCACCCGCCGACTGCGAAAAAATTGAGACTGTGCAAATCTTGTGTAGTTTGCGCCAAGAACGGTGTAAAGAAAGAGTCATGCTACATATACGTGAGTTACGAGATTCCGTTATGCATCGAACCGTGCTTCCGAACTTACCACACTGTCAAGAATTTTTGATGTAAGTTTTTTTCATGTCACGTCATTTTGTCATCTCAAAATCTGTTTCTATGTAAATAAAAAATGTAAATAGCGTAATTGATTGCATTCTTCTCGTACATCACATGAACTCAAGTCAGTGTTTGGTTTAGATGGTGAACAGCACAGTTCTTATTACCCATTTCGCCAACGACCATAAGTGAAAATAATCCGGGCCAGCGCACACGGCAGCATTCACTGCTGACCTGTTTATACAACCCGCGTGAGCTATCATTCAGAGAACCAGCACGGCAGTTGTTTTCGAGTATGCACGGCTCCGAGCGCTAATGGGTTAAGACAATGTTTTTGCAATCATTTTTTTAACCATGAAGCAATGTTTTTTCAATTATCTTCCATGTTTTTCTATAATCTCTTCATACATAGATCATTGCTTTTTAAATCATCCTCCTGTCAACCATTGGTTTTCAATCATCTTCAGTCAACCATAAATCAATGTTTTTCAATCATCTTTTGTCAATCATCAATTACAAAAATCAGTGTTTTTTTCCAATCATTTTTCCTCAAAAATAAATCATTTTTACAATCATCTTTTGTCAACCATAAATCAATGTTTTTTAATGAACTAATGATATTTGTTTTTTCAGACATTTTTTTCAACCATAAATAAACAATAAATCAGTTTTTCAGTCATCTTTTCTCAACCATAAATGAGGGTTTTTTTTCAATCATCTTTTGTAAATCATAAATCATTATTTTTTCATATTCGGTTAACTATAAATCAATATTATAAATAATCTTTTTATACTGTATTCCCAATAACAAAGGTTAATGAACAAGATCACTCCCAATATGCCTTCCTATTCGTCCGCACACCTACATATACCACCTTCATTCATTCAACTAATTAGCTACTTAATTGCCCAGCTCATGATCTTGTTAAGTAGCTAATTAGTTGAATCAGGTATGCTGAATAGGAGGTAAAGCAGAAACCTACAGGATGGAAGCCCTCCAGGAACGGAGTTGGTGACCCCAGCTTTAGAGTTATGTAAGCTCACAAGTGGTAGTGCGTTGTATTTTTTTTATGCTTGGGTCCAAGACTGGGGAAATTAAGGCACCTTCACGGTGAACTTGATTGGCTCTATTTTAAAGGTTTATACATGTCACGGTAACTGTAAGGTCAAATAATGAAAAACATCAAAATTGTCAATACAGTATAGTCAACTATAAATCCGTAGGTACTCAATCATCTGTCGACCATATCTTAACCATAAATGAATGTTTTTTTCAACCATCTTCTGTCAACCACAAATCAATCTTTTTGTCAATGAAGTAATGTTTTTTCAAATATCTTTTTTCAACCATAAATCCACCATAAATCAATGTTTTGTCAATCATCTTCTGTCAACAATGAATCAACCATAGCAATTCTTTCAATCATCTTTCTTGCAACAATAAATCAGTTTTTTCAATCTTCTTTTTCAATCATAAATCAATGTTTTTTTGATAATCTTCAGTCAACCATAAATCTGAATTTTTTAATCATCTTTTGTCAGCGACAAATAAGTATTTGTTCAGTCATCTTTTATTAACCATAAATCAATATTTTTTCAATCATCTTCTGTCAACCATGAATCAACCATTATTTGTGTGAACCATAAATCATATTTTTTTTCAATCATCTTTCAGCAACAATGAATCATTATTTTTTCAGTCATCATTTTTCAGACATAAATAAATGCTGTTTTCAATCATCTTTGGTTAACCATGAATCAACCATAAATCAATGTTTTTCAGCCATCTGTCAATCATAAATCGACATTAAGTCAATGTTTTTTCAACCATCTTCTGTCCACCAAAAACCAATCTTTTATCAATCATCTTTTTTTCAGTAAATCAATGTTTATTTCAAGTACTTTCAGTCTACCATAAATTAGTGCTTTTTCAATCATCTGTCAACAAGAAATCAGTGATTTTTCAATTATTTTTTATCAACCATAAAAATTTTTTTTATCATCTTCAGTCATCCATAAATTTTAAGAAAATCATTGTTTTTTCAATGATCTTTCCTCAATGATTAATTCATTTTTTCAGTCACCTTCTGACAAAGATAAATTACAAAAAACTGTTTTTTTGTCATCTTTCCTCATCTTTTGTCATAAATCAAAGTTTTCTCAATCATTTTTTTGATATCCATGTTTTTTCAATCATATTCTGTTAACCATTTATCATGTTTCGTCAACCACAAATCTATATTTTTTCAATCATCTTTTCTCAGCAATAAAAAAAATTTCTATCATCCTCTGTGAACCATAAATTACAAAAAATCTATTTTTTAATCATCTTTCCTCAACAACATAGCAATGTTTCTTCAATCATCTTTCATAAACAATAAATCAAATTTTTACCATCACCATTTGTCAACCATAAATCAGTGTTTTTCCAATCATTTTCAGTCAATCAGCATTTTTTCAGTCATTTTTGTGAACCATAAATCAAATTTTTTTTTCAATCACCTTTTCTCAACCAAAAATCTATATTTTTTTCGATCATCTTTTCTCAACAAATCAATTTTTTCCGTCATCTTCTGTCAACCATACATAAAAAAATCCTACTTTTTAAATCATCTTTCCTCAACAATAAAGCAGGTTTTTTACAGTAACCTTTTGTCAACCATAAATCAGTGTTTTTTCAATCATCTTTTGTCAATAATCAATTACAAAAAAAATGTGTTTTTTCAATCATAGTTCCTCAACAATGGATCATTTTTACAATCATCTTTTGTCAACCATGTTTTTTCAATCATCTTTTGATATGCTTATTTTTTAACCCTCTGTTAACCAAGTACCTTTCCAACTGCGTAAAAATCATTTCCCTAGGCAAATATGTTGATTATGGGCCAATATTTGGAAAAATAGTAAAAAAAAAAAAATTCGACCCTTTTGGCCCGCCTTTCCAAAATGTAGCAGATCTGCTACATTGGGTAATCATGCGAATGGAAAAATTAAAGTGACGGACCATTCAAGTTATTCTCAAATGTTTATTTGGCAATAAGAAACAAAACCAGCAGGGTGTCCAGGCTGTTAACCCTTCCACTTTATGTAGCAGATATGCTACGGTGGTTAATAGAGGGTTAAACCATTTTTGTCAACCAACGATAAACCAGTATTTCAATCATCTTTTGTAAACTATAAATCATCGGGAATTTTTTTCCAAACATGTTCTGTTAACCATAAACCAATGCTTTTCAGTCATCTCTTCATATGGAAATCAATGCTTTTTAATCACCCTCCAGTCAGCCATAAATCAATGGTTTTTCAGTCATCTCTTGTTCACCAAAACTCAATGTATCGTAATCATCTTCTGTCAGCCATAACTTAACCATAAATCAATCTTTTTTTCATTCATCTTTTGTCAACCATAAATCAATGTTTTTTCATTCATCTTCCCACAATAATAAATCATTATTTTTTTCACTCATCTTTATTCAACCATAAATCAATGTTTTTTATTTTTAATCATCACAATGAATCTGTTTTTTCAACCATCTTATGTTTAAATCCACAATAAATCATCGTCTGTCAAACATAAATCATAAAGAATCAATGTTTTTTCTACCATCTTTCCTCAACAATAATCAGTGTTTTTTTCCAATAATCTTTCATCAACCATTAATTACAAATAAATCAATGTTTTTTCAATCATCTTTCCTCAACAATAAATAAATGTGTTTTCCATTATCTTTTGATGTTTATGTTTTTTCAAAAAATATTTGTCAACCATAAATCAACAATAAATCAGTTTTTCCATCATGATGTATTAACCATAGATCAACCATAAATCATTGCTTTTTTCTTAATCTTTTTTCAACCATAAATCTATGGTGTATGATGTTTTGTCTATCATCTTCAGTGAACCATAAATCAGCGTTTTTATTCATCTTTTATCAGCCATAAATCAATTGGTTTTCATTCATCTTTTTTTAAACAAAAATCAATGTCTTTTCAATCATCTTCTGTCAGCCATGACTTAACCATAAATCAACCATCTTTCCACAATAAATCAGTGTCTTTCATTGATCTTTTGTCAACCATAAATCAAGAATAAACTGTTTCTTCATCATCTTTCCTTAACAATAAATCAGTGTTAATTTAATCATCTTTTGTCGACCATCATTTTTAAATCATATTCTGTCAAAAATAAATCACAAAGAATCAATGTTTTTTTCTACCATCTTTCCTCAACAATAAGTCAATGTTTTCCATGATCTTTTGATGATTATATTTTTTCAACCATTATTTGTCAAACCATAAATCAACAATAAATCAGTTTTGTAAACCATAAATCATTGTTTTTTCAATCATATTCTGTTAATCATAGATCAACCATAAACCAATATTTTTTCAGTCATCTATTCATACATAAATCAATGCTTTTTTTAGGAGCCATTGTCTGTAAGGTTCAGGCAGGTGGTGATAGTCACCTTCTTCAATTTTGCTGAAACTTTGGTGGTTTTATGTCCCTACCCTATATTGCTTTACATGTGTACCAGTAAATCTGTTAGTAAAGTTGCCACCTATTATTGACAGTAGTCCTTATCCCAGGAAATGGCTTTCATAAACTAAAAGGTTGATCTCCATACTTCATTATGCAACAAACCTTTGCTCTGTCGGCCGACCGCGCACACCACCAGGTGGCGCTGAAAGACGTCAAATTTTACCATTTTGCCATGTTCGGCGCTACCTATTGGTGTGCGCATACACTATCCCAACTTTTTCTCACCTGTAATGGATAATCTAACTACATACCAATGTGGTGCAGTTGTAAAAGTTCTGGGGCACTGACCGCGCACAGAGTATAAGGGGTGCAAACTAATGACGAAAATGGATTGCGGCCATATTGGAGCGCCCCCTGTATGTTGCCCGAAGAAGATCCCAGGCCGAAAATCGCTCTTTCCACTGACCATCCCCCCTATTATTGAATTTTCCAACTTTTACTTTGGGATAAAGTTTGTGCAGTGAATAATAGCAACCCAAAAATCAAATTTTGATAATTTGGCAGTTTAGGCCCTATTTCGGCTTGCACTTGATTGACCTCTAAAACCCAAACCGGTGCAGGTAGGGCCAAAAAATTTTCTAGTTAGGCTAGGGACATAAAACCTCCAAAGATTCAGCAAAATTGAAGAAGGTGACCATCACCACCTGCCTGAACCTGCCTGAATTTTACAGACAATGGCTCTTAATCATCCTACTGTCAGCTATAAATTATTGTTTTTTTCAATCATCTTTTTTCAACCATGAAACATTTTCTCGATCATCTTCTATCAATCATAAATCGGAGTTTCTTTCAGTCATCTTTTATCAACCATAAATCAATGTTTTTTCAGTTATCTTATTATTATCATTGTTCATTTATGGTAGACAAAAGATAATTGAAAAACATTGATTTATGGTTGACAGAAGATGCTTAAAAAACATTGATTTCTGGTTGATGGGAAGATCATTGAAAAATCTTGATCTGGTTTCAGGTTTATTTGTAGATTACTCAATATGACCGAAAAAACATTGATTTATTGTGGAAAAATGATAGAAAAAATAATGATAAATACTGTATAAAGAGCTTGCAACAAGTGCACTAGACCTACATTGTGCACAGATATTTATACAAGTTCACCAAATCTATGTTATACACAGAGTACCAAAAGATTTTATCAATACCAGTTAACTCTGAAACAATTTGTGACCTTAGTATTACAAGGTTCAATATTCCCCGTAAACCGATACGTGATATAACCTTATAGTACTGAGGTCACAAATTCACATGGCAATGACAACAACTGCGCGGACTGGGGAAGAAAAAAGGACACCCGTCTTGAAATTGCGTGCTGGATATTTATGACATTTGGGTTCCTGTAGGTCCATTCAGTCTGAGCCTCATCACCTGAAATGAGAGACAAACCACAGAAGGCACCAAAATGGCAGACTCTTCCAAATGTATCTCCCCGGATGTCAAAATTGAACTAAATAGTCTTTTTCAGTTTTTCTCTGATAACTTGCATGTTCAAATGAAAATTTCTCATAACCCAGTACACTCAATGTATTTCTTTATATTTATCAAATTTACCTGATTAAGAGTATGTTTGAGAACCAACAGTAGATTTGCGCAATATAGGCATTTTTCCACTTTTGGCACATACATTATTGTCTTTAGCATTTTTTCACTTTTTCAAGCAAATACTATTCCATCAGTAAATGTATATATGACTTATTTTTCAAGAATTTAAAAACATATTAAGATTTATTGAATGTTTTGCTTCTTAAATGTAGTTTTAGTTTAGTAGGATATTTTTCTTCCTTTTTCATACTTTTTACACTTATTTGTTTGTATCTTTTGTATGCTTTAGATTTCAACAGAAAATGTGTCAATCACTGAATTCATTTCTTTCTAAAATAAATGCAATTTTCCTTTTTGGATATTTTTTGACTATTTTAGCTTTTTTCAAATTCCTCAAAACATGTTACATTTAAATGACTTATTTTTTATTTTCAATCTGTAACCACAATTCCAAAATAGTTGGGACAAAGTGTAAATTGTGAATAAAATCAAAACGCTATGACTTTCAAATCGCACCAGCCAGTATTTTATTCACAATAGAACAGAGATAACATAGCAAATGTTGAAACTGAGAAATTTTACAATTTAATGCACAAAATGAGCTCATTTCAAATTTGATGGCTGCTACAGGTCTCAAAAAAGTTGGGACAGAGGCCTGTTTACCATGGTGTAGCATCCCTCTTCTTTTTAACGCAGAGCGGAGGCGTCTGGGCATTGAGGAGACAAGTTTCTTGAGTTTAGTCATTGGAATTTGATCCCACTCTTGTTTAATACAGGCTTCCAGCTGCTGGAGAGTTTTGGGTCTCCTTTGATGGACTTTTTGTCTAATTATGCACCAAATGTTCTCAATCGGTGAAAGATCAGAACTGCAGGCAGGCCAGTTCAGCACACAGAGTCTTCTACTACGAAGCCATGCTGTTGTAATAGCTGCAGTATGTGGTTTTGCATTGTCCTGCTGAAATACACAAGGCCTTCCCTGGAATACATGTTGTCTGGAGGGGAGCATATGTTGCTCTAAAACTTTTATATACCTTTCAGCATTCATGTTGCTTTTTAAAACATGCAAGTGTCCCACACCATATGCACTAATGCATCCCCATACCATCAGTGATGCTGGCTTTTGAACTGAACACTGATAACAGGAGGGGTGGTCTTTCTCCTCTTTTGCCCGGAGGACACAACGCCCATGAGTTCCAACAAGAATGTCAAATTTGGACTCGTCTGACCACAGGACACTTTGCCACTTTGCCGCAGTCCATTTTAAATGAGCCTTGGCCCACAGAACACGGCAGCGGCTCTGGATCATGCTCAACAATGGCTTCCTTTTTGCATGATAGAGTTTTAGGTGGCATCTGTGGATGGCACGGCAGACTGTGTTTACTGACAGTGGTTTCTTGAAGTATTCCTGGGCCCATTTAGTAATGTCAATGAGAGAATCATGCTGGTGAGTGAAGCAGTGGCGTTTCCCGAAGATCACGGGCATCCAGTAAAGGTCTTCGGCCTTGTCCCTTACGCGCAGAGATTTTTCCATTTTCACTGAATCTTTTGATGATGTTATGGACTGTCGATGATACTTTCAAAGCCTTTGCAATTTAACTTTGAGGAACATTGTTTTTAAAGTATTCCACAATTTTTTTTTTACACAAGCCTTCACAGGATGGAGAGCCTCTGGCCATCTTTACTTCTGAGACACTCAGCCTCTCTAAGACATCCCTTTTATAGCCAGTCATGTTACCCACCTGATGCCAGTTAACTTAATTACTTGCTAAATGTTCTTTCAGCTGATTCTCTTATATATTAATTGCTTTTTCAGCCCTTTTTTGCCTGTGTCCCAACTTTTTTGAGACCTGTTGCAGCCAGAAAATTTGAAATAAGCTCATTTTGTGGATAAAAATGTAAAATGTCTCAGTTTCAACATTTGAAATGTTATCTATGTTCTATTGTAAATAACATATTGGCTCATGTGATCTGAAAGTCATTGCATTTTGATTTGATTCACAATTTACACTTTGTCCCAACAATTTCGGAATTGGGGTAGTAATAGATAGCATTTTCAGATAAAAATTTCTTATAACACATTTCACTCAATTTATCATATCTTTTACATTTTCCTCCTTAAGAATGTATTTCAGGGCTAACCGCACATTAACACCATACAAGCATTTTTTTTTCCCCACTAGTTGCATGTGGACTACAGTATTTTTGCAATTTAAAATACAATTTCATCAATAAAGGTATGTTATCAACATCATCATAATCATCATCATCATCACCTTTATTACCAGACTCTAGGTCCAAGTTACTAAAAAAAGAAAAAAAACACACACAAGCTATACAAATATGGAATACATACATATACATACACATCCACATACATGCATATACATTATAAAAGACACCTATACCAGTGACTCCAAATTGGTGACTGGTATCGTATCGTATCGTATCGTATCGTTATAATCCATATATTTCAGCAGTTGAAATGTGTACTAAGATTTTGTAATGTACTTACTTTTTAAATATATATTTGGTTTTAGGATATTTTCCTTCCATTGTTATACTTTCTGTATATAAGACTAATCTTTTCACAGAAAATGTCTGAAACACTTTGAATTAAATTTTTCTTTCTGAAATCTGTGCCCAATTTCCCTTTTTTGGACATTTTGGAATATTTTTGCTATTTTTTTCATTTTTTACCATAAGACTTAAATGGTTTTGAACAAAACAGCATTTCTATGGTAAAAGGCTCATAAAACAAGGATTTTAATTTTCAGCTCACATCTAAAAATCTGTGCATAAATTGCATTGAAAACAGTTTATTGAAAATTTATTGGTTTCAAGATTTTTGTAATTTGTTCATTGGTCTTAGCTGCGTATTTTCAAAGTTGTTCCAAAAATATTTTTTGCAATAAATCCCAATGCAAAAACACTCTGAATGTAATATCATTAAATCTTAAGTACACAAGTATTATATCTGAATTTTTACATTTTTTTCATCCTCCGTATGTATGTGTAATTTTTATTTTCACATATAAAGGTATTTTCACAATAAATCAAGATAATTCGTATGATCCATTTCTTGATATTTATGAAATGTAGCTCAATGTGTCAAGGTGAATACTCGGTGAGAATGCAAACTCCATTTTTATTTTTCGACTAAGTGCTCAAATAGCAAAAATGCAAACATACATTTATACGTTTGTGTTCTCTGACCTGCATCAAACCATAATTCACAGCACTATATTTTTAAGCATAAAAAAAATCGATGAGATTTTTTTTTTAAATTCAGGTGCATGTAAACCATAAGTTCTTCCTTTCATTTCATTTAAAAAATGTACCTTTATTATTTTTTGTATTTAAATGATTGTTTTTGCTATTCACCCTGACATATGTCGCTACCACCCATCTAATATGCTGCTGATCCTGTGTGCAGACCACACATCAAAATGGATGTCCACATGAGTGCTTGGATTCCAGGATTCCCAACTGAACATTTCCCATCACATATCTCAACCAGTTTGGCTTCCTCTCGCAGTGCATCCCGGTACCATCATTTCCCCAAGTGGACGTCGCACACATACCTGGCCATTCTACGTAATTTAAAAGAAAACAGGACTTGTCAGACCAGATGACTTTCTTCCATTGCTGGAAGGACTTATCCTGATGCTCTCATTGCCCATTTTAAGCACTTTGATTGTATTGTGATGAATTCCCCCAGAAACCATCATGAAAATTTTCTGCAACTTCTGCCTTGGTAGCCCATCTGTCAGTTCAGAACAGATGGGATAGCCTTTGTTATCCTTGTGCAGATGAGTCTTGGGAACCCAAAACAGCGTTACTGCTTTATTGTTTGTTCCTCCTTAGATCACTATCAGTAGTTGCTCACCACTGTTGAGTGGGAGCACCCCGTAAGCCTTGCCGCTTCCCTGCAAAAAATGTGCTATAGGAATGCTATAGGACAGTTCAATAGAATTCTAGAGAACTTCAGTACCTCGAGTCCTATAGAAAAAAAGTTCTATAGAAAATTTCTATCGGAAACAGTTCCATAGAACAGCTCCTGTAGAACTTTTTTCATTTGTTTTTGGCATCTTCAATCCCACCTGAAACTGGAAGGCAACAAACAAAGCAACCATGTTATATTACCCTTCCCAGCAAACCCTTCCCAATTTACATCCCTCTAGTGCAATGGCCAATTGTACGCTACTCTGTCCAGGGCTCAAACCCAGACCCTTCTGCTCCGCAACGTGGTGCTTTAACCAAGTGAGCTATCCACAACTGGGAAACTTTTGATTGTACTTGATCCTGATCAATTTGAATTGCTTTGCTGAACCCAACAGATGCCCGTTGTTGTCGCGTATCTCAGGGTCTTAGGGAATTCAAAAGGAACTGAGTGCCTTCGCTGAAAAGGAACGCCATGTTAGTAATCCTGTTAGGTGACCATGATACATGTATAAAGATGGTGGGAATAAGTCTTAGCAGACCTCAAATTGTATTCAAATTAATTCTAAATCTGCAATCACATGCATGTAAATGGAAAGGAATAATTTGATTGAATTTTTAAAATTAAGGGAAAAGTCCAAAAGCTCAAACTTTCAACATAATTCTGTCTTCGTAAGCAAAAGAGGAACACAAGTTTTTCATTATAGCATAATAAATTTGTAATGCCTTACATTTATATTTTTGAATTGCTGCCGACAAAATGGAAAGAGGTCTTCATATACCGTAACTGAAATACTGCTAAGTTTTGCGGTCAGTCAGTCAATCAATCGTCTGATCAGAGAATCAATGAGTTGGTATGTGCCTGGTACCCCATGTGCTTAAGCACACCTTAAAGATAAAAGGGACAAGATTTCCTTGCTACTTCAGTATAGTGAATATCACTGCATATTGCACATTTTCATACCATTAGTCCGGTCTCTCACTTCTAGAACCCGGGTACACATAAGGTAAATTGACCCTTCGACAGAGCATTGCAAGGAGTCATAAGATTTATTTTTATTTTTATTTAACCCTTATTTAAGATGTCTTTCCCATTAAGCTTTTGTTCTATTAGAAGGTCCTAAAGACCATCAAAGTCCTATAGAACAGGCTTTTCAACTAGGGTGTTCTATGGGAAGGTCTTATAGAACAGCAATAATCTTATAGGACTTTCTTTTCCATAGAGGTGCTCTATAAGTTTCTAGCAAATTCCTATAGAACACACGGAAAATCCTACAGAACATGCTGTTCTACTAAAATGTTCTATAGAGTTCCATTGATGCTCTATAGAGTTCTATAGAATTCTATAGAATTCCATAGAAGTCCTATAGAACATTTTTTACACGGTTCAAAGATCCTCCTACCCTATCATCTGGCCCTACCGAGGTAGCCCTCGTCGAAGTCGGTCAGGTCCCATTTCCCCACATCAAACACTTCAATTATGAGAATCGACTACTCGCTTACCATCCGAGGTCTGTTTGCAGGCATTGACATGTACCGTTCATTACAAGATAATCAACGTTATCTGCCTTGTCCATGAGAGGTCATGATGTTTTTGTTTTATCCATTTTGAGTTCTGGCAACATTTTGGCAAAATTGATTCTATAAAATATTTTCCTCAAAGAAAGGTATCACTCATGGAAATGTTTCAGAGGAGAATGTTTTGGAAAACCCACTGATGAATGTCATATAATGGCTTTGGTTTCTGTCTCACAGTTTTCCTGGAGAAACAGGAAGCCAGTGCAGTCATTTCACGACATAAGAGGGCCAATGTTGGTGATGAGGAGACACAAATGCCTGCTAACCTGGAGCGCGAGTGTGTGGAGGAGGTGTGCAACTACGAGGAAGCCCGAGAGATATTCCAGGACACCTATCGCACCGTGAGTCTCTGCCTCACCGTGCCTTCATCAGCGTATAGTATATAATTGAAGCATCCAGAGGGGTTTCAGGAGCAGGACTGAAAAAAATTGGGCCAGTAAGTCAGTGCGCGAGTGCGGTCTACTGTATAAAACACTGTTCTATTAACTACAGTATGAATTATGGTAGCTACAGTGTTAAACAACATTTTATGATGCAGAAAATAGAGCTAAAATTGAGCTGAACTGAACTGAGAGCCAAATTTTGATGGCTAAAGTAAGATTGCAGTCATCGCTGTTCATTTAATTTTCCTATTTAAATAGAAATGAGCTTTCCAATTCAAAAACTGTCAGTTTAATTACCAGGAGGGGCAATGCTGCTGTATCTCCCAACGATTTTGCTCACCTGCAGAGCAGAAAATACACAACCCATATGGATCACATTTGAAACCTCTCTCGAGAATGAAACAGCCCATTTAGGAGGGAATTGAGCCCAAAATCCTTTGAATGGCACAACCAGTCCTTAAAAAAATTAAAATATCATGCTATCAAAATGATTTAATCTTAGTATTAACAGCTGAGAGCAGGCCTCAAATTAAGTTGTTTTTCGGGCAACGCCACTTGGCCTTTTAAAATTGGGGCATCACGGCCTAAATGTAGGGCACCAAAGGCTAAAACCAAATTAATCAATTTTGCAAGAAAAATAAGTGATAATGACATTGTATGAGGATAAAACAGTATAAATCAATAATAAGGAGCGCATTGAAAACCAATATTATATTGATTTTTTTAATTTAAGTTTTTATTCAACTTGCAGCAATTTATCCACTAAACAATCAAGACCAATACATGACCAATAATAAGAAATGATAATGAAAAAGTGAATGCCTATTGCCAACATTTATTTAATTGAAACGGTAAGGATGGCAATATAAATGCAAAAATCCAAAACTTTCATTGACTACGTGGCATTTATTTTCGCCATCCTTACAGTTGTCACTCTGCTGTGCATCATGCCAGACAACGCCCTTTAGCCACGACTACATTCAGAATACCGAATGGACTTGGCTCAATGAGCCTCGCAAACTAATTTATGCAAATCTTGCTGTTTCACAAGCTATGCAAGCGCAGAAATTATAATGACGTATGAATATTTTACGTCATCTTTTATGTGCGGAAGAAAACGCTTCAATTTTATGGTGCAGTGTAAAACAATTCCATCGAAAATAAACTAGAATGTCGTCGGTTCTACAAATTAGCTTGAGCAACTGTAGCTACCCAGGAAAAGTAAACTGCGAGAGTTTTAGGTTATCAAGCATTGAATGATGAGGTTTCCGATGGCCTTTGTTATTGCCGACGGACCGCTACTGCTGGCACAGCGCTGGACGCACTGCACAGGCTAATGATGTTGGCAATTGCACTCTCCAGCTTGCTCTCAAAGTTTAGTTTCTGTCGAGGAAAGTTATACAACTATCATTTCACCCAGCCCTGAAACACATCTATACTTGACGCCAACAGTATTTAATTGCCTGTGCTTAAAACATAATGTGAGCTGATTTTTCTCTAGTCAGAAGGATGTATGGTTGAAGGATACCAACCTCACACAACGCCGTATTCTTGAGTGAGTGGGCATGTCGGTGGTCGCACAAAATGGTCAGAAGTCCAGCGCAGCATGATGACACACAGCTCAGTCGCGGTGTCGAAAATCACCACTTTGGGTAATTTCTAG
Organism: Gymnothorax javanicus; assembly: GCA_029692085.1. Classification (NCBI taxonomy): domain Eukaryota; kingdom Metazoa; phylum Chordata; class Actinopteri; order Anguilliformes; family Muraenidae; genus Gymnothorax; species Gymnothorax javanicus. Next base: position 47,506,978 of record CM056206.1, on the reverse strand, counting down.
GCACCATGGCCACTTGAAACAAGGGCAAGCCAAACTTGCCGTTTGAGTAGTAGGGCATTACGGCCACACAGGGGGGCAACCACGGCAATTGCTGCTAGGCCGTGGTATAATGAATGCGCTGTGAAAGTTTAAAATAATATGCCAATTAACAACCATATTAATTCATGTTTTAAGATGCCGAACTCAAGTTCAAAGCAAGCTGGTTTACACTTTTTTTCACTGAACTGGGATTGTACTTTTGTCTTTTCAGGACATTTTCTGGGCAGTGTACGTTGGTGAGTATGGCGTGTTTGCAGCACGTGCATAATAAACATAATTCTTGGCGCTCACTTCCTCTTGAAGTATTATCACTGACCTTTGACCCCTGACCTCCGATCCTCCTCGCCTTGTCTTCACTCCCTGCGCAGATGGAGACCAGTGCGCAGATAACCCCTGCAAGAACGGGGCCTTCTGCTCAGACAGCGTAGGGGGCTACGACTGCGTCTGCAAATCTGGCTTCTCGGGAGACCACTGTGAGACAGGTGAGAGCCTCACAACCAGGTGGCTGGGATGCCTAAAATCAGCAGCCGTGCTCTCCTGTGGCAGTGGCATGAAAGCTGTTCGTTTGTAATCAATCCCTACCGATCCAGGTCTCTGCGTTTGAGCTGATTGAGCCTGTCCACAAAGAGAAGTGTGCTAAAGGTGCACACGTACACCCTGAATCAGGCGCAGGTGCAGGACGTGATATTTCATCCACTGGGAAAAGACACATCGGTTTAATGTTGCCAGAATTTCAACCCCAGAAAACCCATGAACCCATATATGAGTTAGCCAGATGCAGCCGCTGAATTCTAACCAATGGCACTCAGGCCTATTTCAAATTCTGGTGGAGATCCAAAGGTTTCCAATGATCCTAAATATGTTCTGCTTAATTTCAGGGGAAATGTGCATAAAATGATGTACGAGATCTGGAGATTTGCCATTTGATGTAATGCTGTGGCCATAAAACATGGCATCCAGGGTTTGAATATTTCTATCAATGTAAGTGTGATGTAACTTCAGTGAGGTGCTTCAACCAGCAGATATAGAATATGTATGTGACATTGTCCTATAGTATGAGAAAAATGCGTTTTCTGACTTTGAACCCACCTAAGGGAAAACTATATTGAAAAGTTACAGTTTTAGGGGTTAATGGGTAACGTTTTCGATACTTGGATCTTGTAAGAAAAAAAAGGAAGGGACAGTTCCAATCTTCGTAAGAAAAATGGTGTTTATTTCCAGTAAAACGGCAGCGGTCAGAAATACGGGTAACGTACTCTGGATTCAGCGGAGTGAAAGTGAACCCCAAGACCCCCAACGTACATTTCTTATAAGTGACTAAAACTTTGAAGTTGGCCAGACGTATTAATTGCATTAATTATTTAGACAATGCTAATTACAGTCTCTTTGGATGAAACAGTTCCTCAATTGCTCACTCCCGGCCGCTACACTATAATTGATGGCTATGCCAGGTAGGTGCGACAAGTTGTTGTCAGAAATTACCAAGTGTATTGTACTTATGATAAGTGGATCCTGACCATTTGGCCAACGGATGTGACTGATTCACAGTGTTTGCGACTTGAGCAGATTAGCACAGGAATGAGAATCTTACAATCTTCATCAGGCAAATTTTGCGTGTGAAAATTTCGGCAGCATTAAACCAGTTTCTTTTTCCTTGTCCATTTTTTTTTGTCCCCAACTCTACTTGTACAGACAACACCACCTGTATCGTGGATGAGACCAAGGGCTGCGATCAATTCTGTAAGCCGGGGTATCTGTCGTACGAGTGCTCGTGCGCTTCAGGCTGGAAGCAGAACGTCAAGGATAAAAACAAGTGCATTCCTGATGGTGGGTGTCTTTCCATCTCCATGTGTCCCAATTGTCACTCCAGCTGTTTGTGGCCCCCCTGAGGAGCAAATGGAGAGCACAGTGTTATTGCTTTGTTTCAAGAAAATTATCCCAACGCCCTTCCACATGTTCTGCACCCTGATTTTATTATTGACTCTGGTCTCGAGCTCTAATAACCAACACAAAAGGGGCCCATAGATAAAAAAGAACTTGGGATTTACCATCAATCTTTCGCTGTCATTGCAAAAGAGTATGCCTGAAGGTCTTTTCACACCAAGGACAAAACAATTCAACAAATCAAAAATGTGTAATAATCATTGACGGCGAAATAGGAAAGTTTCAGTTTCGGTGTGGATAAGCTTATGAAGATAAATGGGTTTGAATTTTTTAATGGATGCATTTTCATTCAGTTTTTCCAATTTGACTGTGGCATGAAGAGGCCTTAGAAAGACTTTTAGTCTAATAATGACATAAAATCCAATTTTTGTCTTCTGTAGCAGGAAGACTAGCAATTCAGGTTAACACTTGACAAGTTATATTTACTTATCCATTGGTACTATCTTGCAGTTATTAAAACCGGCTTACCTTGGCAGTAGTTTTGTCTTCTTTAGTAAAACACTAATAGGAATGAGATTTTAAGTCTAAACATGTGTCTTAAAATAATTGTGTGCCATCATTCTCATCTGAAATCTGTTTTGGTTGCTAAATATAATGTACCTGCCGCTCTATTCCTGCTTCTTCACCTCTCAATCGCCCCATTTACACCTGGTATTAAAAAGCGATCTGTTATCTGGATAAGTTATCTGGATAAAAAACATTCCATTCTTACTGCGCTTTAATGCGCTCTCATTATCCTCATTGAGATCGGATTTCTGTCCTCCAGCTGCAGGAATGATGACGTTGCATAGGTACAGATGCTTGCAAGTTGTACGGATTGCGTTTACACCTGACTGAGATCCTGACCCAATGCAAGCCAGATTACCTCCAGATGTGATCTGGACAGATCTAATCACATTCCGATCGCAGCGCGTTTACACATTGCATTAATACGCGATTTTCCTTATCCAGATAACTCATCCGGATACAGATCACATTTTAATACCTGTGTAAATGGGGTGTATGTCCCTTCCCCTCCCACTCTTCTTTTAGGGGATCATCCCTGTGGGAAAGTGGATAACCCAAGGCTGGCTACAGTTCACAGGCTGAAAAACAACCGCCAAGAATATGCAGGACTGAGCTGCGAGTCAACAGATTGCCCCTGGCAGGTATTCCATTAGACTAAATTTATTTGGCGGGCATTTATGTCCAAAGCAACATGCCAAAAGTGCACATGTAAAGTCACTGCAGCAGCTACACAGCAAGGAGGTTCAATTCATTTAAAGCAGTCAACTCCGTCAAGAACAGCAATGCACAGACTACATGGCAGGGGTACATTAAGTCAGCCATAGCAGAGGTAGCAACTGTTCTTCTCAAAACCAGTGATCCCCCAGTCTACCTGCGACCCCATCAATATTGTTTCTGTCAAGAGCTTAAAGGATCTAGAACTGGGGGTCTCGAACTCCAGTCTCAGAGGTCTGCAGTCTCAGCTGGACTTTGAGATTTTGCTTCAATTTCCATGTAATTCAGGGCTTAGAAATAAGTTGTGCTGACTCTCCAGCCAATCAGTGACTTAAATTAAGCATTTACAGCCCACTCCACTGATATTGGCACCTTGGTAAATATTAGCAAAAAAGGCTAAAAAAAAATGTGGTTCATCTTAATCCTCCCAATATTTAATTCAAACGTTTAGCAAAAAATGTAACCTCAAATTTGAAGAAATTTTGGTGCATGGGTGGTGATGAAAACCCCAAGTTTTTTTTGTGTCAACTCTGACTCATTACCGAATGACGGACATTTATTTTTTTTTCTAAATTTATTTTTTTTTTTTTTAATTTGGCTTCTCCAATCCCACCCGAATCTGGAATGCCCAACCCGAGAATTATGTACAAGGCTTGCTCGCATGCAACCCCCTGTTGCCAGCTCAGGAGAGAGAGACAGTTTGCGGCTCTCCTCCGAAGCACGCACCTGTCAGCCCCTGCATCCTTACACTCATTGGTCGAAACCATCGCAAGTTCTGAACGAGGCCGGAGGATACCCGAACATGAGCAAGCTTAGAATCTCACTGACGAGCACCCGGCTGGCCAACAGGAGGCGCTTGAGCAACGAACAAGGCAATCATTTTTAATCTCCCTTCCCAGCAGTCCCTTCCCAATTTGCATTCCCACAGCGCTGTTCTGAAAAAGCTGCCGATCACTGCTGGTTGGTACGACCGGGGATCGAACCCGCGCGATAGTAGTCACTACTGCTCTGCAAATGCGCCTTAACCGAGAGAGCTAACCCGGCAGCATGACGGAGATTTTAAAAATTGGCCCGAGGTGCCTCAAGACGCGCCCCGCCCACTTTTTAGCTTACCGGCCCTATGGGCCGTTAAGCTTACAATACATTACATTACAGGTTCTTCGCAGACGCTCTTATCCAAAGCGACGTACAAAAGTGCAAAAGATCGGTGCAAAAGTGCAGAGCTCCTAGGAGACAAGTAAAAGTGCTCACTGTAAAAACGACAGAGAGCACATTCGGTTGTTACAGGTTCAAACCAATAGGTAAACACCAAACATACTGATATTATACTAAAATATACTAATATACTAAGGGCAACAAAGTCAAGCTCAACAAAATCAAGTAAAAAGACAACAAAAGCTATTGTCGTGGTGTGGCGTCCGTCGTCCGGAACATTTTTTATCTTTTTTTTTTTTGGCCTGATTAATTTTTGTGTAAATTTGCCATAACATACTACGAGACCATATCTCCCGAGGTTTTCTCGGATTTTTGGTCAGAATGGAGCTATCTTCATTACTTACTGAGATAAATGAGAAAAAACAATTTTGGGGGTACCAGTCTTTGGCCACCCTGTACCACACTTCTGTCAACCTGTACCAAGCTGCAAATTTTATATGTTACTCAACACCACCTCATTGAGCATATATGTGTAAATTAAAATTGTGTTATGCCCCATTACAGAAAAATCCCAAAAAATGTAAAAACAACAATTTTGCACTTTTGCATAAAATGTACTTCAAGAATGTACAGGGAAATGAACATGGTGTACATTGATATGATTAGTTTGTAAGTAATTTTGTATGCTATAATAAATGGTTAGTTTTTTGCTTTCAAAGATTTTCTAGAAATTGAAGGTAATCTTAGATTTACATGTCAACTTTTTGGTTGCATCATCTTGTGCACTGAAGTGAACTCGGTACATAGCTGGTATTGCATCATCAGTTGGATGTGACCTGTTTGGCCTCTTGGCTGAATGGCTTCTTCTGTTCATTGTTTCAAAGAAAGCCATGGCAGAAAGACTTGAGAGGTATAGTCTTGGAAGTGTCCTCGACTCTGAGTATCACATACTGAATTTGCTGGTATAAATGCTGAGTGCAACAAGCCGCAGTAAAAGTCCGTGTGACAGTATAGGAGGAACTGTCAGCTGTTGGTTGCTTGTGCCTCCTTACAGGCACCAACACGGGTTCAGATTTTATGTTTAGACAGATTCTTTCAATGCTGTAAGGATAATATACCATTCATTGAGTTCAGATATGTTAGCAGTGAAGAAATTGCCAAACATGGGCAAGCCATCAGTGAAAGACTGGCAGCTGGAAAAACAATTCCAGGTACACGAAGCATCACAAATTTGTTCCGCCTGCAGAAGGTCTGAGGATGTACAGACTATCAGCTGATGAAATGTACACTTGCATTTCACAGGAAAAAGCGGGCGCTGCATTTCTGATCTGAAACCTAGGCAATATGCAGCTGTAGGTTATGATATGGAATGGTATAGTATTGTTTGTATTGAAAAGAAGTGTGATGAAAATAATGTTGTTTATGTGAAATTCATGCACCGGTGAGAACCAGGCCAAAATTTCTTCTGGCCATGGTGAATATAATTTTGCCGGGTGCCATACATTCATGTATTAACCTTGGTGTCTGTCCCCACAGCTTCTGACAGCAGCAGACGTCAGTATAGGCTGTAAGATGATGAAATTAACAAAGTCCAGAAATGTTTTGACCACTTCCAAATGACCCACAAAGGCTAGAGCTTTTAAAGCTCCACAGTGATTAAAGTGAAGGTTTGATGTTTCATACTCTGACATCTGCTAATCAGAGTTTTCAAGTTTTGTAAAGGTGGTCTGGGTACCATTGTGTTTTTGTTGGTGATAAACATGCATGTATGTATAGTAATGCATTTAGACCTTAATTCATGAAAAAAAAAAAAAATCTAGGTAAAGTTTGTGATTCCATATAGAAATGTCCTTCATTTCATAACAGTGTTTGGACACTTGAGAGGCTGTTTTCAATTACATGCATGATTTACATTTCCCTGTACATTCTTATGTGCATTTTATGCAAAACTGCAAAATTATATTTTTGTGATTTTCTGTAATGGGGCATAAAACAATTTTAATTTTCACATATATGCTAAATGAGGTTGTGTTAAGTAACATATAAAATTTGCAGCTTAAAAAATGTTTTTTTTCTCATTTATCTCAGTAACTAATAAAGTCAGCTCAATTCCGATTGCAGATTCGGAATGTACACAAAAAATTACTCAAATATATAAAGTTTCATCTATATATCATGTTTAGTTTTTGATTTATTGAAGAAAATGTGTTTTTAAAAAGTGGGCGGGGCACGTCTTGTGGCACGTTTGGCCGATTTTTAAAATGGCCACCATTCGGTAACGAGTCGGAGTTGACACCCCAGTACCAACAAATGGAGAAAAAATTGACAAATTCTGTGACATGATGGTGGAAAATTCCTCTGCCAGTGGCTCTTTTGACATGGAATCACCCAATTACGAGATGTTTCAGAGGGTTGCCAGAAAAAAAGCCTGTGTTGTCATCAAAAAACAAACTCATGAGCATACAGCTCGCCAAACGGCACTGGGACTTCAAAGCAGTCAGGTTCTGTGGTCAGCCATATGGTTCTATGGTTCAATGGTGGGCGTATGATTTTGCAGGGCTGTTTTTGTTCTGAAGGCCTAGAAAACTTGTCAGCGTTCGTGATATCGTGAATTCTATCATGCACCAGCTGATGAGAAATGAGAGCTTGACTGCCTCTGCCAGAACGCCTCAACAGGGCAATGGATAGATCTTTTAAAGGGGCGTCCAAATCAACACAAAGGTGTTAAAGCTACCCCAAAATCAAATTTTCTCCATGGCCATTCCAGTCCTCTGACCTATACCAGATAGAAATCCTGTGGTGTGAGCTGAAGAGGACTGTGCGCCTTGGAATTGGATGGATCTGGAGAGATTCTGCATGGAGGAATGGTCTAAGATCCCTTTCCCCGTCTTCCTCAACCACAATACACACAGTAGGAGAAGACTCACAGAGCTGTAATTCCGGAAAGGAGAGGCAGCGCAAAGTATTAAATGAAGGGGATACAATAACTGTGGCATTTTTCAGAAAAATATTTGTTTCATTAAATTTTTTTTTCCTTCAGTCATTGTATTTCAATTATAAGTAAGAATTTTTGTTGATATTTTGAAATGAATATCTAAAGGATAAACAATAAAGGCATTCATTCTGGACCAAGCATTTACCAAGCATGCCAAAATTAGCGGAGGGCACTGTAAGAGGTGGCACACATTAAAAACCAGCAGACGCAGCATTCCAGGATGTGAGTTTGAGATCTCCAATATGGTGACAATTCTGAAAGGCTCCATCAATATAACAGAATGCACATATTTTTGCCAAATTATTGTTTTTTTTTTAAATTGAAGATGAATTGAAGACCCCAGTGCAAAAAATGCTAAAATCATAAAATGTCCATTTCGTGAAACTGACTAAGACTTGGGTAACTAAAAAAGATGCCATTTTCCCATCGTTACCTCAAAGTGTGTGAAAATGTGACTTCAGTACTTTTAATGCTAGATTCTTCGATTTCACCTGGGCTCCTACCAAAACAGAAATTAAATGTTCTAGCAATATATGATATGATATGCATTATGATTAGAAGTTATAGAGTAGCGGTATACAGTATGTGCCATGCTAAAGTGTGGTTGTGCTTGAGTCAACGCCAGCCATATCCCCATTGTGTTTGTGTGTTGTCGCATCTCAGGCCCTGCTGCTGGCTGAGGACCTGACAGGGTTCTGCGGTGGGGTCATTCTAAAGGAGAACTTGATCCTGACCACAGCGCAGTGCGCCACCAAGAATAGTCGTTTCCGGGTGGCTGTGGGTGAGTGCTGTCTTAAGTTTTTGTCGCAGTGAGACTTACAAGCATATTTTTTCTCAATGAAAATACTTTGTCTCTTGCAGCATTAAGTGACTGAAGTAGGAGACCTTTGGCTTTATTTTTGTGCCTTCACAAATGGAAAGTCATGTGGCGGTAACCTTATTCTTGATTTCATCAGTCGCAAACGGCATATTTATTGCCTCATCCAGTTTGGTACTTTTTATCATTAGATCACCTGGACCCTATTGCCATCACTTGGCGTCCATCGTCGTTTGTAGTCGTCGTCATCTGCCATCGTCTGTCGTTAACTTTTTTCAAAAATCTTCAAATCTTTCAAAGATTCAGACTGAAATTAGCCACAAGCATCCTTAGGATGTCTACTTTAAAAACTGTGTTGATTATGCCGGCTGTCTGAATAACATGGCTGCTGTAACTGAAAATAGAACATAGGGGTAAAACCACCTCTTTTCAGCTATATCTCAGTAACTAAAGCAGCTAGAGAAAAAAACTGTTACCTCAAAATGATCAGCAAATGAAACTACAAAAGTCTTCATACGATCGAAATCACATAATGCCTCCTTGTAGGAGTTATTGGCCTTGAAATGTCAAATTTGACGATTTTGCGTTGTTTTGGCCTATTTAAGGAAAACTATGAGAGATAGAGAGAAACTTTCAATTGCTGAAATGATCAGCAAATAAAGCTCTACAAAAGTCTCCATTCACTGAAATTGTACGATGGCTCTTTGTAGGAGTTATCTGCCTTAAAACATCTAATATGATGATTTTTGTTGTATTTCACCAGAGCATCTGAATAAACCGTCACATTCAATTTGTTCATTAGATTCTTGAAAAGATAATCAGAATCCCCTGGAATTTTCATTTGAATCAAACTGATTTATTAATTTCTTTTCCATTTAAAAATTGACTTTGCAAAATTAGGGGACGAGGTCGGAATCGTAATCATGTTTTTCGGTATTTAATTGAGATCCTGTGCCTTGTTACTTGTATGCTGCAGAAGATTATGTTTCTGTAATTTTAAGAATTATTTCATTTTCATGCAGATCCAGATGAGCGATTCAGGCTCTCTAGAGCCTCTAATGGTACTCTGCCATGAATGTGTTTGCAACACAGTGGGTGGAACTGCGCATTAGGGGGTGTGTCAATGAATAAAGCTGACTTTGTGCTTTTTTTGTGTCAAAGACCTCGCTTGCATTTTGACTCACCCAGACTACCGTTTCACAAAGATGCTGTTGCTTAATGATAGTTTCATGGGGATGAATCCCAGCCAGCAGAGCTGTTCACTCACATATCATTCATATTGTTTTCATTTCCCTCTTTAGTTTCACTTTTGTTTTGCTGGCTACTATATGAATAGTGCCTAAAAAATTGAGATTGGTCCTGATGGAATCGAAAAAGGAGGTGATGGAATGTTTTTATGTTTTGAAATGTTCTTTGTAGGGGTGAATACAAATAATTAACCTCAGTCTCACTGTTGTGTAAATACCATGAGTGCTGTTTTGTATACGGTTTCTATGGCCCACATTTATACAAGTTTTCCCTTTTCTCTTCACCTCATATGATTGAACCGCTTCCAACATTGGAGCGCAATTCTCAGAGGACTAATGGAGGTGCCAGTAATAGAGGCTAGGTCTTGTTCTTCACCTGACGAAATTGCCATTTAGCTATGGCATTAACGCACTGGTTTTAAAGGGAATGACAGCAGCTGGTCAAACTTGCCTTAATGGACAAAACCCCCACCACACTTGCGGGTAGTTAATTTGTCTTAGACTAACCCTTTTTGACAGCAATGCCACAATTGTGCCATCGCCTCCAGTCCTAAAATTACCAGAATAACTGGAATCTCTCGTCTTCCATGATGTTTATTGGTGGTTTTCAAAGCATCTTTCATTCTTCATATCCTTTGGCTACAGCACTAAAATAGCACTTTTAATCCCCAAATTTCTATAGAAAACTCTTAAAAAGGGTAATGCCTGAGTAACTAAAATTTATTAATACAATGGAAAAGGACAACGGATTAGCAACGATGGAATCAGATTTTGACTTGCAGTTGAGGGGAATTACTTTGATTTCTTCTTAGTTTTCAAAGTTCTGAGAAAGCGCACTAATCATGACACAGCTCCTTTGAGCAATACAGCATAGGCTGTGTCCTGAATGTACTCGTGGCTACAGTGGTTGCTCAATAGAATTTAAAGTGATGCAGTATTTTTACAGTAAAATATGATTTTAACCAATCAGCATTGCAGGGTTTCCGCTACATGTAACTGATCGTGGCGCACCGCCACAGCAAAATAAAAGCCGCCACGCCTATGTAAAATGACTTTACATTAACTCCAAAAATCCTAAGGACCCTTAGTCAGATTTTTGAACGAGTACAACTTTCAAGCCCCTCCGCTATTTGCGCTGAATCCAACCAGTCCGTCCCTCGATTTTTTTTGTGCACATCCGAAGGCGCGTGCTAATAATCTTGAGCCGGGAGCGGTAGAATTTCGCAGAACGCAATACAGGCTGTGGGTGGAGATAAATTCGCGGATTATTTTCAAAAATCGCCTGATTCATATTCGCATGTCGAAGCAATAGTGACAGTTTCAGTAAATACGACCAAAAAAAATCTTACTGACTTCAGCTTTAAGTTAAAATGAGCGCTGATCATTCTTGACCTGTTGTCAATCATTCTGCTCGATGAACACGTTTTCCAATGAATAAAAATTCACCATCGGCAGTAAACGCGCTGCTTTCTTCTTAATGCAATGCGTGCAACGATTAGAGAAAAAAATATTTAGTTCACTTTGCAAAACGATAAACTACAATGTTAACTTCTGTGTTTGCTGTTAGAACTCTACCTAATTGCACGGCTCCCAACTCTCCCGCATTCGGCATGAGACTTAGGGCCTGATTTACTAAGACCTTTCGCACATGCAAACTCTTTTCACATGTGCAAAACCAGTAACATTGCCCTTGCTTGGCCAGGGTACTTGCCTTGCACCAATCAGTGTCAAGGTTTCTGGTTTTGCACGGGCAAAATGATTTTGCATGCGCTAAAGATCTTAGTAAATCAGGCGTGGCATATTCATGTTCCCCTGCCATAGTCAGCAATTATTCAATCAACACAATGCATGTGTTTCACGATCGTTCAGATTGTTTAAATGAAATAAGACGATTTGAAACTTTTTTATGCAATTCCGTTGCTTTCAACCCCTGAGCAAAGAAAAGCCTGAGAAGTCCGGAGTCATAATTGATTTCCATGTCACTAGTGGTGAAATCCACCGCAACGCACGTGAAACTGATAAACCTCTGTGCACATAGACTGCAGTTATTACATCGCCTACGTGCTGATTTATGAAAACTGGCCACACCTGATAATGCTGAGTTATGACCCGACGCTGAAGCCCTCCGTTTCAAAAAATCCTGGAGAAAACTTCACATGAGAATGAAAACAACCGATTTTGCATTTCGAAATAAGGGGCAAAATAATGTGATTGCAGACTGTTTTAGTGCCGTCTATGATGTATTTATAAAAATGTTTACCTTCAGTATTCACCTGGTGAACCAGGTCCCTCTAGTCATTCTGTTCTCTTGGGTGTTCCCTGACCCCAAACAGGTAAGAAGATAGCGGCCAATGAAAATGATGAGCAGATCCTCAGTGTGAATAAGGTGACTACACATCCCTTGTTCAAGGAGGGACGTGCCGAAAATGACCTGGCTGTGGTAGAACTGGGGCAACGCATGAAGTTTAAGAAGAATGTGATGGCAGTTTGCCTGCCGGAGCGGGACTTCGCAGACAGCGTGCTGATGACACACGAGCACTCGGCTGTCATCACCGGCTGGAGAGACATTCCAGAAGAATCCACCGCAATCCAGGGCAACCTGACCCTCAACCACCTGAAGTACGAGCCCCTGGTGGAGTGCAGGGCTCGCCACTCCGGCCTGGTTACCAATAAGATGTTCTGCACTGCGCCCCGGGCCAAGGCTGACTGCACCCTGGGACCGGGCAGCGCCGCGCTCACCCTCTACCGTGAGGTCTACTTCCTGACTGGTGTGGTTAGCAAGGTGCCGGGTCACAACTGCCAGCAGGGCTACATCTTCCAGAAGGTGTCGCGCTTCTTGCCCTGGCTCCAGACTTTCATGGCGTGAGAAGGAAGTGAGGGCAAAGCTGAAAAGGAGATGAGGGTGGGGGATATGAGAGGGGCAGGAGGAGATGTGAATGAATGGGGTGCAGGATTGAAAAGGACAGTGGGCGAAATGAACTGGTGGGAAAGGAAGGATCGAGAAGAGAGGAGCTGGAGTGGGAGAGGATGGGCTAGTGAAGCTTTTGGGTTGGGCAGGGTAGTACTAGTGCATACAGGGAATGATTCCAACCTCAGGAAAAGGAGAGTAATGCTTGTATGTTATTAGCTACATCTTTAGAGCAGGCTTTCACATTTCTTCTTTAGTGCTTGGCATTAATGACACTTTCGACTCTTCACATTTCCTCTTCAGTACTTTGCATTAATGACGCTTTAAACTCTCTCTAAATGTCCATGCATCATTTCGCTGTCCTCACGCGTGAGGGCATTGCATGTCATCAGGCTTCTGGAACACCTCGGATGTTTTGAGCAGAAGCAGGTTTTCCCTTGTAGTTTTCCGTTTTGTCCACACGGCGGAGCTCAAGAATCTAAATATTGAGAAGATGTCAGTTTGTTGGATAACGGGCATAAACATAGAAAATAGAACACCATATATGTAATATGAATGTCTTTGATTTATTTTTTCAAAAATATGCGTTTGTATAGGCTTTAATTACCTTGTATCTGCTCTCTCTAGCCAGCTGTGTAAAATGTACCCGAAACCAGTGTTAACCTTAAAACAGCAGCCAATGAAATAAATTATGTAGACCTGATTGAAATGACGACGACATTGATGTTGACTGCGTTCATATGTGCTATCGAGAATCGAACACAAATAATTAGTTCTTCTCTGTTTGAACTCAAAGCTTTAAACAGTGCACCTGCTGGATGAGTTAGCACATGCTAAGGCCACTATGAATAAGCGTGACAGATATCTGCTGGTGCTTGACAGCTTTATAAGAGAGAGATGATACGAACAACACATTCCAGTGAGGCCATTTTCTCAGATCTACAATGAATGCAGCTGAAGAACCCTGGCGTAATTATTCCTGTCATCGATCTGCATTGCTTAAAGGTTAATTTTGCTTTAAAAAAAAAAAAAAAATGCACGCAACAGGCTCACACACAAGAATGCTCACTCATGAAAGCTGGGTTATATAATAACATAGGAGGAACACACCTATATGCGGGGATACAGATGCACATTTGCTCACATGCAAACAAACTATCTTTAGCACCAGTGTTTTTAGTGAATATTGCCCTGGCATTTCAGCCATTTTCTTTCACTGGTCTCAAAGCTCTAGCACTGTGGAGTGGGGGAGGGGGTGCACAGTATTGAGTCAGTGAGGAAGAAAGAAGGAGAGGGAGAGATCTGAGAGAGAAGGGAGATCATGAGAGAGAGAGAGAGAGAGATAAAGGAGAAAAAAACCTGTTGTCTACTTTTTTTTTTTGCACGGGCACCTGAAAGGGACGCCCCAAGTGTTTGGACCCTTGCAGCCAGTTGCCATGGCGTTCTCCAAGGAGACTGCTCCTTACTCCCGAAAAATCCTCTGGCTCTTTTTTTTTTTTTAATTTGTGAAGGAGATTAATCCCTCTCACCCTCCCTTCCCTGCTTCCTTCCTGTGCCTGGCTCGGCGGCCCTGCTCCTGCGTCTGCTCTCCCCTCCAGGTCCAGAACAAGGGCAAACATGAGGAGAGGGAGGTGAAGAGGTGAAAAGAGTGGGAGAGAGAAACTAAAGGAATGAGTTTGAGAAAGAGGGTTCAAATATACCAAGGTTATGCAAGTATTTGGCTGAAGACACAATTCAGAAGGGCTAAAAATTCAAACTAGGCTCAGTTAACAGGGATGAAAATTCCCTCAATTTAATCCGACAACCAGCACTTCAGTTTCAGGCCACTTACATCCCATAAGGAGGCAGTAAACTGTGTCAGAATTGCAGCAGCTTCAGAAAATTGCGCCGGAGTTCAAATACTTATGGACTTCACCGGACAGGAAGGTAGGAAGGAAATGAAATGAGGGAGTGGGTTTGAGAGGGGCCAGATTAGAGAAGGGGTGAGGGATAGAGGAGGGAAGGAGCGGTGCGATGACTCAGAGCGTGATGAGCCGAGCGCATGAGAAATCATCACTGGCACAGATGGATGGCGTGAATGAAAGAGGATAAATGTGCAGAGGAATATAGCATGTACAAATCATCACGGTGTGCGAATCTCACTGATCCACATCTCTGCCAGTAAAGCAAGTAGGCTTCCATAAATTAGCGAGGATATTCACTGAGCCTCCTGCCATCTACAGCACCCTGAAAATAGGGCATGATGGCTCTGTGTGAGCATGTAAGCATGTATGTGTGAAAAATGTGCACGTGAGCATCCATTTGTATGTGCATGTAGGCATGTATGTCTGTCTGTGCACGTGTGCATGAAAGCATGTCGGTGCATGTGCAAGCATCCATGTATCCAAGCATTCGTGTGTGCGTGTGTGAGTACACCAGCTTGTGTGCATGCAAGTATGCGTGTCAAAAATTTGCATGCAAGTATCCATTTGTCTGTGCGTGTGAGCATACAAGCATGTCTCTCTGTGTGCATGTGCATGCAAGCATGTCTCTCAGTGCACGTGTGTGGATGCATGCATTTGTGAGTGCGAGTATACACGAGTGCGTGCGCATACAAGTATGTGTGTGTGCATTTGTTAGCATATTTATGCAGATTCCTGAATGCATTTTATCTGCACACTCCATCTATGCCTGCATATATGGGAATCTCAATCAAATGTGTGTGCACTGATTTTTGCATTCATTAGTGTGTGCGTGAGTGACTGCGAGGGCTTTTGTTCGGGGGTGTGTGTGTGTGTGTGTGTGTGTAAGGGTGATTGTGCCAAAGTGTGCGACTCATTGTGCCTCTGACTGTAAAAAGGGGAAAAATAGAAAGTGTGACTCTCATGATCAGGTCTCTGTTTTGCCAACAGTTCCCACAATGCCTGTGCTCAGGGCTCCCATTACCCAATGTGGCTATGGATCCAAACTCCATCCTCTCCTGCAGGCAATCTAATGAATCTGGCAACCCCATCAAATTGGGGATAATCCCCTTGCCCAATGACATACAGAAAAAACTAGAATGCACACTCTCTATTCTTGGTGCATTCGGCCATGGTCATATAGGCGCCAGCTTCTGGTCATGGCAAAACCAATGGGCAATATGCATAGTAAACACCCCTGTTCAGAAATAAATAATCTAAAAAAAAATATAAGGTTGCTGTAGGGCTATTTTTTCAAATAAGGACATATTTATAAGTGAAAGCTTTCAGGATATAATCAATATGATCAAAATCAGGTAAACGGATAATCAGAAAACTCAAATATTTATCCATAAATATCAGCAAAACTATGGGTTTAGAGAGACTAAAAAAACCATATTTCTGCACAGTTTTCACAGCAAACAGTACAACAGGAACTAACAGTTTTAACACATAAATCATACGCATCCAAATGGGTTAAAGCACTGCATGCTTTGTTTTGCCATGACCGGATGTACAAGCCAACTTAGCATGAGAAAGGAGGGCTTTGCGCAGCCTTGTTTTTTCTCTACGTCATTGCCCTTGCCCAACATAGTAGCATTAGACTGGCCCACCCTCAGAGATCAGCCACAAACCCGCATCTTACACCTTCACCTCCCAGCAATGTGCATACGAGCATGTGTGCACCTGCAATGCAAGTGCGTGTCTGTATGTACGTAAGGGACTGCATTTGAGCATGAGCATTAGCGCGAGCATCTTTGAGTATGCCTGTGGCATTGTATATACTGTATGAACATGGGTAAATACAATGCTCTGTAATCCCCAAACTTCTTCCCCTTAGTTCTAACTCTAGCCACTCCCACCCGGGTCTATGCTGCACCCCTCCTCCCCCCCTGTGGGTGCTGGAGACCCATTAATGGGCCCATGGCTGCCTGGGTTGCCAGACACCGTTGTTTCCACTTGGGTTGGTGATTGTGCAGAAAGCCGGGATCCCCCATTCCCCTCTATTCTACCAAATCCCCCGTCTCTTACATAACCACAGTTAGTGCCACTCAGCCTTGCTTAAGACTGAGTCCCTCACACACAGACAAGTAAATAAACACAGCAGGGAATCACACAGATGCATAAAGATAATCGCATGTGCTCATACACAAACACTCAGGACCCCTCACACACACGTGCAGGCAAGGAAATAAATGCATGGAAATACACAGACGCAAATAATCGCACGTATACTTACACACGCACTCCTGCAGGAGTGCAAACAAACACGCACAGACGAGTGCAAATATACACTGAGCTGTACACAGACGCTGTTACACTTATACATACAGTGAAATTCATATGCACAAACCGGCAAACAAAGCACACACATGAATGCAAAATTACGTAGGCATACATGTATAAACGCACACACTCTGACCTTCACGCACATGCATTAACATGGGATTGCATCAGTATGTGAGCTCGCACATATTTATACTATATATATTATGAATAATATGCTTACTGTATCTGTATGCAAGACTATGCACACACAGGTTTTTTCCATCCGGAGAGATGACACAAAATGCCATATGCTAATGCAATATCCTGCTTCAACATGCTAAATTGCCCATAGTACTGTGCAGTGCGCCTGGTAAGCGAAACCAAACAGGAGCAACGGTGGCAATGGCAGTGGAACGATCTGGCAGACCGTTTGATCAAGCCTTTTGTTAAATATGAACCCTTTATTCCTGATTTGGCTGGTCTGCTGTCCCTTGTTAAGCGGCGTTCACGCCAGGATAAGCAATCAGTCATCGGCGACACCCACTATAGACACCAGATTGTCCCACACCAAAAATGCGCCTCTTGGATGCGAGCCCGGGGGGGGGGATGGGGAGCCCTAGTTTCACAGGGTGTAAAAGCAGGCCGCAAGACCCTGAAGACATGTCACATGACCCACTTCTGAAACTCCCCATAGGCTGAGGAGCCGAGTCAGCCCCTCCCCCATCAAAACCTCCAGTCAGGCAGGGATTTGATGGACTGAGAGCAACAGCGCAGCCAAAACTGAGTCAACACCACGGGAAATTTAAAGTGACACTGGGAAGATCCACCCTTATATACCTTCCTCACCCTCTCATTTGAGGGAGATGTGGTTGATGTTGAAATGTCTGCCTTCTCTCTCTCTCCCCCCCCAGTTTCATTGCAATGTTTCCATAGCTCTGAGCCCCTTGTGCTCCAGGGTTATTTATTTTGGGTTAGTCCCTGTGAAGTTGTCCCAGTAAGGGGTCCTTATGGCTTGATCGTCACGGCTGTTGAGTATTGAGTCCACTTTTCTTCAGCTAAGCATCTTGAAGCACATTTGACTTTCCTCCTTTGAGCCCCCCTGCACCCCCATTTTTTTTTTTTTTTTTTTTTTTTGGCTGGTGTTCCAGTGCACTACACTCGAAGTGAGCGAGATCTGAGAAATGACCCAATCGGTCACCCTCCCCTCCGTTCCAACCCACTGTCGCCTTGACAACGCGACGTACCGTCTCTTTGCAGAGGTCGTGACCTTGCCCTACTGGCCTTCAACAGCCGAGGTCCCAGGGTTCATATTGCCGTGGCGACAGTAGCCCCTTAACTCGCAGGACAGATGAGGTTGTGGCTAATCTGTGAGACTCATTCAGCGGACGGTTTATTACAGCAAGAAAGTCAGCAGTTTTCTTAAGGCAATGGGAGTCCGTTGGTGCCAGTTGACTGGTAGCCCACTGAAGGTGTGGGTGATGTGTGTGTGTGTGTGTGTGTGTGTGCAAGCACCAGTGTGGGTATGTATGTGCGTATGTTGTGTTATGTAAATCTCCCACTGACAGACAAGACTACTTAGCCCACGAACGCACCTCCTAACAGGACACAGCATATCCAGCTAATCAGATAACAGTTAGCAGTCTTCTTGCACAAGTTGAGCAAAAAACAACTTTGGATATCCCCCTGAGGAAGAGAGACAGCAAGTAACTCAATGGTAATCATCAAATCAGCATTAAAAGTCTAATTCTAACATGCCCAATAACCCATCTCTCTTAAAATCAACTGCATTAACATCGTCATATTGGACACCTTAAAATGAGTGAGAATGATACTTATCTCCCAATTGTTCACCTTTGGCTTGCTAATTACAAAAAAAAGTAAGTAACATAAAATTAATGGGGATAAATGTATTGGTCACTCTGTAACAGTACTTGCACGCTTTTAAAATTAAGCAACTTATGACCTATTGTTCCCTATTGCCTTTTTACTACCAACTCTTCTTGTTATTGACGATAATTTCATCGCACTAAATGAAAGGCTACAAATAAGTAGCAGTGTCTTCAAACAGATCTGAGGGGCCATAAAAATAAGTGCCAAAAAAGAGGATGGATATTTGTGTTGTGTCTTTAAGTAACGAGATCTCATGAGGGACTGCCACTGAAGACAGAGACACAGGTGACAGTACGTTATCGTGCACATGCACACGCACGTACACACACACGCTCACACACATTCAAACACCTGTATCCTTTGTCTAAAAGACCCACCTACGGCAGGAAGCTGGCAGACGACTGATAGAGAGGTGGGGGAGGAGGATGGGCGGCTGACTTGAACGGAGCAAGATGGAGGATTGAGGCTGACAGGTGGCCTGCAGAAAGGTAATCAGCTTAAGTCCGGGGATGGAGGAGGAGAAAATGAAGGGGGGAGTTCACTGGAGAGATAAAGAGCAAGAAAGATGCAGAGAACAAGACGCAGAGAGACTTTCTGCCTTCACTTCCTTTTAACCCTTAGAGCGCTATAGGCGACTATAGTTGCCCAATGATGTAAGATACCAAAATCAGATGCTGTTGAAAACCTATCATGTGGCAACTTGTTTAAAAGAGCTCCCTCTTTTAAACAAGTTGCCACATGATAGATTTTCAACAGCTCAGGATAATTACATTTTTAACTCCTTGAAAATTCATTCAGCGCTCTAAGGGTTAATATCAAGGAGAGAGAGAGAGCGAGAGAGAGAAAGCCGAGAATCACCAATATTGAACTCCACCCAAAAACAAAAACAATAAAAGGAAAAAGGGGAGCGATTTAGATTCAACTTCCCTTCATTATGAAAAATGGGGGGGGGGAGGTAGAGAGGGAGACAGAGAGAGAGACTGGAGACTTTGTATTCGCTAAAGAATAGACGCTGTAGATTCTAAGCAAACGGTGGGCCCCGCTGTGTTTGATTTTGACTGATTTGTCAGGTCGGGTACAAGTGGGCCCCAGCCCTCACTGCCTTGCTCAAATTTACCCGCGGATGAACACAAAGGGGCAAAAGGAGCCGCCGTCCCTCACAGTCTCCCCTACAGCGCCCCGCGCAATCACTTTTTTACCGTGCCTCACAGATGCCCTTTTCTAGGGCGACTTCATGTACTTTCACACGCATTTCCAGAGATGAGAGAATGCTCTGGAAAGGCGCCCAGCTCAGCGGTACGGTGCCGAACCGCCGCCTGGGAATCGAACCCGAGCCCCGCGGATTACTGCCTCATAACCATCCATCTACAGAGGCGGCTGCGCTAACATTTACTACAGGTCTCCACTCAAAACTGAGATTTAAATCTCAACAAGACAACCTGTATAAATAACTGACAACAAAAATAAACATTTTTTTTTCCCATGCATCTGGCAGATTCGGTAATCCACAGTAGTTTACAGTTTGCATTGTTGCTGTTTTATATGAAAATCCATTTGAACAGCTGGCAATTTTCACTGAATTGATTCAGGTTTGGTACCTGGCTTGAGGCTAAAATGGCTGCCCCCCGCCAGGAAAATGAATAATTAAGCCAGGAGCAGCAAATCCAGTTTCCAAACCACTAAACTACAGAACCATCCCCGTATACCATTAATGTAATTTATCACATCCAGAGCAACATACAACATTGCGTACATAATAACAGAATGAATGTTAGTCTTGGGTACCAACAAAATGCCACAAAACCTTTAAAAATAAATCCAGTATTGAGCATCCCCCCCACCCCACCTTGACCATACAGTAAGCAATGACCTAATGGCCAGCTTTATTTGGTCTAAATTCTTATGTCCTTACAAGCACCATTCCACAATGGGAGACTCTATTATGTCTGAGCGCCATTCGACAAAGGGAGACATTCCACTAAGCTTGAGAATTTCAAAGGGGATCAGTGGTAAAGCACCCCGTGATTGGTTGGGAGAAATGAGCATTAATGGTAAGGAATGAAAGACAATGGCCGCAGGAGAGTCCTGAAAGCCAATCACATTCCAAGATTTCATTCCACCAGACCTCAGTCAGAGCAGTGTCATTCTGAGGGCACACGCCCAAGTGTGAGCAACAGTCCAAGAATCACTTCCTCTATAAATATGATGTGTGAGATACCGACCGCTCTCCAGAGCTGCTTCAGATCGTCTCAACCGTGCGCCAACCAGCCTATTCCTGTACCCTCGTGCTCAATATTTCCACACGCCGAGAGCTGATGACAGCAGGGAGTCGATTAACCCCACAGTCTTGTTACCGCACCTGACCCCACTCCATAACTCCAGGGATGGAAGTGGGAGCCAAACATGCACGCACATGTAAGCTTTCTTTCAAAGGTTTGCTCTCTTGGTCAATCCAAAAAGGGGGGACCTTTCAGAGGCTCCCCACACTGCGTTATTCAGTCACTGCAGTGACATTTCTGGAATGCTCCGCTACACCCCAAATTCACGGTGTCATATGGCTATTAGCCTCAGTCACTCAGTTGACTGTATCTCCACAACTCAGTAATACAGAGTAAATTACACTTTTTGCATTTTACAAGGTAACCATTCGGTTAGGTTAACAGTCATCGTAAGGATCCAATGGCAGGGCTCTACTTTGGAACAAAACCTGAGAAACGATTACCAGCTTATCTCCAAAACCATACAACACTGCTACCAATCAGTAGAAAGCAAAACACAGCAAATCCCTAATTGACCTCAAGTCTCATTTGATGACATGACCGAGAAACCCTGATCGGCCAATGATGGGCAGTTGAAACATGGCAAGCAGCAGTGGCTTCTTGGTATAGGCCACTTTATACACACGGATCTTATCTTGTGGCCTGTCGCAAGATTATGGCTGAGAATATGTGATCTATACTGTTTCTTTTGTAGATGGTGAGTAATGTATTCCACCAACAGTAAATCAGCAAGATAAGAGAGAGAAAGCAAATATAAAGGGTCATTAAAGAATGACGGCGCCAATAACTGTCTCAGTGACTGCTTATGTGCGATATGCTAATTGGGTTTGTGTTTTTAGTACAGCAGTTAAAAGCTTAAGATAGATGTGAGAATAGGTAGGAAGGGAGGCAGTCGATCAAATTTACGATGGTCGGAATTTTTTACTACAAAGCAATGGGAGAAATAGAGGTCTGATTTATAGGAGAGATTTGTTATAGCTGCTGATCCTTCCTGACCCCTATCATCCACCCCCCGCCCCCAGCGCTCCTTACCCCACCTTACCGGTAAAGCTAAAGCTGGTCAAATTGTTGCCCATCGCCTCCAACCATGCGGCTGCATAACATACCTCGAATTGTTTATGACGAGGAAAGAAAAACTGCAGAAAGCCACCGAGAGGGGTATGCGCGCATCACCCTGCTGTGATACATTGTCGTAGCTGTCGCTTTCGAATTTTTGGCACGTGCAGACGGGATGCATTGTGGTAGAAAGGGCTGCAAAATATCAACGAGATTTTGGTTCTTTAAGTGGGAGCCGCGAGGCCTAATATGCAGAGCTCTAGTCCATAAAATTATATGTTCCCTCGTGGTGAATGGCCGTTTCAAAACCACCCGAGTTTTTCGCACGGATAAATGTCGGCACTTTTGTCTCCCATTGATTGCGCATGGAAATGCACAGAACGTGGGAGGATTAAGTCCACTATGGTTACACGGTGCGGGAAATCAGTGCCTTTGTCACTCACCGCTGCCTTGTAAGCGTAACAATTCAAGCCCTGTTTTTCAGATCAGAGGCTGAGGCATCCATATCAGCTCGAAATGCACGCAGGCAGCAACAGCATCAACAACTAACTACCTGAGAGCAGAAAATCGTTGCAACACAGCGCTCACACGGAGATACGCTTCAAATTCTCATCAGGTAGTGTAGAGCAGGCGAGGGGCGTGAGCTGTCAGTCAATGCACGCTTGAGTGATTTGATATAGTCGAACAGCTGAAGAGCTGTGCCTTGGAATGAGAGAGAGAGAGAGAGAGAGCATCGCGCCTCATCGTTTCCGCGGGTTTCTTCTCTCATCTGCAAATCAGCCAGAAAAGAGGGATACAGAGAGAGGGGCGTGGAATGTACGATTCGGTATAGCCAGTAAGTTCTAAGTTCTACCAGGATCATTGTTTTCATTATAGCCCACGCAGGTGGTGCAAGACCAACGAGCTTAATACAAAGCACACCCTCCCAAAACCGCCCCCACCCTGCGAGACAATAAACTAGACGTTGACTACTGCTGGACCGCCTTGTTGGCAAGCAAGATTCTCAATACTCTACAAGAGAAGCGGGGGTGACAACCGCCTCCGGGATTCTATTTTCGGGGTCGGAGGAGGACCGCAAAAGACAGAAGAAAGAAGAGAAGGGTGGACAGCAGACGCATCCCTAATTCTGTCATGCTTTTGCTCTCCCTCTCTCTCTGGAAAGGGATTATCATACTGCGGGTTATGCGGTGCACCGGATTGAAACACACGGGTGATGCGGTCAATTGGGAGGTAGAGACTGGGGACCAGTGAGACAAGATTCTGGCTGTCTAACTGCTTCTCTTCGTTGCCCCAACGCCGTGGAGCTGCGGGCAGTGTGTTTGCGACAATCTGTTTCATTTAGCATTTATTCACTTATTTCTGACAGCAGCAGAAAGGCCAGCTCTTTGGTGAACGCACCACTGGACAACGGAAATTGGGAAAGACGTCGAGGATAAGCATCAGATCTACAGACCCAAATCAGTCATCGCTCCTGTTTTATAGGACTTATCGGCTACACATGAAGAGGGATACTGAGTGATTAGACGCGCATCACCGAGCCCTGTGTTCAAATTGGTTCGGAGCTCCGTGCTGGGTCGTTGCGTGAACGTCAAAGGTGCCAGAACAGTGCCATCATCACAAGCACAGTCTAAATACGACATGTGACATTTATTAGATCTCCGAAACGCGAGACTCGTGCGTCCAGTATTCGAAGATTTGTTTTCATCTCACAAGGTAGGTTCTGCCAACCTCTCCTCTCGCATCGATCAAGCGGTCAGTGAGATTTGGGATGATGCTTGCGCGGTTTTCACCATATCCATCAATTTCACTAAAGCCTCATTCCTTGTCTTCCCTGACATTTAAATTACCAGCGTGATCATTCATGCGTTGTCTCGCCACAAAAAGTCCAAGTTATCGAGTGGCTATTAGTCATCGTGATTCATGAGGTTCCATGAATACGAGATGCAACTGCACCAAACGCGCTCTAAAAATGTACAATATAGGCTCAAATGGTGCTCTAAGAGCAGAATAGCAGTCTGGTCACATGGTCAAGCTCCAAGCGAAGGGTCAAATATAAGTTTACGCTGGATGAGTGGCACGTGACCTAGACCTCGGGGGTTATTGGAGCACCGAGTGTGTCACTCATTTGCTGTAATTATAAACATGTAGATACGCAGGCGAATGTCGTTAATCATGGCACAGCATTCTAGTGTAGGCAGGCATTTTAGATTTAAAGGTATTTACTGCAGCTTGCCGAATGCTCACTGCGGTCGCTTTTTAATTAAACCAATATTCTTTCTAGTGGTCATGTTCCAGCAATACAGTGCCCCCAATGACCTATGCATTACCTGTGCTTGGTTTGTTGGGTGAAAATTATACCATTCAGTGGCATTATTAGCTTTTTGTACAGTTGGAAAACGTTATAAAACTGGAAATTAAAAATATGCATCATTTTCATTTTTGCGAAGTAAAATACATTTGTTTTGATGGCTGAAAGACGTCAATGGCATTGAGAACACATAACCTCTGAACCCTACACACCCCGAAACACACAAACACATTCATGCCTATTCACACACGCAAATCAGTGGTGAAATAATGCTCTTTTTGGGGCATGTAGATCATTCCCTTTCCTCTGAAACAATGCAGTTTGTTCAAGTCCAGGAGTCAAACAATGACCTCTGAATTTCCCTGTGGCCACAGCCATAGTCAGCATTGTTTTGGAAGGTGTTCTAAAAAAAGACGTTTTTGATGAGATATTCAGTTTCCGAGCTCACCACGGCACATTCAGCAGCTGCTCTTGACACCTCAGCTGTTACCCTGTGCATAGAATATGGCACCCAATCTTCAGGATGAGTCAAGAGTCATATCTGATTTTGACCCCCAACATCATAGTTATGAGTCATTTGTCAATTTTTTTTGCATTTACTTGCTATACAATGAACGCAAGGATACTAATAAAGTCTCTCATTGAAGGATAGTGCCAGTCTTTCAGACACGGAGAAAATCGAATCAAACGCCGAACTTTAGGCCTTTTTCCATTCAGATGTGCTGACTTGGCTTTACTCGATTCGACTCGGCGCATCAGCCCATCGCGGCAGGGACTTGCATTTCCATTAAAACCCGCCTTAAGGTGTGTCTTTGTGTGATGACAAGCTTGTCTTGAATCGATGACATTTTCAAACAGAGCCCTTGTAAGCACTTACTGTTCAGAATGTGCGCTTGCCCAATCATTCACTAAGTTCACTTTGTTTTCTCTGTGAAATGTTCACCATACAATGCTCTATATAGTGAGTGCACATTCTGAATACAACCACTGTCTATTATCCACTCGAGTTGTCCCTTAATGATGACGAAGCCCTCAAACATCGCCACAGCCTGCTTGAGCGCAGATCTGGCCTAGTTTCGCCCTACTACAGAGGTGCTCCATATTGGGTGTAGCCTGGCACAACTCAGCATGCTTAATGTGGAGAGGCCAAAAGTGCCTTTGGAAAAACCCTGCAACCCTTTGTGTGTCTGTGTAACAGAGAGTGTCCCGTGTGCCTAAATGTGTTTGGTGTTTATGTATTTGTGACTCGTGATAGCAAAATTTGTACCAAGTCACGCGTACGCATTTCCAGTAAATACCAAATACATGCCCAATGACGTAAATGTTAAAAAAATAGCTTTTTCTGTTTGCAGCCTCTCTGTTAAAATTCCGCCCGGTGCATTTTCCTGGTGAGAAAACATGGATAAAGGGTAGAAAATGGGCTATCTGTAAACAGTACTTCACTTCATGATACAAAAATTAGCTGAAACCAAGCTGTAAATTAACCAAATCCATCGATAAATTTGTCAACATATTAGCCGAGATATTCCCATCCTCTATGTACCAAAATAACGTGCGGAATCCCCACTTTCCATATATGGTATTCATTATAATATTACACGTCACAACCAATAGCAGCTGTTGAAAGTTGTAAATAAAATTAAATATTGTGGTGATGGGTAAAGGTAGAGCAGTTATCTAAGCACCATTGCAAAACTCACTGTGTCATCTGTACAATGGTGTAGAGAACTCAATTTTGAATTTTTGGACATTAAGACTCATTTTGCTATCACTGGTCACATTTTTTTGCGTTTTGTCTGTATATGGGTCCATGTGGGCATGTGTGCACATGAGCATATGTGTCCTCAGGAGGGGAATAACACCATCTGGAATAACTAATAGCTTATTGTTGATAAGGAAGTACACTTTCCACAAATTTGCATTTGCCCAAATTTGGTCCTTGCGATACTACTAACTTCGAAACATCCTGCAGTGGGCAACAGGGTAGACTTGCATTAGATGGTTTAACTGGCGACTTTGCAGCTGGAAATTTGAGCCTGTGGTCGGGCTTTGGGTACTGACCAGTAACGGGAAAGATGAAGCTAAGAAGAACTTTGCCATTGGGCCCCTGAACAAGGCCCTTAGCCCAAAAAACAGCCATCTGGGGCTTTAGTGTCATTTCTCTCTTGCTTTCTCCTTACAAATGCTTTATCTTCTATTTCTCCCTGAGTATCCTTGGAAACTAGATGCATGTCCTCAATAAAACTTTCCTGATTAAATGAAGGCTAAAAAATGTGGCTGCGCTCATGATTTCGCTCTGTATCATATGTGAATATGTTTCGAAAAACCAGTGACCACACATCGCTAGTTGGACGATAGTATGGAGAGCACATCATGCTGGCTTGGACCTGATGTGTACCTGAGATCTGAGCCAGGCCAAGCGACGGGGAGAGATTAAATGATCCGTCTGTTAATCTCCAGCCCAATTAGCATATGGTCACAGTGTGAGACCAGTCACATGCTAATGAGTCCTAATTAGCAGATCTAAGCATTTCTTGAGGGGTTATGGGACGAGGGGGTGGGCTGTCAATTTACACCTTCAAGAGTAACTAAAAGAAATGACAACAACCACAACAACAAAAACAATGTTCCTCGCAGTTGACTGTACAGCCATGGACAACTGTTGGGGTTAGTCAGGTCACAGTGAAAGGCAGATTACATCACTTACACGACCTTATTGTTGAAGAAAATCTATGATTTTAGGAAAATGAAATCTCTAGAGGGGGGAATGGTTATGGCGGTGGTGGGGCTGTAGCAGCTTCTCACATGTGAATGTGTGATTAAACTATGCAAAGGTTACTTCCAGTCCAGATGCTGGTAAGCCCCCCCCCAACCCCCAACCCCCAACCCCCTACTGTCTAATCAGAGGCAGTTACTCAGGATTTTGAAGTGGCACTGAGAGCAAGCAGATGCAAGGAGCAGATGTTGATGGGTGGCAGGGTGGGGGCGTGGGGAGTAATGGTGGTTGCAGTACAGTTGTGGCTTAGACCAGCATTTTCCCAACTAGTGTGCTGCAATACTGTACAGTCAGGCAAGGTCAGATATGCCATGTGTAAAAGCCTTATAAAAATGTAAGGTCTCTAATGAATCAGAAGGACTTAAATGAAAGAATAAAATGCTGACTGCCTAATTAACCCCATTGCGCAAATGTAGACGCCAATGTCCCTAAATTCCGAAAATTAATTGCTAAATAACTCTGTAATTGAATTTCCAAATGTCTTGCTTCACTGGAATAATTTTTCCCAGCCTCTGTGACACAAATACTGAGATATAAAGCCTTAAATAGGTTCATGTACAACAAACAAAAATTGGCATTATTTGTATTATGCATAATGGGTAACCTGGAACAGTATTAAAACTAATTACTGACAGGTCACATCATTATTGGCCACTAAAGTCTTTGAATTTCAATGGCATGCTGTGGAAAGAGACCAAATGGGAAATGCCAGCTTAGACGGTCACGATAAAACTATTACATTGCCGTGAAAATTATGAAAACCGGGTCGGTAGATTAACCTCAACTTCAAACAACTTTCAGAATTCAAGACTTGTCCTGAAATGGAAAATTCCAGCACCGCAGGACTCTACGACTACCTATACCTAAGAATACACTGAAGTCCTAATTACTTAAAGGGAGATACACAATGAAATGTTTTGAAGGACAATACACTGAAAGAGGTTATAATAAGAAGGGACAGATCAAGCTTGGCTGGGGGTGACCAGTGTTTAAACCAAATTTTCCCCTCAGTGTCCTCTCACCTTTCAGTTTGAAATACCCGGTCGTATTCACAAAGCCATGGCATTGCACAAAAGCCCCATATATCGCTTCACTAGAGAGTAGACAAATGGGGACTCGCTTCAACAAAGCAGCCAGTTAGACAGTGCCTCTCTTCACTGCAAAATCCAGTAGGTGAGCAGTGCAGTCTCTGTCACTCTACAGGAATGCGGTTCACATAACTACCGCTGGCAAGCAGCAGGCGCCCGATCCACCAATGGAGTCAAGCTTCTGAAAAGCTGGAGGAACCCTGAGTGGAACACGCCCTATATGGGGGCTAATGGCATGGCAGCAAATCTGTCTTCAAATCAGCAGGGCACACATGGCTACTAGGCTGCCAGGCATGAACATGAAAAAGAAAAGCCATGCGCTTGTGTTAATCACTGCATGTAAAAAATCACTGCATGTTTGGGAAAAGTGGTACCCACGTGATGTTTCCTTCCAGTAAATAGGAGTAAAAGCAGACTTAATGCCTGGGTTCAGTTAGAGATCTCAAACTCTTTTGTTCCCAGTTGTCAACTAATGAATTATCTCTCATCTACTGGAACTTCCCACCAATCAATATACATCACTTCTCTTTAATTGAGGCATCAATCAAGATGCCAAATTAGTAGCCAACTATGCAATTACTACAATTTCTAGTCAGGACATATGTACATCACTGCTGCTGTAATTTATTGCTTTACCAGTGCATCAAATATGCATTTGATTCCGAGCTAAAAGCATGGCTTAGTTCGTGCTCTACCAAGTACATTTCTTAAAATTAAGCATTTTTGGTAACATCATCACGTATAGCACAAAGGCAGGGACACTTTTCTTGCCATTAATCTAGATGTATTATTATTGACAATGGGGCGAATATGCTAACTATGAAGGTAATCAGTGGTTTTGCCAGTAGGAAGTGAATAGAACATATTGCACTCTGATTGGCAGATAAGCTTCTTCTGTTCCCAGTGAAAACACTTTCTTCTTTGGGCTTGGCAATCACACAGCTTTCCTAGCTATCATGCGCAGCGTGACCAAGTGTGTAATTTGGAGCAATAGTCATGAAAGCTTTGGGTATCTGTTTTCCGGAAAACAGGCTGCTCCAAGACTCTTAATGAGAACAGACTGAGGGTTTTAGAACAGGTGCTTCAGAAGATCAAAGCAGTGCGCAATAGCTGGTGGCATTGGTGATTTCTAGAAAGAATTTACAACATTTTTGTATAAAAAGAAGGGAAGAGGGAAAGTAAAAAAATGAGCTCACACAAGGTAGCCTTTCTGCAGTGCACTGTGGTATTTAGCAGTGTACATTAGCAGTGTGTCGCTGTGTAAAATACTATCAGTGTCCAGTATAGTATTGTTGCAGCATTTTATTTTGCATGAGGGCATGTCCAGCAGCAGCATGTAGCACTGTGTAGTAGCAGTGTGTTTTGGTGCACAATAGAAGTGTTCATTAATGCACGATAGCAGTGTAGTAGTTTATAGTAACAGAGTGCAGAGATGCACAATATGGTGCTGTTTTCTCATATATGCAGACTGCACAGGGCTCCACACGTTGCCCTACACGGCACCAAAAGCATATTGCAGTCATGGCAATGTTAAAGGGGTCATAATATGCTTTTTGGATTTGTCCCTTTTCTTTAGCGTGTTCTGTAGCTTTTTGTGTTTGTAAAACATCTGAAAAGTATCAAAAGTACAAAGGCTATGCCAAGGGGAGTTATACTGTCCAATAGGGAACATGGCTCCTGAATTGTCTGAAATGCATCGTTTTGTAGTCCAGCCTTTTCTTCCATAATTTTTCAAAGTCACAGTTAAAAAAATTTTCATATTGTCAATCTAGCAGCTTGTTTGGCATACCCCTCAAAAAAGCAAGGTAGAGGTGGGTATCAGTTTGGTTTCTGTGTATCTCCTTGTTGAGAAGACACCGTTCCCCTGGACAAAGGCAAATTCCGTTTGTTTTGACTTCTTACAGAAGACGAAGAATCACTGGTTAAAATTAATCTTTTCCACTACTCCTCAGCAGCACAACTGCATGTACTCGCTTCATTTTATGGAGAACTGATTCCTGAACCGCACTTGACCAAGTGAGAGAACCTAAAACCTGCAAGTGCAGCCTGTACAGCCTGTACAGATTTTTTGTAATTAAAATGTTCAAATGTTTTAAACAGACCACAAAATGAAAAAAATGGGGGGGGGGGGGTTGTTGTGTATCACCCCATAAAACCTCTGGACCCATATATGGGTCCATCAAATGCAGCTACTGTATCCAAATCTGTGGATCATAGCTGGCGGCCTATTTTAAATTCTAGAAGAGATCCCAAGATTACCAACGATCCCAAATATGTCCTGCTGAATTACAGGCAAACGGTACAAAATGATGTTCAAGATATAGATATTTTCCATTTGATGTAATGCTGTTGCTATAAGAACATGACGTCCAGGGTTTGAATATTTCTCTCAATGCAAGTGTGATGTGCTTCAGTGAAGCACTGCAACCAGCAGATACAGAATATGTATGTGACATTGTTCAACAATGTGAAAAAAATGCTTTTTCTGACTTTGAACCTATTTAAGGGAAAACTTAAGTGAAAACCAAAGAGTTTTTAAACCCCTTAAAAGGGGTCAAGGAAATGTCATGCACAACTCAATTGACCAATTCTTAGCCCCGCGCCTTGTAAGAGATTGTTTAATCACAGTTCAGCATTCTTTGCAAGCCTTCAAAACTTCGGATGACTCAATCAACCTCCCATTCAAATGAATGAAAATTGTATTGATTTTGATAGCTATATTTTTGGTCAAAAACTGTTAAAAGATGTGTGGAATTTTTGCTATCAACATCCATAATGGCATGAAAGACATGGTGTTTTTCTTTCTTCACATAAAAGATAAATTTTCCGAACATTTTGAACTCAGCTAGTCTGGTCAGAGACTGACCAACTGAACTGAACAATGAGAGCTATTCAGTTCAAACCGAATATCATGCACATATCTCACTTGAAAATGTTATTTGATTCCCAAAACTAGAATATAAGCATAAGCTTGCAATCAAACATTAGTTTATGTTATACTCTCTACCATTAATATTTCTACACCACCAGGTACTACAGTATTTACCTGAGCTTGTTTAGTAACTCCATTGTGGCAGTATGAAGACAAGCCTTGCCGAAAGACTTGCGGTGTTCAGTCCCTCTAACAAAGAATGGCTTGAAAGTTCATGACAAAATATATAGGTTTATAGATGTTTTGATAAACGAGCTGGCTAGGTAACCCAGAGCCTGTATTTTTACCTGTAACATAACATAACATAACATAATGGCTGGGAAAATCATACATGCTCATAAAATGGATTTAATACAGCACAGTTCTCATCTGACCATCATGACTGCGATTCACCTTTTTTAACTGAAAAAATATTCCTGGCATGAAGTTTTACATTACTGCATCCTTATTGACATTAATTTAGCTATTCACTTTTGCATCGGTCAATTCAGTCTTCTCAATAACTGTTGAAATGCTTGATTTTCAAAGCACTTTATAAATTAAGGACCCAACTGAGGTATTCAACAGCACACCCTCATACTCGCTGTAGGTTTATTTAAGAAATGACAATAGAAATCCAGTAGTAAACTATTATTTGCTGCAATAGCTTGTGGGGGGGGCTTACGATTGCTCAATTACGTTTATCTCCTAAAAAACAGATTTCTCTGCTAAACAATAGACAGCAGCAGGAGAGAACTAAATATCCTGCTACTTGTACAGTGCTGGCACATTAATTAATCTTAATGGATGTTTCTATTTATTTTTATTTGTAACACAAAAAAAAAAAATTGTCAACCTCAAAATCGAGATTTTAAGTAAAATGTAGGTTTTGGTCGCAGTTACGTACAGTGCATCTCGGTGATGTCATAGTGCGCATCTGGTAAATCTGGTAAAGTTTTTTGGAGTTCTTCGAGGTGGGGGGGCATATAGTAACAGTGCTCAGCAGTCTGCAGTGGAGTATAGTAGGAGTGTGCAGTGGAGTATAATGGCAGCATGTAGCAGAACACAGTATTACAGTGTAGTAGGTCACAGAAGCAGTGTATAGTGGTGTGCATTGTAGAAGGGAAACATTAGCAGCATGTTGCAGCATACAGAACCTGCGAGTAAAAATATACACTAGCAGTGTGTAGCAGTGTACAGTAATAGTATGGATCAATGCACTGTAGCAGTGTAGCACCGAATCTTTGCAGTGTGCAGTCATGTACTAAAGCAGCAGATGTGTGCAGTGAGCGGCGGGCTTCATGGAGGATTCCTTAGGAGCAGTGATGCTGCAGCTGCCCTCCCTGTTATGCAAGAGAGAGGGAGCGGGAGAGACAGAGAGAAAGAGAGAGAGGATTGAGGGTTCGGAATAAATTTTTCACGGCTCCTCTTCGAACACATCAACCACACAAGAGGGCTGAGAAATGTCGACTGAGCCAGAGAGAGAGGCTGATGATGATGAATGCCGAGAAAATGAGGAGCAACTGAGCGAAATAGACTGAGAGAGAGAGCAAGCGAGGAGTTTAGCCTTTGGTAAAATCTGAAGAGTGCTTAAGCCTGCAGTGCCTTTGTGCTGAGGTGGGGGTGGTGGGATGGAGGGCGGAGGACAAGGGGTAGGGGTGGGGGTGGCATTTTCTTGTGTCTGGTGAGCCATCGCTGTTTCGGAGATTGGGGATCGGGTCTTCTGCTGATGCCTGCCTAATGTTTTTTTTTTTTTTTTTTTTTTTTTTAAAGAAAATGGTTGAAGAGCTCTTTTTTTGTGGAGGGAGGCCTATTGTAGACCCTGAAAGATGGGGGGGTGGAGGTATTGCCAGGCTGACAGCAGTAGGAAGTGCTTGCCTAGCGACATGGTCAGAGCTCAGTGCGATCAAAGCCTTCACTGGTTCAAAACCGTCCGACGGCAGCCAGGAGGCAAATCGTGATGTGTGAGATTGGAGAGAACTATGATGAGGGATAATGATGAGCCCCCCTTCTTCTTACTCCAGTCTGACTGTCTACATGCCCCCCCCACCCCCCCCCCCCCATTCCCTGCCACATAACCTCCCAACCCCGTGAGGCTCCCCGTATTGATGAGAAATCACCAATCCCATTTTCACCATTTACATATCCCTTTATCTCCTCTGAAATGGCACGGGCAGTAATTATCCATTTATGGCTAAAATGCGCTAAAGAAAAAAGGCTAACGTTCTGGCTATCATTTCTTGTACAACAGTATAAAACATTTAAGGGTATTTCCTATCGTTTCTTGTACAATAGTATGAAACATTTAAGGGTATTTCCGTGTTATATAGAGTAGCGTACAGCAAAGAACATGGCCAGTGAATGAGTATAATATTAAATATTTGACGTGTAGGCTATGTGTTATCGTAAAATGGCTGTCGAGGTGAACAGAGTAATATATTTGAAGCTACAGTGTGAGTGCGCAGTGGGCATGTTAATGGGTTTTGGTACAGTATGAGTCATATTCGGTTTGCCTTCTCGTTTGTTTATGGTCTCCTCGATGGACTGCTTTTGCGGTCCCCCATCAGCATGATGGCCGCACAGCGCGAGATGGAGAGCGCGGAGCTGATTAAATAAAGCCTTAATTGGATGTTTTATTTGTCGAGAAAATGAAATGGATTCGCCATTTCAGGTCTGCGTGTGTCTGGGAGTACGGGCGTGAGTGTATGTGATGGAGTCTCTGCTCATGTGTGCCGTAAGTGGAGGCTAGAGGCTTCTTTGCTGCGTGTACACGGAGGCCTCTGTAAACAATGGGAAGCAGTAGAAGTCTGATTTTACACAGGATGAAGGAGGAGAGTTCCTGTTGTCAACGATGCAGGATATGAGAGCTGAGTGCAGAATCCACACACACTCAAACATACAAACGCATGGAAACAAACAAATACAGGCGCATACACACACTTAAACGCATCTGTGCACACAGGTATGCACTGTCCTGCATTCTGGCTGATACGCTGGGCTCAGTACGATCTGATTGTGTCATTCTGTGTAAAGCTTGGCATTGTCTCATTGCTGAACTAGAGCTGGACTCGCGAGAGCCCATACCTCCGCCAGCATTGCTGGATTTGAACTTTGGCCTATTTCTCACCTGTAGTTTGGCCTAGATATGCCAAGATGTAATCACTTGTTCCTCTTGTGCTACTCATAACATCCTTTGGTTAAGTTTGGTTAAAATCTATGCAGCCGTTTTTGAGATATCCTGCTAACAGACAAACAAATAAATAAATTAACAAACGGAAGCAAAAACTGAACTAAACCTCTCTGTATTGGTCTGACTGGCTCCCCCCTCCCCTCTTACATTCTCTCCATCTTTCACTCCTGTCTTCCCTCTCTCACTCTGGCTTTCTCGCTCCTCTCATCCTTCTCTCTGGCTCTGCCCCTTCCCTCACTCCTCTCACCATTCCCCCTCTCACTGTATCTCTCCTTCACTTCTCCCTCTCATCCCTCTCTCCAGTCAGCGATGGCGAGGTTCCCTGTCCTGTTCCTCCTTTTCATCGTCTCGGCGCCGGTGTGCCGCTCAGAGTTTGAGGAGGAAGACTTGGTGCCGCTGGGGTGCAGGACCCTGGGCTTCAGTTGGGCCTACAGCAGGCTGTGCGACCTGGAGAAGGTGTGGGGTGTGGTGGTGGAGGCCGCAGCTGTTGGCGGCACCCTAGCGGCCCTGATCGTCGCCCTGGTGCTGCTGTGTCGCCTGCGTTCCGTCACCGAGGCGGAGAAACGCAGCGGCGTGGGGCCCATACTGCTCCTCCTCCTGGGCGTGACCGGCCTCTTCGGCCTCAGCTTCGCCTTCCTGGTGCAGCGGGACGAGAAGCTGTGCATAGTGCGCCGCGCCCTCTGGGGGGCACTGTTCGGCCTGTGCTTCTCCTGCCTGCTGGTGCAGGGCTGGCGTCTGCGGAGGTTGGCGCGGGGTGGCCGGACCCCCGGTGGGTGCGCGCTGGTGGGCGGCGCGGTGGGGCTGACGCTGGTGCAGGGCATCGTGGCCGCCGAGTGGCTCCTGCTGACGGTGCTGCGGCTGGGCCAGCCGGCGTGTCACTTCCTGCCGCTGGACTTTGCGCTGGCCTGCACCTACGTGCTGGCGCTGCTGCTGGCCGCGCTGGGGACGTCCGCCCTGGCCGTGTGCGGGAAGGAGCGGCGCTGGCGCTGCAACGCGGCGTGGCTGCTCATCGCCTGCCTGGCGTCTGTCCTCCTGTGGGTGGCCTGGCTGGGCTTCTACCTCTACGAGAACGAGGCGCTGCGTCGCTTACCCGACTGGGATGAGCCGTTGCTGGCCGTAGCGCTGGTGTCCCAGGGCTGGTTGCTGCTCCTCTTCCACGCCATCCCCGAAGCCCACCTCTGCCTGCGCCCGGCTCCCCAGCCCTCCGCCCCCGACTACTTTGACACCTCCCAGGCCCCGTCCCGCATGAGGGAGACCAGCTTCGATGAGGACGTCCCGCTCTCGCACCGCCAGTACGGGGACAACCAGAGCTACGCCTTTGATGAGCACAGCGCAGGTACGCAAAGCACAAGGCCATGTTGTGAGTGTGAGTGTTCCGGAAAATTGCGTTCTGGAGTTTCCTTTCTTTTTTGATTGAAGATTCGGGAGATGAGATTTCCCTAAAACGCAGTCTCTACTCACTTATCCAGACTCTACCCATCCTCAATCCGAACCCCTCCCTGTAGGCAGTATCGGGCACCACTCCTCTTCATCATCACCTTCTTCCTCCTCTTCCTCTTCTTCCTCCGCCTCCGTAAGGTCCTCGGAGGGGTCAACAGCCTCGTCCTAAAGGCCAGGTCCGAGCCCAAAACTCTAAATTAAAAAACTGAAAACAAAACAAACAAAAAAAAAAAACAAAAAACAAAAACTAAACTAGCTAGGCAGACTTAATTCCTCATTTTTGTTCCGGAAGCTCTTTTCTACCGAATGTTCAGACTACTCTAGCACACGTGTGCATGTCGGCATGTGTGCACGCACATGTGGTCAATATGTGAAATGTGCGAAAGCCTTCGGGTTGCCATGGGTGAAGGATCACAGCGCTCTCTGTCTTGCAGGGTTGCGTTCAGGGGGGAACGGGAGCAGTGGAACGGGACCCCGGCCCAGCGCCCCCTTCCGGAGCAACGTGTACCAACCCACTGAGATGACCATGATCCTGAACGGGGGAGCGGTGAGCCCTAGGGCCTCCACGTGCTAAACAGTGAACTACAGCTCAGGCTTTACACACTCACCTGCACTGGAATTATCTATAGCTCTGGGTATACAGACACACTCACCTGCACTGGGATTACCTGCAGCTCTGGGTATAAAGACATACTCAACTGCACTGGAATTACCAGTAGCTCAAAGTATACAAAAATTCACCTGCAGTGGAATTAACTGTAATTAAGAGTATGTATGCTCACAAACACGGAAATCAATTGTAGCTCAGAACATACACACGCTCTCATTTCTGCTGTAATTAACTATAGTGCAGTATATACAAGCATGTTCACTTGCACTGGAATTTGCAATATCTCAGAGCAAAAGACACACTCATCCCTATGCTGGAATGGACTATTACTCAGATTATACAGAAAAATTCTCACCTACACTAGAATGAACCATAGCTCTGAGTGTAGACACACTCACTGCTGTACTGGAATGAACTATAGTTGAGAGAATGTACACTCACTGACACTGGAATGAACTGTAGCTCAGAGTATGCACACAATCACAGGAATGAACTACAACTCCACGTGCACACACTCACAGGAATGAACTATTGCTCCGAGTACACACACACACAGAGCATTGTCTGAACTGCAGCAAATATTAAAACACACAAGAACAAACTGCATCTCAGAATAAACACATGGGGGGGTGTGTGTGTGTGTGTGTGTGTGTGTGTGTGTGTTTGAGAGAGATTGCGTACGAGTGTCTGGGTGAGAAAGAATGCGTTTGCATGTGTGTGTAAGTGTGTAAGCATGGCTGCAGTGTGGCTGAAAGAGCTGCAGCTCTGTGTGCGCGCGTGTGTGTGTGACATCACTCAGTGTGTGAGCGTAGGAGCTTGGGCTGTGAGAGTAATGGTGCAGTGCTCGCAGTCCCTCTCCTGAATGATGCTCCCCGTCAGCAGGGCTGTCTGGCCCCTCTGTTTCTGCAGGATGAATTGGGGCTGTGGGTTCCACTGCTGGCTGCCCTCCAATCACAGCCTATATTTCACCCCCTCAGACTGCGCTCGGCGGAAGCCTGGGAAGGGAGATGCAAACGCTGTTCTAACACTAGCCTAACGCTCAGGGAATGCACACGTCCCTTAGCATTCTCACTGATAGCCTCTGGAATATTAAAGAAGATATACGGTATTTCATATACGCACATAAACAGAAAACTACACTAGCAAGTATACACACACAGACACACACACTAGCCAGAGTGATTACATGATGTGAAATTAGGTTACCAAAGGAGTACGGCAGCAGCCATTAATTATGTGTATACTACTGTGTGTGTGTGTGTGTGTGTGTGTGTGTCTGAATGCGTCTTAGCACAAACATGCACGTGGATCTATATGTTTGTGCACATCACAGGTCACAACACATTAGTCTGGAGTGCATCTGGGAAGGTGCTTTGCATCTCAATTGCAAAATCAATGAATGTGAATGACACAGTGAGTGGAGGTAAGGGTGTGGAGGCTGGTGGGGGTTGGGTGTGGTAGCAGTGGTTGTACTCACACGCTCGATCAGGAGCAGGAATTCGAAATGTCTGGGTGTGTGGGAACCCCGTTCCTGGACTAAATAAGGTGAAGGGTGGGAACACCAAAGTCATTCGTATGAGTAGGGAGGAGCCCCAAAATGGTGGATGGCTCTGCTTGAAATTCCTATGCATTCACATTCTCCCCCTCCCCCAGCAGTGTTATGGTAAGAAGGGAGTGGATTAGCAGGTTAGTATGTGTGCTAGCGATCAGAGTTTGTGCAGGTTCGGTCTGACTGTCCGCGTTTTTCCCCCCAGGTGCCGTCCGCTCCCCCCACCTACACTGGGAGGCAGCTCTGGTGAAGGAGGGGAGGGAGAAGAGGTGCCTGTATCCAGTGGGGTTGAAGAAGGGTCTTGAGACTGTGGGAAATTTGGAGGGGGGGGCTTTTTCTGGGTACCAACAGAGGTTGAGAAGAAACCATGGACAATACTCACACTGAGGTGTGCGACTGGGATAAGGCTGGGGCTCCAAGAATCAGAACGGGGGACTCTATCAATCAAGGTTCGGGACTTGGGATTTGGGACTCGGGACTCACGATTCGGGATTCGGGATTTTGGTGGGGCGTGGGCAGCTATGCGCCGAAAGAACAGGGTATACGTTCAGCTGCACCCGAGAATTTAGTAACTTGCTGCAGGCAAGATTTGGTTTTTATCTTCTCCTTTTTAAATCATCCGGAAACTGTAATAAGCGAGAGCAGCATTTTAGAATTCAGAAAGCAGATAAATAGTTCTACTCTTTATCGCTATATTAAACTGATAAAAGCGGTATATAAAGTGGTATGTAAAAAGTGGTAATAATCTCCAAATGGGTTTCAGTTTACAGCATCACAAAGGGATTCTGTGGAACATAAACTTCAGTCGTTCTGACTGGTTCTTATTTCTGCAGGAGCCCATAAGGATAATATAGGACACGCTTTAACAGTAGGGGATTAGCATCCTGAGTCTTTTCATTTTCTTCTAGCTTAGGAAACAGTTCTGGTGCAAAATTAAAAAGCCACTGTGCAATTAAGAAGCCAGTTTTGAATCTGTGCCCGTTGCTCACACCTACCTGATTGATGTTGGCCCTCAACCCTAGGGGTTGACATTTGACCTCTCAACAAAGCACACTGCAGGTCAATATACCTGATCTCACCCGAGCCACCAGCTCGAGATTCCACCTTTGAGTCCGTATCTGACATCCAGTCGAGGTGGGAGTTGGATGTCTGGGGGAGATGCATCAGGGCTTCACTTCCTGTTCCCAGATAGCAGGCAGCTGTTTATCATCTGAAACCAGGAAGTAAGGAGATGTTTCAGCCCATGATATAATGGGTCAAGGCCATGCAAAAAAAAAAAAAGAAAAAGAAAAATTGGTCTATCTGACCATTGACCATTACTCAGTTTGAGAAGAGGGTGGGATGGACAAATGATTTCAGGGTCAGGCCTTGAAAAAACACTGTAAAAGAGCATGATCTGGTATCTGGGACGATGGTGATGGGGGTTGGAATCCAAGCCGAAATCAAAATGGAGTCGGTAAACCGTGAATCTAGGACAGACAGCCGTCTCCTGGGAGGAGACGCTGGTACAAGACTTGTTTTTCCAAGATTGCCTGTTTTGTCAGTTTGAGTCAGTATCATCCATCCTCACCATTCGCCCAACGGTGCATAATGTGGTGGGCTCACATTATCAAGTACTGAATAACCTCAGGCATTTTAACAAAGGGATTCAATCTCTACATTCGTAACTGCGACACTGGATTACAGGTTCCTTTTAAAAACGTTGTTTTTGGTGATCGTTAGGCTGAGGGCTGAGCCACTACACGACAGAAATTAGCTGCTAAGAGGTGGTCCGAATTTAATACAGCGGGATTGTTCTTCACGCAGTAAACAAGTCAAAAACAGGCTTGGGATCATGAGCAAACGAAAACCGACTCCCTAGCTTTTCCCAATGACCATTGTCCTCCACCACATGGGTTTTAACAGTGTTTTCACTAAAATGCAATGAGCGTTGCGCGTGCAAGAGAGTAACGTTTGGCTGATGTGAACAAAGGAAGAAGTCCTGGAGATATAATCACTTCTCATGTTCACAGACTTGCTGGGCTGCTCCTGTACAGTGCTAACTGTGCCTATTTTGTACCATTAAGTGGGGGAATGGCCAGGAAAATACTAGCCAGTTCTAGTTTGTTCTATTTGATTAATGAGCAACGGTAGTGTAGACAGTCAGTGTAGGATGCTGATCATTTGCAGAAATGCAGAGGGCTTTTTTCTCCAACCATCTCAATGAGATTGTGTCTACTCCACAAGCATCTGCGTTCGGTCAAAGGCCATGGGCACCGCTGTAATCAGGCCCAGTTTCTGTGAGAGACGACATCCTCTTGGCAGCCAAATATCTGCAGACGGGAGCGGTCATAACCATGTCAATTATAGCAGCAGCATAATTTCGATTCTCCTTGTGCCATTCAAATCCCTGCACTTCTCTCAATATGCGCAGAGTACAGCCATTTTAGCTCCAGTTCAGCAGCAGGGGTTGAGGTAAATTTTTATTTACAGGAGATTAAAATAAGATATTTAATAAAATGTACACTACTCTTACTAATATCAACTACAGTATTTGCCTTCTTTTATTTTATTTGTGACTGGATTGCTGTTCATGTCTGGTTGCATTTTTGCGCATTTGTTTTTGAGGAGTTGTCTTTTTATATTATATATCTACATAGGAAAATATTTAAAATTCTGTAAATTTGCAGAAATAATTATAGTCTTGCTTTTTATTTAGATTTTATGGAGTAAGGGAAATCTTGGTATATTTCAGGAAGAAACTGAAGGTTTTTTTTTTAACCCCAATTATTGTTTTTGTACATTTGAGCCTAGCGCGGTCACAAATACTCATATCTCTAGTTGGTGTTCTGCTCTCACTGACACATCAGTAGATTTTCATAAATAAGGTATTTGTTACGTATTGATTATTGGGTAGTTGTGAGGTCCTTTTTGCACTTTATGCGTCTGACTGTGTCTGTGCTGGTGTGAAAAACAGTGACCAATTCCTGGTCTGTAGCTCCATTCCCATGTTAATACCTGACTGAAAACACCTACCACAAAACCAAGATCAAGGTCTGTTGCAGGTCTGGTCCTGCAAGTAGGTTTGGTGGATCTTGAAACCCATCTTCTTTGCCTCCTTTTCCTCAACTTGAGGGGTTAATGGGGAAGCCAAGTTTCCTCAATGGCCTTTATTTTCCACAAGAGCGCGCATTAACTTGCATGTTCTCATTTCTGCGTGGCTTTAATGTTGAACAAAGCATGTGCAATCAGCTTAAATACCAACTACTACAGTGTTGCCATGAATCAAAGTTGGATCTATAGCCATTTTTAGGCAGCCGGTTTTTTTTTGGGGGGGGGTATTTTTGAAACAGTGGTTAACTCATTACAGGAAAATGTTTTAGAAGCAAAGAACCAAAATCCACCAAGCCTCGTATGAAGACCTACAGCACCACAGTAATGATAACCGTCACACTTATAAGCTAATAGCCAGAAAGGCATATAGCGCTGTACTGTAAACAATTAAACTAGTTCTCTTACCACCAATAACACCTATGGCACCACAGTAATGGCTATTGAACTAATAAGCTAACCACTAATAAGGCCTACAGCACTGTACTATCAGCTGTCAAACCAGTTAGCTAGCAACTCATGAGGCCTACAGCACAATAATATTGACTGTGAAGCTAGTTAACCTCATAGCTAGAAGACAGACAGCATTGCACTGCATGGCATCTGCTACTGAACGCCAATTCTAAATCTACTCACAACGAAGAGCACATTGTCAATTTGGTTGCGGCCCATATTAATAATACAGAGTGAGAGTGCTGATCTGGGATTCATGGTTTATTATGGTGGATAATGTATAAGCTTCGGATATGATCAGGCGATTTGAACCTGGATCAGCAATCTTGCCTATGATGGCATTTAATGGGCATGGGTCCAAGACTTATCCTCATGCTTTGGATCAGTCTCTGGCAGACCGGAACATAGCTCCTCCTTCTCTCAACTGCAATGATTACCGGCAACAAAACCCTGGTAATGGTCACTTGTGGCAAATTATTGTTTTACCAACACTAAGGGGGAAAAAACGTCTTTGATCCAGTGCGTCAGCTTGTTAAACTTGTGCAGTATTTTGTCTCTTTAAGCAGTAGTGGACCCACACGTAGAGGCAGGCGGAGACCATGTTCACGCATGCTCATCCAGACTTGTACTTGAGTTTTAACGGTCTCATATCAAGTATAATTACAGATGCTAGCCTCCATTTAACACCTTGCATCCCATCAATACCTTCCCTCGCCCAAATGTATCTTTGACTTTGATCAAATGCCAATTGTTTCTACTTCATCAAATCAGTATTTTATGCAGCTGTGCGAGAAATTAAAACTTTCCAGTGTGAATCAGCAATATCAGTTTTTTTAGTCCATTTAATTTACAAAAAAGGTTGGGTGCCTCCAGATCAGAGGACCCAAGGGAAATTTAAAATGGCCGTGATACTGAGGTCAGTGAAGAAAATGTCACTGAATAGAGGTCCTAATACAAAAAAATGTATAGTTGTCATCTTGTAATTTATAAAAATTTAAAGGCAAAATTTGCACATACTCATTTTCATGTCGTATTTTTCCTCAATGACCCATTGCGACTCACCTTCTTCCCAGAATGGTCTGGTCCATGTCCCCCCTACTCCAAACTGTTCTTGCCTCTGGACTGTCCCACTAGGGGCAGCTGACGGGGGCCGGTGTTGGTTCACAACTGTGACGCAGCATGCCAATGTATAGCTTGTTTTCCCTAATAAGAAAAAAAAAAAAAATCATTCTCTGTTTCTGTAACAACTTCAGACAAATGTTGAATAAAATGTCATCTTTGTAGTTTACAGTTCTGACTTGTCCTGATTTTTGCACAAAAAGCAGGGGGCGGGCTGTCGGCTGCCAAGCAAACTTTATCATTTATGGCTCTCATAAATACTGTGGGTAGTAAATCCTACAAGGTTTTAATTTTGTAAACTGCGGTCTGTGCTCACCTTTTTCATCAGCATTCTGCAGACTATTATTTCTCATTGCTTACCTTCGGAGTGACATCTTTCATTTACAAAAATTTGGTCCTCATTTAATGATTGAGTAGAATATAATTGCTGAAATTTAATTGAAGAGTGTGAGACAGAGATAAGCATAATAACTCCAGATACTTTTGTACGTTCAAAATTAATCCCAAAATACCAATAACGATGATTACCTTTTTTTCCAATTACTTAAGAATATAGCCTCGAGTAATAGCTGTAGCACACAGCTGTCTATTCCCAAACAAAATTTTTATCGCATGAAAAATGTTGTTCTGGATCTTTCTTAGCATCAAAAGAACCAGTACTGCACTTGAGCAACACCCATTCACATAAACTTATCTCTGCCAAACCTTTTGCGATGTGCATGAAGCATCTCTCTGCATTGTCCACAAGTTAAATGCTGAATTTGGACGCATACGAGGTAATTCTCTCTTTGTATTGACGAACCACAGCATAAAAACAACAGCTCAGTAGGATAAATGCATCTTTAATCCTATAGTAGTCTACAACATAAAAAAAATTCACACATTTTCTCCTTCAGGGTCAAGGTGCTGTTCTGAATTAGCACTGAGCAGCACAGATGCAGAATACGATACTCATATTACCCCATGAAGTAACCAAAGGAAACAATCGTACCCACTGGTGTTAAACTCTTAGAATTACTTGTTTTACAGCTTTTGCGTCCATCTGCTGCTTCTTGTGTGAAAGGTATGGGTGAGTTTTCCCATGTGCATGTGTGAAGATTAACAGGCAGGCTGCACTCATGGGTAAACAGCATTTCGAGTAGATCAATAGCTCCTCTCGCATCCACATGATCCAATTTCAGGGCGGCCAAACCGCTCCCCAGAACACTATTAGTTATCATTTGAATGAAATGATCTGTTTTATTGGCTCTCAGAGCATCAGTGC
This sequence comes from Gymnothorax javanicus, assembly GCA_029692085.1. Taxonomy (NCBI): domain Eukaryota; kingdom Metazoa; phylum Chordata; class Actinopteri; order Anguilliformes; family Muraenidae; genus Gymnothorax; species Gymnothorax javanicus. The sequence continues at coordinate 47,463,421 of CM056206.1, read as the reverse complement.
CAGCTCTCACTGCACCCTGGAGAAAAACACCAACCCAGGGCATTCTCCCTCAGCCTGAAGGGGCTAGGCTATGGGAGTGGTGCTGCAACTCAATTGGCTCTGCTAGCTGTCTGTCACCTTCGCTACCCAGTAGGTAGTAAACAAACCTAGTGAACTAAAGAGGGGGAAGGAAGTTTGTCAGTGAGCTGCTTAGCCAATCAAGACACTCCTGCCCCATAATGCTGATTGAGGGCCATCTCAACCTCTCCGAACCAAAATTGTCAGTGTAAATGCCTGGCTTGGGATCCATCATCAGTGCAGCGGAATTTTAAAGCTTTATTGAGTGAGAGCAAGAGACGCGCGTAGCAGCAGGGTGAATTTGACTGTTTGGGCTGAATTGCAGGGACAAAACAATCACATTTATTGCCACGGCTGTTATCAAAGTCAGTGAACAATACACCAAAGCACTCTGCTGTAATTCTATCCCTTTATTTCTTTCGGTTCAACATCTACACTGAACAATAGAATATTACTTGAGGGAATGGACAAGTAGCCTAACTGCAGTAATGGCAACCAAATTATCGTTCCTGTTGACCCCGTAGTATCTGTGCAGTTTGAAGTCTGTTCGATTGGGGTTTCTTCACTGACCAGTGATGATCGTGGCATGAGCACTGTAATAAGATATCCATCACCTTACACCTTAAAGGAATAAAGAAGAACATTGGCCTTACATACATGTGCCCACTATATGCAAGGGCCCATTACAATTGTTTAAAGTAGATATGTACGGAGAAATTAAAAAAAACGGGCAAATTATACCTCTACGGAAAGCTAATGTCATGGAGATGATGAATAAAACACTTTTTGGACACTCAGTCAAACTGGAAGAGAGTTAAAGAGGCATTTTGAATACCCTTTCAACTGGCGCACATGCCCCAAAAAAACTGAGCGAAAATAGCCCCTTTCTCATGGCGTAATTCGAGGGAAACAGGGACACACGGTAAGGAAGTCCAGTGCATCGACTGTTGTCTGCCTGTCCTAATTTGTTCATTTCTTGGCCTCGCTTGGTTTTAAATTTCTAGTGGACTAGATTTATGATCGTCAGGAAGTATGCTATTATTTGGCTACCAGGTTAGCTCACCCGGTTAAAGCGCCACTTATTTTTATTTTTATTTATTTAAGCAGGGGGCCTGACTGAGACCATGTCATCTTTTCAGCAGGGCCCTGCATTACAAACAATTAAAATAACACAGTTTAAAAAGACATTTGTAGTACCAAGAAGAAGAAGAAGAAGAAGAAAAAAAAAACAATGCCATTATTAAAGGGAAAACACTAATTAAAAACAACAACAATTCTCTTGATAAAATGATTTGATCAAAGTTTTAAAATGTCCAAAAGGAACCAGTTCATTCAGTTTCAGATTAACTTGTAACTGATTCCAGGTGTGTGGGACATTATAATTAAAAGCTGTCTTACCAAGCTCTGTTCTTACACGAAGAACATTCAGACACAATGAGTCCTGCGACCGTGTCCCATGGCAACCCACTTGCCGCGTAAGAAGACTAGCTAAATAAAGAGGGATTTTCAATAAAACACATTTATAAACAAATAAAAACCAGTGGTAGTCTCGTCTAGCTTTCAATGACCCCCACCCTACTGACTTGTATAAAACACAATGGTGGGTGCGGAAGTCAAGACCTGTGATAAATCTAATAGCAGAATGATAAATAGAATCTAAAGGTTTTAAAACAGAAGTAGATGCATTTCTATAAATCACATCACCATAATCAAGCATGGGGAGTATTACTGAGTGCACAATCTTCTTTTTACGTTCAAAATTGAAACAAGCCCTATTTCTGTATAAGAAGCCTGTTTTACTCCTTATCCTTTTGGTTAAATTTTCAATATGCATGTAAAAAGTCAGCTTGTCATCCAGCCAAATGCCAAAGTATTTATAATGGTGGACATGTTCAATTTGGCTACCCTGCAGGGTGCAAATATGAAAATCAAGGGGGTCCTTTTTTCTAGCTTTGGTGAATACCATGAACTTGGTTTTGTCCTCATTTAAGACGAGCTTCAACTCAATTAGAGATCTTTGAATAGAGTTAAAATCATGCTGCAGATTAGATATGGCCTGCTGAACTGAAGAAGCAGTCGAGTAAATGATGGTATCGTCAGCATATAAATGCAATTTACAATGATCCAAAGATAAGCCAATATTATTAATATAGATAGTGAATAACAAAGGGCCAAGAATTGAACCTTGTGGAACTCCTCTGCTGATTGGAGCACTTCGAGAGTGAAAGTTTTCAAATGAAATATATTGAGTCCTATCCTCAAGATAGTTTTTAAACCAACTACAAGCAGATTTGTCAAGGCCAATGTCTGATAATCTTCTCAAAAGAAGGGCATGATCAACAGTATCAAATGCCTTAGACAGGTCAATAAAAAGGGCTGCACAATGCTGTCTGTTATCTAGTGCTCTTACAATGTCATTTATAACTAAACAAGTAGCAGTAAGTAGCAGTAACAGTGCTATGCCCAGACCTGAAACCAAATTGGTGAGTATTCAAAATGCAATTTTCAGTTAAAAAAAAATTGTAATTGAGAATTAACTAGGGACTCCAGAATCTTAGCCAGGCAAGACAACCTGGATATTGGAAGGTAATTATTTAAATGACTTCCATCTCCCCCTTTTAATAAAGGGAGAATATTAGCAGTTTTCCATACTTATGGTATGTTGCTTGTCATAATAGACATATTAAATATATGAGTCAGAGGTTTGGCAATGAGTGAGGCAAAGACTTTCAAAAGATATGGATCTATCAAGTCATCCCTTGTAGACTTATTTACATTAATTTCATTAAGAGCTTCAAGAACTTCCTCAGTTGAAACACAAGGTAAAGAAAATACAGTATTATTATTCAACAAATAAGAGGTTGTAGGACAGGTAGATAGATCAGAGGTGCACTGCTTATCATTAATCTGCTCAGAGAAACTTGGGTCTGCTACTTTTTTCATCTCAAAAAGATAGCCTGCTGAGACAAAATACTGATTAAAAGCATTACTTATTTCAACTTTACCAGTAATCAAATTTGAATTTAAAACAACTTGCGATGGAAGAGAAGGAGAGGAACTTGAACTTTCCAGCATTTTTACAGTTTTCCAGAATTGTGTTGGATTTCTACTAGCATCTGCAAGGGATTTTAAGTTAAAATCAGATTTTGCCTTTCTAACGGACACTGTGCATTTGTTCTTAAGCTGTCTAAAATAAAGCCAATCTTGGGATAAGTGGGTTGATCTAGCTTTTGCCCATGCTTTGTTCCTGTCTCTGAACAGTTATGAGAGTTCCACCGAATACCATGGAATCACTCTGTCCTTAATTCTCAGGGATTTTAAAGGAGCATGCTTGTCTGCCACAGAGTTAAATATAAAGGAGAAAAGTTCAAGTGCAAGCTCTGTTTCAGGTATAGCAGATACACGATGAAAATCACAATTATACAAGTCATGGAGGAAGCCGTGAGCATCAAACTTTTTATAATTTCCCTTCTTAACTACACGAGGCTCGAACCTTTGGAGTTTTGTTGTTCTTACGCATGCAATGGGACAATGATCGCTAAGATCACATGCAAAAACTGCATTAGCCAAATACTTGTGAGGATTATTTGTAATAATAACATCAATTAGAGAAGATTTTCCTGGATCTTTTAAATTTGGGTGTGTGGACTCTGAAATTAGCTGGAACAGATTTAGTTGAATGCATATATTCTTTAAATCATCAGATACAGAAGTGAGGAAGTCCAAGTTTCAATCCCCAAGAATAACTCATTCAGAATTCAGGTAGGGTACAAGTAAGTCAAATAATGCATTCACAGAAATCTTAGATGCACATGGCGGCCAGTAGACTCCCGATATATAAAAATGTGAATTAGAATTCAATATCAATTTAATGACTAAAACCTCAAATTCCTTTCCTATCACATCTGGAAATATTAAAACCATCCACTTTAACAGTATCATCTGAGATTGAGTTATTCAGCCTCTGATACAACAAAAACATCGGGATTTGTGTCTGTAACCCAAATTTTTATCATGTCCAATTTAGGAACTAAACTGCTCACATTTAAGTGCAATAGACCAAGCCCGTTTCGTTTGTAAAAATCAAAAGGAGTTTTCAACGGTAAAAGTCCACTGTTAAAATTAACGACTGTATTCATCTTAAAAGGGATTAAATTCCCAGGGTTAACACCATTTGGCCTTGATGGGTGTCGATTAAAACTCCTTCGTTTTGTGCACGTTGTAGAATTAAGACCAACATACCTGCAGGGGGTGTCAAACATTCTGAAATTGTATGGAACATCCAAGGGGTGATTCTTAGAATTAGAGTTCTGGTCACAGTTGAGTAGTCACCCACGCTGGGAATTCAACACGCAGTAGACCATGTTAGCAGTAAGCAGGTGAGTACCACGCCAATTTGGATGCACCCCGTCCCTTTTAAAAAATGCAGCACGCTCCCAAAATAAATTAAAATTGTCAATAAAACCGATGTTGCGAGAGACGCATTGTGCCTGAAGCCACGAATGAAGGCTCAGAAGTCGAGTGAATCTTCCCGAACCCCGACCAAGAGTTGGAATGGGGCCGGAGATAAAAATGTCCTGACCATATCCATCCAAGAGATTAAAAAGTTTAGTAAAATCCCTTTTCAGGCGCTCCGATTGTTGGTGAGGAATGTCATTTGCGCCAACGTGCAGGATTACTTTCTTTGCGGACATATGCCGATCCAGAATGCCAAGAGTTTTTGCAATGATATCCGCTACTGTGGCTCCAGGGAAACAGCACGTACCTGCTGCCTTATTCTTAAAACCTCGGAGAATGGAGTCTCCAGTGACCACCATTTTCGGAGACGGGGAGACAGTTTCTGCCCTCTGTGCGTGAGCTGTGCTCCGTGACTGCGGAGGAAATGGCGATGAGTTGGGCCGCAGACCTGATGAATGATCGGGAGATGGCCTCGGCGGGCAAGCAGCAGACGACAAGGCAGCGGCGGAGAACCGGGGGCAGAGGACGGCCCGCAATCAGCAGAGGAATGACATTTCATGTCATCCAAGATGGAGTACCTGTATCTGAGCGTGAGGGTCTGCGGAGGTTCGGGACGCAGTGAACGACAGCCTTCTCGTTTTCCACCTTGGATTATGCTCCATGGGGCAGGTCCCAAGGGGGTTGAGGCAGACCGTGTCTTCGGCGTTGCACCCAGTTGAACCCAGGAACCTTTGTGATGTTGCTGGCCGACCTCAAGCGCAGGAACCCAAGCTGAATCGTCCAGCTCATCAGCGATACAGGGGAGAGTTGTCACCAGTGAATCGAGAAGTTGTTTGTCCTCTTTAATCTGGTGAAGAGTGGATATTCTTTTTTCAAGCTCAGTGATCTTTTGGCTAAGCTGGAGACAGCTCGTACATCCAAGAGGAGAGGTAAGTGGCGACATTGCGCCGTGTTATTAAAAACTTCAGCTCCGTTAGGCAGTCAGTCTTAAGAAAATGATTAAAATAACTATATAAAAATAAATAAATAAATAAATAAAATGATAAAACAAGTAAAATAATAAAAATGTTAAAATAATAAAACGCTAAAAAACGATAAAATAATAAAATAATAATAAAAGTAAACGAAAAGCGCAGGCAGCAGCAAAGCCAGACCACAGACGTGGTCAGTGGTGTAGCGAGCACCACGGCCCGGGTTGGAGCCTGGGTCGCGTCAGTGCCCGGTAGCCTTTTAAGAGCAGTGCACAACTGGCTTTGTGCAGCAGGGAAATAAATTGGGAGGGACTGCCGGTTTGGGATTACAAGATTCCAGCATTGTTCACTGCTCAAGGGCCTCTTTTTAGCCAGCTGGTCGCTAATCTGTAAAATTCTAAGCTTGTAAATATTTTGGTTTCCTCCACTCTTGCTCTGGAGTAGGCATCGCTAAAGCATGGATGCTAACTACATCAGCAACTTACGTAGCTAGGTCGACCATATACAGCCAATGATACCAACTAAGTTAGCAACTTTGCTTTTAGGAACGCACCACGGAACATCCTTCCCGCTCACTCACTTCTGCCTGAGGCTCCAGTTCGTGCTGGTACACATGCGGTAGCTGTTGGCATTCAGCTGCATCCATATTGTTGCGATTTTTGCCGCATTTTCCCATTTCTCCTACCTCTCCATCGTCATCAACACTGTCGCTAGTTGCTGAACTTGCACTGGAATCACCCTCTTCAACTTCGATGTCCAAGTCAAGTGAAAATTCCGACATATTTACTGGATTTCGACGTCTTGCTTGCAATGTAAAATACACATACACAAGCCTATGAGTCACACACTGCAAAACGAGAAAGAAAAAAATACTAGGTAAGATAATTTAACTTATTTTAAGACTTAAAATACTTATTTCTATCACAAATTTTCTTAGTTGGACAAAAAATTTTGAGGTAATTTTGACTAGTTCCCAATGGAATAAGAAAATTTCACTTGTCAAGCAAAGAGTAACTTATTTTAAGTTACTCTTTGCTTGACATGTGAAAATTTTAAGTTACTATTTGCTTGACAAGTGAAAATTCCTTATTCCATTGGCAACTAGTCAAAATTACCTCAAAATTTTTTTTGTCAAACTAAGAAAAATTGTGATAGAAATAGTGTTTTAAGTCTTTAAATAAGTAAATTCATCTCACCTAGTATTTTTATCTTTCACTTTTTGCAGTGCAATTAATCCCACGAGTAATGTCACTGCTCTTGGCCCGATTGTCAGTGCTGTTCAAAGGCGATATTGGGGGTTGCTAAAAGCCCATTTTACATGCATGATTACTCGCCTCCATAATCATCTCCGGGTGAAAAGTGCCGATAGTGAGTGAGAGCATTGCGTGCCTTTTCGGATGATACCAAATACGACAATTATATTAAGTTTCAAATCAATAAATGTCTCCTTGCTGGTCATCTTTGTTAACTGCACTGCTGATTTGTTAAATTCGCTAGTTTCTTTCAGTTGGCTATGGTTCGCTCTAGTTCTACAACTTTCCCTTAGTGTTTCTTTTGTCACTTGATCTATTAGCACTTTAACTTGTCTCCTTGGAGCTCAGCACTTTTGCACTTTGTACGTCGCTCTGGAGAAGAGCGTCAGCTAAGTACATGTAATGTACTTTAATAGATAAAATGCAAACTTTATGCACTCATTACCTTTTGAGAGAGGAGATAATAAATAGGCATTTAATGTGCGATATGAGTATCATTTACTGTAGTGTGTTGAACAGTTTTATTTTGTCACCAATAGGACACAGGGAGTTAACAGTGTCAGTGAGACATTATCATGGCCAACTACTGGTTTAATGTGCCATTACAACCGTACATAATGTGCTCAGAGTATCAGAATGCCACAATCAGATTACTCTGGGCTAATAGTACTATTGTTTAAATATCAGGAATTAGCAAGCCAACACTTTTAGTGCGTCAATAGGAGTGTATAATGTCCTTGATGAATCAGTGAGCCATTATTAACCCCCATGTGCATAGTAGACGCTGGCATCTACAAAATTCCGAAATTTAATTGCTAAACAGTTGAATTTCCAAATGAGACAAGCGTCTTGCTCCATCTTGCTTCATTAATATAACTTTTTCCAGTCTCTAAAACACTAATCCTGAGTTATAAAGCCTTAGACAGGGTCATGCACAACAGCTACGGATTGCCATTACTTGCATTTTGCATACAGGGGTTAAGGAATAATATGCCAGTAGTATTAGCGCATTACTCTCGGCATATTTTTCTGTATCAGTACACTACTATCTGGGCATTCCTTGCTAATGGTATTAATGTGTAGTTATCACAGTATTACTTTCTAAAGGTACCTGTGAAACATTATCAGAGCATAGTGTGCCAACAATAACAATATACACCATTAACTGCGCATGGCTAGCGAGCTAACACTATTCACGTGCAATCATCAGAGCAAAGCTAGTGCAATAACATGATTAATGGACCATTATCAGAGCATTGTTTGCGCTACTACACAACATATTAATGTACCATTAATGGAGCATTGTTAGCAAACTAATGCTATTAATAATCAATTATCAGAGCGATGCTAGCGTGGTAGCTCCATTTACACGCTACCATTAGAACACTGCTCACGCACCAACACTGCATATTCCTGCACCATTATTAGTGCATTGTTAGCATGCTAAAACTATAAATGTGCAATCATCAGAGCAATTCTAGTGTGCTCTTACTATTGACAAGCCATTATCCGAGCACTGTTAGCATGCTACCGCAACTCATGCGCCCGCAGGTACATGTGCACTCTCAGTCAGTAGCATCCTTGCCCACTGTAGCAGTCTTGGGCAGCACGTTAGCGCTCTGTAGAGAGGGGGAGAACGAGGCTACGTGTTCGGGCAGGGCCACGGACTCGGTGCTCAGGGTAGCCAGGCCTGGGACATGCCCGCTCTGTGCAGACGGAGTGAGGGTCTTCAAGGCCTCCACAGAAAGCTGCGAAGTTGGAGATTGGACACCCGACGGCTCCGCGGTAAGCTGCGCAGTCGGAGACTGGGTCGCCGTGGTCTCCAATATCAGCTGCGCAGTGGGAGACTGGTCACCCATTGGCTCCGGGCCCAGCTGTGCAGTCGGAGACTGGACGATGGTGCTTGCCGGTGTGGGTGACATCACCAGGATAGACACCCCTGAACTGTTGGGCTGAGATGCATCACGCGGGTCCTCAATCACCTGCCCCACTGAGGGCAAAAAAGACAGACACCTGCCATCAGGGCAACACTTTCCTGCAGGGTGCAAAATTAACCATTTTTTCTACCACCAAAATGGCTATTGAATGTTCAAATTTTGCTGGCCGCTCAATTTTTTTGTCTTGAAGGTGAAGCAAATCTACAAGCCGCTTGTATATTTTACCAATATTTGGCTAATGGCTGGTGCTAATTTTGGTCCCTGGTTTCACGCGAATTACTCCCCACATTCATCCAGGATGGCCACCAATCCAGGACCATAACCCGGGAAAAAGCACATACAGGTGGAGAACAATCACAAACACAGAGAGTCATTAGGTAGCTGTAAAAACCGTGGTACAACAAGCGAGCTATAACCTTCATGGAGTATATGTGCACAACACTAACCCTTGGAGGCACACTTAACGGACAGAGAATATGCACATCGGATATAAAGCAAACATAAGCCTCTGCTTTTTTATTTTACTGTCCTTGCTTGGACTTGGAGCACTTCTTTACATTATTATTTCAAGGAAAGAGAATATGTTGCATTGATATTCCAACATAATCAGTTAACTAGTACTCTGAGTAGATTCAAGTGTTTGTGCTCTTGTGAATCAATGACGTTTAGGCAGTATGAGTACTCTGTCACGAGCCACTGACTCACAGAAAAATTTCCACCCTGAAACAAAGTATATTGTATTTTTTGATAAAACAATAATCTTCAAAGCAATGGCAAAAAAAAAATTTCTGGAAACAGCGCAAACATCACAATATTCACATCCAGCTAAGCATTCCTCAAAAGAAGGAGCATTAGCAAGGTACTTCATCTGCACAGTTATGCACCCTAGCGAACATACAAATATCCTACTAAACTAATACAAACAAGTGAAAAAGTAAGCAGAGCTTACCAATACCCCCGACGTCCCCGAATCATGCTTTTCCCGTTGGGGATTACAGAAATTATCACATTCCAAAAATCAATTTTGACAAAAATAACAACACATCTATGACACGTAGCACTGCACCTCTCCATATGTTAGAAACTATGTGTGGCAGATTTGAAAAGAATCCAATTTATAATATTTGCGATATAGATCAGACAAATTGACATTGAACCCACTTGAACATTTCTAGGTCCAAAAACAGGAAAACGCCAATATTTTTGTGAGAAATCATCCCAGATGGCTGATACTTTGCAGTCCACCTCTCCCAGTAGTAGAGAATATGTGTGCCAAATTTGAAAAGAATCCAATGTATAATATATGCGATATCGATCGGACAAATTGACATTGAACCCACTTGAAAATGTGGAAGTCCTTAACCAGGAAAACGGCGATATTTTAGTGGAAAATCATCCCAGATGGCCGACACTTTGCACTGCACCTCTCCCTGTGGTAGAGAATGTGCGTGCCAAATTTGAAAAGAATCCAATGAATAATATTCGAGATATCGATCGGACAAATAATGTCATCGGACGGAATGACGGTCCCAGATGGTCGACACTTTGCACTGCACCTCTCCCTGTGGTAGAAAATATGTGTGGTAAATTTGAAAAGAATCCAATGAATAATATTCAAGATATCGATCGGACAAATAATGTCTTCGGACGGAATGACGGACGGACGGACGGTCCCAGATGGCCGACACTTTGCACTGCACCTCTCCCTGCGGTAGAAAATATGTGTGGCAAATTCGAAAAGAATCCAATGAATAATATTCGAGAAATCGATCGAACAAATAATGTCTTCGGACGGAATGACGGACGGACGGACAGTCCCAGATGGCCGACACTTTGCACTGCACCTCTCCCTGTGGTAGAGAATATGTGCGCCAAATTTGAAAAGAATCCAATGAATAATAATATTCGAGACATCGATCGGTCAAATAATGTGACGGAATGACGGACGGATGGACGGACGGTCCCAGATGGCCGACACTTTGCACTGCACCTCTCCCTGTGGTAGAGAATATGTGTGCCAAATTTGAAAAGAATCTACTGAATAATATTCGAGATATCGATCGGACAAGTAATGTGACGGAATGACGGACGGACGGACGGTCCCAGATGGCCGACACTTTGCACTGCACCTCTCCCTGTGGAAGAGAATATGCGTGTCAAATTTGAAAAGAATCCAATGAATAATATTCGAGATGTCGATCGGACAAATAATGTCTTCGGACGGAATGACGGAAGGACGGAATTCTTGGTATATAACTATATACCGCCGACATTTCGTTGTCGGTGGTATAACAAGCTTCCCATCAATTAAAATATAATCAAAGGACACAAAAAGGCATAAACTAAATAGACGGTCAATAAAAAGCATAAACCTAAAGAAATATCCTCATACATGTTCAGTACATTATTCTGCACAATTACCCCAGCATATAACAAATGACTCAGCTCATAAAATTCAACAGTTAAATCACCACGCCATTTAACAAATGGCAAAATCTGCATGCACGCGTCACAGGAATGATGACCTCCACATCCGCATCACATCACTCTGATTTGCGTCCGGTGAACAAATTTCCTTGTGTGCAGGAATAATATTACAGCACTGCACACCTTAAATCCTACAACCCCAATTCCAAAATAGTTGGGACAAAGTGTAAATTGTGAATAAAATCAAAGCGCAATGACTTTCAAATCACACCAGCCAGTATTCACAATAGGACAGAGATAACATAGCAAATGTTGAAATTGAGAAATTTTACAATTTTATCCACAAAATGAGCTCATTTCAAATTTGATGGCTGCTACAGGTCTCAAAAAGTTGGGACAGGGGCCTGTTTACCATGGTGTAGCATCCCCCGTTCTTTTTAACTCAGAGTGGAGGTGTCTGGGCATTGAGGAGACAAGTTTCTTGAGTTAAGCCATTGGAATTTGATCCCACTCTTGTTTAATACAGGCTTCCAGCTGCTGGAGAGTTTTGGATCTCCTTTGACGGACTTTTCGTTTAATTATGCGCCAAATGTTCTTAATCGGTGAAAGATCAGGACTGCAGGCAGGCAAGTTCAGCACATGAACTCTTCTACTACGAAGCCATGCTGTTGTAATAGCTGCAATATGTGGTTTTGCATTGTTCCACTGAAATATACAAGGCCTTCCCTGGAATAGATGTTGTCTGGAGGGGAGCATATGTTGCTCTAAAACCTTTTATATACCTTTCAGCATTCATGGTGCTTTTTAAAACATGCAAGTGTCCTACACCATATGCACTAATGCATCCCCATACCATCAGAGATGCAGGCTTTTGAACTGAACGCTGACAACAGGAGGGGTGGTCTTTCTCCTCTTTAGCCCGGAGGACACAACGCCCATGATTTCCTACAAGAATGTCAAATTTGGACCTGTCTGACCACAGGACACTTTGGCGCTGTGCTACAGTCCAGTCTTGGCCCACAGAACACGGCGGCGCTTCTGGATCATGCTGAACAATGGCTTCCTTCTTGCATGATAGAGTTTTAGGTGGCATCTGTGGATGGCACGGCAGACTGTGTTTACAGACAGCAGTTTCTTGAAGTATTCCTGGGCCCATTTAGTAATGTCAATGACAGAATCATGCCGGTGAGTGATGCAGTGGTGTCTGAGGGCCTGAAGATCACGGGCATCCAGTAAAAGTCTCCGGCCTTGTCCCTTACGCACGGAGATTTTTCCAGTTTCTCTGAATCTTTTGATGATATTATGCACTGTCGATGATGAGACCTTCAAAGCCTTTGCAATTTGACGTTGAGGAACATTGTTTTTAAAGTATTCCACAATTTTTTTTTTACGCAAGCCTTCACGGGTTGGAGAGCCTCTGGCCATCTTTACTTCTGAGAGACTCAGCCTCTCTAAGACAACCCTTTTATAGCCAATTATGTTACACACCAGAAGCCAGTTAATGTAATTACTTGCTAAATGTTCTTTCAGCTGATTTTCTGATATATTAATTGCTTTTTCAGCCCTTTTTTACCTGTGTCCCAACTTTTTTGAGACCTGCTGCAGCCATAAAATTGGAAACAAGCTCATTTTGTGGACAAAAATGTAAAATGTCTCAGTTTCAACATTTGAAATGTTATCTATGTTCTATTGTAAATAACATATTGGCTCATGTGATCTGAAAGTCATTGCATTTTGATTTTATTCACAATTTACACTTTGTCCCAACTATTTTGGAATCGGGGTTGTAAAATAATCAGCATAGATGTACTGCAAAAAGAGTCTAAACAAGTAATTTAATCTTACTATAAGAGTTAAGTTCTTCTTTTCTCTCACGCAAGAAGAGAATGTTGCTTTATTTTAAGTTACCGTGTGCTTGTCAAGTGAAATTCTCTCATCCCACAGACAAATCTAGAAGTGAGTCAAAACCATCTCACATTGGTGGCAGAATTTTTGTTTGACTGAGAAAAAATGGTGACAGAAATAAGTGTTTTAAGTCCGAATACAACAATTAAATGCTTGGTGAGTATTATTTTTATTTATTTATTTATTGCAGCCTGCCAACCACTGAGCCTCTCGGACGAGTGATCTTTACGCTCATACATCATGATAATTAGCACAAGAAAACAATTACGGTACAGCTAAATGCTAAGCTCCTACCATCTCAAACAACAAACTTCACAATTTACATATGGAAATCCAACAAATTCGCCTAGAAAATGAAAATTATACTGAACCAACCATAGCCCTCAGTCTAATTCACATATAAAACTCAACTATTTTCTCACAATATATATATCATAAATCATAAATAAGCACCATTAACCATCATGCTTATAATGGTGTGAACACAAATGTCTCTATAACATCACTTCTAAGCTCCATTAACCTGCCCAGCGCATCTCAAAACAGGCAAAGCTATTTTGCTGGAACATTCTGGAATTAAACATAACTCAGAGCAAAGAAAAGATGGCTGCTTTGGCTGACAGAGGCTCAAGGCCAGAGACACAGTAAAGGTAAATGAAACTTCAGAATTTTAGCGCAACGAGCGGATGAATCTATTTCTCCATGACCATAAAACTGCACAATATACCCTTGAACAAGCTATTATAATGACAAAATGTTTTTTTTTTTTTGGCAGAGTAACTGAAGTGTACCCCATATACATGATATATTTTGTTTGATCATGCAAGAGTCTAGTTGGGGGGGGGGTTGGATCCCTGGTTACAATTGATAGCCCACCCCAGGTAATCCTGCGCAAAAACTTGGCAGCTGAGCCTCTTAAATTGTCCAACTGACCTCCACACAGAATCCTAGGTTCAATAATTCCATTGAGCCCACTTCAGTCAAGAGTGTTGAACACCCAAACAGAAAATGGCTGCTGTGAATCCCCAAGATAGATGTTGCACCATGTTAATGAAAAGCACGTCTCTCCTTTTGACTTTTAAGGTGCTCAGTGATCATAAAACCTAGTGGTGCCATTTAAAACATATTAAACAAGCATTCAGAGAATTCATAGTCTCGCCCAACAGCCCAAAATTTATGTCGTGCCGTGAGGTCAGCCGAAGGTGTTTACATGTGAAAGATGATTGAAATCGGTCAAGTGGTTCTGGAGATATCTACCCGGAAACACACAGACAGACACAGACAGACAGATAGGCAGACAGACAGACTCACAAGGTGATTACAATAGTCTCGCAAACTCCTGGGGGGGGGGCTCGACTAATAACAATTATTATAAAGACACTAATTATTGTACACTTACAGCTTGTTAAAGATGCCTTAAATAAGTGCTTATCAACAGAAAAAAAAATACAGAGAGGTCAATCCCGCCAAATCCTGCAGCCCCAGACTGACCTCTGAACTGCAGCCTGTGACCTCTGGGGGCACAACACGCACCAGTAATGTCTGCAAAGCCCAGGTGGTGGATATTTTTGGCGTGCACCAGTTGTTACTCGCAGTTATTTGTAAAAGGATGTCTCACTAGGGTGCGGTTTTCGTCATTCTAACACAGAAATAGGAACGGCTGAGCTGGGACTATTGGAGCTTTGGACTACAACGTATATTCCCGGGCAAAACATGGACCAAGCCCAAAATAAATGGCAAAATATTGAGCTGTTAATGGTCTAAACAACAAACTAATGGTCAGAGAATTAGCTAGAATTAAACAAATACACTTCTGAGACCTGTGCCACTTTGCTCCTTACCTTTTGCTGCAGTAAAGTGGAAAAAGGGGAAACTGCTTTACTGTGAAAAGACAATTAATGTCTTGGAGTGCAGAAGAATACTTCAGAATGGCTTGCCATCTATGACTCAAAAGCGATTTTCAAAAGAAGAATGGTCAGATATTATTTTTCAACTCTTCTTCCTGTAAAACAGCTGTCTGTAAGTTTACCCACAAGGCTTAAAAGTTTGAAAAAATGAAAGGGTAAAGCTATCCAATACCAGGTTACTATATCGATTTGTTTAATTTCAGCTAATTTCCTGACCAATGATTTGCCGCCAAGACCATTAAAAGCTTTACATTTGGCCATTTTGGGCTGGGTCCATTTGTTGCCCAGGAGTGTGGATGTCCTCGGCCTGGTTCCGCAAGGTCACATTGAGGTGGGAGGGCAGAAAGGCGTCTCTGGTTTAAAAAAAGAAAGACGGGGAAATATCGCGTTGACATTTCAGGGAGCAGCCCCCAGCAGCTGGGATTCATGCGTCATGTGGGGATTTGAAAGTGTGTGGAACTGAGAGCGAGCACAGCACCCACTTCCACACCCGGCCCAGGCCTCCCCTCCTCCTCCCTGCCCTGACTTTCAGGTGATCCTTCACTGCCGCTGCCCCTGCCCTCCGCTGCTGTCTGTTCATTAAGCAAAAAAAAGAGCAACCAAAAAACAAGGGACAAACTGCTACTTCAGCAGCACTGTATCAGCAACTCACTCTCTCCTGTTCTCCCTCACCCTCCCCCACCACATACACACACTCTCTCTCTCTCTCTCTCTCTCTCTCTCTCTCTCTCTATCATGCCCTCTAGTTCTCTGGCTACAGTGAGAAAACAGAATAGGTGGCATTCATGAATTGCAGGCTTCGGTAAGCGAATATAGTGCATGCGTCTGCAGAGTGTATACTTATGTGCGAAGTATACTTAAGCAATAAACAATGTCATTATACTGAAATAATTGCACACCTGAGAGGTGTAACGCGCCCCAACGTGAAGCAAAGGGCTGTTAACCGCGTAGGTGTGCAAATATTTTTGCATGATGATCAGCATAGAGTTGTTTATTGCATTTATACCATGGCTTTAACGCACATATGCTCAGCTAAAGACTTAATTTTTGTGTTTTCGTCCAAAAATTGGGTTTATAAGTGGTCTATTTGTTTCTGTCTCTCTTAACTTATGTTGCATCGAAACAGCAACAATTTCCTTAGCAATGTGCAGGAGAGCATTCGTTAGTTCCATTTCGTTTTGTAGCTAAGTGAGAGCGGGGGTTTCTAATTTCCAAGCATCCCATTCGCTCCGTCGTTTCTGTGTTGTGCTTTCTCCCAGCAAGTCATTACCACCATACTCACCAAAGATTTTAATAGTTATAATGGTACATTCAAAAAAATTTTAGCTTTCACTTCCGATATTTTTAACTATGTGATTCAAAGTGTCAGTTATATTTAGCGGGGGATTAAAACAAGATGAATTAATGCAGTGTCAAAAGAATACCATGTCTGGAATTACTTCGTAAGTGTGCATTCATTGGAAAATGATGCATGCCCTTAGAATGACTTTCAACCACTTACAACTGAGTATCGATGGTATAAAGTATAATAAGTTTGCATTTATGGAGCATACAGGGTAATAGCAAGTGTCCTACAGCGTGCGCGCATGCGAGTGTGTGTCCGTGGGTGTATTTGTGGAAAGTCTGTGTGTGCGGGTATATCTGTGACAGCACTCAAGCCTTTAACACAAGGATGGGGCCGTGCAGCTATCCTTGGAATCCCAACCTCTCTCATAACTGGAGACTAAATTCCACAGCAGATAATTGCCCCTAAGAGCCATACTGGGCCAACCCATGTTCTTTTGTACATCTCCTCTCCCTCCATCTCAGTTCATGCAGGTTTTGGATGCCCTTCTGTTTCAATTTAATGCAGCGTGATTCATTTGGGTCAAACGGAGCAAAAAGTAGCACAGCCATGTTTACACTGAATTATGGAAAAGTTGTGGGAATACAGATAATTCAACCGTTTGTTTGTGTGAACAATCCATGTGGGTAGTTGGGTCAATATCCAATTCTGACTACCTCAACAAAACAGCCGGTATGGTTCTTTTTCAACCCAACGGTGCAATATCAAACGGCAACAAAACAGATTTTTCTCATATTTCCGCTGACCCTATAGATTAAAATTGAGGTTAGAAAATTTTCCAGCCACCGCACATTCACGGAAAAACAGCATTTAAGATTGAGTCGATAAAACGCTTCGGCAAACTGCCTTAACTGGTGAAATAGTGTTATCGTGAGGGTCATCCATACATAGCCAGCTGTGGCGCAGTGATGGGGGTGACAAGGTAACCCTTGGCCCACTTGAAGGTCCCCTATTATGCCACCAGGTGCACGGATAATTAGTCATTATGAGCCAGTTCAAAATCTCCCATTCCTGACATCACAAGGGGGAGTGACCACCCAGAATAATGAAATCTGATTGACTGCTTGGCTGAAGTTGTTCTTCTTGCCTCTGGTTGGTGACTTCACCATGTGATGTCAAGAGGGGAAAGATTTTGAAATGGCTTGTAATATCTAATCGGCTCTGCACCTGGTGACATAATAGGGGACCTTTAAGCTGCCCCGTCTGTCTCTCTCTCTCTCACCTCGGCTCTCCTGTCGGGCCCAGAACTCCTGAACCGCCTGGCTGATGTCCCGCTTCTCCTCTCTCAGCTCCCTCTGCCACTGCCGGAGCTCCTGCACTTCCTCACGAGCTCGCACCTGAGCACAAAGGAACACCCCTCGCATATACACGCATATACTTCACACATGGAAGCATGTAAATTACACACAAACGCATATGTCACAAACACACGCACACCAGGAAATGAGTCCCCATGGAGACGGTACACAATCAGGTTGAAGTCCCCGCTGAGACAGATAAACGAGAACACACCCACACACACACACACACACACACACACACAAACGTGCGTCACATACAACAAGAGTTGTCAGAAGACAACACAGCTCACCGGAAAACTTTAACCTTGCTGTCCATGGATGCCGACGCCGACGCAGACACTGAGGGTATGGCAATAGCTCTCCGAGGACATTCATCCCAGTGAGCTAAAGACAGATACTTCAAATATACAAGCACGTATGTCACACACACACGTACACTTCACAAACTCAAACACACAGACACACAAACATACACACATGCATGTCCCATTCACACAAGTAATCCTCACATACTAAGGCATAAGTCACACACTCGCATCACAAGCAGACAACATAAACTGTAATAAATACCAAGCACTTACACAGAAAAACTTGACAAATGATATTGATGCCCACAATACACACGTTAATACCTCCCAAACATGCACACACACATGCACAAACACACATGTATGGACACATATAACACCCAACACACATATAAAATAAGCTAAATGTATCTATTTTGACCAACCTGTCACCCATACAGTTTGAACAAAAAAATACCACCACAGCACTTGCACTCAAGACAGGAGAAACATCTCAATTTTTTCTGTCGGTGGTATAAGCAGCGTACAGGACTCTCGCAAACTCAAAACGACTCAGTGAGAGACTTGGTTTAGCATTTTTATTCACGAAACCGAGCATCTTCGTTATCCTTTGCTCTGACACGCGCATCACAAGCGCAAAAATAACAACGACTGTCAGGATGAAAAGAACCACCCAATCCAGACATATGAAGGTACAGATGGCTGGGTATTTTAAGCATGTTACATTTGAATAGAGAAGAATAGTCAGCTTTTTGCTCTTGCTCTAAATAAAGCTTATGCTTCAGATCCAAAGTGAATCACTCCTGACACGTATACACCGGAAGGGGGGGGGGCTTTTAGAGTGCAAACCCTGAGCCCCCAACCCTCCAGCCCCACACAAGTGAAGAGCCACTTCCTCCCTCACATTAGTATGGATGACATACAGGTTAGCCGGGCAATGTTTCAGAGCTGTAGACAAACACAATGGGTCTCTCCACGTTGAGAATAGCCACCCCCCTGGTCTTTCTCCCTCCCTCTCCTCGCTCTCAGTCACTTGTTCCCAGCTCCCCTCCTCCCCTCTCTCTCTCTCGTTCTCTCTCAAAGCGGCTCTGTTATATAAGCAGTGCCATGGTAATGGGGCGGTTTGTTCAGTGGGTGGCAGAACACAGCCTGGCGGCCCTCTGCAGAAGGGAGATTCAGCACCTGGGGAACAGAGGCCAGCCGAGCGCACTGTACACACTGTGTGTGTGTGTGTGTGTGTGTGTGTGTGTGTGTGTGTATACATGTACTCTACTGCAGAGGTTCATGTGCGTGTTTGTGTCTGCACTCCGTAGAAGAGGAGTGTGTATGTGTGTGTGCATGCATGTGCATGTGTACTCTACAACAGAGGTTCATGTGTGTGTTTGTGTGTGCACTCTATAAAGGAGCGAGTGTGTGTGTGTTTTGTGTGTGTGTGAGATGGTGTATGTGTGTGTGTGTATGCGGGGCATGTGTGCGCGCATTATTGGGTAAAAATATGTTTGTAAGGGCACTGAATGGGTGGATAGATGGGAGGGAGGGGTGTGTCATTGTATGGCTCCTGTATGCGAGTCTCCGCAGTAAGAGCCCCTCACAGCCTGTATGCGCTCTCGTGATGCAGAAACGACAGCTCAGTATGGCAGCACATGAAGCTCTGAGCACGAGTGCTCACCTCTCTGCTGTGTGTGTGTTTGTGTGTGTCCAAGGGAGCGTGAGTGCACACACGCCTGTATGTGTGCATGCATATGAGCGGGTTGTTGTTCGGGGACACGTGACAGGGTTCCCCGTGTTCCTTGTGCATGAGAGAGGTGGGGACTGCAGACATGATTATATAAATGAGAGAAGCATCAGCGGCTCTGGTGCTGAGAGCGGAGCCAACCAGCCCAGCCTAATCCCTGCTGCTGCTGCTACTGCTGCCTTCCTTACACCAGTCAAGACTGTGCACCTGCAGCACCAGGAAACTGGCAAACACAAGCATGCATACACTCATACATAATACATACACCCTCACATATATAATACATACACCCTCACATTGTCACATATGTAATACATACACCCTCGCATACTCACATATGTAATACATACACCCTCACATATATAATACATACGCCCTTATATATGCACATATACAATACATACATCCTCACATACTCACATATGTAATACATACACCCTCACATACTCACATATATAATACACACGATATAATACACATACATATGCACATATACAATACATACACCCTCACATACTCACATATGTAATACATACACCCTCACATACTCAAAATATGTAATACATCGCCCTCACATACAGTACATATTTATTATATACACTCTCATATTCAAACATATATATAATACATACTCTCACATACACACTTATATGCTCCCATATTCAGACGCACAAATTTTTCACACTCTCCCATACACAAACATATAATACATACACTCTCACAAACAAATAATACATATAATACAAATACTCTCACATACTCATATATATACACAGTCACGCCCAAAATTATTCATATCCCTACCAATTTTTGTTTTTTCTCGAAATTTTTTTTGACAAATCAAATTTATTCTTGCACAAATGACACAGTAAGTTGACATCAGGCTGTAAATACAGTAAACAATTTTTCAAGAAATACAATACTTTTTTGGCATTTTTATTTGACAGATTTACAAAAAATTCCATGTAATTATTCATACCCTTTTCTCAGTAATTGATGGCAAAGCCTTTATTCACACAGCCTCCAAACGCTTCCTGTGGTTGATCATAAGGTTTCTACGTCTACATTTTGGCCCCTCCTCTGTGGCAAACCTCCAGGTCATAAGGTTTAAGGGTTTCCTTGCCATGACTTGGTCTTAGTTCCCTCCCAGATTCATAGGACCCGGACACATATTGGCTGCTCCACAACATTCACTTTGTTGTCCACTAACCATTTCACGGATTTATATTTAGGATCATTATCCTGTTGGAAGATCCATTCCTGCCCAAGACCAAGTTTTTCGGTAGATTGCTTAATGTTTTCACTGAGGATCTGGATATCCTGGTCCTGTTTCATGATGCCATTAACTTTATCAAGGTTTTCGGGCCCATTCGCTGAAAAGCAACCCCAGAGCATGATACTCCCGCCACCTTGTTTGACCGTTGGGACCCTGTTTCTCAGGTTGAACACTTCACCTTTCTTACGCCTCTTAGACTTCCCCGACCCAGACACACAAATACTAGTCTAGCCTTCGCAAAAGCTCACCTGGATGAAGATATAAGCTTCTGGCTGTCAATGTTATGGACGGATGAAACAAAGATGGAGCTGTTTAGGCACAGAGATGGGGCTTTTGTTTGGCGTTAAGAGGTGAAGCGTTCGACCTGAAAAACACGGTCCCAACGGTCAAACAAGGTGGCAGGAGTATCATTCTCTGGGGTTGCTTTTCAGCAAATGGGCCCCGAAACCGTGTTAAAGTTAAAGGCATCATGAAACAGGACCAGGATATCGAGATCCTCAGTGAAAACATTAAGCAATCCAGCGAAAAACTTGGCCTTGGGCAGGAATGGATCTTTCAACAGGATAATGATCCTAAACACACGCCAAATCCCAAGAAATGGTTAGTGGACAACAAAGTGAACATCTTGGAGCTGCCAAGCCAGAGCACCGACCTCAATCCTATCAGAAATTTGGAGAGAACTGAAGACCAAGGTATGGCAAGGAAACTTAAACCTCAAGGATCTGGAGAAGTTTCTAAAACAAAATCCCGTGCATATAGAAACCTTGTGATCAACCACATACAGGCTGTATCGTGAATAAAGGCTTTGCCATCAATTCTGAGAAAAGGGTATGAATAATTCTGGACATGGCATTTTTGTAAATCTGTCAAATAAAATACCAAAAACATATGAAAAATCGTTTACTGCACTTCTTACAGCCTTATGTCAACTTACTGTGTCATTTGTGCAAGAATAAATTTGACTTGCCAAAAAATATCACGAAAAAAAACAAAAATGGGTAGGGGTATGAATAATTTTGGGCACGACTGTATATAATACATACGCCATCCATCACATACTCATTTATATACTGACACACAGTGAAAATGCAACACCCATATTTAATAACCAAAAAGAAGAA
Source organism: Gymnothorax javanicus (assembly GCA_029692085.1). Lineage (NCBI taxonomy): Eukaryota > Metazoa > Chordata > Actinopteri > Anguilliformes > Muraenidae > Gymnothorax > Gymnothorax javanicus. The sequence continues at coordinate 47,441,420 of CM056206.1, read as the reverse complement.
GCAACCAATGTTTTTGATTCAATTTTAATACAAATAGAATAAGTATTTCTTTGACCATAACACTGTAAAGTTTCATCACATTATCTCAACAAATGTTTCCGATATGCCATTGTGAATGCACAGGACCCTCCACAAACTGTCAGAAGCGAGTGTGTCCTCCCTGTGCTTGCACACATGCATGAAAACAATTCATACAAACTTTGCACAGTTGCTTGGGGAAAGTTCCTCCACTCCTCCTGTAGTAATGCAGTCAACTCGGTGACGTTTGCGGTTGACATTGACGCTGGCGCACACGACGACCCACTTCATCCCACGTGTTCAATGTGGTTAAGATTGGGTGAAATGGATGGTTAAGGCAGAACATCGACCCCTGCTTGTTGGAGAAAGTCTCTGGTGAGGCGTGCAGTATGGGCACGGGTGTTGTCGTGCTGGAACATGAACGGTAATCATTGTTGTCCATGGTTGTTCAACAGTGGTTGGAGAACTGGTCTTAAAATCTCATCCACATATCGCTGTGCTGTTAGACCTCCACGCATCACAAGTTCACTCCAAAATCTCACATTAATGGCAGCCCAGACCATGACACGACCTCCACCAAACCGAATTCTCTCCAGAACACACCTGTCTTGATGACGTTCATATTGCCTCCTATACACCCATTGTTGGCCGTCAGCAAATGACACACAGAACCTCGATTTGTCTGAAAAAGCCCAACAGTGGAAGACTCGTGGCGGCTGAAGATGATGACGTCAAGCAAACTGGAGTCTGTTGTCTCTGTGACGTTGTCATGATGTTGTCTCGATACGGCCTCTGGCACCTTAACCCCGCAGCTCGCTGTAGGTGAATCACAGTCATGGCATAGATGGTGTGTCCATGGTGTCCCATCGTGTTCTAAGCAATGCCTGCTACTGTTTGGAACCGGTTCCTCAGATGCATCCGCCGGATGTGTCAGTCCTGACGTGCCGTTGTAACAGGAAGTTGTCATGGTCGGGGGCGGTGGTGAACGCTTCCTGCCTGTTGGTAGCGATGCTCCAGTCTGTTGATGGTGGATGGACTGACCCTGAACCGGCAGGCAACCTCTCTTTGAGATGTTCCCCAAGCAGCATCCCCAAAGCTCACTCCCTCTGCTGTTCTGTAAGCTGTGGCATTCTGACACTGATGCTGATGGGGATGAAACACGGTGCCTTTCATGTGTCCAGTGTCTTGCTTTGCACTTGCATGTCATTCAAATGATTCATTCAACCTGCTGCTAATGACATGAAAAAGTTGCGATTTGGAGAAGTGATCCCCTGACAGATGCACAAACCGGGTTTGAACCCGGACTTGCACAAATTCCAGCTTTTAACCTTTATACCACTATATTTCTTCTATGGTAATTTTGATGGCTTCAAAAAATCAGCTATAATTTAAAAAATTAGGCGTCGAGTTTTCACTGTGTTTCAGTATATAATACATACACCCTCACATACTCATACTGTACATATTTAGTATACACTCTCACATTAACTCACAAATATAATACATACATACATACACACATACTATATGCTCCCATATTCACACACACAAATTTTGCACATTCTCCCATAAACAAACATATAATACATACACGCTCACACACACGAATAATACATATAAAACATACCCTCTCACATATTCACAAACCGTACATATTTAGTATACACACTCTCACATTCAAGCACACATATAATACATACACTCTCACATACACACATATATACTCCCCACACACACACACACACACACACACACACACACATACTCACAAATGGGAATACATACACTCTCATGTACACACATGTAATACATAGACTCTTGCATACACGCATATAATACATTTACACAAATATAATACACACTCTTCCATATACACACATATAATGCATAGACTCTCACATACACACATAATGCATACGCTCACATAATCAGACAAAAACACGCTCTAAAATACTCACATATAATACATATAAAACTCTCAAACGCACACATATACATACACTCTCACATCCTCCCACATACAGAACACACACTCTCGCATTATACATACAGTCGTGCATATTCACATATATTACACATAAACTCTCACATACTCACAAGACAAATATACACTCTCACACACAGACACATAATACATACACTCTCGCATACACACGCATAAAATACATACACTGTCACGTACACATATTAGGTATTCATTATTTTTAGCTGTTTTATGAGCATTTTTGGCTATTTATTGTAGTTTTATGTATTGAGAAACAATGCGGTTAATTGCACGCTGCTGGACCGGAGTCACTAATTTTGTTCTTTTCATGTGTCAACATACGCAGAATGGCAGTAAGGATCCTTGAACCTTGAACACACGAGCGCAGACACCCCTTTATACACACACACACACACACACACACACACAGCTACTCTCCTCCTCAGCACAGTGAGGTGGGGAGACTCCATCTTCCCTTCTGGCACATTTCTCTGCAAGCATTGAGCAGAAGACCAGCCCCTGAGCCTGTTCTCCAACTGAAGGCAAAGCGAGAGTCAAAGCTGTGATTCCAAATCGATTATCAGAGAAGGAGTGCGAGGGAGGGAGAACAGAACCAGAAAAGGCGCAACTAAAGCCCCCAGCCAATGCCAAGCACCCACGTCCTTCCTCCCTCACCCACAATGCACTGCTGGCATTTACCTTTACATCTCCCAGGTGCTCACCTCCGCTGCCAAACTGCTCAACCCACTGCAGCTCATAAAATCCCTTCAAAAAATTCCAGTACAACCTGTCCTCATCTGACAACCACAAATTTCACCTCTCTGTCTGGTTATAAGCTCACTTCCACAGTGAAAATCTAAACGAACATTTTAGACAACCATTTATAGCCAATATCTTCAAGAAGATAAATAGGATACAGTGCAGTGAAAAAGTATTTGCCCCCAACCCCATTTCTTCTATTTTTGCATATTTGTGACACTTAAATGTTAAAGATCAAACTAATTTCAATATCGGACAAAGATTACCCGTGCAAAGATAAAATGGAGTTTTTAAATGATGATTTCATTTATTGAAAAAAAAAAAAAAAAAAAAAGCTATTCAACCCAACCTAGCACTAAATGAAAAAGTAATTGTCCCCTCAATAGTTACTAATTCAAGCAATTCAGCCACTTTAACTTATAATTGGGTTAAATTTCACGAGACACACCTCGGCATGATTATTGCTCGCCCTGTTGAATCTAAACATCGCTTTAATAGAACCTGGCTGGCAATGTGAAATAGGCAAAATACAGCACATAATGCCACAATCTAAGGACATTCAAGTACAGATGAGAAAAAGCATTGCACAAATCTATCAGTCTAGAAAGGGTTCAAACCCCATTTCTTTTGCTCTGGAACTCCAGCAAACATTGGTGAGAACAATTATCAACAAATTGAGAAACTTGGACCAGTAGTGAGCCTTCCAAGGAATGACTGGCCTTCCGAAATTCCTCTATGAGCGCATTGACAACTCATCCAGCAAATCACGAAAAAATCCCAGACAAACATCTAAAGAACTGCAGACCTTACTTGCCTCAGTTAAAGTCAGTACTCACGATTCCACAATAAGATAAAGGCTAAGGAAAAAAATGCATCCATAGAAGAACTTTGAGGCGAGAACCACTGCTGACCAAAAGGACTGGAAAGGCTTGTCTCACATTTGCCAAAAAACTTCTTGATGACCCCTTAGACTGTTGAGATAATATTGAAAAAAGTGGAAATTTTTGGAAGACATGGGTCCAGTCACATCTGGCATAAAGCTAACATAGCATTCAAAAAAAGAACATATTAACAGTCAAACATGGGGGTGGTAGTATGACTCAGGAGCAGCTTTGCAGCCACAGGGCTAATTCCCATAACTGATGGAACCATGAATTTTGCTTTCTACCAGAATATCCTCAAGGAGAATGTCAGGACATCATTTCATTTTGTGACCTAAAGCTCCAGTTCAGTTGAGATATGCAGCAGGACAATGATCTGAATCATAAAAGCATGTCCAACCTCTGAATGGCACGAGAAACAAAACAAAAGATTTGGAGTGGCCTCGTCAAAGTCCTGACTTAAATCCAATTGAGATGTTATGGCATGACCTTAGACAGGCAGTTCACCCTCAAAAACCCACTGTGGCTGAATGAAATAAATTCCAAAAAAAAAAAAAAAGAGTCAAATTCCTCCATAATGATGCAAAAGGCTTGCAGCAAATCAATGCAAACATTGGATCGCAGTTGGTGCCACCAGGGGTGGCATATCTGGTCATTCAGTTTAGATGGCAATTAATTTTTTTACTTGGGTGCTATAGATTTTGAATAACTCCATAGCTGTCTGTGTTTAATATTTAAATGAATTGGATAATCTAAAACATTTAAATATGACAAATAAGCAAAAAATAGATGAAACTGGGAAGGAGGCAAATACTTTTTCACAGCATTGTAAATGGCTAAATTGAACAAATATATTGCCAATGATGTCATATACAAATACTGAACTGAATTTTAAGACTTGTTAATTAGGGGGTCATGCCATGTCAATTCACACACCCTCCCCAGTGACATCTCTCAGATTTGACTGAAAAAAAAAAAAAAAAAAAAACTGTAAAATTAGTTTTAGACCCAAAATGAATGAATCCCAAATTTCAGCTTCATACCTTTCGTCATTTCGGAATTACAGCCCTGGGAAATTTGGGTGCCATGCCCACTTTTTTCCTGCACTTAATTTGTAACCATATTTAGAGATCCATAACTTCACTTTTATATGAGCTACAGGGCTAAAAATTTATAAAGCAATGCTTACAAATGGGACACTAGTTCCATTGTATACAACATTCACCCTTAAAACTGGATTTTGTTTCATGCGGTAATGATTTTTAGGATATTGGAGGGTTCAGGTAATTGAGATTTGTGCGTTTGAAGGCCTTTTGACAACTTCCTCATGAAATATGATGACATTACTGTAACTCAGATGATTTTCAGGGACATCAGATCATTAGTGGGGTTATGGCGGGGGGGTCCCAAAAATGGTCACAGGACAAACGGACCCTTCAGAACCCTCATTTTAGGCAATTATTTCCCCATGTCTCCACTTGAGATAGACAACCGGCTTTTAATATGACCAACTTACACATCTTATCCAACTTTAGGGCCAACAAAAGTTTGCTTATCCAGCTCCTTCTGTGTGAACTGATTTTTTGGAAAATGGACCCTTGACCCACATAGGTCAACTCTGATGAGCTTAGTATTGATGGTTTTGGTAGTTGAAATCACATTCTAATAACAAATAATGCCACACAGAATAACTTTTTCATGATATCACCAGGGGTGGAACTTCATCGAAATGATCATGATTTAGATTGTTAATCCTTCAAGACCATATTGGCATCCGCAAACCAGGTAAACTTCTGATTAGCTCTGTGTTTAGTTCTGGAGGTTGGAATTGCAACAAATAACATTCTTAATGACTTATTGATCATATCTTGGAGAAGTGCTTTAAAATAATAAAACATATTGGTCATTCACCCTTAAAGGCTGTAATGTAATGAGTAATGTAATGAGCCTAGGGTAAAACAATTCAGCTTGTGAATCCAACAGTTACTAAGACCCAATATTTCCCACTCAAGGGCAAAAAAAGATTTTAAATCTCATGACAAGACCAATACATGTTTTTAGAAAACAAATTTCTGCAGTGTACCCCTAAACCCCCTCAAACTGCCCCACCCCCACAAGTGAAGAGTATTCTGATTGTAGGAAGGCGTTAACTAAAGCCAGGGCAACCTAATTTTTCTTGCCACAGTAGCCGATGCATCCCAGAAGTCCCTAGCAACTTCATTTCTTTGCCAGACAGCTTGATATGAAGTAAATAACAAGAACCGGAGGTGGTGATTACCTTCCTAAATACGTAGCTGTTAGTGTGCAGATCAGATTCAAACCAGTCACACATCAGATGAACCAGAAGTTGTCTTGAGGCTGGTGTTCATATCATACTGCGTGATGCAGGATGGAGTGGCCTCCTGTAATGCTGGTACATCAGCAGACAGTGAGTGAGCAGCAGGCAGTGAATGAATGGCTATGGCCGGCACAGCAAGAGCAGAGGTGTTATATAAGACCAGGTTACCAACAACGCCCTAGCGCCAAGGCTAATGAAGTAGCTGCATAAGCCTCGCCAGCAGCGCTCAAGCTCTTTTCAGCTTCAAGCGTCACACGTCACTCAGGGTAACAAGATGAATGACAATGAAACGGATGGGGAGGGGCGTCTCTCTCACTCACTCACTCTCTCTCACACACACACACACACACACACACACACACACACACACAGTGCACTCTGCAGCCAGTGCTGCATCTCTCCAGTTACATAACGCTGACGCTTTGATGACGGGCGAACAGGGGGCTGGTGAAAAGAACGAAGGATGAGGATGAAAGAGAAATAAAAAATAGAAAAGCTTAATAAGGGGGCGGACTGATATCGAGAGCGAAAGAGATGTCTCAACGCACGAATTTTTCTCACATTCGTGCCGAAAGACATTATTTTCTCTCTCCTTCATATGCATCCAAACAGGAGTACATACATGCACATGCGTGCACAAACAAACACACACACACACACACAAACACACACACACACACACACACACACACACACACAGCTCTCGCCCTCAGATACATGGAGTTTGTGCTCCAGAGTCCACATTGCTCGACGGTTGCTGATAGCAGTAAGTCACCGCTCCCAACCAATCAGGGTCACTCTCACAGTAAAGGTCTCCTCCTGCATCTATATGACCACCTGGCTCCCTAAACGCACAGTGCAGCATATCTCTCATCTGTTGAACATGCCACACCCTAGATCCCTAAATTTCAGCAGTGCCCCATAAATCTCACCCTGTCCCTCTTGTGTTGTGCTTGCCACAAGCTTGCACATCCACACACACCACCTGATAATCACCTCCCTACGGCTCAAAGCACTGCCATTTTACAGAGCCCAAAACATCGTCAATGCCTCTCCCCCCACCCGCTCAAAACATCCCATCAATACCATCACATCCCTCCCCCCGAAGCACTGCCAATCTCTGTGTGAAACCAAGACAACATGAAATGGGAGGGAATATTCAGAACGTTCTCCAACCTCGTTTCAGCAAGCACTGAGCAAAAGATGCAGCTCAACCCTGCCCTCTGCTGTACATACTGCAGTACTGCGCCCCTTCCAAACTGAACTCGGGTCTGCAAATGGGTCACGGAACGCCTCCAGAGCCAGGCGCCGCACTTCGAGCTCTGCTATTCTCAAGGCTAAAGACCCCGCCCCCGCGGGGATAATTGGTTCGAAAGAGGTTCTGAAACGCTCTGTACCCCAATTAACGGTAATACGGTCGAACAGGCTCTTATGTAAAATGGATCCTGAAATTTCATAGCTAAAATGCGATTTGGAATGAAAAGCCGGTCACTACAGAGGCTTCTGGCATTTATGGGTGAGAGTGCGCGAATGTACATGTACAATTCCGTCTTTATTCGGCGAGAACATTCGAATTCACCCACACAGGAAGCAGAATATTACCATGGAAAGCAAAAATCATTTCGAACAGACAGCAGAGAAGCACCAAGGCTTTTTAGCACCATTTTATAATCATTCTCTCTCGCCCAACCCACACACATATGGACACTCAGTCTGCATCTCTCCCTCACAGCACACATGCACTCTCTGCCTGTGTGGGTGTATGGTTGGATATTCCCCCTCTCTCCGAAAGAAAGGATGAACATCCTCCAACGCCCACTCTCTCTCCCTCTCTCTTTCTCTCAATGTGGTTGTCAGGGCGGATTCACCCTGTCTGAATGAGCGCCGAAGTGGGTGCACGACGTCGTCTGTGCATGCGTGTGGGTGTGTGTGTGCATGTACAGGGGACTTATACTTAAACCAGATTTGTGACCACAGGTAGGTAGAGATAAGTCTCTCAATCCATTACCACAGCTACAAGGGCCGCAGACCAAGAGAAAGAACTGTGTGTAATCACCAGGATCTCGAGTGGAGTCCCTGCCACTGGCTCACCTTATACCCTCTCCAGTAAGACTGGATCAGCAGTGCTGCTTCTGAGTCAGTCAGACGCAGGGAGAGGGGGATGGGCGGCCGGGGGCTGAGATGGAGAGAGAAGCGTCAGGTCTCACTGATAAAAGCACAGCTGCCCTTTGCACTAACCAGAGGTGAGCACCCTAACTGGGCAAAGGTATAGTGACAATGCTGTACTAGTGAGAACACTTGCACTATTGTCCTGGTTTGTGTGTACACATTTTCACGCATGTGTCAATGTGTGTGTATGTGTGTGCACATATTGAGAGCCAGATTTGGGGTATGTAACACACACACTACTTGCTCACCTAATCAAGTATAGATTATATTCGCTACTTGCCAAGCCTATCATACATGTTGCTGTGATACCAACTGTTCACCCAATTGTATGAAAGCATTGATCACTCACTGCTGGCTCAGCCAATCTTTGACAAAAGGGATCTCCTCAAAGTCCAGTGGAGGCCCTTGACCGAGCCTGCAAGGGTTCTGACTGCAGATGAGTAGAGGAGATATAGACGGAGAAGAGAGAGATGCAAAAGAATCTACAGAACATTAAAATGTGAGACAAATTTCAATAGCAAAGAACTTTATTTACCCCCCCCGCCCCCGCCCCCATTCCCCCACAGACCTATCAACATAGCATACCAAACAAAGTGAACACACAGTGGTCCTCAAAGATAAAATGACAATTAAAATGAGGAAGTCGAGCAAATGATAATTAAGAGAAGGAAAAGCAGCTAACGGTGAGCTTACTTGTACAGCCACTCAGTCAGGAAGTCACAGGGGTTGAATCTGGTTCTCTTCCTCTAGCAAAAGAGAAGGACAACAATAGTCTCAGGCAAAGAGGGAAGAGTGGACATGTTGCCACAGCTGACAGAACAGACCAGCGCTCCAGACTACATGCGAGGAGACTAAATGATGGACAACAATAATAGAGCCTAGATCAATACAGTGTGAAGCAAAATAGTGAAAAGTAGCTGATTAGAGAGCACGGAAGGAACATGAGCAATATTATACTATTAAACAAAGGCTTTTAATAAAGTATACTCTGCTGAAAAGAAATGTAATGGATTCATGAAGAGTATGATAATGCAGAAAGATGTAGCATGGTGTATAATAGTCGCGAGTACTTCAGAGTCATAAAGTTTTATGAAAGTTAAAGTAGATCATTCGTATGTATAGCTGTTCGGTGTAAAAGTGGATTTTAGTGTTATAAAGCAGCATAATGCAGTCTAAACAAATGCAAGGTAATGCAATGCGATGTATAATAGCATCAATTAGCATAATGTAGAAATAAGGCAGAAGCGATTGAAACGTGAGTAGTGTAGATTTTCAAAGTAATGTAATCTGCTATAACCTCAAGAGAATGGTGTCTCTGAGCTTCCTTCAACATTGCCTCCAGTCCAGGTAGCAAGACTGGAAAAATCCTCTCTTCTAGGTACTGTGTCGTTGAGCCTTTGACGACAGGGATTGGGAGATTGAGAGCATGAGTGCCAGAGTGGTAAGAGGACAGAGTTATGAGTGCCAGAGTGGAAAGAGGACAGAGTTCAATATCGCTAAAAAAGTGATGTTCACTTTGCCGTAACAATGCAGTCATATTGTTCTAATGCTCGGGAGCCACAAGAGGAAGACAATGCATCACTATACACCTTTATTGTTCATTTGGGCGCAAGAACTACTGCTGTAGAAAGCCTTCATAAACAAAGAGAAGTGAAACATATGTGCTATTAATATTTGTCATATCAGCTGATACTTTATCTATATTGCCAGTTACAGCGCGATAAGAGCATTGCATCAGCATCAACCGAATTTTAGTGACATCACTAGGTTCAACCAAAGCCGCAATGCCCGTTGCTCACATTGCTGAAATACAGGAGGGCGAGTGGAAGTGGGGGTGTTGGGACCACAGCGCGGGGGAAGTTTCTCCAGAAGAGAGTATCCAGCCAGTGCAGGGTGACTCCGCATCGGGTCCGCTTCCCTGAATGGATCGTCATCCACTGTAACCTACAGGAACCAAAGATCCATCAAAAGTCAAGTCGCTATCAATCGATGTTTGTTCATCAAGAGTCATAGAAATGGCTCAAACACAAAAATTGCAAAACAAAAAGTACAGACCGACAAAGTCACTTCCTTTTTTGGCAGAATACTATATTTTGAAATCACCTTCGCGGCCATGAGCCCATAGAAAACGGGTGCATGTTTGCTAGCGCTGTATTGTGACACTTCAGTGCTCTCGGAACTGGTATCAGTCCAGACATCTCCGGGTGGACAGGGTTGTTCCGACTCGTACTCTGTATGGGCGAGAGGCGCTGATCAGCAGTGAAACTCATACACAGGACAACAGTTCACTTACTACGAACAACGACCGTGCAACTCCCACATGCGCTTAGAATTTAATGGGCCCAAATATTTTACCTTCACATATCTGTTGCCATAAAGATTTCTTTTTGCTAATAACCCGAGCCATCTCTTACTTTTTCATCGGTTGCTATAAACGGGAACGTGGGTTGCTAAGGAAGTGTTATACTACTTCCGGAATACCATCAACGCTTGCTTTCGAATGCACTCGAAGATCTTGGCTATTATTGTATTGACAGAACGAGCTCAGACTAGAATGGGTTGAGCATGCTCTATGTAGATTCGGAAATTATGTTCTGCAACGCATGTCGTCGTAATATCCCTTTAAGATGTAGAACTGTGGATGTAGGTAAAGAACTACAAACATGTAAACAGGAGTAAATGCCCAACTGAGGTAATTTGTGATAAGCAGATTCGATGTTTTCTAATCTTAATTTAGCTCGTCACATATCATATACATACTCAATCAAATTATCCCTTATTAATTAAGCAGAATAAAATTAAAATATGAATTCAGAAAAAATAAAGTTAACCGGAATTAACCCTTTCGCAGGCAAATTTTGGCCCAGATGCATACCCCCACGGACGGATTAATTTTGGGTTTTTACCAAAATATGATTGTTATTCAAAATAACAATAAAATAACACCAAATCTCATAATAAGTTTCCCATAACTGATGTTTTTATGTTTTAATCCTCTCCAGAATCGCTAAAATCGTTTGGATCCAAGTCACTCTGGATATTCAAACTCATCGTCAGGCATTCAATAAAGCAAAAACTTCATCCACGTTGTATTTACCAGAAACACGGCTAGAATGGTATTTGTACTCGTCGATGCCATGTTCACATGTACAATTTGACAGTGTATTTACGTTTTTAGGAAATCCCATGCCTCGTTCACGGCTAAAAAATACAGTGCTGGGTGACCTGAGAGACAGCCAATGGTAATTTAACTAACAAGGAATTCTTGGGGAATTTAAAGAAGACTTTATAAAACACGTTGGTTAAAACGACAAAAATGTCGCTGTGCCTGCGAAAGGGTTAAATAGCGAATCTGCTATTGTTCGCGATGCGGTCATTTGCGAAATGCAAGTCTCAGTATGGGCTTGCATTTTACCACCGGCAGATGGTAGTAGTGTGCTAGTTAAGTACCCTACAGTGACGGAGATTTATGTTGGTTTCAGTTACCTGCTTGATGGTAACACTGGACAATAAGTCACTATGCTGAGGAACAAAACCACAACTGTTTTGAAAATGGCCAGTTGACTAAACAAACAAAGAAGTTACCGGCAGAGGGGGCAGTAAATAGCAAACAAATCAAAGAATGGCACAAATGACAAAAGCAGCACTTACTTGGCTACGGATCCCACTACTGGGTACTATTCATTCATCACTCCCAAAACAGCTGAGAGGAAAATGCATGAAAAACACTAGGAGACATTTGCATTACAGGGTGAGTTATTATTCTGTACCTGCAGAGCTGGGTCTCAAAGGATTGATGAGATCTTCAGCCAAACCTGTGCTCAGGTTGTGATGACAGCCGTCTTCGTCAGGCGTGGTGGCTTACCAGCCAGTAATAACCATATTCCCATTGTGATCAATGAACTTTAGCAGAAATATTTTGCCATATTTTAGAGAAAAATGCAAACAATTTACACTGACAATGTGAATGATTTACTCATTATAAAAGCCAATACCAATTAGCCATTCTAGTTTTTTTGTAATCCCTGCTTCCCCTCCCCCTTAATCTCTCCCCGAGAGATGTTTTTTCATTAAATCAAAGCGATTCATTTTCTTGATGCAACTCAGCGCACTTGCAAAGGTTTCCAATGACAACCACCAAGTATAAATTCCAAATTGAATGTTCTTGGATTTGCCTTGAGCTTGTCTAGCTACAGGCCAATTCTTTTTCATTTCAACAGCAAGTATGTATGCATGTAGACTGTCTGCATTTCAAAGTAACAATGTTTTCGACCGAAATGCATTTCAGCAAATTCCATGTACAAGTCAGAGACAAATCCTGGGACTTGTTGGAGCCAATTTCTAAACACATCTGGCTCAACTTACTCTTGGCTTGTCAGTTTCATGGCGGTTTCTGGGAGAAGTGCACATTTGTTCTTTGAGTGAAATTTTAGCAATTATATCATTCATTACCTTATTCTTCCAGTCAGTTGCAAACTGCTCCTGGGCTTTGAGGCCACATCATGGCAACAGCATTCAGCCATACTCCTATCTACCTAATTTGGTTATATCAATTGTGATTTACATTCCCGCATTCGTACAGGCTGTGTCATATAAAACAGCAAAAACAAGGTAGAACTCTGTGCAAAGGATTGATTGCTGTTCCTTCCCCAGCCATAGCTTCAGGCTCCTTTAAAGCCGATCTTCAGCCCCCACCTACAACTGCCCATTTGTGACCTTGACCTTTGACCACCCAACGACCACCAAAACCTACTCCGTTCAGCTACCCTTGGTGGGGAGATACAATGTCTAATCTAATGAAAATCCCCACACTCCTTCAGTAGATATAGCAAAGACAAGCCATTCCTGACGGTCAGCGCGACAGGCGCACACTGGGATGGACAGACAACTGAAACACCATGAGCATAGAAAAATCCCTAATCATTAGCTCAATAGTTTTGCATTTAAATATTTCCTTTCAGACTTGGATTTATACTGTAGTAATACTTAATATCTTCAAAAAGACTAGTTACCCTAGTACCTCCTACATATAACACAGCAATTCACCATGTCCAATATTAGTAATTTAGTTCTCTTCCTTTTTATCGGCCTGAGTAATCTACCAATATAATACAACCTATCACATGCAATTGAATTCAAAATGGCTCCTGTAGCCCAAAATGTCACTTAACCAAAAACTAAGACGATAACTTAATATCAAAAATAAAAATACCCTTTATTAAATGTTCAATTTTGGAAAACATAGGCGAACATGCATTATTAAAAGCTGTCAAAAATTAAATTCTTTATTTGCACATTTCCAAAGCAGTTGACCTTTCTTACAACAACATAGACAAAAAATATAATAAATTTATATAAAAAATAAACCAAAAAAAAAAAAAAAACAAACACCTGGACTGTTTGAAGACTGTTCCAATTTGGACTGAAGCTTTTTTTTTTTTTTTTTTACAAAAATACATTGCACCAAGTCCTATCTTCTCAATGCATTTTTATTAAAAATAAATAGTGCCAAGTACATCCTAGTCAAAGTCTAGGCAGTTTTTTCTTTCATTTTTTTACAGTGCAACCTTAACTTGACTGTCACACTATGAGGAAACAGATAGCCTTATAGCCGTATCAGTTTTTTCATCCATATTCAAATTAGTTTTTTTTTTTGTACAAATTGCAAGGACTTGAGCAATACATACTCCTTTAAAGCACGGTAGCAGTGCTTACTTCAGAACCAAACTAAAACATTTAACGCAAATAAAATTACAATGGCAAAGTAATAATAATAACAATAGTTGTAATAATAATAATGACAGGATGTACCCTTGTTTTTCAAAGCAACACTGATATTAGCAAATTTAAAAAGACAAGACTATTAACAGTAAATATACAGTTTACATTCCTGCGCGGTTGCTGGGCAAGCATAACCCTAAGAGGACCAATATGACTGTGATACAAGTACATTCTGATAGCTCTTAGGGGCTGATAACACGGGTAGCTAAAGCTACAGCAAACAGCCTTGACTCTAAAACATCGGTTAAAATGCATTATTTCCTCTATGCGTGTCACTAAATGTTCTCTTCCACCATCGTACTGTAGCAATTCATGGTTTCAGGCAGAAATGGCAAGATTTATTTTAAAAAAAGAAGGGTGCCTTTTATTAGTTTTGCTAGCGTCAATGTCCACATACTGTACACATTCAAGGACTGTCGATACAGAGGCGTTGAGAGTATGTGTCGGTCTACTATATAAAAGTGGGGAGGTACAGAGGGAGGGAGGTAGAGAGAGAGATAGAGAGAGGAGGACTGGGATAGAAAGGGGAGAAAGATGAAGCAGGGAGGAGAGAAATAGACAAAGAGGGAAGAAGAAGAGAGAGGACACTGAGGGTCAGAACAAGAGAGAGAAAGAAGAAAGACTGACAAACAGAGGTGGAGGCAAAGAGACGGAGAAAGAATGGACTCTGAAGGACATGGCCCTCTGTGGTCAAGCGTAAGGGGGGTGGGGGCGAGCTGGCCATCTGAAAGCTTGCACAGGTTCTTCATTTCATGAGTTCACACCACACAAACTGAACCAAAATCTGGTGCAGTGACCCGATTTGGGAATTATTTTTCATTCGTTCTAATCTTCTGTGTGAGATCTGGTTCAGGCATGTTTCTTCATCTCCAAAAACCTCCAAAACATGATCTGACTGGGGCACTCTTCTATATCCACCAAAACCTCCATCATGTGATCTCAGACATGCTTCAATATCTCCACCATGTGATTTCATTTGGGCACGCTTCAATATCCATCGAACCTCCAACATGTGATCAGACTCAGACATACTTTTACATCTCCACAAACCTCTAACATGATCTGACTGGGACGTACTTCTATACACCTACAAACCTCTAACGTGAACTAACTCAGACATACAGTACCTCAATATCTCCAAAAACCTCCATCATGTGATCTGACTCAGACATACTTCAACATCTCCACAAAACCTCTAACATGATCTGACTTCGACATACAGTACTTCTACATCTCTACAAACCTCTAACACGTGTCCTGACTTGCTGATCTAGCATGCTTCCATTTGCTTGTGAAACTCCAACCTGGGGCGATTGAGAAAGAGTGCAGTGGAGGTGGGGGGGTTGCGAGAGCAAGGGGGCTCCATGGTCTTCCAGAAATGTCCTTATGAGTTGAGAGATCTTGCAACGACCGAGTTACATGGAAATAAACTCAAAAACTTTGAGACACAAAAACAAAACCAAAGAAAATCGAGTGTGAAGCGAAATGAGAATGAAGGAAGATGAACGAAAAGAAAGAACAAATGAGTCCATCCATCATCTCAAGGTAAGGACACGGGTGGCAGTGCAGGGCATTCTGGGTAGTAAAAGGGGGGTTTTCCAAAGTCGCCAGACCCCAGGACAGGGAAGATCTGGGGGGGGGGGGGGTTGGGAAATCAGTGCAATGTTGAGATGAGACAGGGGACAAGGGGCCATGATTCCACTGGACGTCCTGTTCCGCCATCTACAACATTCCCTTCCAGTCTCCTCATACACCATTCAGTCTTCGTTTTTTTTTTTTCATTTTCAATTATTTTTAGAAATAGCTTCTTCGGCTTGGCGCGAGATGTCCATTACACACGCCCCCATCTCACCCCATCTCAATTAAACTGTCCATAATTTGCACCACCCCCCTCCTAAGTGTGTCCCCTAATATATACAAACAGGGTGGGGGGGGGGGTATCTCTCTGTACATGATCAGGTGAGAGGTCTTCACACCTTCCTCATCCTCACTTACTCTTCCTCTCCCCGTGCACACGGAAGCGGTACAGGCAGGTGTACTCAGGGTGGCCCCAGTTGGACAGCACCCGCACCTCGATGATCTGGAACGCCTTGTCGTTCTCCTCCTAAAATGACCATCACTCGATCAGTCAGAAAATAATCCATCAGTCAGTAACATCAATGGCTTTTTATAGAAATGGAACATTTTACAATAATCACATTATGCATCAGAGTTCACCTGATTCACAGAAACCCCATTATGAAAAATCAGTTTTCTTTGAACATGGACATGTAATTTGTTTTTCCCCAAACCCAACGTCTGACGCAACATGGACCTGGACTGGCAAGCATTGTTTCTTTTGTTCCCTTCCAAAGAAATCATGATCTTCAGTGATTAGTTTTGAAATTGTGCTGCTTTTGACAACACACGGGGAGTGATTTGCATAGTACCGCCCAGTAAAGATGTGTTATTGTTTCAGCAGTTCATTTCATGCCATAATAAGACATCCAATCAGAGTAGAACCTCATTTTCACTGAACCACTTCTCACTCGATCCAGCGCATAGTTACTGCGGGGAGAAACTGCGACACTGGAGACATGCTACAAAGAAAGAATCTTTTCCTATAAGCTTTTACACCTTGTTTTACAGACCATTTAGCAAGTCAGTACTGACACCAGACATTAAGAAACTCCTAGCAAAGATTTTGGGAAGAAGCAGAGTCATTATGAAGAGAAGAGCCTATCGTCCTCAGGTCAGGAAAGAGTTAAGACCATAATTAATACAATCGAAATTGGGCAAGAGTCCTCGCCAATGGTATTGCTCAATGGCTGCGGGTTAGTTCTCTCAGTGAAAACACCGCTAGTGGCACAAGGGTGACCATCTCAATTTGAATCCAGTTGTGCCAGTGCTGACTTGCCAGCAACATCACAGGAGCAGTGCGATTGGCTTTGTGCTGCTCAGGGATATGGGAGGGATACAGTCAGGTTGGGTGCCTGTAGGCTGCTTTCTGGGTAAGCGGAGGTTTACTCCGTCCTTGTTCTCTGTATGTTGGGACTGTGATAGGCGCATGTTTCGGAGGAAAACCACAGATAGCCTGTGTTCCCCCAGGTTTGCATCAGGAGTCAAGTTCGAGCATGTTTAAACAGTCTGCCAATCGGATACAGTTGAGACAGGAGGTTCCAAATTTAAAAAAAAAGATAGTTTCATTGACTCAAAGTCACGAGGGGATGCAAACTGCTTTCAATCGCACCGATGCTGACACCATTCCCAGCATATCATTACACGAGCATGAGCTGATGTCTAAGAGAGAGCATGAGCGTGTGGAAGCATTGCATTGTGGGTACCGTGACAGGGAAGGTCTGCAGCGGTTCTCCATCCTCCTGGTAGGTGTACTGGCCCAGGAGTTTGCCCTCTTCCTGGTACTCATCATCCAGACCCTGCGGACAGAGAAGACATTGCTTACACAAGCACAGCCACACACAGCCCCACCACAGTAATCTGCAGGGACACATGCTGTACACTATGAATATGACTGCAGTAACAATTACATCAGTGTTAATAAAAATAACACTGAAAATAATAACAATTTCATAAAACTAATGATGTCCATGTTGCTCCCATAGACTGTAATGCTTTCATTACAGTTAATATTATTCATTTTTAATGTTCAGAAGTATTAAAATGACAAATTGTTTAAAAGCTCTACATAGTGTACAATTGCTTTTACCTATAAAAATATTTGCAACACTGCCCCTTAAAAATGCATGAGGAAATAAAATGAAGATTACTGATATCTTGACAGCATTATAATATTGACTAAAGATAATTTATATGAAAAGCTTGCTATAGTTGTCATACAAATGGGATTAAAGCTACATATTCAAATAAAATGGAAGGAGCCTCTATCTTTGCATGCATGTCTGTCCATCAATTTTCTCAACAACAGTTCATCCAACCAACTTCACACTTGGTGGTGTATTGCAGAGGACTCGAGGAAGAGCCGATTCGAGTGTGAAATTGTTTGGCTGAGTCGTTCTCAAGAAATACCGGCGGCCAAGCAAATGGCCCACTCCAAACAGGCACTTTTTCAACAGGCACTGCACTATTTCGGAAAAAAATAAGACATAGGTGGTGGTCCCACTATCCCCAGTCAGAAACAGCCGACCTCCGATCCCCCACAGAGCCTTACGTAGACGACGAACTGTCGGGGGGCGCTGGTGATGTTCCCGGTGGGGGACAAGGCTTTGGAGATGTGCTCCAGACAGAAGGCGGTGGGGACCACGCTCATCGACAACCTGATCACCAGGTAGCCTTGGGAGCCTTTGAAGGCCCAGCAGTTTCCGGGGTACACTTCCGGCTAGGAAAGGGGGAAAAGAGAAAGGAGTGTTTAAGATTTAAAAACAAATAAAAAAAAAATTATGCACAATTTTTGCAGTCAGATATACAGGGGGGCGGTCAGATCAGAAACACACTGCAATACATGCAAAGTTTCATGAAACTCAGAACATTCAGCTTTTGCTGTGACAGGTTCAGATATGGACTGATTAGTACCTAGTTCATTTCTGAACCAAAACATACTGGCCCAAAATGCTGAATGTTAACAATTCCCAGTGTTTTTCAACATCCTAATACAGTGAAAAAACACACTCTTACAACTCTCATTTAAACACACACTTTTGGCTGCTCTAAATTATCTGGGGTAAAAGAATGGCCGCTGTAACAGAGGTAAAGAACACTGGAGACGATGAATGGATGATGTCACACTTGGTGATGTCATAGCAGTGACTGACCTGGATGACGACGCGAGGGGACTGGGAGAAGTACCAGAGGGGAACCCCGAACAGGCTCATGAGGGCGGTCTTGGTTTCGTACGTCTCCGAGCAACGCGTGCTCAGGATGCTGCCTCCTGCAGAAACAGTCACGCGGCCCGTCACATGACCCGATAAACGCACCACCATCACTATTCTCCACCCTTAATTCCTTGGACCTCAGAACTTTGGCAGCTACTGCGAATGTGTATAATCTGAGCTCATATGCTGCAGGAATGTGCAGACATTTCTGATTTCCACTGATGATTATTAAAATAAAGAAATACAAACTTAAGCCCGAAACTAAGGATGAAGAATGTAAACACAGACCAACATAAATGCACAAGCATGATCACAGGCACACGCAAAGCCACAGACAGAAACATGCAAAACGTGCACACACGGGCATACACAGACACACACCCACCCAAACACACACACACAAACACACACAGACACACACATACGAACACGCACACGGACACACTCACAGACACGTCACAAGCCTCTCAGCACATTATCCTTTAATCAGTAGGGGACAGAGAAAATCCCCACACACAGCTAAAGCGAGAGAAAGCCGCCGCTCGGCAAGGACTAATTCTACCTCAGGCCGACCTCCTCTCTCCCCAACAAACCCCCGTATATACGCGTGCCCCCCCGCCCCCCCCCCGTTAGCATGCAGCTAATCCCCCCCTCTGGTGACAGGCGCTCGGCACAGCCTCAGCTCAGACCTATGTGCATGCGTGTGTGCAACGGGACGCGTGCGTACCGCCAGACTCCAGGGCGTAGTCCACCTGGCCGGTGCGGTCGAGGGAGTACAGCTTCAGGGCGTTCTGCACGATCACCTGCACTTCCTGCAGAGAGAGGAGCAGAGAGAGAGCTCTAGCTGACGAACACTTCATCCATCTCATACACCTCAGATACTCAGAGCACCAGATTGTCACCAGATTGATCCAATTCCAATACATTATTTGATTCAAACAAAACATACGTAAATGTGAACGTTTAGAGGTCTACATGACTGGGTGTGTATGCGCCCATTCAATTATTCACATGCACATGCATGCTAGTTTGAATACTTGCAGGTACACATATTTACAGTATGCAAGTACGTGTAGATATAGAGCAGGCGTGGATCTAGGTTTTCAAGTGAGTAGTTTCCATGAGTAGTTTGCGACACGAGTAGCCAATCAGAATGAGGTTTGAGTGCGTTCCAACACAATGAAAGTGTTTCCAGCCAATCGATGAGGTGTTTGAGTGAGTTCCGAAAACTACTTAAACTAACCTGGATCAGCCCCTGTAGAGCATCACCAGGGGAGATGGCCAGTGTCTGGTGATCTCCATCGGACGCAGACTAACTCTTTTTCTCATAAAGACTACATATAACGCCTAACTCTTTTCCCCATAATGACTACATATACCGCCTATATGTATATCAATGGACCTTTGCCATAGCCTCCTCTTTGATTGAAAACAGGGTTAATCCCCAAGGTGCCAAATGTCGTCTTCATTGACATACCCATGGTCGTCATTTGTAGTCATTATGGGGAAAGAGAGGGGGGAATCCAAGGCGAAAGGAGTTAAGCTGTCAGTACACTCAAAGGATACGTGACCAAATATTCAAAATGACTACTTAATTGCATTTTATATTATGCCTTCAAAAGGTGCCGCCATTTTTAAATTATGAAATTGAAGCAGTAAGGCTGGACCTCAACCTCATTGTCATGGCACCCAAGTGCTAGAGTAATGAACAAAATAATCCTTGTAACTGTCCAATGAATTATGGTGCTCACAGCACAAGTAAGGCATGTATGCACTTGCATACAGTCTGCAATAAACATGTTATTTGCGGACTTGTCCTCACCTCCTCAGACATCCCAGCATGCTGTGCAGAGTGCTCCACGCTGGCGGTGATGGTCTGGATGGAGGGCGGCTGAGCGCTCTTCTCCAGATGCAGGCTGACGTTCCTCAGGATGCTGGTCTCCAGGGCGAGGAGGCTGGCCTGCAGGTCGGAGCTGCGCACGAACTGCGTGGACAGCCACTGCAGGAGGGATTCGGGCATCTCGCCCTGCTCGCCCCCGTAAAACAGTGCCTGCAGCTCCCGCCGCACCTGCGCAGACACCTGCGCCGAGACCTGCAGACGAGCGGGTGGAGTGAGGAACCTGCGCCAACTGAGCTGTCCCTGATAACCTTTTTTTCCAAACCTACTTTTGTGGTGTTTTGCCACCCTGTACATTGCTGCTGCTCTGTTGTCCATTACGTGAGTACCTTGATATAGCATTACTGTAATGATGTCATGTAATCAGAGAGGTTTTTAATAAAGTAAATTAGCAATAATGGATTCCCTGCAACCGCATGTAGACACATCACAAGCCCCGTTTCACTTCACTGTAAGTTACATAAGGAATACTCAGGGTATTCCCCAGGGGTCTGTCCTTGGGCCTCTTCTATTTATAACTCGCAAGCTTCCTCTTGGTGACATCATCTGTCAAAATAGCCTAAGATTACATTGTTATGATACTCAGATATATTCAAGTATCAGTTCCACTTCACCTTTACCACCCCCATCATTAACAGCTTGTATGAGTGATATAAAACACTGGATGTGCTCCAACTTTCTTCAGCTTAACATAAATAAAACTGAACTGCTGCTAGTTGGTCCCAAGACATTAATCAATAAACACTTAATTTCTGTTTCTTTCACTGATGAAGCCCCAATCAAACCGGTGCAAACTGCCCGCAACTTGGGTGTCATTTTTGATCCTTCATTAACATTTAAAAATCAGATCAATGCCCTGGTCAAATCAGCTAGAAATTGCACTGGCTTCACATATCATCCAGAACTCATTATAAAATACTTCTCTCGACATTCAAAGCCCTCCATAACCTTGCCCCTCAATATATACAGCAACTGAGCTCTTACAACCATATACTCCTGCCTGTGTACTTCACTACCCTGCTTCCAGTTCACTTGCTATCCCCACATTCAGGCTCTCCAGCATGGGTGGCAGGGAATTCAGTGTCATGGCTCCCAAACTTTGCAGCTCATTCCCACAAACTCTTAGTGCTCTCTCATCAATTCCTGAATTCAAATCACAACTGAAAACCCACCTGCTCAGAGATGACTACCAGTCTTCTTTTCCCTCAAATTTTATTGATAACTTTTTCCTAAATTTTACATTGCTTTCTTTAGTTCGATCACTATGTATCATGTTTGTATCTTGTTTTAAAGTTTTATTATATTCTGTGTGCCAAGTAAAGCATCCTTGAGTCTAAGAAAGGCACTATATAAATAAAACCTATAATTATTATTATCCATCCATCCATTATCTATACCGCGTCTTCCTCACTAGGGTCGTGGAGGAGCTGGAGCCTAACCCAGCTGACCATGGGCGAAGGCAGAGACCCACCCTGGACTGCTTGCCAATCCATCGCAGGGCGCACACACCACTCACACACACTCACACAAATGGGAAATTTAGAGTCTCCAATTAGTCTGACATGCATCTTTGGACTGTGGGAGTAAACTGGAGTACCTGCAGAAACCTAAACGAACACGGTGAGAACATGCAAACTCTACACAGAAAGGCCCCAGGCCGGATTCAAACCCACAACCTTCTTGCTGTGAGGCGGAAGAGCCATAAGTAGCTGCTTCTGATATATTCTACTAGCAGGCTTTACATATTATTTTTGCATGGATATTTGCATATTTCAATATCTTTTTGCATATTACTCCCATCACATACAGACTCCAGTTAACTCCCATTATACAGAGGCACTGGTTTATTCATCATGTTACATGCAAAAACTTGTATATTCCTGTAATATGCAAGCACTAGTATCCTCAAATTACATGTATGCACAGCTACATACCAGTTATATGCAAATACTGGTATACTCGTGTTACATAGTACTGGTATACTCCTGTTAAATGCAGACACCTCTAAACTGCTGTTATTTGCAAACTGTGGTTCTCTCTGGTAAGATGTATACTTTAGATGCAACTCAAGCACAAGTAAAGATTAACACCCCCCCCCCCCATTTCTCACCGCATCATGGAGACCGGCAAGCTGCTCGCACTTCCCCCGGCATCCCATCACCCCCTGCAGGTCCTGTCTGACGCGGCCCAGCTCTGCCTCAAGCCTCTGCACCTCCAACAGCAAGGCATCATGGGATCCCCTGTCCACACCCACACTGAGAGAAAGAGAGATTATTAATTGATGCATTTCATTTTTTTAATCTCAGTTAAATACAAGATACAAGATGTCAAGTAATTATCAAATTGCATCTTCTTTTAAATATTGTTGACTGATGATTATTGCACTTTGGCAATAACAATTGTTCACCATTCATGCCAACAGATCAAACCAAACTGAACTGAGAGAGTGAAAGCAAGAGCAAGAGCGTGAGAGAGAGGGATGGATAGAGACAGAGAGAGAGAGAGAGAGAGAGAGAGAGAGAGGGGGGCAGGGGGAGAGAGAGAGAGAAAGGGGGAGGGAGAGAAAGAGCGAGAGAGAAACAGAAAGAGAGAGAGGGAGGAGGGGGAGAGAGAGATAGAGAGACACCTGGAGTGCATTTCCCGAAATCACAGATGCTTACTTACTTAGTTGGAACCACTGACTGTGAATGGACGAACTATGTTAGTTGCTAACTTAGTTAACTTAACTAACTTAGTTAGCAACTATGCTTTCAGGAAACGCACCCCTGGTCAGGAGGACTGAATGCACAGAAGCCTTAAACTTCAGCGGTCATGTTACCGCAGCAGAACCAGTAGAGCGACAGAACGTAACACTTGTACCTGACAGGGGCCGCTGAAGGAGTCTCCTTATCCTGCCGCACCTCCAGCCGCACCTCCTTTAACAGAAGAATCACCACACCTTAGTGGAGGTCAGGTGATCACCAGCCAGTTAAAATCAGCTCAGGTGTGAAACAGAGAATAATTAGAGCAGAAACATGAATGGGGGGGCGGGGGCTGTACCTCAGTTTTTGCAGCCAGGACCTGAAGCAGGGCCTCCAGCTCGGACAGGCGGGCAGCGTACCCCTCCTGCAGCGTCCGCAGCTCGTCCTGGGTCTGCAGGAGAGGGGGGGGGGGTGTGATATTTAAACCCATAACTCATGACCGTGAACAGGAGACAGTGTTTCTGCATGACTCCGGGGGCTTAGCATGGATACTTGGAGAGATGAACTTGGGTGATTATCCTTTTGTTTACGGTGAATACGCACAAGAGGAGTCCCGGTCATGTGCACATAAAAGCATGTCATGAGGGCATGTGAACGTAAATCATTGAGTACTAGGACCATGAAGTACCAAGGCTTTTAGTGTCTTGGCTCAATATGGAAGTAAACACTCAACAACGTACACACTCACACACAGTCACTCGCATGCAAACATTCTCGCATGCAAACACTCAGTGACTCAAACACATGCACAAAGACAAACTCACACACATCGTGTTTTCATGTTTTGCTAAGACAACCCATCAACTTTCATTCATTTGTTTGCCCTGATCTTAATCATAAACACTACATGCCTACCCCTGACTTTAACCCAAACCTAATCTGAACCCTAAAAATTGCTCAAATACCTTGTGGAGACAAGCAAATTTCCCCAGCATTATTTTAGAAATAGAGGATCTTACACGAGCAACAAATGCAAAATTTACTTGTTTCATAACTTTCTAATGACACGACTAAAAGTATAAGATTCTGCTTATCGCATAACTGAATTGCGTAATTTAATAGAAAACAAATGTAATTGCCGTTAGCGCCCATTGTTTGTTAGCACTGAGCTAACTCCATCAGTCTGCTAACAGTCAGTCACTGAGTTGGACGTTCGCGGCAGAAGTAGCAACTGTCTGTAAATTCAGTTAATTGAATAGCTAGCTAACATCGGCTCGCTAGCGATCAAATCAATGTTACATAATGGCTATGAAACTGTTAAGTGTACACACTAGCTAAGTAGCGTGAACTTCGTTATGGGAGTGGCATCTCGCGAGCTTGCAACTGCGCTGAACTAAACCAATTTAACCAATGTGACACTTGGTATTCAGTTTGGCCAAATATTAACACTGTAACGTAACGTGAAGCGATTTTTTCCCCACTCTCATAGCCAATGACATTTTCACAAAAGTGATATTACAAAAATATGTCATTGGCTGGGCTATGGGAAAAGTACTGCAGTTATGCAATAAATCTTGTTTTCATCACTTGTGAGGACATTTGGCCCTCACACATGAGTATTTCTACATTTCTGAAGACTGAAAGTATTTTACTACCAAAACACTATTCACCTACCCCCAAGCCCTCAGACAACCCCTAACTCTCACATAAACCTTAACACTAATCTTAACCATAACCCACAATTCCCCCAAAGTGACCTAAACTTTAACCTTAAAACTGAGCATAAGCCCTATTGTAAACCCTGGATCTAAATTCTAACCCTTGGCCCAAAATAACCTTTATGTAGTGAGGCCCCGAAAAATTATCCTCATAAGTTAATTTTTCAAAGACTTTTTTAGAATTGTGACATCGTTTGGCTCTCACAAGCATGGAAGTGCAAGTACACAGACAAGGAGACACACAGCAACACGCACAGCGACACAGAGACACGCACACACACACACACACCTCACACACAGAATCAGAAACAGAAACAGACACACACACACACAGCCCTACCCTCTCGGTGTGTGCGGTCTCCTTCTGCAGCTCACTCCTCAGCACAGTCAGTCTCTCCTCCAGGAGGCTGGAGACCCACAGCCCCAGGCTGTCCCTGTCCGTGCGTCTGTCCAGCTGCTCCTGCAGGGAGGCGTACAGCCCCAGCACCTCCCCGTGCTGCTGCTCCTGCAGCCGGCCTCCTCTCTGCACCCCCTCCCACACCTCCCCCAGCCGCTCCTCCAGCCGAGAGAGACGCTCCAGATCCAGGGAGAACACTGCACCTGAGGACTGCAGAGAGAGAGAGAGAGGGAGGGAGGGAGAGCAGGGATGGGGGAGAGAGGGAGGGAGGGGAGGGAGTGTGGAGAGAGGGCAGAAGGAGGGAGTGGGGAGCGAAAAGAGAGGGAGGGGAGAGGGAAAGGGAGGGAGAAAGGGAGGGAGAGAGAGAGAAAGACAGGAGACAGGAGATGAATAACAGAGATAAGATTAGAACATAAGAGAGTGGGACCCAAACACAGTGGGATACATAGTGCCTAAAAAATCATAGCCCCAGTATAAAGGAAAATGAACCCCTGACACCATAATATACACATAATTAATAACTAGACAGAGCTCAGCAATATGACAGCACAGTCCAGTCCACAGGGGCCATAAATTTCATAAATAAAAATTAATTAGTTAGCCAGAAAATACCACCGAGTGAAACCCGAAAAAGCTCTTATAACTTCAGGGCCCAGTCCAGGTTTGGAAGGATTCCGGAGCGTTTACTCGACCGCACATGAAACGGAGCCCAGGTGTGTCCTTACCACTGGGACTGCAGGGGGCGGGGCGGTGGCTGGGTGAACCTCGACCTTGCGGACGGCCTCCTCTGCAGGGGCGGAGGGGGTGAGGGGGGAGGCGAAGGGGAGCGCACTGCGCCACTCCGTCAGGTTTACAGCCGGCAGGTAGCAGAGCAGGCTGGACGGACCCCACCACCACAGCCCTGGAGGGGTGGACAGGCAGAGGTATGAATGTGGAATAATATTATCCTTAAATCAGGCTGCCATTAAAGCGAAAATCTCAATCTTGACACTCAGAAATTTGCACTCTTCCACAGACTGGACTTCAGTGTGTGGCCACACACCCTGGACATGTGCAGCAATGTGGACAAACCTCTTACAGTATGAGAGTGTGCGCGCGTGTGTGTGTGTGTGTGTATGTGTGAGAGAGAGTGAGTGAGTGAGTGTGTGTTCCTGTACTTGCTGCGAAGTGAGAAACAAAAACCTTTTCTTCTTAGAGAGGGACATTATTGGGAAGTGAGGACATTTTCTCTTGTCCTCACAACAACAAAGGCAATTTGTGACTTCTTAGCTAAGGTTAGGGGTTAAGGTTAGATTAGCGATAGACTAAGGTTAGTGTAAGGATTTGGTTTTGGCATGCATTGCTTATTGTTAAGATTAGGATAAGGCTGTAGAGACACACAAAGAATGAAAGAAAGTCAATGTAATGTCCCGCAAGGATAGAAGTACAGTATAAGGGTGTGTGTGCGTGCGCGCGTGTGTCTGTGTGTGTGAAAATTCTCATGCCTCAATGAGCAAATGTTGAGCAGATCTCCTGTCCCCAGAGTGAGCGGAGCGACAAGTGACCTGGATTTTCAAGCAGAGACACATGGGGCCTGTGCTGGTTACAGCCAATTCTGCCCAGTCTGGCTACAGCCAAGTCAGCTTGTAACTGGGTTAATACTGCTTTTCTGAGAACAGAATATTGGACTGTGGGGACATAATACAGCATTGTGAAGGCATTATGCAAAATTGTGAGTGCATAACAGTATATTACGTCATGAGCACAATATAACACAATGTGAGGGCATTATTCTACATTGTGAGGACATAATACTGCATTAAGATGACAGTGAACTACACTGTGGGGACATAATGCTGCATAATCGGGACATTATACTCCATTGTGGGGACATTCCATTATAAGGTCATAATACTGTGTTGAGAGGACACTACACCACAGTGCGAGGACATCAGACTGGGTTGTGAGGACATGACTACATGAGGAGACATTATACTGGATTGAGGGCAGACCATTATACTGCACTGTTTGAATGTCGATACTGTATTGTGCTATGCAGCAGGATACACTCACCCAGAAGCAACAGGAATGGCAGCAGGAACAGCAGGAGTCTGAGCAGTTTGGGGAGGCACCTGGACACACACGCACGCACACACACACATAAACACACACAACCTTTCACTGAAAATCTGACATCTCGTTTCAACATACTTACAGGCCAAGCACTTCGCTGGTTCAGACTGTTCAATAAATCATTAAATGACACGCAACAGAGAAGCCACTAGCACATCACTCAGTTGTCCTTCTTGGCACTTGCATGTTGCATAATTGATATTGTGAGTCTCGCCTTGAGTGTTATTAACTTTAATGGTGACTCAACTAAACTGCAAGTGAATTAAATTTGGAGAAAAAATGACACCATTTGGCGAGTGTCTTAGGCGTCCGACTCGGTCCCTCATGTACAGCGGCTTAAGGTTCCGTTTACCGCCATGTCATTCCTTGTAAACTCATTACATCTCAATCTATAACCCCCTCAACCCTCTCTCTTCCTGAAGTGTAAAAATCACAATAAGTAAACTCCAGAAGAGTAAAAATATCTTCTAGGAGTGTAAAAAAAAAAAAAAAAATCACAACACGCGAATACAGTATTCTGCTTACAGCCTGGCTTCTGTGCGACAGCACTGCTAGTATCCAAACAGAACAGACAGCAGGTGTCACTGTTGTGAATGGACCCCCTATATTTTTTTTGCCAAGGGCCCCAAAGAAGGTCCAGGGCTGGCTGTGGTAAAACTACATAAGGATAGAAACTGTTTACACTCCCTTTAAAAAAAGCTGTAGCACACAGGTCCACCCCATTGCCCCTCACTGTGAGAGATGTGCACTAAGTCACTGTCAGTGATTTCACCGCAAAATCAATCAAATTAAGGAGAACAACCCCCAGGAACCCATTAAGTGCCACTCAATAAGCATCAGCTGTCAACAGGAGAAAAACACACTCAACATTATCTTGGTAAATCAATGACATCAGCGTTAGAGAGCATGACTGAAGTCCCACAAGTGAAGAGGAAAATCTGTCGCCTTTACAGATTTGTAGAAGTTGACAGAAAATGGACTGAAACAACATTGGGTTGATTCAACCGTTCCAGATCTCTCAAGAAGCAGGTTAAGTCCCATTGCCCCAGTCAAAAATTTTTACCATTGCAGCTTTGAATTGTTCTTATTTTGTAACTTTAAAGAGTTCTGAGGGATAGAGGGTCAAAGGTCGCAGAGAGAATGATAGCGATTTCCACTCACCGGGTCAGGATGAAGATGTTCAGCAGGGACATGAGCGCGACCAGCTGGTACCATCCCGTCCCCAACCACCAGAAGGCTCCGGCCACTGCCTTCCCTGAAACCACACAAACACAAGAAGACAAGAAGGGTCAGATCAGACGCACGATACCTCAGGTCTGGTTTGGTCCACAGAGCAGTTACAGGGGAGCATCATCGGAAACGCTGTCATAAATACCAGCTTTGTGAAGCTCACAACATAACTGTTTTTGATAAGACTGGCTCAGGTTTGGATTGACTCAATTCTGCACGGATTTTCTTTGTTTTTCTGTGGCCATCCAACCAAGTGTCAGTCTATCCTTGATGGAAAGCTCTGACCAGCCATTTTTCAGGGGTGCTTCCAATAATTTGTCCACCTCTCGTACTTTCACTCTCTGTTTATGAGTAGATACAATGATTCACTACTTCCTTCTCTAGACATCATAAACCCATAATCCTTTACTCAAGAGGAGTTTGATTGTACAAGAGGT
Source organism: Gymnothorax javanicus (assembly GCA_029692085.1). NCBI lineage: Eukaryota > Metazoa > Chordata > Actinopteri > Anguilliformes > Muraenidae > Gymnothorax > Gymnothorax javanicus. The sequence goes on along the minus strand of CM056206.1, from coordinate 47,412,189 downwards.
AAAAAAAAAAAAACACTGATGCATCACCAAAAAATAGCTTTAATTTTGAATTCTCTAAATCATAACTACAAAATCATCTGCACAGGCCATTCCAAATAACCTGAATGCCGATTGGCTGCATGTTTAATGAGCAGCACTTTGATTGTCAAGTCTCCAAAGTAGGATGAGAACACTAAAAGAGTTCCACTTTAACAGCACTGACCAGGTGAGATGAGCACCAGCCACAGCACTGACAGCAGCTTCTTGATTGCATAGAGGCCAGCAGCGCCCACCGACCGCCCCGTCTGCAGCACACCATAACCTGGGGAGCATCGTGGAGAGACAGGCCGAATAAAATCACTAAATACTTAACCAGGTAGCGAGAAATACAAAATTTTAGATTACCTGTCTGGGTATGAGAACAAGTCATAGCTACGTTGCATTATTTTGGATGTTCACTTTTGAGCTTCACTGTAATTCAGCCAGAATCCTTCAGGCACAAATTATTCCGAATCATCGCCTGGGGACCAATAAACCAATCAAGAGAAACAAGAGGATTTGGCTCTCATTTTAAAAAAGTAAGACAAACAGGAAGACAACACAAAGCCACCTTTATGAACACAGAACTGCCATTGTCTTCAGTACAGCAAATGACTGTATTTATTGGCACATGAGAAGGGGAGTTACCAGGAGGATCAGCGAATGTTTCAGGCTGGTTAGGAGAAAAACCGTTAAGAATAAAGTGTTGTGGATGTGCAGGAGGAGTGTATGAGCCACTTTGTGCAGTTCAAGACGCGCGTGTGTGTGTGTGTGTGTGTGTGTGTGTGTGTGTGTGAGTGTGGGCTAGTTTAAGAGGAGAAGCTTAGGAGATGTTTACATGCCAGTGTAGGATAGGTTAAGGGAGGTATGTAGTTTGTTTAAGAAAAGGAATTGCGTAAACAAAGTGTATATGACCAATGTACAGTAATTAACCTGCGTAAGAAAAGATGCTCCAAAGAAAAGCCGTAAAGCGGCCTGCTTTAGAGGACTGAGCACGGACCGCATGCGTCTCCATGTGTCGCTTCCCTTTGCAATCGTCACCTGTCAGTCATGTGACCATGAGAAAACAGGAAGCAAACACGGTAAACAGACAAATCAAATTAAATGAAGCAGAACAAAATCAAATTTAAGAAAACTGGCAACCACTAATGAAAAAAAATGCAAAACAGAGGAACTGGCCAAACAAGAAATGAATCACAAGGACAAATTTGCAACTAAAATACAGAAGATGGTTAAAACGAGAAAACCAAACTAAGACCATGTCACTGGCAGACGACTCAGACAAAGTTGAGTGCAGATCGAGTCCCGTAGTGTCTGAATCTGTGTCCGTCTGAGAAAATAATCCCTCTTGCTGGGTGCAGATACCCGCCCCTGTCCATAAAGGCTTCCCCTGTTTCCCGCTGACCTCTGACCTTTAGTGCCCCATGTCTATGTTTTTCCTGAGTTTTCTTTGTACATTGAGATTTCTTATGCGTGTTTGGAGTGTTTTTGTGTGGGTTCGCTTTGTGCATTTTATTTTTTTCCCCAGTTTCTCTGTGTCTATTGTGAGAACCTCTTTGCGTGCTTTTTGAGGCATCGTGCCAACATAAAGATTATTAGTAAGAGTTTACAACATCCTCTTTCGTTAACACCCAAGCTGGGATTTATAAAATAAAACAAAGCAAGAAAAGAAAAAAAAAATATTCATTAGACAGAAAACATGCTGGTCAGTAACTTGCGTAAAAGACTCTGTTATTTTTCCCCTTTTGCCAGACAGCAGTGTAAAAACAGCCACATGCTAGAACAATTATCCTCTGTCTGCCACAGAAACAATAGAGGTCATCCTCAGTGAAAGGTCACAAGGGGGTGGAGCTGATGCAAGTTCACGGATTAAGAGGATTAATTCACTTCAGGAGTCAAAACGGGTTCTCTTTTCTTATGTAGGAGAACAGAAAGAGAACAGCCGTGTGACACCTGTCATGCAGAGGCGATTGTGCACAATACAGGCCTCAGAACCTGAAGGACAAGCTCTTGAAAACCATCACAAAACACCCTTTATACTATTCACAAAAATTCTGGGTTCAAGACTCCCAATTTAAACTGAGATGCCTTTAAGATGTCCTTACACGTGACCTTGATGCCACTCTGCATTCATAAAAAAAAAGAAAATCCAAGCTTCAAGGCTGAATCTTCAACAGAGCTGCCTTTCATTCAGTTCATGTCAATCCAGGTTGAGGCATCAAGAATAGAGAATGAATGAGAGGGCTGTGTAAATTACGGCATCTAAAAGGAGCCAGAGTGTTTTTTTTTTTTTTTTTTTTGGCAATCCTGCCCAATTTAGAGTCCAAATTAACAGAAATTTAAAAAGGGCCAGGTTCCGGCTAGTTTGGCCGTGGATTCTTGTGTGGTAGACTCCCTGTTTCTCCACAGTGAACACTCAACTGATGAGCTATTCTGGTATCAAAGCAGGTATTTATTTCACCCCCAGGGGCTTAATACCATACTTATATTTGCATTACAGGCATTAGAACAGATGTTCCAGTTCAGGAAAACTCCGGGTGCAAGCACTGGGTGAACAGTTAGAGCAATTCAGGTCACCTAACCTAGGAGCACGACAGCGTGACTCCGCCAGTTATTTACACTGCCTGTCAGTTACGAGCAAAGCTCTCTGGCAATGGTGGATACATTGCGCAACATACACAAGACTGCATGTAAATTGCACCAGGCTGGTTTAACATGGGAAGATATAGGCCACCATTCATAAAATGTCTCCGAGTATGACTCCTGATCCAGGATCAGTCAGGTTTATTCCACTCATAGTGGATGTTTTCAGGAGGTGGGCTGTGGACACTGGTCTGAAATCAGTGCTCGGGCTTTATGAATACAGGTGATTATGTTTTAGCATTTAAGTAGAGAAAGACAATTGGCAAAGTACCAGAAGACAAGCAAGATCCCAAATGACGCACTGAATTTAAACCCAAACTTATCCCTGAACTCCTATCAATCTGATAAACAGAAGGCCCATAAATTAGCATTTAAACATTCTGCTAATTCAACTGTATATCTAACGCACCACTCTGACAGTAATGTTAGAGCGCTATCATCAATCAACAGCTGGTCAGTGTGAGATCTTATGGTGTATTTGAAAATATTTCAATAAATAACACAATTATACCATTAAAACATTCAAATGCAAATGCCAGGCATTCTGAGGGCATTCTATGAGTTTGTACAGAGGGAGACAGACAGATTTTAGGACAGTGGATAGGGTCATGACTTCTGCGCACATTTTAACCTGTACAGTATACCTTCAGCACGACAAAAGCACTAGATTAGCTCTTTGTACTAATAGGCCAATTATTATAAGTCCAGTGACTTACAGAGTGAGCCATTTAAACTCAGGTGCTCATGTTCCGTCACCAGGTCTTTGACGTTGACACTTCCGCAGTAACTGGAGTGGCCTGAGACACAAAAAAAAAAAAAAAAAAAAAAAAAAAAAAGAGTAAAATGAAATAACGGCAGAACATTTCATCATTAACGGCTGCTTTCATACACCCTCCAGGGACAGGCAGGGTGAGAGTGCAAACAGAAGAGAAGCGATGAGATGTACAAGTCCCTACTGCAACGTTCCAGGGAGATTAACCCCATTTGCTTTGGGAAATGAGCTGACAACACCAGAACAGGTAAGGAACGCAGGGAGGAGAATGGATCATCTAACGCAGGGATGTCCGATTGTTTTCAAATAAAGTGTGAGTACAGGTTTTTGTTCATCACAGTTCTATGACACTGGATTCATCAAATCAAGGACTTGACTGCAGACCATAATTAATTAACTGCTCATCTCTCAATTTGTCAAACTGGTCTGAAACAAAGACCTCCACCGACATCGGCCCTTTTCGGTTCAGATCGAACATCCTCGATTCGCACAGAGGGAAAGGGCAGAATAAGGAAGAGGATTCCCATACTTCCTTCGCTGATGATGGCCTCCTGGTGACCTTTGCCCCTCAAACCAGTCTTCAGCAGGAGCAGAGATATCAGGGACACGACCGAAGTGATGATTCGCCGGCCGAAGTGTATGCAGGAGTCCGTCACAGACCGCAGAACTCCTGTAAAGAGACCAGAGTGGGTCAGAACAGAGAGGGCAGCGCCTCTGAAGGGTGTTCCAAATGCCCGCACGCACAGCGACATTAAGATATGCTCGATACCACTACACCGTGAACAGCCATGGTCAACACACCAACATGCAAAGCTCCGCCCAGAAACCCACAGGACACGCCCACACACAAATCTCTGCCCAGACAGCTACAGGACACACCAACACGCAAAGCTCCGCCCAGAAAGCTACAGGACACACCCACACACAGAGCTCCGCCTAGAAACAAACAGGACATCCCCACACACAGAGCTCCACCCAGAAACCTACAGGACACACCCAAACACAAAGCTCCACCCAGAAACCTACAGGACACACCCACACACAAAGCTCCACCCAGAAACCTACAGGACACACCCACACACAAAGCTCCACCCAGAAACCCACAGGACACACCCACACACAAAACTCTGCCCAGACAGCTACAGGACACACCAACATACAAAGCTCCGCCCAGAAACCTACAGGACACACCCACACACAGAGCTCCGCCTTGAAACAAACAGGACACACTCACACACAGAGCTCCACCCAGAAACCTACAGGACACACCCAAACACAAAGCTCCACCCAGAAACCTACAGGACACACCCACACACAAAGCTCCACCCAGAAACCTACAGGACACACCCACACACAGAGCCCCACCCAGAAACCTACAGGACATACCCACACACAAAGCTCCACCCAGAAACCTACAGGACACACCCACACACAGAGCCCCACCCATATGAACAGTTTCACCCAGAAAAGCGAGACCAGGGCTCTATATTAATCTCATCTGAGGAGCTGAGCCAAAATGAAAAAAACTATTTGGGAGCACATCTGCCAACTGGGCCACCCTGGTATTTTCCTGAATTTTTCAACTGAGGAGAAAATGGGTTGAAAAAATGTTAGCGTGGAGCCCTACATACACAAACTCACCTCTGCACAGAAATGCGCGTGACAAGCCACACAGAGACACTGCCACACACTCATCGCTACAGATGGCAGATAGCAGATAGCAGGAGCTTGCGTTTCCCCTGACAGAGCCATGGTACAGGAAGTACGTGTTTACTCTCGATGACTTGTGCCCAGCTGCACGGTGGCTGCTGTTTAATTAGCACGTTTGCCGTGTGAGAGCACGTGAGAGCAGAGCTGAATCGCACACACGGCGCACGAGAGACAGCAGTTTCAGCATGCTGAACAAACCAGAGCAGAGGTTTCTGTTGCCACGGCGAGGTACTGTTGCGTTCAGACTGTATCTATCTCGTCCTGTCTGTTGGGCTGCAGTCTAAGTGACCAGACTGTATGCACTTGCAGTTAGTCGCTTTGGATAAAAGCGTTTGCAAAATAAATGTAACGTAATGTAATGTATGAGCGCATGCCATCTGTACCACACATTCAGCTTCGACCTCTTTCAACCCGGACACTTCCTACATCCCTTCCAGTCATAAGAGGATAATATCTTTCAATTAAGATAAACAATCTCATTCAAGCAATAAACCGACCAGCCCTATTGCTGCACACCAACTCCGCCTGCAAAGAGCGAAACAGCCAAGAGGGTAGAGGTCAAAGTTTGGAAGTGAGAGCTCAGAACAAAGCAAGTCAGCCAGCAGGTAGAGGCAGAAGCCAAATTAGCATACTTGTCTACTACAGAAGAGACAAATACTAAGCAACAGTATTCCATGTTCAACAGTAAGCAATAGAGGCAGATAAGAATAGGACCCCATAAAAACGGGTCGAGGGAGCGGCTGTGAGGGATACCTTTGCCCTGCTGGCCTGTAACCTGGTCCCCCCTCGCGAGCAGGGCGCTCTGCACCAGCAGTGACACTAAGGTCACTGCAGAGCTGAGCACGCGACCGCCGTACAGCAAACCGGTACGCCAGAGTCTCACTAACACACCTGGTGAGAGACCACACCCTGAATCAGACTGCGGGGATGGGGCTAGTAACTCATAAAACATCAAAGTGCCATGTGTAAACTACAGCTATCGCAAAGCAACCATACCCCTTGAACACAAATAATTCAGGAGATTCTCAACTTTATTCAGAAAGGGCTGTGGGGGCGGGCTTTTATCCCAACCAAGCAGTGGGACACCTGATTATACCCACTACAATCTTCTGTGGGGCTCTAGAGGTTGATTATTAGAATTAAGTGCACAACTGCATGGCTGGAACAGACGGCTACACCCACGCTAGCCCTTTCTGGATAAGATTCATATCCCCTGAAATAGTAGGTCTCAGATTTAATTCACTGAATCCAGCGGGAACTGAAACAAATACAAGGAAACAAGCAAAGTATACTCAGGGGAGGGTACAGCCAAGGCTCTAAATTAAAGGTAACAATCGTGTGGTAACAACGGTAACCACTGAGCCACAATGGTGCCCTCTGAAGGGGCTTGGACAGAGGCCTCTTTAGAGGTGCGGGTCCAGTCTGAGACCAAGATATGAAGGATCGGACACTGATTTGGAAGTACAAATTACCCTTTGCCATTTTTCAAGAGGTATTCAGCCTCGGGTGCTAATCATAATTAATGACTGAGTTGGTAGCACAGTGTACCTAATAAATTGTTCTGTTTTTTTTTTATTTTGTAAAAATGATGTCCACACCGCATTTTGTGAACTGCCCATGCTATCTAGCTACCTGAATTAACAATACAAGCACACTGTGTTCCCCGCCATGGCACAAACCAAGTGTTCATGCGTTGTCAAAAATGTACTGGAATCAATCATGGTTGCTAGCTGGCCATAATTAACAATTATTACAACCAAGGGAATTTCCTACATTTCTACAAATGCTAGCTAACATAGCAAAACATTTACAGTGACTAGCGACTGCCTCGGCTAAGGTCTCATGTATTTGTTTCAGATTGACATTTTGACATGTGAAGAGACATAACTGTCCAATGCTACGTACGAAGAGACATCACTGTCCAATCCTTCATACTCTGATCCGATAGGGTTTCCCGAGGGTATGGAGGCGGGACCTCACCTGACTTGTGTTTCTGGCTGTCGTCCCGGGAGTAGATGGAGGTGGCTGAGGCGGAGGCGGACTGGGATAGGGAGGTTGAGGACGCCGAGGCGGAGGAAGACGCCGCGGCGGCAGCGACGGAGGAGGAGGAGTGAGCCGTCAGCGCCCCCGTCCTCTGGGCGAGGAGAATGCAGTTCCTGCAGATGTAGCCGTTCATCATGGAGGTCTGCTTCTGCGTCGCGCTGACGTCTCCGTTCCCTTGCACCGCGCTGCGCTCAGTCCTCCACTCTGAACACAAACACACAGACACACACACAAACGTACACACACAAAAAAAACATATTTAGACAGAAACATACACAAACATGCACACATACAATCAAGCAAATGTACACACGCGCAGTCCACAAACACACAAATATTCACGTAGATATGCACGTGCAGCCAAATGCGTGCATACATGCAGACACATGCATGTTCACACACATACACACACAGACAAACATACAAACAAACCAACATATTCATACAGGCATATGCACATTCACATGTGTGCAGACACATTCACACAGACACACACACGCACGCACGCATGCATGCACACACACAAACACACAAACACACACACACACACACACACACACACACACACACACACACACACACAGCGTGATCACGTTTCAGTCCAGCGCGGTCACATTACACTCCAAGTGAAACAGGCCAGCTGAGGACACGTACAGCCAAATAGTGGGGCTGAAATATATGGGAGTTTAATAGGACACAAAGACACAAAACCACGACAGAGCCATGACTGAGTGATTGAGTGATGAGTGCAGTAAAAGCTAACCTTTGAGTCTGCTGTCCCCATCCGACCCTGCCGAGAGGAAAGACGGGTTTAACACAAACACAAAGAAACACAGTGACTACTGAGGACCATCAGTTTGACTTCACCGACACACATATTAATACCCCTCACTTTCAGGCCTGTATAAAGCAGCACAATGTCTGCTATGGCTGGATCAGAGCTCCAGCTTAAATACAGAAACCCTCCCAAATCTGGAGCATGAACTAATGCGAGTTAGATATTTCCAGATTTTACACAGCAGCTAACAACAAAGGCTCACCGGTAATTAAGCGCGTAGAAGCTATCAATATTAGTTATGCACACAACAGACCCACCCTATATTATCTTGCTGGACTTGTGCAGGCATGTTCGCACAAAGCAGAAAAATGAAAATTACTTAATGAATAAAAAGTATTGGTAGGTTGCAGATCAGCCACAGCAAGATGTGCTCCAGGGCAGAAACCACAAAGAGCCAATTTCAAACGAGAGCTTTCATACTAGAACTGTAGCTGTAAGTGTTGACACAAAACAAGATGCCGCTCAACGCAAAAGGCTAATTGCTGTGCCTCTACCTGCCGCAGCTTCAGACGCCGCGAAAGTTCATCTTCGGCCCCCCCCCCCCACACACAACCGAGCTTATGTGACCTTGACTTTCGACCCAACGACCTATAAAACCCAATAAGTTTAGCTAACCTCTCTGAAGAGTTACAGTGTCTGATTTGGTGAAAATCCCTCCACTCCATCAGCAGATATTTGAGATGGACAGCGAGATGGACGCACGTACGGACGGACAATCAGAAAATCGAATGCCTACCGCCCACTGTGAGTGGCCAAAGAATAATAATATTAATAATATCTCTCAAATCATATCGTTAGCCTGATGGCACAATTGCCCAAGTCATATTTTTGCCAAATTCAGATATAGGCTGCCTGTTCTTTCATGATGGCAAAAAATGTTTTTCCTTTTTTCTCAAAACCTTAAAAAAATTTAAAAGAAAAATATCCATTCTGCTAAATAATATACAATAAAAAAATAAAAAAAACTTAAGAAATGGGATAAGCAATTATGCCATGAGGCTAACGATATAAAACGGAGAAACCATGGCACTATCAGAGCATAAAACAATAAAAAGATTATCCGCGATAAAAACAAGACCTTTTCAGAAGACCTGCAACAGAAAACGCTTTCTTTACAAAGTGTGTTCAACATGAACTACTAAAAAACTGTACCAATGGCGCCATTCCTTGAGCCAGTTTACTGCACAATCTTGGTGCATGAAACAGGATAGCGTCACTGCTTTTCTGAAGCTTAAATTTTGGCACAAGCTGGCAGACAACAGTATTAAATTTCACACAGGCGGCGAGCTGGGGAACATTTCAGAAATGCAAGTTAAGGACCAAACCACAGAGAACTGCATAAACAAGCGAAAGGCAGTTTTTATTGAGTCAAGGAAGGTAGAGAGCAAGAGTATGTGAATATGTTTTAAGAATGAGGTTTTATACAATGCTGTGGCATATGGTGATGGCTCTCAGGGGGGAACAACTTGGCCACAACAACAACGTTCCTGAAAATTCCCCTTTCATTCCAAACCACAAACACGTCAGCAAGCACACCACATACGCTTCACAAGACTATTCATTTACTATGGGGTCAGGCAATGAAGGATATTGAGAAGGAGGATATAGCCATTAATACAGGAGACTCACAGTCACAGATAAACATCCAAAAAAAATTTGGTACAAAAATGGGCCCCAGCTATCCTGATATTCTGGACTCTTGCCATAAAAAGAGAATTGTGTCAAATTGTAAGATGACTCCAATTCATTTTAATAGGACAGTTTTATTGCCGTTTGTAAAAAAAAAAAAAAACCACACAATTCGGTGTCTTCAAAGACTCTTGGCTAAAGTGCAAAGGGCAGGCGAGCTTTACATGGAGACCAGCCCCAGCTCTCAAATATAAAAAAAAATCATGGCTAATGATTGGCAGTACAGATTTGAATGTTAGTTGCCAAACCTACCAATATACAGGTTAGGCTACACTAAGGGGCAGGGGAGTGGAGTTCAGATGGAGACCATTCTCAGCTCTAAATTACAAAAAAATCCAGGCTCCTGATTGGCTAAAGCTAATGTCCAGCCAATCAACCAATTCCTGTCAGGATTGCAGTGAGCCTCAGGGCTGGTGGAGACACCCAGGCCTTAAGCAGAGTATCGGGCCAAGCTCTCCGCCTCTCCCCTCAGACTCACCCCAGAAGCCGTCCGCCCCCGTGCGCTCCTGTACGCAAGACTCATCCAGCTGGGAGGAGAGCCGGGAGGCGTGTCCGGCTGCGCAGCTGCAGCCCTGACTGCGCAGACTCAGCAGCGCGGTGCCGGACTGAGATGAAGAGCTGTGTGTCTGTGTCTGCGTACGTGTCTCAGAGCTGGACTCAGACCGCTGCTTCCTGTTCCTCACCGTCCTGAGAGAGAGAGATGGAATGAGGGAGGGAGAGAGGGAAAGAGAGATGGTATGAGGGAGGGGGAGAGAGAGATGGAATATGGGAGGGAGAGAGGGAGAGATGGAATGAGGGAGGGAGAGAGAGATGGAATGAGGAAGGGAGAGATGGAGAGAGAGAGATGGAATGAGGGAGGGAGAGAGGGAGAGAGAGAGATGGACAGGCAAGACGAACACAAAGATAGCGTAAATGGTCAGCAAAATGTATATGTTTGGATCATAAGATAGTTATTTTATTAATGAAAAAATTCCAAGGTTTATACCCATTTAATGCAAAACATAAAATAGCGAGAACATCCGATGCTCGTCTGAAAATATTATTTACAGTACGGACAACAAATTCCTCTGCCCAAAGTAGACAAGCTGCATGCCTAAAATAATAAATAGAACGATGGCTTTTGCAAAAAAAAAAAACTTGCCAATGAAAAGACACCAATATAAAAGTTAATAAAGCATGTTTATAACAAAACTATATAATACTACAAAGAAAACGCAAAGCATTTATGGCACAAAGCATGAGCTTGAGAATCTAAGCCGGAAATTTACTGTTTGCACAGGTGTCCCTCCATGGGCAATATCAACAGTAAGAGGTTCACCATCACTATTTCACTCTTATTATTTAACTGACATGAACACACTGGTCAGGGCCAGGGGAGCTGCTGGGAGCCATCCCAGCATGCATTGGGACAGAGGCAGGAATGCATTACAGACAGGCCACCAATCGATTCAAGAGAAAACCAACTATATATATTTTTATGCCGCATCCAATCTACAGTGAATGGCCTTTTTTGAAAGACAAAAGGATGGAATGTATTTGGATGTAAATGTTTTATATACATGTACTATAATATTTCCTCAACATAATAGCAACGAAACAGCCCCGTCAGCAGAAGCCTTATCAGCACTGGAGAGCACGGCTCCACAGCTGAGCACATAGCCCAGGCGGCGTGTCCTCAGGGCCGATCTGTGCAGCTAGCCTGTAATTTAAATGTTCTGTTGGTTTATGAATTTTAAATAACTGCAGGCTTAATAAAGAGGCTAGCATTGCAGCCGCTTCAGATAACTCGTTCTATTAATCTACCGTTTAAACTACAGGGGCTTCAGTCTATGACTGAACAGACGGCTTTTCTCTACTTGAATATGTTGTAATGCAGCTCTGTTACGACATTGCAGGATTTACTCAACATTGCACTATTCTGCAGACATGTAGACTGACATACAAGTTTTTAAATTTTATGAGAGGATTTTTTTTACATTTTTGAGCATTGTTTTGGAAAGTTAAAAGTAAACTGCAGGTAGGAGCTGAGCCGCTTCCGAGTTGTACTGAATAAACAGAGTGAAAGATAAAAGGAAGTGTATTATGTGGCATCAGACTTCATGATTGCCAATGTGTGACCTGACCGCAGGAGTCAGATTTCACAGTGAACTGAATGACACAGGAAAGGCACTGTGACATCATCCACGCCCCTCCACAACAGGCCTCACCTGGCCTCTCTCCGGCTGGCTCCGCCCACGCTGTAGGAGGCGCTGTGGTTGAACGAGGAGTCCAGCTGTGAGCCGTCGTCGCCGCCGAGGAGACCAGCGGTCGCCTGCAGCCGCAGGCTCCGTCGAGACATCCTGGGCGAGTCGAACACCGGATCGATCTGGTGCTCCTTCTCGAAGTCGAGGGCCGCGGACGAGTAGCTAGAGCTGGGTGGGGGGGCGGGAGGTACAGATATGGGGTGTGTGGTGAATCGAGAGGTCATATTACAATACACTTTATTCACTATGGTCCTGTATTGGGATTTCATTGGGTCAAAACAAACACACTTTGATGGAGGGATTTTATTTAACGGCACTTTCAGTACTTCAAGGTCATATCGCGCAAGTCTTCAAACTCTTACCAAAGCAATGAAAGGATCACACACTACCCACTTAAATACTTAACCTACAGGCAATTTACAGTCTCCAATTAGCCTGGCATGGATGTTTTTGGACTGAGGGAGGAAACCACAGTGCCCAGAAAAAACCCAAGCAAACACAGGATGAACATGCAAACTCCATTCATGGAATTGAACCCATAGCTCTCTTGCAGTAGGGCAACAGCACTACCCACAGTGCAGCCCCAAGACATACATTAATTGTGGACTCTGAAGACAAAGGGGTCTGTAAGAGCACAGAATGATTCATTTATTGTTCCCTTTATATTATCTAAACGAATTGTTTTCACCATTGTTTTTGATTTATTTCGCTGGCAATCGACTGACCAGGAGTCTTTCTCCTGAAATGAAGGGAGCTTGCATGAACCACACACGGCACAGTGACGCAACACAGACTTGCAGCTCCGCTGCCAGGCTAGTCAGCAACAGAACCGGAAGGACTGAGCAGCACCGCACTTCCCTCCAGACCCAGAGCCATTTAACAACGATTGGCTAAATCAGGTTCAAACACATCCCTTAGGAACCACCATACAAAGAGCAGAGTAAGAAGGTGGGGTTACTGCTCAGAATCTGGTCCCCCAGTCCTCTGGATGACTATGTGATGCTGGGCCAGTGCTCAGTAGAGCTGCAGCGAGTACTCGATAAAATCTGCTGCCACCAACTTTGCCAAAGGTTGAATCGTCTTGCTTTTTTTTTTTTAAACAAAAATGTCAAACCTTTGCTAGTTTCAGCTTCCACAATGTGAGAATTTGCTGCTTTTCTTTGTCATTTATGATGAGTTTTGGACTGCTGGTTAGATAAAAGAAGCAAGAAGCAATCTGAAGATGCCACTTACTGCAGCGGGAAATTCTGCGTATTTTTCACAATGTTTTGACATTCTGCAGACCGAACGACTAATCGATTAGTCGTGGAAATAATCAACAGATTAATCGAAAATGACTGCTGGTCTCAGCCGCAGTGTTTAGGGCTTCTGTAATAGAAACACATTAGCGAGCAGGAGTCTGATAAATAACACTATCAAGAAGGGGATAACAAACTGCAGTGTGTGACGAACTACTGCTTTGCTCATTAAACGCGAAGAAAATGTAAGTCCAAAGTAAATTAAAGCTGGGGTAAGAACAAAACCAGTATGAAAACGAGCAAAAATGGAGAGGTAGACAGAGCATAGAAAAGGAAAGAGGGAGGGGGGGAGGAGGACAGGAGAGAGAGTAAGTGAGAGAAGGAAGAGGGTGATAAAGTGAGAGAGAAAGCTGTGAAACACGGAAAAAAGAGAGGTAGGAGGAAGGGAGAGGAAGAGAGGAGCGAGTGAGTGAGCGAGTGAGAGAGAAAGCTAACAGGCGGAAGAAGTTGGGGGACGAGAGATAAACAAAAAGGGCGTGAGAGAAATGGGGGGTGGGCAGCTTCATCGCATATCTGGAGAGAATTAATAACTCACTGACTGTCAGGAACAGAAATAACTGCCTACGACATACTCCACACTCTCAGTGTAACTGCAATGCTAAAGTACAGACAACGATACTGTAACGGCACTCAGCCACCCAGGCGGGGCCTCAAAATACACTCAGGGCCGGAGCAAAATGCATGTAGACTCCTCCCCTGCAAAGCTCCTCCCTATACGCTGGAGGTACAGCGACTGCATACAACGCTGGCACACCCAGGAGTCCAAAAGTCACATTCTGATAATAGACACTGTCAGTCACTTCCACAAACGTGCACATGTGCACACACAAATGCGCACGTACAGGAACACACACAAACGTATGCATAAATGCAGGCACACTAGGACATAGTTGAGCCAAGCCAGTCACTACATAGTCAAAACAAAAACAGAAAGGGAGACGGTGAAATAAAGGAGACACTAAAATAATTATTGGTCACTCATAGTTGATTATTGTCATGATTATCATTTTGATGATAATTTGATTATATAGTTGATGGCACCAGAGAGTTTATGACCACAGTTATCAATCACACAGTTCTATAACTAATCTTTGTAAGCGTTTACAATATGAGCATATTGTAAGCGTTTGTGCCGCAATATGATTTGGTCACATCCAACGTGTCCATTTATTTGAATCATTTCATTTTAGGAAGGATGATCAACATTAAGTAAAAAGAACAGAAAGATCAACAACTTTCCACGCATATCACTGTTATATTCTTTAGTCTTAAACATGGTACATGATGAGTAAGGGAAATTGGCCAGTGAGTCACCTTACATTTATACCCCGGGGAAACAGGAAGTGATCAGTGACCATTTAAGTTTTCATTATCATTAAGGTGAACTTAAAGTATAGCCGGGAGTACACATCAATTTGATTTTTCTCAAGATTTTCCACGGGTGACATGACTGCAGGAACCAAATTACTGGAAAAAATATTCAAGATGGGAACAAACATTTTTTCTGTCAATCATTTCCTTTAAATGCAAGGCTAGCTTTTTTTTTTTTGGTAAATAAACAATGGGAGGATTAACAGCAAGCAAATGCTTTCATAACCTTTTCATCCAATATTTACCTAGGATGCCAATGTGGATGAAGGAGGGCACTGTACACCGCTACACTGTTACCAAAAGGAAATCCAGTTAATCGCGTGAGAGTGTGTGAGCGTGTGTGGGTGTAGAGCGCGCTTTCCGAATTTCTTGGCTTAAATCCTTTGTTCCACTTATAGCTTCATTCCCACTGTGAGAGACTCAACAGAGGTGGCAGAAATACACAGTGGTGTGTAAGAGTGTGGTGATATCACCAGGTACAGCAGGGCTTAGGATCAGGTTATAAAGCCTTAACATCAGTACCTCACGCATCCCAAAATGAGAATTCGAAGGAAATAAATGTATTTATTTGATATATCGGAGACAACTCCCACAGGAGCAAGTGTCCCCCTGCTATGTCCAAACGTCCCCGGCCTCTCTGTCCTTGTAAGCTTCATTACAGCGCTCCTCTGAGCCAATTACGAGCTCATCTCCACCTGATGCTCCGCCCACCTCCATCACATGCCGAGGACCCTGACTTCTGGCCTTCCTCTAATCCCTGCCCCAGTATCGGCGACATATACCCCACCTACTAGAGAGCAGGTGTCTGACTGGGACTCAGAGAGTTGTTGGTTCGAACACAAGTTTAGCCACAGTAAGATCAGCGCAGCCACTGGGCCCTTGAGTAACACCTCTCTGCACAGATATAGACACCGGAGTCCAAAAATTCCGAAATTTAATTCCGAAACAATTCTGTAATTGAATTTCCAAATGTCTTGCCTCACAGGAATAATTTTCCAAAGTCTCTGTGACAAAAACACTGAGGTATAAAGCCTAAATAGGCTCATGTATAACAGGAAAAATTGGCATTATTTTGTATTCTGCGCAAAGGGGCTAACCCCACAATCCACTTAGCATCACCTAAGTGACTGAAATAATGTAGAGAAAAGAGCCCTGGGATTAAATGGGTTGAGACAGGGTCTGCACTCCATACCCCATTAAAGGGGTACGGGGGTGTCCCGTCTGCACGCCAAAGTAAACAAGAGTCATCAGAAGATGACATATCCCCCCGGCCCCTGATTATTTGCGAAAGTCATGTCAATCCTACACCTTCAAAGAAATTCCAACAAGAATGTTGAGCTGATTTTCCTCTGGAATTATCTGGAAGTATGTACTGGCAACATCTACCAAAGACTATGAACCAGATGTTGACAAAGGCAATAATAAAACATGAACAGTGTTTTAGTTCTGCTCCGGAAACAAACCCATCCCTGTGACTGAGTCCAAATCCATCTCGCTTCCATGGAAAGGAAAAAAAAAAATTTTTCAGAAATTTGAAAATATGAAAAAGGCACCACTTCAGTACTTGGGTAATGCACATACAAAGTTTCAGAAAGATATAATGAACGGTTTTTAAATTCTGCTCCGGAAACAAACCCATCTCTGTACCGAGTCCAAATCCAAATCGTTTCGATGGAAACGAAAAAAAAATATTTTCAGAAATCTGAAAATATCAAAAGGCACCACTTCAGTATGTGGGTAATACACATGCAAAATTTCAGAAAGATATAATGAACGGTTTTTGAGTTGTGCTTTGGAAACGAACCTATCTCTGTACAGAGTCCAAATGCAACTGGTTTCCATGGAAACGAAAAAAAGAAGATTTTCAGAAATCTGAAAATATCAAAAGGCACCACTTCAGTATGTGGGTAATACACATGCAAAGTTTCAGTAAGATATATTGAACGATTTTTGAGTTCTGCTCCGGAAACGAACTAGGCCTGATGTGCACCAAGTCCAGATTGGTTTCCATGGAAATGGCAAAAATAGTAATCCTGAAGTTTCCAAAGTAGCAAAAGGCACATCTAGACTATACATAGAATACATGTACAAAGTTTGGTGCTGATATCTTACATAGTTTTTCAGTTCTTCTCAGGAAACAAACACAGTCTAATTTGCACTAAGTCCAGATTTGTTTCCATGGAAACGACAAAAATAGAATCCCGAAATTTCCAAAGTAGCAAAAGGCACATCTAGACTACACATAGAATACATGTACCAAGTTTGGTGCTGATGTCTTGCACAGTTTCCGAGTTCAGCTCCGGAAACAAAATGATTACAGACGGACGGACGGACGAGGCAATGCCTATATCCCCCCGCATTTTTATGCAGAGGGGATAATAAAAAGTGAAGGGGGACTGGCAGGGACCCCCCTCGAGTGTGTTTGTTCAGCCAGGCCCAAAATCAACACAGGAACAACAGAAGATTATTGAAACATGAATGAAATCAATTTCTTTATACCCTGACAACAGAGAAGATCACTCCATTAAATAACAGTGTGCAAAGACAGACACCAGTGCTTGCTTGAACAGTTACATAATGACTGCCCTGGCCCAGTGTGAACCAGTCCTGCATCCTGCCAAAAACTGGACAGGACCTACTGAAGTCCTGGTAAAGGAACACAAGCTCTCATCCACTGTGATCTACAGCAGTGTTACAGTGTTGTCAATGAGGCCCATTTACATTCACCAAGTGCAGTGTTACTCTTACAATCAGCATTAAGCAGAGACATACAGCACTATAAGAAAGCCAACCTCACAGTGCTGTGCTATAACTACACCACTACCACAAGGAAATCCTGTGAATTGTGTGGGAGTGTGCAAGCATTAGTGGGTGTACATTTTGCACTGTGAATTTCACAAGGTATAACGCCTTTGTTGGAGAACCATTGTGTGGTAGATTATTGAGACTATGGATACACACGGTGACGTGAAAGAGCGCAGGAAAATCACCAGGTCCAGCCAGGCTTATAGGATCAGGTGGAAAACCAAGAACGCAAACCGGCCAAAGGCTTAGCAGCAGATTATAAACTACAACCCATAAATCTATTCTGGGTCTGTGTGCAAAGACAGCAGGTGCACAGCACACTCTACTCTGCATTCAAATTACATTACATTCATAAAAACCTCAGCCAGGCCAGACTACATCTCTCACTCTGTGCCAGTCATGTCAACAGGGAACAGGGAATCATGAAGTCACCAGTTCCTATAAAAAAAAAAAATCCAACATCAGTCACCACCAGCCTCGCAAATCACTAGCCCGTGAATAAAAAAAAATCTACTAGCAGAATGTTGCAAATATTTAGCCCCTCAATCAAAATATCCAACAAGACCTCACAAATCATTACCTCCAGAAAAAATGCAACTATGCAGTCTCATAAATCGTTAATCCCGAAATCAGCACATCCAACAGGACCACACAGCCACCAACCTCATGAATTACCACCCCTGTATTAAAACATCCGAAGGTAGGAAGGTGCAAGTAATTGGCCTCTGAAACAAAATTTTCTAATAGGACCTCATAAATCATTAAATAAAAACATCCAACATCAGGACCATGAAGTCACCAACCTTACAAATCACTACCTGAATCAACCCCTTTGCGCAGAATACAAATAATGCCAATTTTTGCCTGTTGTGCATGAGCCAATTTAGGCTTTATATCTCAGTATTTGTGTCGCAGAGACTCTGGAAAATTATTCCAGTGAAGCAAGACATTTGGAAATTCCATAACAAAATTATTTTGGAATTAAATTCCGGAATTTACGGACGCCAGCGTCTATATCTGTGCTAAGGTTAAAACATCCAAATGTAGGATGCCACAACAATTGGTCCCGGAATGAAAATATTCATGAAGACTTCAAAAATCATCAAGCACTGAAAATATCCAACTACAGGACCTCATAAATCATGAGCTCCTGAATTAAAACATGCAACAACAGAAAAATAAAGTCACCAACCTTACAAATTGGCACCACCTGAATTTAAACATCCAAATGCTATAGGATGTCATAAATAATTAGCCTTTAACTCAAAATACCCAACAAATCACTAATACACAACCTCACAAATCATTAACTCCAACGAGGTAAATACAGGACCTCAAAAGTCATGAACCGCTGCACTAAAATATCCTCAAAGGCCTAACAAATCACCAGCTGCTACTTTAAATGCTCCAGCACATGAGAAGAGGACCTTACAAAATATCATAAAACCTTAAAATATCTGTGATGTTAACCTTCACTGGGCGCAAACAATCTCTGGAGGGTATTAAACCTTTAGTCCACCGACGGTACACAGAGTGTTATATCCAGTGTTTGGTGCGAGTCTTTGATCATTTCGAGACCAAAAAGTGTACCCTCTGTGATCCTGATGGAAACCATCTCACATTATGCATTTCAGGCTGACCTCTGCCCCTTGGAATTATGGGACTGAAGATAAGATCCAAACAAAGCCACGCTCACCTCCTCTCACCCCGCCCACCAGGGGCTAGCTCCCCTACCATGCTAACCATTTTTAAGCCCCAAGAAAAAAATGATACCTTTACATGAAACTCCAAGCATAGCACCAGCTTTGAATGTTGCCGTCAGGGGGCTAGTCTTTTGGTCCTCAAAAAATGAGCACTTCCGGTAAGTACACAGCAGGATATGGAGAATAACCTCAGACCCTGTCCCTTGTCCAAGATCGGTGGACATGTAAGCAAGTACGTTGTACTTCCTGTAAACAAAAAACACTGCACTCTCTCAAACCCATATTCTTTGGTCACACGTCCTTATCAGAATCAGCAGATGCACATTCCAGTCTATTGTATGGCTAAACGCATCTTCCTCAGAACTGTACCCATCTGGTGATGACAAGCTGAATTGAAAAGTATTTGCAAATTGAATTATTTTTACTCAAGCTGTTTTTTGAAATCAAACCTGCAAGAAACAAACCCAAAAAGGTAGGGTGCGGTCAGCTATTCATTCAAAATGTTTGTATTTCTTTCTGTTTCTGCTTTAGCAATCACAACTTCCGCATAATTCACGCTGTTCATTTTCCCCTTAAGTCAATGGCCGCACTCAGTTAACAGACAACAGAACACCATCTACACAAACTTTCCATCGCTGTAGTACTTCAACCCCACTACTGGACACGGCTTCTCACGAATTTAAAATCACAAAAATCCAGAAAATGCATACCATCTGGAAGAAAAACCTCGCAATCCATCACCGCACTCGTAAAACTGGGTACAGCCATCACAAAAAAAGCACACGTAAGTTAAAACAGGCAAAAGAGAAAGTGTTCTTCTTCTTGGAACATGTTCAGGGGCAAAATTCTACAGAAAACCTCCCTTCTGCAATTTTTGGCATAAATATGGTAACAGAAAAGCCACACCAGAGCACACTCATCATTCCCTTCCCTGAGGTGCACTCGTTTGATATTTCGTGTAGTTACACGAACAATACTGGCCCACAACCAAACCCTATGTTCCCCAAATGAAAGCAAAGGGACTATAAAGACTCACGTCGTCTTCACCTATGGCTACGGCGGAGTGCAATTTCTCTCTCCGCTACTCTTCCTGCCGAAACCCGACCGCGGAGACATCTCGATATCTCTAAGCGCGGGCGCTACAAACGCAGTGGAGACACAATGGACGGAGGCCCACAAGGCAGGGTGGGGGGCGCGGGTGGGGTGCGGCACTCGTTAGCGGAGGGAAGGAGGGAGTATGATAATTTTATGCTTTGTGGCTGATGCCTGGCTGCCAGCCCCCCCCCGCACTTCCTGATGTTTAATCTGAGCACAGCCATTGCGCGGAGTTTCTGGCAGCTATGAGAGAGGAGCACCACACTGTGCAGGGGGGGGGGCCTGACGGGGTGGCGGTTAAGAGGCGAGGAGAGGAGGAGCAGTAGGCGGTTCTGTGTGGATAACCTGAGCAATAGTGGCCCCCTTGCCCTCCCCCCCTATGTAGCTATGTGGTTTTTTTTTTTTTTGGGGGGGGGGGGCAGAGTTCTGGAAAGAAGTCAATTTTTAAATAATAACTGAATCCATGTTACATAAACTGTAAGATGGTGCCAGTATACACCACAGAGCCCCCTGGCATGCTGGGACATGTAGTTCAGATCTGACAGAATGTGCAGAACTCTGGGCGCTGTTTCCGGAGGGGCTCATTTGAGACTGTTACATTCATACCACAATACTACTGACAATTCTGCTTTGCGCGGCATACAAAAACCTTTCTGTATTTCTCCCTTTTACCCCTCCATCTCCCTCTCTGGACACTGGATTATTTTGCGTGTTGCCACAGAAACCATCAAAACACATGCAAAGCCCTCCCTCAGAGCGTGCGAGCATTGTACAGTAGCCCCTGACCGAAGACGCCAGACTCCCTACTGCACACACCCCATAAAATATCCAGACAATAACTGTGTTGACTAGTAGCTATTGTCTCATGAGTTTATTTGACAATACATGAATGAGAAACAGCTTGTCATTCAAATACACAGCACTTCATAAGTCACCGTGAACAATGGCTCCTACTAAATTATTTAAATGCATGCATGGCCATGTGTTAGTGTGCGAGCACCTGAGTGTGTACATTAGCATTTTGCATCCCCGCCCCTCTCCAAGAAAAACAAATATCTGAACTGAGCCGCGATGTAGAGCCAGCCCTAAAATGTACAGCCCAGCAGGAGCTGTCATCCGCTAACTCAAGGGCGCACTGCTGCGATACGCGCGCGCTCACACACACACACACACACACACACACACACACACACACACACACACACCTCCCATCATTCTTTTCCTCCTTCACACTCTTTCCTCCTCCCTCCTTCCGTTCCTCAAACTCGCCTCTTCCTCTCTCCTGAAACACTCCATCTCCCACTTGCCTATCTGTTTGGCAGAAGATAAACAGCTCCCTCGCTCATCTCCCTGTAATTAAATCTCCCGCTACCGTCAGAGAGGAAACGCGTACGAGAAATCCAAATTCACACCAGAGCTCCAGAGACGCACATAATGACCCTCACCACACATCTCCAGCACTCTGGGGACCTACACAATGAACCACAACATGTGCCAACAGTCCAGCCACCCAGTAGCCAGTGGCTGCATGCGTGACCGTCGGTCCCAGTCTTAGTACACTGTCAAACGCTCTCCAAGGGCTCCCGGCCAGTCAAGGTCAGCCATGTGTGAAATTCTCGAGACAGCTGCTTCCAGACAGGCTGTTAATATTTTAATATTTCAGGTGCTCTGCGCTGCCGCGTGCGTAACGCGATGTTACAGCAGGGGGCTTTAGTTCACGACGAGGACTGCGAGTTCATAGCCCGCCATGATGCTGGTCAGTCCGCAACACGGTCACACAAAGGTGTGAGCACTCCGGACGTTCAAAATCACTGCCCACAAGAGGTTTGCATGCTGTCGCAACTTTGGCGATACACTGCAGAATGAGAAGGTTTCGAGTTAGCCGGTTGCTCATTAACAACTGGAATTCAGCTCCTGTTTAGTGAGAATAACAAGTATTCTGCAATTTATGCTGATATTCTCTTTATATTTTATTATATTCTCTTTATATATGCTGTTAAACTCTTTATATTGTTTTCATGGGAAACAATGCAGCAAAATGCTAGCCGCAAAATATACTGCAATGCCAAACATGGGGAGCAGCATGACAGGAGTTTGAACAGATATTAATATCAAACCTAATGTAAATTCATCAAGCCACATTTATTATATATTTATACATTAACCTCTTTGCGCAGATATAGACGCCGGCATCCCTGAATTCCGAAATGTAATTCCTAAATAATTCTGTAATTGAATTTACAAATGTCTTGCTTCACTGAAATCTCTAGGCTGTACAGTATTCCTGTCACAGTCTCTGTGACAGGAATACTGTGTTATACTGCGTAAATAGGCTCACGCACAAAAGGAAAAAATGGTATTATTTGTATTCTGCGCAAAGGGGCAAACAACATGATTCACAACAGCCACATTACATTTTTCCCTGAATTTCTATGTACTCGCATTTTCCCCAAGCACAGTTCTGGCAAGTTCAGCAATTTCCAAAATGACCAGTTGAACCATCTTGAAGAATAACAAAAGCAAACATTCACATTTTTAAGAAATTTCAATTTTTTTAAAACATGACAACTGCACCCATGCCACATAAATGGTATGGAGTAAACTACAATGCCCAGTACACATAACAAAGCCCATTGGCATTCTGGGACATGTAGTTCAGCTGACACACTACGCAGTTTTATGTTGCCTTACAAAACACACAGACCTCTGCCATTGTTTTGCAGCGAAAGTGAGGACAGGCTTCACGACAACCTGCCGTTGTAAATTTTTCCAGTACATTATTTCAAACTGCCACAACAGACTAAAAGGCAACATTAATTACTTATTTAAGGGTAACTCAGCCTAAATCTGAAAAGGTTTCTACCAGGCAGGCATTGCCACTGCGCCCCTCCCCCATTTGCCCATATTCCATCCCACCCTCCCAGGTCAGTCAGCCCATGATCTGGAAATGCAAAAATGCTGTGCATCAGCTATACAGCGACACTGGTGCGACTTTTCACCAAGCGGGCGACTGTCTTAGCCACTAACCGACAGCACATAATACACGGCTGTTCATTAGCGAACCTCCATTGTTTCAAGAAGGTGGATCGATCCCCGACATGCAGCCTGTAACCACCACTCAATCAAACAAAGTGGGGGAAGACGCCCCTCCCTCCTCATTTTTGTTTAAGGCTCTGAGGTGCTGTGGCAGGCACGTGCCCGTCTTGGCCTGACAAAAAAAAGAAAAAAAAGAAAAAAGAAAAAAAAAGAGACTGTTTCCCTAATTAATCCTATAGCCGTCGGGGGCGGACACCCCAATGACCGGCACCTTCCCGGGGACGGTGAGCACAGCGGAATCTTAGCCCCTGTCGTCTTTGTCAGGACGATATAATGGCAGCAATTTGGGAGGAAGGCGACGGGGGCAGCGGACGAGACTGCCGGCGTGTGGAAGAGCGAGAAGGCACTGCGGCAAATGCACAGCCCTACCTGTCTGACGATGAGGGGGGGTGTAAAATAAGAGGAGGGGGTTAGCAAGAAGGGAAGGGCGGTGATGCGTGAAAACCACAGACTAGGACGCAATTACATCTCTCCATTATAGTCACTTATAGAGCGAAATCCCTGTCATCACCCCTCTCTCTTTCTCTCTCTCTCATCCTCAGCTTAATTCCCACTCTCACTCTACCCATTATTCTTTACGGCATGCTTTCCTTTTCCCTCTCTCCTTCTCTCTCTCCCTCACTCTTTTCCAGTCCCCTCCCTTGTTCCCGCTCTTCCCTCCAGTTCTCACAGCAGATGGCCGCTTTTCAACGGTTTTTGTCATTTGACCCTTGGGCCTGCGACACCACCCACCACTATTCAGTAAAGGCCACATGCGCTGCACACGCGCGCACACACACACACAAACACTCATACACATGCACACATACACACACACACACACACACACACACACACACACACAAACACACACACACGCACAGGCACAGACAGTTGAGTTCTGTGCAACAAGAAACTGGCACAGATTGCATACCCACAAGATTCTGCAATAGGGAACAGTCCCTAGAAGAACATTAAAGGAATCTACTCTTGACTCAATTGCCCATATTTTCTCCAAAATGTAAACTGAAGAGCATTCAAAATAAAAAAACATATCTGACATAATTTGAGTGGTAATCTAAAAATTTCTGACAGATTCATCAATTAAGACTCAGTGTGTTTAAAATCAGGGTGTTCCAAGACCATGAAGCTAGTAGCACAACACGAAAACCATAGGTAGTGAATGGCTCTACACCACTACAAGGGGAAAGATTGTTCGTTCGAAAAATTGAGCCAGGTGGCTGTGGACGCCACCTGCTCACTGTTACCTGATACCGAGAACCATTTCCTAACAAAAGACCAGCTCATCGCATGAACAAATTCCAACATGTGACATACCCCTCCCAAAAAAATCCATCAAACTGCCAGCCAGGAATGAACCTCTGCTATTCAAGGCCAGCTGAGGCAGAGAGACAGAGATACCTCCTGAGCTATAGCGCAGGTGGACCTGCAAACGCTTGACTGACCAGCAGGAGTCACTGCAAATACTCACTAGTTAGTGCAATAAATTCCATTCATTCCAAAGAAACTGCACAGTATAAATACTGGCAGTAATAATTTGTCATGTGCCCTCCCTCCCTCGCCCAACTTATCACAAAGACAGAATCTCCTCATGTTCACATCCATCTTGACAAGCAGGTTTTTCCCCAAAGAAAAATTAAATTTAATCAAATCAGTTCACAGAGTACGTGTTAGAATATGCGCGACATCACGTGCTAATTTAGCCGAGCGCTCCTGCCTGAGCGCGCTAATTAGCGAATGCTAATGCGAAATTTCTAAACCGTGAGCCCAGTTATAAAAAGCTTTGTTGGAGCTCTTCCCACCGTGGTGAAGGAGGTGACAGGAGAAGAAAGATACGGATCCTTCGCAGCACTGCAGGCTCCGGCCTGGCCTAAGAAACACAAAACTAACATTTCATTACATTTACAAAAGTTTCAGATGCTTTTATCGAGGACGACTTGGCTGCAATAACAGATCTTCCCATTTATACCTTAGGACTCTTCACTGAAGTAGTACAGATTCAGCGCTTTGTTCCAGGGTACAATGGAAGCACCGCACAAGAGAATCCAATGCGAAACCTCAAACCTTGTAATTAAAGGCTCCCAAAACAGGCTATAATTTCGGATTTTATGATCCGCAATCCACATATGTCCAGGGTGGTCTCCGTAGCTTTTCTCACATGAGATTTACCGAAACGATTACACCCACGAGTGCTACTCACATGCAAAGCCGTGCAGTGAGGTCTAAATCGGAGGAGAGATCTGCTTCAGAACGAAGTAGGAGGCAAAGTTTATTAGTTAGTCACTGTTTTATAGAAGTACTGTAGTCTACATATTGCATCTTGTACAGGGGACTCAGTTTGAATCTCAAACCTTACTTTAAAATGTTTTATTGAACCTTTTTTTATCTATTAATGCAAAATCCTGCTGCACTCAAGGAGAAGGTATCCATCCATCCAACCATCCATAAGCGCCAGTAATGCAGGTTTTGCGATGTGGCCGCTCTCAAAACGCAGTTCCCTCCTGAGGCGAACTCTTCCCCAGTGCAGGACTCAGGAGTTCCTCCCAATGAGGCAGTTTTTCCAGCATAGAGTCCCAGTATCGCTCCACTCCCCACAATGTGGAGCATATAACTACAGCCGAGCCAGGAGAAGGAGAGGGCCTCATGCGTACAGAAAGGCCCGTGCTCACCGCAATTCGGAAAAACAGCCCCTATGACTCACACGCCAACCCGCGGCCAACGCCCTCCATCAGGGGATAGATTGCCAGCATGTTGACAATGTTCTGAACTGCTTGTAAAACTACTACAGCGACTGCGACTAAATATAAATATTAATATGCTGTTGCTGTTGTTGTTGTCGTCAGGGGCGGGGTTTTCACACACCTTCAGAAGGGACTGTCAACCAATCCCAGCCTGAACACTGGATTGACAATAATGCCCTGAGATTATCATCACTCTTCCTTTCTCTTTCTGTTTCTCCTGCTTTCTTGCTCTCCCACTCTGTCTTTCTTTCTCTTTAACTCTCTCAATCTTTCTTTCTTTCTCTCTCGCTCCAGTGGTCTGCCCTCCAAGATGAGTAGAGATGGGAAAAAAATGACTAAAAATTTGAACTCTTGACACTGAAATTCCATTGATTGCTGTCTTATTTGCCTCCCTAAAGGCAGTAAATGCCAGGCTGATCAAGTACAGATAGCACGTCCATGCTAGAGCCGCTCTTTATGTTGCCATTGTGCTGGTTCCCTGCTCAGAAGCGCACCACTACTGTTCTAAAGGCAGAACAGAGCAGCCAAACAACAGAACCGCCAACGCACACAACACTGAGCGATGAAGAATCACAGAAGACAACAAATACTCCACAAAACAGTCCATATATACCAGTGGCGGCTGGTGAACTGGCGATAGGAGAGGCTCAAAACAATCCCTAAAAATTAATGATTGGTCACGACCTGTTTTCAATCATTCATTTAAATTACCATCAGAGAAACTCTCAACATTATCAGGAGTGGCCAGTTTTCATTTATAACGCATACCTGTTAACTCTCACACATTCGGTGTGAGTTTAAGTGGCATATTTACGTTCCTCTGCTGTAGTCAGCAATTATTCAATCAACGCGTAGGCTATGTAAGAGATTCTCATGTGGAATTGAAGTCCTTGTGCGCTGGAGGGGTTGGAAGCAATGGAATTGCATAAAGACGTTTCAAATGATCTTATTTCATTTAAACAATCATGAAACATGCATTGCTTCCAATCCCTGAATAAAGAAAAGCGTGAGAAGTACGGAGTCGTAATCGGTACGACTATAAATACTGTACCGTATGGTATTCGGTACGGTATAAATGAAAACTGGCCACATCCGATAATGTTGAGAGTTATCGGAGTTTCTTTAATGGAAATTTAAATGAATGATTGAAAACAGATCGTGACCAATCATTAATTTTAAGGGATTGTTTTGAGCCTCCCCTATTGCCAGTTCACCAGCCGCCACTGATATATACCCTACAGTACAGGCCACACATACACACTGCTCTACAGGACAGGCCGGCGTTTCCTCAAGGATTTTTTGAAACTGTGGCGGAGGGCTTCAGCGTTGGGTCAAAACTCAGCATTATCAGATGTGGCCAGTTTTCATCAATGTAATAATTGAAGTCTATGTGGACGGAGGTTTATCAGTTTCACGTGTGTGACGGTGGATTTCACATATAATATGAAAACCGATTATGACTCCGGACTCCGGAATTGGAATTAAATAATCATGAAGATACAATTAGGTAGAGCAGGATGTGCTCACAGCAAACACAGAAGTAAACATCGTAGTTTATCGTTTTGCAAAGTGAACAAAATATTTTTTCTCTAATCGTTGCACAGATTGCATTCAGAAGAAAGCAGCGCGTTTTACTGCCGATGGCTAATTTTTGGAAAACGTGTTCATCAAGCAAAATGATTGACAACAGGTCAAGAATTATTAGCGCTCATTTTAATTTAACAATGAGAACTGGCGACACCTGATTGTCCCTAGGATTTTTGGAGTTTACGTAAAGTCATTTTACATAGGCGTAGCGGCTTTTATTTTGCCGTGGCGGTGCGCCACCATCAATTACATGTAGCAGAAACCCTGCAGTCCATATATACTCAACAGTACAGACTACAGATCCACTCTACAGGACAGTATACTCTACAGTACAGACAACAAATCTGCTCTACAGGACAGTATACTCCACAGTACAGACAACACATCCACTCTACAGGACAGTATACTCCACAGACAACACATCCGCTCTACAGGACAGTAAATACATACTGCACTGTACATACTCTATACACTATGGGACATACCATAAATTTACTCTACAGTACAGACCATACACACCCAAAAAATCAAGTCAACGGTTCAGACTCTACATACCTGCCAGACTATACAAACTTTTCAGAACAGACCACGTAGTACAGACCAATCAGTGTAGACCTTACTCACTCTACAGTAGAGCCAAAAATAAAGATTTCAGGACATCCTCTGCAGTACAGACAACATAAAAAGCTACAAAGTAAAGCCTACAGTTCAGGCCAAACATACTCCACAGTGCAGACTAATTAATCTCAACAGTACCAAATCCATAAAGCAGACCACATAATACAGACCAGACCATAGGAACGGCAACAAAGACACCGTGGGACAGACAACAGAGGAAGCTACAATGCACATCCAACAGAAAACTCCATAGAACAGACCTCACATACACTCAAGCACAAACTGCATTGATTCTACAGAGTAAAGACAGACAACGATATAGTTACTGCAGTACAAACTGTAACCAGGACAGACCCCCCCCGCCCTCCATATTATTATGGGCAGCAACTGCAGGTTTATGACATCGACAGCAGTGAAATCACATGCCTGCAGCATAAATGCATCACGCAAGCAACATCCACAGTGAGCACACAAACCAATCGACGAGCGCTAATGGACTCCTGCAGTCCTGCTGCGGAGACCACGAGAATGCATAATAAACAATGAAAACAGCATGCATTTCAACCACATTGGAAACCAAGCAGAACTTTTCCATTCATGTGGAAGCAGCAGAGACAGTGTAATAGAGCATATGCATATATAAAGTGAACACACACACACACACACACACACACACACAAATGTGTGTGCTCAAGTCACACACACAAAACAAAGACACGTGTAAATGATGGCACAGATTGCACTGACAAGTTTGCGGAGGTTAAAATCCAACTGCTATTGCAAAGCCGGGAGGCATATATACCTCCTGCACACTGCAACAGTTGTGGCTCTTTTAACACTGACAAAAATTACACGGTTTCTGCCCTCTCCTGCTCTTTCCAAAGATCTCTCCACCAAAACTATGCATAGTGGCGTACATCACATGACTTTCCCTTCGAGAACAATAAAGACATCAGTAGACGTATCAGAACTAGGCTATGGAGAGCAGTCAGCATGGGGTAATCCACAGTGTTTGATTGGACAGTTAACAGTTCTCCTCCCTTTCAACAGATGGGCATGCAGGGCTTTAAAGATGAAAAGGTAAACGATCGCTCATCGCTGCTCTGTGTGACAGGGAAAGCACACAGCCTCAGGTGCGCCAATCCGATCAAAACACCCTTTGCATTTAAACACTGAGGATGAACATCAACAAAACAGTGACGAGAGCTCAAGAAAATATCCATAAACTGCTATAAAATTAAACATTGAACAAGAGACAGAGGAAGAGATGTGACTGAATAGTGCCAAACCCGAGGACTGATGAGAAAGAAGCAGAATACAACACAATAAAAACTAAGGTTCAGTTTACAATCATTTCCTGCTATATCAACATCAACTATATAACAGTCATTAAATTCTTCACACAACATCTCCTGGTCATAAACAGCTTCGTCTACGTGCCTAATCTCTGATTGGCCCATTGCCGAGGAAGCCAAATTAAACTTTCCTTTCTCCATGTACTGCTCCTCATCTTAACCCTTAAAGTGTCAATCACTGCTATAGTCACACAAGGTCCAAACTAGATGAAGCACAATTTCAGATTTCAACTTTCAAAAGGTCAAGGGCAATTCCAGCAATACTCACGTTACATTTACTGCATTAGGCTATAGTATGAAATTGTTTCACTACTTATTCAATGGACAACGCCTCAAAACTTCGAGATTGTAGCAACTTCCGACCATAATCAACTTTACCAGCAAAAACTCAGAATGAGCCCCTCAATGGTTATGCCGGCAGACTGGATTTTTCAAGAGTTACTCAAGTTACTCAAAAGTAACTTGGCTTTTTTTTCACGAAGTTTGGTCCAATCTTCTTCATCAATGATGCATGTCGGAATAAACTGGATTATATAAGTTTGAACCTTTATTACTCAAAATTCCAACACAACCAGGATTTCAACTTAATGTAACAGTAATTTTCTGCAACGGGCTCTTAAAACAAAAAAGTCCTGTTACTCACATTACAAGTAGGTTTTAAGTATCTGGAGGCTCACCATACTGCATTTTACTGATCATTCACAATGTTTCAGCCATGTCAGCCATTTCTATTCAAGAGGCCTTCATGATTTCCAATTTCTAAGGCCCCAATCTGTAAGTCCATCCTCCACCCTCTGAGCCCCCCCCAAACAAATGTCACTCGCGGCCCTTAGTTTCTCAGAACAACCTTTTTTTTTTTCATAACTCAACCATCCAAGTA
Organism: Gymnothorax javanicus; assembly: GCA_029692085.1. Taxonomy (NCBI): domain Eukaryota; kingdom Metazoa; phylum Chordata; class Actinopteri; order Anguilliformes; family Muraenidae; genus Gymnothorax; species Gymnothorax javanicus. Next base: position 47,381,684 of record CM056206.1, on the reverse strand, counting down.
GTCTCTTCACAACTTCAGTATGTGAATGATGTCAAACTTTTATATTATATGAGCACCAAAAAATTTTGGTTTGCCTCAGACCTTCAATTTCTTCTGAACCATACACCTGGATATACTAACAATACAGCCATAATAAACTGTATTGCTATTTCATGTCTGAATTTTCAGTGGTCAAGTTACACTTCAGCTGGAATTGCCCTCAGCAATTTTGTCCATTTTTAGTCGACAAATTTAGTTGGCATAGAGCGAGTAAAAATTCAGCACTTTAAGGGTTAAGCACAGAGGCGATTAAAAATTTCTACTCAATGCACAATAGATTTCTTTATCTGAACAGAATAGTCAAGAAAATAAAGAATCATTTCAGATTTAGATAAAAGAATAAAGTACTCAGATATATTATAATGGAATCAAAGAGGTATCCAAACATATTAAACTGGAAGCAAATGGACTATGAAGTTGCTATTTTGTATTTGAATACTGCTGATGTTATGAACAATAAAGCATTCTATTGCAGGTGAATAAAAGAGAATAGGCAAAATGATGTCTCATTCAAAACAAATGTAATATGGTAGGTTCATCCAGAGATAAGATTAGGTGGAGTGCCGGGTTGTTAAGTTGGGGGGGTTCTTCGCGGGGGGGTGGTTCTGCGCACTCACCTGAGGGAGTAGGTGTACCCCGTGTTCTCGGGGGCACACTGTGGGGGGGTGTAGGTGTGCAGGCGGGAGTAATCCATGATCATTCTTCAATCAGACTGTTTACAGCCAAGCCATTGGAGGAGAGGATGGAGGGGGGGGAGGAGTAAAGCTTTAGCCCAGAACTCGAGTCCCCCCCCACACACACACACACACACACACACACACTCACACATACTCAGGCACGCAAACAAACACACACATCATTGTTCAGCTTGCCTCCCAGTGCACTTACGAAATTAGAAGCAACTGTATGTCACACATTCCATGGACATGCAGACCAGTGGCCCCTTGTTCTAACAAACTCCAAAGCAGGCCATTTCCACACTCCACCCTCAATATCACAAATGCTTCTTCCTCGAGCGACACCGAGAACACTGAGGACATGTTATGCACTCCGAGCAGAAAGCACTACCAGTAGCAGGTGCTGAATACACCAGGCCCCCAGTACAGCACCAGCGGCAGCAGGTGCACAATTGGGAAAAGACCAAGTTCCTGGGAATATCAGTGGTCACACTCCAGAATGGAGGCCCCAGTGCAAATCTCAGAGGGCACATACACAAGTGTCTCCTCCAGTAAATCAACCCAGGGCAAACATAAGTTTAATAAAGGGGTCTGACCCTGCGGAGAGGAAATTCCTGTGAATAAATCTTGCTTTAAGCCAGTGCATGAAGTAGTACCAGCTACAACCGGCACACTGTTATGCAACACCTGATAGTACAGCACAGTCGATATAAAAACAGCTCAAGCTTTCCACCCCAGAAAATTCAGGATACTGACCCCCTCCTCCCACTCCTTGTGTGCTGAAATCTTTCAGCTTCCAGTGTAAAACCCAAATGAAACTACCACCAGAGGACCTGGGGCGTCCCATCTCACCTCAGAGGAACAAGAGGGTTTAAGACAGGGCAGAACAAAAATCTACAAACCAAAATCCATCCAAAGTCAAAACGCCAATAATCTTGCACCCAAAAAAAAGACCAAACTTGGCCCTATGGCCAAAATATTCCAGCCTCATAAATATGGCACGATAGAATATGGGAGCGAATACTGAAAGTCAAATGAAATCTGCAAAAGAATGTGTCCTCTTTGAACCCAACTGCTGGCAATCACTGCTCCTTGTGTGAGAAAAGTATATATATATATATATTTTTTTTTTTTTTTTTTTGAACAAAACAACAGTTCAATAAAATCTGCCAACTGACGACCTCATCTCACGAAGACAGATAAAATTCTGGAAACTGACATTTCCAAATATGTCAGCTGCAATAAATGTAAGGGCTGAGCAATAACAAAGACCTGTTTTTAAAGACCTGCATAAACACATCCATTGTCATGAACACTACTTCGTTTGCACGTGGTATAAAACTTCCTCAAGTCTCTCTAATCCAAAGGTAGGAAACCCTTCTCCGGGAGAGCCAAACGGTAGCCTACACTAGGAGCAGGGTTCCCTACCTCAGTTCTAAACCCGCAGTGGCCAGTCTAGCAGACTTAAACACGGGAGAGACAAGCTGAACTTCAACTGGCATCCCGTATTCGCTCACAGGCACGCTCACGCCAAGACGAGACAAAACACACACGTCCTGTACACAATTACTGTACTAATAAAACCCACTATAAATTTAACAATCGCTCTTTTGCTCCTTCTCTCAGAATTAAGTGTAACACGTACAAAGTAGTAAAAGTGTCAATCATGTACATTTGACTACATTGTATCGCGATCTTGGGGAAGCTGCATCGGTGAGTTGTCAGATTATTGATATTCTGGGTCTTCGTCTGAATTCGCACAAGTCGTTTGGACGCCGAAATATTAATACCTGTGAACGGTGATACCTTAACGGCCAACTACAAGCCAGTCGGCCAACTGGTTGCTAAATTTAGACAGCAGCACTTCAAAAAATTCATTCACCCGTCCGCATATTCAGATAAACATCTCAGCGTTACACCTATATTCATAATCCTCAATACACTGGCTCATAATATTCGCCAAATTACTGCGCAGACAAATGCGAGGTGTTTCGTATAAATAGCCCCTGTGTGATTAAAGCTCAGGCCCATAGTTCTGTCCGCTGTCAACACTGACTTCTGAAAAACGGAGCAAAGCAGCATTTAGAAAAAAAAAAAAACGAAGTAATGCAGGAAAATAATCCTTGGATGCACTGAACGCTTTTGCTCGTTCCGAAATTAATTTTGTGAATAACACAAGTTGTTTTGACTTGCCCGTATTGCGCTGCGAGTCCATTTGTCTTATACCCTTCTGAGCTTAATCCAGTCGCACAAGACTAATACAGCCAAAGATGCGCAAACTTCAAGCCGCATCCCCACGCACAAATCCCCAAACCGTGCACAAGGAGTTGGCCCAATGATCAGAAACACGAACGCACTGGGAAAATATTATTTCCAAAAGAGCAGATGCAAAAACTTAGTAAGTTGTCACTGTGTATTTCTCGGCCACTAGTAACAGAATTCCAAAATGGCTTCCCAGACGTAACAAAGCCAAAAGGATCGCCGCCGAGCTGTTCCTCCCACTCACAGATTCACTATTGTCAGTCACGGGCACACTTCAAATCTATTGGAGGAAAGCGAGAAGCTGCAGCCCACTAAACAATTGGAACTTCTTGGGAGAATGATTTTAAAGTGCATGTAATACGCGACGGCACCGACATGCAAGTAGCTCACATTTAGCAGGATAAGCTACATTGCGTATTTTTAAATTGCATTAACTCCCTCAGTGGTTCCTCCCCCCAAGCATAATGGAAAAAGACTTGCTTTCATCGGAAAGAGGGGTCATTCTCATGAGACAATCCATAGACCAAATCGATATTTAGCCACGTACTCCAAGCAAATTTTTAACAATCAAACCGCATTTGAAACATATCTGGTCTATAAATATTTACTAATTCGCGTGCTTTCTCCATAGTGATGGAAAAATGCACTGAACGAATATTTTCAAATAGTCAGAGGTCATGTCGCTGGATTTATAACTTTTTGATTGCGCGGAGTGTTTATTCATTACGCAAGTGTAGAAATTGCAGTCTTGACTGTTGTCTGTCACGCCATGAAACTTTCACATTTCTAGTTGTCCGCGCAGCTGTTTATTCCAGTCATACGCGTCATTTATAACTGGCAGTGGCTCCAGTTACGCCCCAAGCTCAAGTGTGAAGCCAGAGTTGAAAGTGTCAGTTTGTCATTTGCTCTGTACCAGCCTCTGTGCCAGCTCTCTGTACAGCCCCTGCGACGACGGGGGCAACACTCTGCCATGAGTAAAGTCAGCAGTAAATCTAATTTAAAGAGAAAGATTCTGAGATAAGCCATCAATAAGCAAAGCAAATAAACCGCTTGTCATATAAAATACCCATCCATAAGATCTTAATTGTTGCTGACACAGTAAATAACGATCATTCAACTGTGAAAGAATACGTATGAGTCAAACAGGGACCAAGTCACATGGACTCTCTGGGCTATTTAAGAGTGAACATTTTACTGCATATTAGTGCCAGAGTAAATCCAAAATACGATTATGCCGTCCTATAAGCAACAGATTGAGCTTTTATAGACAAAAAGGCACGTTCACAAGTTCCTGGTCATTCCCAAATGACGCCCACAAAAAACTCCGTGCACGATTTCATCTTGTCATATTTTATCATTTCCTGAAAGGGAAACGAGCAATTATGTAGTTTGCTGCATGCACAAATGTTACTTGTTTATTATATAATTTGACAAAAGTGATTAGATTGTATACTATTTTCAACAATTTTACACATTTGTAAGCTGCAATCAATTACAAAACCCAAAACCAGTGAAGTTGGCACGTTGTGTAAATCGTAAATAAAAACAGAATACAATGATTTGCAAATCCTTTTCAACCTATATTCAATTGAATACACTGCAAAGACAAGTTACTTAATGTTCGAACAGGTAAACTTTGTAATTTTTGCAAATATTAGCTCATTTGGAATTTGATGCCTGCAACATGTTTCAAAAAAGCTGGCACAAGTGGCAAAAAAGACTGAGAGAGTTGAGGAATGCTCATCAAACACTTATTTGGAACATCCCACAGGTGAACGGGCTAATTGGTGGGTGCCATGATTGGGTATAAAAGCAGCTTCCCTGAAATGCTCAGTCATTCACAAACAAGGATGGGGCGAGGGTCACCACTTAGTGAACAAATGCGTGAGCTGATTGTCGAACAGTTTAAAAACAACATTCCTCAACGAGCTATTGCAAGAAATTTAGGGATTTCATCATCTACGGTCCGTAATATCGTCAAAAGGTTCAGAGAATCTGGAGAAATCACTGCACGTAAGCGACAAGGCCGAAAACCAACGTTGAATGCCCGTGACCTTCGATCCCTCAGACGGTACTGCATCAAAAACCGACATCAGTGTGTAAAGGACATCACCACATGGGCTCAGGAACACTTCAGAAAACCACTGTCAGTAACTACAGTTCGTCGCTACATCTGCAAGTGCAAGTTAAAACTCTACAATGCAAAGCGAAAGCCATTTATCAACAGCACCCAGAAATGCCGCCGGCTTCGCTGGGCCCAAGCTCATCTAAGATTGACTGATGCAAAGTGGAAAAGTGTTCTGTGGTCTGACGAGTCCACATTTCAAATTGTTTTTGGAAACTGGACGTCGTGTCCTCCGGACCAAAGAGGAAAAGAACCATCCGGACTGTTATAGGCGCAAAGTTCAAAAGCCAGCATCTGTGATGGTATGGGGGTGTATTAGTGCCCAAGGCATGGGCAACTTACACATATGTGAAGGCACCATTAATGCTGAAAGGTACATACAGGTTTTGGAGCAACATATGTTGCCATCCAAGCAACGTTTTTTTTCATGGACGCCCCTGCTTATTTCAGCAAGACAATGCCAAGCCACATTCTGCACGTGTTACAACAGCATGGCTCCGTAGTAAAAGAGTGCGGGTACTAGACTGGCCTGCCTGTAGTCCAGACCTGTCTCCCATTGAAAATGTGTGGCGCATTATGAAGCGTAAAATACAACAACGGAGACCCCGGACTGTTGAACAACTTAAGCTGTACATCAAGCAAGAATGGGGAAAGAGTTCCACCTGAAAAGCTTCAAAAATTGGTCTCAGTTCCCAAACGTTTACTGAGTGTCGTTAAAAGGAAAGGTGATGTAACACAGTGGTAAAAAGGCCCCTGTGCCAACTTTTTTGCAATGTGTTGCTGCCTTTAAATTCTAAGTTAATGATTATTTGCAAAAAAAAAAAAAAAGTTTCTCAGTTTGAACATTAAACATCTTGTCTTTGCAGTGTATTCAACTGAATATAAGTTGAAAAGGATTTGCAAATCATTGTATTCTGTTTTTATCTACGATTTACATAACGAGCCAACTTCACTGGTTTTGTACAAAATATACAAATTTAACAATTTACGCAGAAAGTCCTTCGTGACTTGGTCGGAAACAAATACATTTATCGAAGTGCTACGCACAAGAGTACCAGCACGATAGAATCAAATAAACATGCCAGTTGTCGGTTAAATTTGAATGTCACTCCAAGTCCATAAGATGTAATTTCCCCAAATTCTGACACGTTTGTAGATGATATTGAAAAGAAACTGCTGAGAGGATTCTGCCATGAAATATTATTTTATTTACAATAAAATATTTAAAAGAAAAAAGGGCAGTAAAACAGTCTATACCAGAATGCTGTTAGAAGGTTATCAAAGGTATGGTGCGCTGATGCCCTATAGAATTTTGAAGCATCGAAATTGTACATGGTGGCCGTCAAAAAAATAAATAGATAAACCAGAATAAATGAAACAGAGGAAATTGAAATAAAGGAATCAAGCCTGAGTATCATCTTGGACACAGTATGCAGTTCGCATGCAAATAGAGCATTCCACATCGATAGCAATTCAATGGAGGAAACAAGCAGCTTCTTGCTTCTGACACAAAACTTAGGGTGTGATTTTCAACTTCCTAACAATGTTTACTTGGTATAAAGCCGAACACCAAAAAATAAATAAATGAGACCCTTTTTTGAAATGAAAAGATGTACCCCAGAAAACAAGCATGGTATTCCACCGGAACCATAAATCAAAAAGCCATCTTAAATAAATCACTCCATGAAGCATAGCTGCAACTGGTCTGCTGTTACTGTCACGTTGCCTGGCCAGAAGATCAGACAAAACCAAGGGAGAACACCAGCCTCTCAGCCAAATCTCACTGAATTATCCTCTGGATGTCTGTGATTCACATACATAAAGCAACATCGCCACCTGCTGCCACAATTTACAATCAAATTGTACAGAGACTTTCACTGCACAGACAACCAATTGTAGCGCTGCGTTTTTGTTATGGAAAGCCCCACAACCAATGGAGGTCTTGAGTGGGAGGGCACCCAGTAAATGTCAATGAATCCGTTTTTGACTCAGCCAGAATTAGTATTTGCTCGAAATTAGCTGAGGTGTCATTCCATGCCAAATCACCGAGTGGTGTGCCAGTGACCGATTGGATTTTAGCAGGCATCAAGAGCTGTTACAGCTCATAGGCGACATAGGTTATCCTATAAGAATATCGTCATTCATCAAACTGGCGCGAAGAACATTGCCCAGTTATCATGCGTTGAGATGGAAAGATATTTTTCAAATGAAGAAAAAGACTAAAAACCTACCGTCAGTCAAATACGGAAGATACGGAGATCTAGGACAAAAGCGCGCACGAGCGAGTAAATATTCCGACTGTCCCAAGAGAGGACTGTTCTCGTTGCTCATTTAATCTACGTTTGAAAGTTTGAAACTTCGAACATCGCTGTTTATGCCAACCCGCCACTTCGGTCCAACCCTCGGGATAGATTTAAAAAACATGGATCACCCGTTACTGACGTCACTTTACCGGAAATCTTTTCGCTCGGGGCCTCAGCATCGGGACTCATGGAGCATAGTCCACTGAACTCACAAGCTGCATCCTTTGGAATGAGTATCATGCCATGTTTCGAAACTGAAAGAAAGTTTTGAAAGGTTGAAACTCAATTTTTTGAATGCTTAAAATCAAATAAAAGGGCTCTGCAAGATTGAAACTAAGATTTGAAAGCTCGTGTTGATCCCTATTGAAAATATCTAATTGTTATTTCTTAGTAATACTGTAGTATTAATGGCATAACTACAGTATTGCTATAGTTTGCATAGTATAACTGGAGTAGTACTATAGCCATTACATTATAATTTTAACTTACCACAGTCAGGAGTATCATGATATTACTATAGTCCACACAACTGTATTGCTGTAGTTTGAATAACTATAGTATCACTATAGAAATACTACACTATGGTGGCGAAAATACCATCCATTTACTGTAGAATAACCATGGCTTGGAACTATAATAATTTTTGATTAGGGATTGGCTGAAAAAAATTAAATCTTCGCAAATGGAAGTTTGTATTTTAGTTTTTTCCCCTCGCAACTGCACCACTCCTTTTACAGTATTTTGTTGACTCATTTTCAGAGTTTCAGTTCTGGCACTGTTCTCCCAGTGCATTTAGTTTGTTTGCCACTTTTGAAACCTTGTAAATTAGGATAAAAAAACTGTTGTGCATATGTTCGCAAAAAGGTGCCAAAATGTTGAAACCTGAGTTTTGAAAGGTTGAATATTTATTTTGAAACTTTAGGGGATGGACACAATACCACATTACCACTATGGAAATGAGAATAGAGAAATATGAGCTCGTCTAGTCTAGCGACCTACCTACCCACCATCTCACAAAAAGGGAGTCAGATTCAACTGCTTATTAATCCCCCAGAGGGTGGTAGTTATAAGTCTAAAAGGTGAGTTTGATTCCTTTTGTTCAGATGCTTCAAATGATTGGTTTCTTTCCCATTTATCTCATGTCTGAATGCCTGATTTGGTTTGCCCTGATGAAGGCCAATGGTGGCCAAAATATTTTGCAAGTTTTTAATGTTTCTTTATGTACTAGCCAATAAATAAAGGCTTTGAAAATTTTTCCATCAGAAGAGCTGCCTTTGTCACCCTATTTCTTTTTGATGTTTGCACCTCCCTACCAAATAGCACCTTCTTAGATTTGTCAGTACCGACTAGAGCACTCTGTTGCCTGTGTTTTATCATTATTTTATTGTTTGGCTGTGCACCATTTGGTGAGCAACTTGGAAAGCCATTCAGAGAGCCACTTCAAGAGCGCTCTTATTTGGCTTCTGGAAAGTTGGTAATTTTGAATATCACACTCTGATGTAACACATTTGTGGTCAAGGAGTTCATAATCCCAGAAATGTATCATCAAATTTCCAAGTCATTTTTCAATTCTTAGTATTTTTTGACTGTTTCAATGCTGAATTGTCATGAAGTTGCTTTGTATTTGCAGCCCATATTTTGTCCTAAAATTATGAAAATAAAGTCAAACAAGATGGTATTCTAAGTCACGTCTCTTGTTTAATTTTAGTTATTTTCCCACTCTCTGATGCTCAAATCTTGAATTATAACGCCTTAAACAGAAGAATGCCTACATTCCAATGTAGCCTCTGCGTGAAGGGGTTAATGTTTTCACAATACTCAATTCTGAATAATTTCAGCCAAAATTTCCAAAAATTTTAGGCAGTCACATTTTTGGGTTTATAAGCCACAGGGTGGCCGATTTGGCAGGATTTCAAGGAGACTCGTTCCTTGGCATAAAATCTTTTCCCTGCCCTTTTATTCATGTTCAACAACAGCTAGGTCATTTCTGATTATTTTCAGGCAAAATCGCCCAAAATTTTATTCAGTCCTGTTTTTGGGTTTCTAAGTCCAGGAGTCGTCAATTTTGCATAATTACTGAACAAACTCATTTTTGGCTTGAAATAATTTCCCAGCCCATTAATGTTTTAATGATAGGTAATTTCTGGTAAATATCTGCCAAAATTCCAGAAAATTTTGTGTGGTCCAGGTTTTTGGGTATCTTAGCCCCACTGTGGCAGACTTCAACAATTCAATTCAAAATGGGCTAATGTTTTTCATGAAATGGTAAAATGTCCCATTTTCAACATCTGATATGATGTTTATGTTCTGTAGTGAATAAAATGTGGGTTTATGAGATTTGCAAATAATTGCATTCTTGTTTTTATTTACAATTTACACAGCAATCCAACTTTTTCCAACTTTTTTGAAATTGGGGTTTTGTGTTTTATATATATATATATATATATATATATATATATATACACACAACCCCAATTCTGAAATAGTTTGGACAAAGTGTAAATTGTGAATAAAATCAAAACACAATGATTTTTAAGTCACACCAGCCAGTATTTTATTCACAATAGAACAGAGATAATATATCAAATGTTGAAACTGAGAAATTTTACAATTTTATCCACAAAATGAGCTCATTTCATATTTGATGGCTGCTACAGGTCTCAAAAAAGTTGGGACAGGGGCCTGTTCACTATGGTGTAGTATCCCCTCTTCTTTTAAACACAGAGCGGAGGCATCTGGGCATTGAGGAGACAAGTTTCTCGAGTTTAGCCATTGGAATTTGATCCCACTCTTGTTTAGTACAGGCTTCCAGCTGCTGGAGGGTTTTGGATCTCCTTTGACAGACTTTTCGTTTAATTATGCGCCAAATGTTCTCAATCGGTGAAAGATCAGGACTGCAGGCAGGCCAGATCAGCACACGGACTCCTCTACTACGGAGCCATGCTGTTGTAATAGCAGCAGTACGTGGTTTTGCATTGTCCTGCTGAAATACACAAGGTTTTCCCTGGAATAGATGTCCTCTGGAGGGGAGCATATGTTGCTCTAAAACCTTTATATACCTTTCAGCATTCATGGTGCTTTTTAAAACATGCAAGTGTCACACATCATATGCACTAATGCATCCCCTTACCATCAGAGATGCTGGCTTTTGAACTGAATGCTGATAACAGGAGGGGCAGTCTTTCTCCTCTTTAGCCTGGAGGACACGATGCCCATGATTTCCAACAAGAATGTCAAATTTGGACTCGTCTGACCACAGGACACTTTGCCACTTTGCTACAGACCATTTTAAATGAGCCTTGGCCCACAGAACACAGCGGGGCTTCTGGATAATGCTCAACAATGGCTTCCTTTTTGCATGATAGTTTAAGGTGGCATCTGTGGATGGCACGGCGGACTGTGTTTACAGACAGTGGTTTCTTGAAGTATTCCTGGGCCATTTAGTGATGTCAATGACAGAATCATGCCGGTGAGTGATGCAGTGGCGTCTGAGGGCCCGAAGATCACGGGCATCCAGTAAAGGTCTTTGGCCTTGTCCTTTATGCACAGAGATTTTTCCAGTTTCTCTGAATCTTTTGATGAAGTTATGCACTGTTGATGATGAGACCTTCAAAGCCTTTGCAATTTGACATTGAGGAACATTGTTTTTAAAGTATTCCACAATTTTTTACTCAAGCCTTCCACAGGTTGGAGAGCCTCTGGCCATCTTTACTTCTGAGAGACTCAGCCTCTCTAAGACATCCTTTTATAGCCAATCATGTTACACACCTGATGCCAGTTAACTTAATTACTTGCTAAATGTTTTTTCAGCTGATTTTTCCTATATATTAATTGCTTTTTCAGCCCTTTTTTGCCTGTGTCCCACCTTTCTGATACCTGTTGCAGCCAGAAAATTTGAAATGAGCTAATTTAGTGGATAAAAATGTAAAATGTCTAAATTTTAACATTTGAAATGTTATCTATGTTCTATTGTAAAAAACATATTGGCTCATGTGATCTGAAAGTCATTACATTTTGATTTTATTCACAATATACACTTTTTCCCAACTATTTCGGAATTGGGGTTGTATGTATATATATATATATATATGACAGTCCACAGGAAAAGGGTGTTTTAGGGATTTTTTACGTTTTAGGGAAAACTGTTTTTCTATGTTTAGTACATGGTTAGGGATCATAAGATGCACTTAAATCAATTTGACCAAAATATCCCTTATACACCCTTTTCCTGTGGATATATATATATATATATATATATATATATATATATGTGTGTATATATATATATATATATATATATATATGGGTCAAACCAAGAAATGATGCTCAGGGGGATGAGAATAACAAACTCAGTATTACTTAATAACACTTTATTTTATTGATAGCCCTATATCTTGGCTTTATGGAATGGTTCATTCAAGTCAATAACTCCCAACGGGTCAGTTTTTATCGCACGCGCCGTAAAACCTTCCGAAACGCATGAAACATGAGTGATGAAATTAAATGCAACATCAAAAGTACAATTAATAATTGTCATATCTACACCAAATTTTGTTTAGAAACTACTACAATATGTTACTTTAAGTGTGCAAAAAATCAAAAACCAGGGTTGAAAACTTATAGAATTATGAGTCATCGAATATATATGGAAAAAAATTGACTCACATTCATAACTTTACTCTCATTTGCAAAAAACTCTTCAAAAGCCTACAGTGTGTCTAAAATACAAAAAATGGACCCACATTTGTTACTTAAACAGCTCAGTCAGGCCCTGCATTGACCCTCGGAAAACCTTTTGTTCATCACTCGCGTTTCACCTCTGACAACATATTCTAAAGTCCACCTCAGCACCACTATACATCATTGGATTGTAACCATATCACTCCTAGACATACACAAAATATGTTCTATTAAATTAAGGGCATAAATACATATATCTGGCCCATCTAGGGTTTCTACCATGCCTTTGAAAATAAAATTTAACTCTTTTTCGCAACATCAGCGACTCTGCGCGGGCCAGCTGTTAACATTAACAAGTGTGGTCAGTTTACATTTACAATGCATACTGATTACAACTCCGGGCTTCACACGTTTTTCTTTACTCAGTGGTTGGAAGGAATGCATGTGTTTCATGATCGTTTTGATTAAATAATATCATTTAAAACGTCTTCATGCAATTCCATTGCTTCCAACTCCTCCGTGCACAAGGACTTCAGTTCCGCACCAGAATCTACATACTAGTTGATTGAATAATTGCTGACTACAGCAGAGGAACGAAAATATGCCACTTAAACTAACACCAAAAGCGTGAGAGTTGACAGGTATGCCTTATAAATGAAAACTGGCCACACCTGGTAATGTTGAGAGTTTTCAGAGTTTCTGTTATGGTAATTTAAATGACTGATTGAAAACAGGTCATGATCAATCATTCATTCTTTTTACAGGATTGTTTGAGCCTCTGCTGTTGGCAGTTCACGAGCCGCGAATGATAGTGACCAAATATCCAGTCAAAACCCAAAATACAGCCCCCAGAAATTTTTGATTAATAAAAAGTATGCAGTATCTACATATTGGCTGTTGTGTAAGTTAGGGGTATCATAGGGCCATCTTCTGGTGAAATATGAATAGGCTGGATGGGGTGGAGGTAACCTTTCAGACGAAAAAATAGAAATTGAAACGCGAGTGACGATGGGAAAATGTACCTAAAAGCAGTGAAGGTTTGCACATTGTTCATTACTTCTGGTCAGGATATTAGAGAAGAGGCCTATCTAAAATACTAACAAGTGAAAATTCCCGGGCTGTGCATATAGAGGTGTGTGGCAGCCATAATCGTAGTACGTGAAACGTGAGTGACGCGGCATAGCCAAATACCTTTAGGCCTGCACTGTGGCAATATTATACCACCCAGGATAGGTTTAACACACTAAAACGATTAAGGGTAGGTGTGGTAAGGAATATAACATAGAAAAAGCATGTAATCTAGTGATATTAGGCCGTTTGGGGGGCCAAAAAGTGAAAATTCTGACAAAATTTCGCCATTTTGCCCTTCTTTGGGGTGGGGGATCGACTCAGAATGCCCAAAAATGGCCTATAAAGGTAGTTACACACGTGGGGCACCTCATTCTACAGAAATAGCATCAATTTACAGCCAAGGATACAGGAATTTGAGCCACAGAGGCCATTTTCGGCAAGGTGGCTGGCCGGTCACTCACGTATCACTTTTCCCCAAACCCACACCAGGCACGGCAAATGGGTCCGTACACGCAAACCAAGGGCCATACCAGCTTGGAAATTTCACTCGCCGATCTGTTTTAACCCAAAGAACCCAAAATACATTGTTTCGGTACAAACTGAGACATTTGCGTACACCCAGACACCCCCTCAACAATATTTTGTAAGAATTTCATCCAAATTCTTTACCTTTCTGAAGAATTTCTCTTGTATTTTGCAGTAAAATCTGCCGTAAACTTGCCTCAATCAAAGCTTGAGATCCTCTGAGTTGTTTACAAAGGACCCCAGATGTAGTTTACTTTCACGGTTAACAGGAAGTCGCTTTCCTCTTCTTGCGACATTTTTGGCGCCGGATGATCACTGCATTTCACTCACCGAGCAATGCCCCATTGAGCCAACCTGAATGAATTTTCTTTATTATTTTACATGTAGGGTTGCTACATATACCCTATAACTTTGTTTGGATGGTAGGAAGTAAAGAAATTAGCAGTAGTTTGCTCTATATATGGGTAAATGTCAGTGAAACGTGAGTGACGAGGCCGGCGTTGAAAAATAGTTTTTTCAAGCTGGCACAGGCTCAGGTCAATGTATGTAAAAAATATTTCTACGAACATAACCCTTATAGGGACCCTCTTGGCTGGATGTAATATGAACAGTGGGACTACCTTCTTAGTATGCTAGTTGATGGTCTAAATGTCGTGTTTCAACGAGTTGAAATTCCCATTAAAAGATACAGGAAAAAAAAAATGTAGGTCATGACATGGCTAAACCACATGGAAATGTTAGATATGACCCCCCCACTAAAGAAAAAATAAGTTTATGGTGGTCTAGCACTATTTGGCTTGACAATACATGGCTTGGAATGAGGTGAAAATGGCCCAAAAATGCCAATTTTGGGCAATTTTTTTAACATTGGGGTTCAATAACTCACAAAATTATGGGCTGACATATGCAGATTTGCCCTTCTTTTGAAGCCCTGGATGTTTTCTTTCAAATGAGACTAGAAACAGGAAGAATGGTGCATTATTTTTTTTTTTTTTATAGCTCTCTGAAGTCAAAACGACCTTAAAATAGGCCCAAACATCATTTCTTGGATTGAGCCATATATATATATATATATATATATATATATATATAATTATAATTTTTGTGAGGATTAATTTGAATGCACAAAAAATACAATATTTTGACTCAACAAAGTAAGCTGTATGAGCAAACAATATGTAAGTTATATTCTGGCAATTAGTGGGATTTTTTCTCGTAGTATTCACTGAGTGACATTCATGCTTTTGCCACCATTGTCTGAGGTTGTAGAAGGATGATCTGCTTAACCTTCATCCAACCAAGTGGGGTCCATCTGGACCCCGCACCTATATATTAGTTTGCCATTTTAATATGTGACATACTGCCTCACCGTTTTATGAATGTCAGAATTTATGTCTTAATTAAAACACTAAAGCACCGGAAGATCAGCTTTTTGCATTGTGAAGATATAATTAATTTGTTACTGGGGTCCAACCAGACGCCAGGTAAAATTTATCTGTCTTTTATTTTATAATTGAATAGCACACTGAAAGTTAACTTCTTTTTGGTTGTTTCAGATTCATAATGGCCAACAGACAAAGACAAGCTCGATACACAGCAGCAGAGGCCTTAAGGCCTGAACTACAAAACAAAAGCCCTAAATTATTTTACAATTACTTTTTTGTTTTAAATTCTGTAAGAAAAGACAGAAGTTGTATCCAGAATGCTTTACAGCTGCATGAGCTGCAAAAATCATGTATATAATGCCAAAATTTCTTTTGTGGTGCTATAATTTGCTAAGTGCATGCTAATTATTACAATATTATTGCAATGTTATTGCATTTATAATACATCAGTAGTGGATTTTGTTCTTCAATGAAGTTATGTGTGTTTGCTGCATTGAATTTGTTCTTACTGCATTGATTTCCAGGTATTCCCTCCTGGGGTCCATATGGACCCTGCCTGGTAGTTTGTGTATGTAAAATTGGCCAGTAGGATGAAGGTTAACCGATGTTGAAGCTCTCTCTCCACCACCTTTCAAAATACTCAAATGACAGTGTCCAGAAGTTGTACTGTATTTTATCATTGTGAAATAATTGCATAATATTTGATGGACAATGAGAAAGACCCAAAAATGCTAAAAATATAACCTGGCCTGGAAAGCGGAACAAGACAAAATTCAGTTGCTGGAATGAATGCAATGCTGTCTCCATTGTGTGCTATTGTATGCTCTCTGTCATCATGTGGTCAGGTTTCTTGGGCGTGTCAGACAAATCATTTCCATGCTACAGTGTTTCGAAACAAAGGTACAGGTTCTCAGACGAAATTGTGACAGGGCATTACCAACTTCAGTTGTCGGAAACACTACAGATAAATGATTTATTTTTGGAAATTAACAACCTTGATCTCCATCATGTGTTCATTTGGGGCCTCGACAGAACTTCCACGGGGAGTAGATCGCTGTAAGTAGACTGCTTTTGGAAACATTGTCCTACAACTGCAAGAAAAGACACAATAAGTAGTTTGCTTTGTATTAGGCCCAGTTAGTCCATGCGTATTTCAGAATGACTAAGCCACACCAATTATGCTAGTTACAACACGTTGAACTTGAGCATAAAAATGGAATATAAAGCAAGTGTCTAGGATTTTAGTCTTGTTAATTCACTTCAGTGTTTGTTTGCAGATGCATATTGTGAGAGTTGCTTGGCTACTTCAAAAGGTATGGTTGGTTTTTTTTTTTTTGCTTTTTTTTTTTTTTTTTTTTTTGCACATTCATCCACATCTCCTCAGACATAGATATTGCCACGCAAAATAACAGGATGTTTTTCCTCACAGAAATGGAAACTATTGAGAAAAAACTGTCTTTTGGATCCAGGACACAACTTGTTGACAAGCTGGTTGATGACGTTCTTTGTGAAAGTGCCTCGTTTCAAAGACATTCAGATATCCCAGTCGACCAGTTGAGGACAGCTTGCAAGCACCTGTTGGGTAAACCTCTGTCTCTAATACTTAGCCGTGCAGTTTCTAATTTCAAAAAATTAAATTTACTTGGCCATGTAATTGCCCTGCGGAAAATTCCGCTAAAACCACAACTCTAAGCTGGTTTAATATGGACTAAGCTGTGTTTTTAATACCATTGGCTGGTCATACCTGGATGAGGATGATTAAATCTGGTCTCAATAGCTGGATTAAAGTGGACAAAGCAACATAAACTGGCAATGTAAGTTGGAGTCAGCTGGTGAAGGGCTGGCTGACCAGCTAAAACTTTCCACAGCACAGATTAAACCATCTTGACCAATTTGGGCTAGTCAAAGCTGATATTTTCAGCAGGTTGATTGCCCCTTACAGATTTCTTATTCTAATTTAACTATTTTGAATGACACAGATGTCCATGGAGAAGAGTTCCGCGACGCGCTGCTGCGCAAGAAATCCACGCGCAAGGACATTCTATTGTGTTACGAAAGCTCTTTCGCTTGTGTAGGAGTGAAAAGACACACCAACAAGGTAGGTAGGTCCAAGAAATAAGCAAATAAACCATACAAGTGGACCAAGAAGCCATTTCAGCGCAGTACACATTGGAATTATTCACCAAGAAACGCCTGATGATTTGCACAAATGCATCAAATTTGTCTTCCTTTATACAATCAACGTAGATCGACCTTGTTCATTGTCAATTCCAGGAGAGTTCCTTCACAGACAAGGACATCGAAGAACTGCTGCAGAAAAACAACGCGGAATTGCGAATCGCGCGACCTGTCCACACCAACATTACGACAATGACTTCAAAGGACGAACTGTAAAGAAAGAGAATGGCCGATAATAGGATCATTAGCTGCCAATTTCTCTTAACATGTAGTGATACGTCAACGGAACTGTCTTTATTGATTTGATAATTAACTGGTCGAAAGGCTTATACATTGTTGCGAGGGAGATACATCCTCCAGCGATGGACAAGCAGTTGTGTTATTTACGGTGCAACAACGACACCAAGTGGTCGTACCTAGGTCATGTATGTGGTTGACAAAATATTTTGAAGTTCATTATTTTTAAAATGATTTGTCAAGATACGGCTGCTGAGGTCGTATATAATGACAGAAATAAACATTCCAAGGTTTCTGCCCTAACTCTCTTACATCATACATGTCTCAGTGAGGTATCGATCTAATAGTTTGAAATGTTTTACTGGCAAATTTTCATTAAACGAAAATAAATAAATCAATTTGAAGTCCTGGTTCTAACAGCAAAGAGTGTGGTCTAATTAATTGTGTTACACCTGTCAAACTGTCAAAATAGGGAATTAGCTGTTTATTTATAGGCCCAATTAAATCTAATAACGCAATTTTTCTTAATAATGCACAACCTAGCTACCCGCATATAAATATATGATAAGATTTTTTTCACTCCCTGGTCCGGTCCAACAGGATGCCTTTGGGAGCAAAGGTTTTAGGTGGGAGACGTCTTTGTTTTCTTCATCTTCGTCAAAATGTGATGGCAGATGAGATAACCCGTGCTTCCGCAACAAAATTGCTCCAGTATGACAGATTTTCCGGATGCACTGGACAATAATTTCCTCTCTTCTCATCAGAGGCAGAAGTTACCTCAATCAATTTGCCGGAGGAAGCACCACAGTGGGTCTTCTGTGTAGCAGGTGGGGTTAATGTTGTTGTGAGGGGCGCTGTTGCCGCCGGAAAATGTCAGTGATCGCCGTACTGCGTGAGCCAAAATCATGCAATTGACCAGCTGAATTGTAACTTTAATCATTTCATTACATACCAAGGAGAATATGGAGTATATGAACTGTACCGCATCATCCTAGCCGTCGCCAAAAACACCAGGGTTCTGGTCTCATCGGACAGAAGAGAGAGAGAGACACGCATAGCGAGACAAGTGGATGCTAGGCATTACAGAGGTAAGCCTAGCTTGAATAGCCATTGATCGCTATTACCGTGTGTAAAGCGCCGGGCATCAACTTGGTTGATAACTAGCTGTATGTACTCTTCACATTTAACCAAGTTTCGCGCATTAATTATAATTTGAGAGGAAAAAAAGAGTATTATTTTTTAAACACGGTGCAGTTTCACTGTGCCCACCAAATCAGTTCATTGCATGCATGTAAGAGCGAGCCTGGCATTTTGGAGCAATTCAATTCTATGACCCGGCGATGCTATGCTATAATCGTGGTAGTGTGTTATCCACGGAAATGACCCAACTACCTGGTAACTAGCCATGAATGCATCACAATACTCACGGATTGCGCAAACTAGCGGAGGAACCATATAAAGCGTCAATTAGAAGCTACTTAGTTTTTCCACTGTACATCAGTTTAAGACATAATTTGCCATTGCTGCTTTTTAGGCTGGCGAACATGCGGTTTTAACATTTTGCTGATTCACAACACCGTTTTGGGCAGATGTTCAAAGATGTTTCAGTTTGCCAGTTAGGTAGCCATAAAATGCTGCGGCTAACAAAGCATTATATTGTTCCATGATGCCTAGTGACTTGAACATTGTTTCATCCCTCAAATAGTGAGACGAAATTTCTGGAAACGAGGGGCGAAAGCAAATATTTTGCGGCTGCATGATGGTATTTCTATGTATGGGGATTATGGTGGCGAGTGGAGAGACGAAAACGAGTGTTCTTATTTTGAGTAGGTCCTTGTGGTGTATAATGACAGTGGTCCTAGATCTCATAATTCATGGAGCCGTATTTTACAGACAAATGTTCGACACCCTGGCTATCCTAAGGTCCTGTCGCTGCGATACACCCGCCGCGCGTCTTGACGCACTTGGGGTTGTAGTAAAGGCTCACTTCCTGAGGAGCATGGCAACAAAGTGGATAACATCAGTTTGGCAATGGACAGATTACGCTGCTAGGGAGCGGGCTTCGTGGCTATAATAACTTAACCCTCCCCGCACAATACTCCTATGTAACACCTCCAAAAATGTACTCAACATAAACAGCCAAGGAACACTCGATTCCCACCCGAGTATGAGAAATGTAAAAACTGCTGAACGTAAATGCCAAGCGCCGTTTACGTCATTGGTGTCAATCCAAGACGCAAAACGCATCAGATCATTTAATAAGACGACTTTATTACCTCAAAACAGGGTATCCACTGGTAAGACCAAAATCAAACTATATCTAGGCCATTAAATCAAAACGTCAAACAATGTCCAAAGTCATTTCAATATCTTGTCTGGCCACCATGTGCTCTCAGTGAAGCTTGGCAGCATCTTGGTAAGCTTAGAACAAGGGTAAACTAGAGGGCACTTGGTAGACCGCTTACCTCCACTACGCCATATATCTGTCCTTTTGGTTACAGAAATTGGTCCGGATCAATTCCAAATTTAAATCCACCCTTCCTTGGACTATCACCTGTAATCCTGTCGAATTTCATGCCAAACCGTTCATAACTTTTGAGTCATTCTGTTAACAGACGGACAACAAACAAACAGGGGTGAAAAGATAACCTCCTTGGCGGAGATAATAATCGAGAAAAAACGCAGTGGTCCTTAAGTTTTTTTGCTGAGTATAAAATAAGTGCATAACGGGCAAGTATACAGAAATGGAACATGAGTAAATAAGCAAACAACTGACGCATAGGTTGAATCATCCAGAGAAAGACAACAGACAAGGAGAACAATCTGCTTGCCTTGCCTGTACGCTTGGTCGCAGCTTAACAAGCTGGGATGCTGGTGAGCACGCACCTACAATTTCCCCACTGACATCTGCTTCTTCAGACATGCTCCTTTTTGTTTGCTGTTGAGAGAACAATGCCCTGGTTGCGAGACATAAAAGGACTTGGTTGTGGATTGTTGGCAGGCTGTCAGACGGGGGCTAATAGAGTGCGATGGAGAGCTATGAGGACTTTTACTTCAGGATCCTGGCTCAGCTACGAACAGACGAGAAGAAGACGAAGACTAGATGTGGAGCCTCCAGTCAGCAGAGGGCGCTGTCTCTAATTCGATTTCATGGGAGGGCGGTGCTGTCACCTGTGGTGAGAACCCCTCACCGGAGGGTTGCAGTCATGCATGGACAAATTTCAATGTTTCCCCCATAGACTGTATAAAAAGACTGATGCAGCACCCGGGTCTGAAAAGTGAGGCCAATGCAGAAATCTCTAAAACTTGCATTCTATTTAATGGCCAGCAGATGGCGGCATCAGTGGCTGCAGAAAGAAGTTCAATGCTATAGAAGTCTATGAGAAAATAACCCTACTTTCCCACCTGATTTATTATTTCAATTATGATCTTCCACATTATTTTATGGAATCTATCGCAAGTTTCAAGTCTCCTTCGATATATCATGATGTTTATTTTGTAAATTATGGTCCCAAATAGACTAGATTAAAGGATAAAGCCAGAATATGCTTTAAGGGTGTGGCTATCCTCTGGCCCTCATTAGATATGTTCAGATCCACCCGTAGATCCACCCCTCACTCCTCCCTGGATCTTCAATTCATGCTCTTGTCTAATAGTAATCACATCCGGTTTCAAAATGACAAAATGGTGCTGTTCAAATTGCCAAAATCGGGGCTTCCTAAATGGTATGCTGAAACCAATGGGTGACATCATGGTTGCTTCGTCCATCTTTTTATACAGTCAATGGCTTCCCTACTTAGCGCAGTACTCAACATTCCACACACTGAGCAAGAAGCCAGCCTGTAGATTTGCGGTCTCTATGTTCAGTCCTCTTAAGAAACAGCAAATATACAGTACTGTGCAAAGATTTTCAGCACCCTAGATTTTTTTTTATTTATAAAAATTTTGTGTTGGATATTAAGTTTCATTTTCCAGGTCAGTGGTGCGGTAGACAAAAATCACATTTGAAACACTAAATATGAATTTAAAAACAAAATCTTACACAAAAAAAAATCTTTTCACTTCACAAAATACAGTTGATACAAATAACATGCCATAACAGAGCTCTGATCTCAGCATCATTAAGGTGGCCTGAGATTACCAGGTGATACAGATTCAAGTGAGATTGTTAGCCTGCAGAAGAACTATAGCATATTCTCCAATAATCTTGTAAAACTACAAAAATGCAGGACAGTGTCCCTAATTTTTATACAAAGGGCCGGCAGCCCAAATAGAGTTGAGTAACTATTTAAATTTCACTTCATTTTATGGTACATTTTTCTTTATTTGGAAACCTTCAATTTCATGATTTTTGGAAGCATCTTTGCCTCCCAGAATTGTGAAAAATGTACCTAAAAACTCAGCGCTGTATCTACGATTGTATCTTCTCAATGCAAATTACAGTCAAGTTTTGATCAAAATGTAAATAAATCTGAAATAATATTGTATTTGGCTTTTTGGCATGTAATCAAAGAGTGCATCTTTTCAGGTTGTTTGTATATGAGCGTATTGAATTCCCAAATGCAATATAAGCACCATAAGTAATGTTATTGATATTTTCGAAATAGTCTCAATACTGTAGATTGTGGAGCCATTTTGAAAAAAGGCTGACAAGTCTGTGTGAGTGCAAAGGTGTAACATTACAGACAGGAAAACTGGAACTTACCCCAGAGAGAGGACTCGGCCAACAGGCCCACATCAGCCCTAAAATAAAAATAAGGCAAGAGATTGTTAAATGGAATGTGAGTTTGCACACTCTGTGGGCAGAGATGCACTGTTTGCTGGACTTGATGAGAAGGTAATGTAAGGAAAAAAGGGGTGCAATTCTGATCTTCGTGGAAAAGACTTCTTTGTTTACTGGAACGGCAGTTGTCAGAAACACGTGAAACACACTCATAGTTCAGCAAAGTCAAAATGAACCCCAAGCTTTCAGTGTAAGCCGTCTTTATACAGATACATTTCTTCGATCAGGACTGAACAATAAGTAAATAACCATCAATCATGCCATTACTGGATGAGTAAAACCCTAGTCACACTAGAGGCGGAATGAGCTGGAATGCCGTCGGAATGAAAATTCTTTGTATATTCCTGGATATTCGAAGTGCGTTCTAAAACTTCTGACTGCATTTTGAGTGCATGCCAAATATTCGGGCCCGTTCTTGTGGCTGGCCCAAATGTTTTGCTCATGCTCAGAACTTTCCAGGTGCATTCGAAGTGGAGAAATATCGAACGGCATTCGAAGTGTATTCTAACTGCGCACTGACTGCATTATAAATATTCTTACGGCATTCCAACTGCATTCAAAACATTCTGATTGCATTCGAGGGAGAATCGAAATGGAAAGCCACGTCAAATCCTGCCAGAACGCGCCTCTAATGAGCCAGAATGCACCTCGAATGCATTTCTATTGCTGCAGGAATCTATTTCGATATTAAAACAATTCAGCTGGAATGTGCTTCGAATGCCGTTGGAATCTTTCGATTGCCGCTGGAATCAGTGGCGGCTGGTGAACTGGCTTAAAAATAATGATTGGTTATGACCTGTTTTCAATCATTTATTTAAATTACCATTACAGAAACTCCGAAAACTCTCAACATTATCAGGTGTGGCCAGTTTTCATTAATAACGATACCTGTTAACTCTCACGATTCGGGCGTCAGTTTTAGTGGCATATTTACGTTCCCCTGCTGTAGTCAGCAATTAGCCTACTCAATCAACGCATATGGGACACTCGTGTTACATTCTAAGTACATTCTGAGTATTCGAGCTGCATTCTGTTTGAATTCTTGGACGTTCCAACCATATTCGGCGGCCATTCCAGGAGCGTTCTGACTGCATTCTATGTGAATTCGTGCAGCATTCGAGGCACCTTCCAACCAGACTTCGGGTGGAGTTCAGGCAGCAATTGAACCGCACTCGTACGGCATTCGAAGTGTATTCTAAATATTCTGACTGCATTCTGACAGCATTCTAAATATTCCTACTGTGTTCCAACTACATTCAAGCTGCATTCGAGAGCTAATACACCCAGAATGTGCAAGAATCATTTGAGGCGGGTTCGAAGTGCATTCTAAGTATTCGAACGGCATTCTTTCAAAGCTGTAAGAATTTTGGTCAATTTGAAATTTCCGCTGGAATGTTGCGCGAATTCTTCATTTCGGCTGGTTCTGCTTGATTCTTGCTGATTTTGAATAAGTGTGACGGGGGCTTAAGGATAGCTCATGTGGTTGAAAACAGCAGGTTTGATGATTAGATTATCTTCCCTAACCAGAACAGCTCTCAGTCACCCATTACTGGTTTCTGTAGAAGTATAAACTGCCTCAACGGCTAGCTATGGCCTAAGTGACAATTGACGTCTGTGAGCAGAACTGTGGCTACAACAAGGCCATATAGGGGTCAATGACAAATAAGCCTTTTAAAAATGTTTTTTTTTTTTTTTTAAATAAATCTTTAAAAATATACAGAATACATTTATTTGAAGTTGGAAGAGTGTGTTTAAACAAGTCTTAATGGTTGCACAACATTTACAGGGTTTTAGTACAGTTTTAGACTGTATTTGCAATTTCACCAGCCAAAAAATGTCAGGTGGCGCAACCAAAAGTTTCTTGAAAAAAAACACACTTCCCTCTTTTTTTTTCCAAGTGATTTTTTTTAGTAAGTATACGTACTCTGCCTAAAACATTACTATATAGTAATTGAGCTGGGTATTAAAAGTAACTGCTGGATTCTTTATTGTAGGGGGCGGGTATTTTGGTTTTCCAAACAATTTAAGAACAATTAAACTATTGAACTTTGTTTATTTGAAAGGTTTTCAATATAAAATTATGCCCCCATTTTAATATTATATTAATTCATATTTTAAATGACATATTTAATACATTTCACATAGTGTAAACTTGCTCGGACAGTTGCGCCACCTGACATTTTGAGGGTTTGAGATGGCAAAACATAAAATGTATTTCATTTTTATGATAAACTGGAAATATGCCCAAATTAAACAGGTTTTATAGAATAAAATGATGCTTATTATGAATCATTTAAAACTATTTTAAACCAAAGTAGAGCACTCGGACAATGTCACGTCATTGACCCATAGACAAATGAGCACAGGTATTTGCATACCTTTCGTGAGATGATCTGTGCTCTCCTTTGCTGCATTGGGTGAGCTAGTTTGGGGATTCGGACCAAAATCTGACCATGTGGGTGGGCAGTTAGGTTGCCATGGGAATCAGTAACTCACCGACCGAGATAATGGCTCAGTGACTGGCTGACATTGGTTAACTGATTGGCTGGCTGAATTGATGTTCTTAATGGACGGAACATGTTGCTCTCTGTTCCTCTGTGTGTGTTTGCGCATTTTTGTGCGTGTTTATGCTCGCATGCGTGTATCTGTATGTCCTCAGCTGAGCGAGGAGCAGCGTAGGGAGATGGCTTGGTACAGACAGAGGGCTGCGCAGCTGGACGCTGGGAGACGGAGTTTACACACAGAGAGGGCCCTCACCCAGGTCCAGCTCATTCTGGATGGTGCGCAGGTGAGCTAGTTAAATCGTACATTCAAGCACACACAGGTGAGATAAGAGACTGGTGTACACTTTACTTGTTCATTACTAAAGGCGACTAATGCTTTAGATGAATTGTACCTTGTCTGGATGTTGTGTTACAGTGTCAGCAACCTAATTCTACGCACTTACTGTTAGTCCTTTTGGATAAAGGAGTCTGCTTAAAAAAAAAAAAAAAAACCACACACAGATCAATCTCCTATCTCCGCATAGCCGGTGGTCGGGATTTTAGCGGTCAGAATTAAAAGTTGTGCTGTGTTCTAATTTCACACGTGGCTCCAGCCAGCTGACTTCAAACTCCTACCTGAAGAGTCTAAACTGAAAATCCAGGTGATTGGTACAAAATCTTGAACCTGTCCAGCTCTGATTGCTGCACACAGGTGATTTGCCAATCACGCCACAGTTGAGACACTCTGGGCATGACTGGTATATGAGACAGACACATGTTCTCAGTATGGGTGAACATCACTGACATTCTCACTAACCCAGTGGACGTATCAGGTGGATCTGCGCAAGGGCTGATAGGCTTAGGGCAGCCAGGTACAGCTCCTCCCCTCTGCCCCCCCATGCCCCCATTCTGTGCCCTGAGGAATGTTTGTTTCAGCTACTGTTTACCCTCTGTATGCCTGGAGATGGTGGCTATTCATTAACTGTGCTCTCACTTATAGGCCACAGGCACACTTTCTTTCTGTCTTATTCACACACACACACACACACACACACACACACACACACACAAACACACCGTGACGACCAACCCAGGCTTTGTGTTCCAGGCCCACAGGGACATGGGAACTGCATCCCGGTGTTTCTGCTGAATAAGACAACAAAATGCCTAGTAATGCATCCCAGAATGCACCACCACAGCCAGAAACTAGGTCCAGTATCTAAATCCTCAATCTGTACGGAGGCAAAAGTGCATGCACGTGGTGGCATGGGTACATGCTGTTATTTTCATTCCTGTTTGATTGGACAGAACATAATTTGATATATGCATCAGGGCCTGAAGTTTAGCCGGATGCACACAGATTCTCTCAGGTGCATTCAGCGCAGGCTGGCAGTCATTTTTAGGTCAGAAACACTAGTTATGAGTCAGGTAATACATGTATTTGATGACCTCATCTTTTGTTGATGAGGTAGCCGAAGCCCCTCCCTCTCTCTGTCTGACTGGCAGGTGCACCAGGTGTCAGAGGGTGAGAAGCAGTTCCAGACTCCGCCCACAGCCCTCTCTGCAAAGGTGGAGCTCCCGAACGGTTTCGTCCTCTCTCCCGGTGTGAAGGAGGGGAAGGTGCTGATCCGTGTGCCACTGATGGGGGCACACCCCAAGAGAAGATGAGCCCCATTTTTAAGAAGGGGATGGGAGGGGAGGTGGGGGAGGAAGGGGGTGGGATCCTGCTGAGGAGGTCCCGGGAGAGTACTGGGGAGGGACAGGGCTGGCTGGTATCCCGGGGTAGCTGCAGAATCACGCCCCCCACCACACCTGTGGCTACGCCCACCAACACCCCAATAGGAAGCATCTCTGACAAAGAGGCGGAGAGTGTTGGGGGGAAGTCGAGCCCCGCCCTAAGCCCCACCCACCCTGCTTTGACCCCAGACCTCAGCACCTCCCCAAACCCCACATTGGGCCTTGTGGTACCTTACCCACAATTACCAATCCTGGACCCCAGCATAAGTCCCCGCCCCCCCGCCAAGAGGCCCGCCCGTTCAGCCGGCAACCTCTTTATCTCCTTTCTGGCGTATGAGGCGGAGCAGGAGAAGGCCGGGCTGGCGGAATGGGCACCCATAGGGACTGCCCTGTCCTCTGAGGAGGGAACCCAGCCAAGCCAACCATCGCCTGCGCACTCACCATTGACCCCTGGTGGCGGCAGTCATTCTGGAGCGACCGCAGGCAGCGATGGGGTTGGTCTTTCCACATTCCTCGCGGCTCAGCCCTCGACCCAGGAAACGGCCACCTCAGGGTTTCGCAGGCGTTCCCAAACCCTGGACAGCCGCCCGTGTATTGGCGTGGACCGCAGCCAGGAGAGAGTCCCGCGGTTCATGGGCGGTGTGCCTTGGCGCCCGCCCTGTCGACGCTCCCCGCCTGCGCCGCTAAATCCGTCTTTTGACCCGGAGAGTCCTGTCCCAGCGCTGCTGAGGTCACAGGGGGTCCCCGTTTCCACACGCTCCCCGCTACACTCGCCCAACCTCACAAACCGCGGTCTGGACACGGCCCCGCGGCTCACTCTGGACCTGCTAACCACATCACCAGAGCACCCAGCCAATAAGACTGGTGAGTGGTACAGTCAACATGCATGTGCTAGAGTTCCACTAGACCTTTTTGTGTTCACTTTCCATTATGTGAGAATATATTTGTGTTTCTACAGATTACGGAGGATTGTGCATGCGCATGTGTGTGTGGATGTGAGTGCGCATATGTGTGTTCATTTGCGTACGTATATGCATGTGTGTGTGTGCATGTGTGTGTGTGTGTGTGTGTATGCTTGTTTGTGTATTTGTGTGTGTGTGTGTTCTTGGGCTTATATTTGTATGAGTGTGCACATGCACTTGTGCATGCATGGAAATGTGTGTGTGTGTGTGTGTGTGTGTGTGTGTGTGTGTATTTGTATGTGTGCATGTAAGTGTGCATGAATATGTATATGTGTGTGTTTATGCATGTATGTATGTATATATGCAAGTATGAATGTTTGTGTGTGTGTGCGCGCGTGTGTGTTTGTGTATATATGCTTCTGTACATATATGTGTGTGTATGCGTACAGGGGAGGCGCAGTGGGAGGTCCAGGCCCTGGAGGAGGAGCGGAGGAGGCTGGAGGAGGAACACGCTCTGCAGCTCTCCCTCCTCATCGCTGAACAGGAGAGGGAGCAGCAGCGCCTCCAGCAGGTCAGGACACGCGAGCGCTGTGCTTAAATACCCTCGCTAGAGCAGGCCGCAAGTGGCCCTGGTCTTACCTTGGTACGTAGGGCCTTTTTCCACCCACTGCACTCGGCATTGCTGAAGAATGGGAGGTTTCTCTGGTCGAATGACCCCACAACGCCCTGCTATTAACTGTAATTAACGGTGAAGGGAAAGAGCTGAGAGAGGGTGAGATAGAAACAGCTTAAAAATGAAACATTAAAAGGCAGCTTTCGGTTAGGCATATGCATCAACTGCAGTACAATTAGATGGGAACTGGGATAGAAACCTAAAGGTTATCATTTTGAATGGGGATGGTGCCATTGTGTTTTTTTAGCAAATGTATTTAACCTCAGCTGCTTGAGGGTATTATTTTAAAGCTACACAAATGGACACTAAACTGTTGTGTATGTCACAAGTTAGGAACTTACTTGCTAAATGCAAGCAATGTATTGAAAAGAGATGTAATTTGATATGACATGTAGCTGTTAATTCTTGTGAGATATGCTATTGATCAGAGAGTCAGCTGGTCACCTGTGTCCTCTTAAAGGAGCTGGAGGAGCGGGAGAGGAGACTGAGAGAACAGGGAGCCGAATGGGAGGTCCAGAGAGACAGCTGCCCCGCCCGAAACCAAGTTGGCCCCGCCTCAAACCTATCTGCCCCTGCCCTCAGCCCAGCTGGCCCCATCCTAAACCTACCTGGCCCCGCCCTCAGTCCAGCTGGCCCCACCCTAAACGTGTCTGGTCCCACCCTCAGCCCCGGAGAGAGGTCACCCGGGCCCGTACGCAGCATGGGTAAACTAATACTCCAACACTCAGGCTAACAATAATCCAAACAGCACGCCTTAATGTCGCATAGAACACCCCTTTTGCCGAAATAGGACTAGTATTTCTCTATAATGTACATTCAACTTAGTCACCAGTGTGTGCTTGAGTATGGCTGTTGCCCAGTGTTTAGAGCAGGGGTAGCCTACCATAATCATGGAGAGCCACGGTATCCCCTGGTTCTGGTGTTACCCTGAATGTGATTGATCAAGTAAAGCAGTTGATTAACCCACTTCTCTTGATGTCCTGGGTCTATAGTGGGTGATATGAGCTGAAAGCAGCACCTCCTGTGGATGCAGTTGATAATAATAGGCCTGTCTCACCCTGTTCCCTGCAGGCCTCTCCTCTGTCCTCAGCCCCTGTGTCCCTCCAGTCGCTGTCCAGCCCCCCGCCTACCTGTGGAGCCCCTCCTGGGGGGTCAGCAAGGCGAGAGGCCGGCAGAGCCTGGTGAGTGCGCAGAGATGTCTGTGGGTGTGTGCCTGTGTGTGAATGTATGAGCTATTGAGTGTGTGTGTGTGTGCGTGTGTGTATTCACGCTCGTCAGTGAGTGCATGTTTTTGCAGACTGTTTAAGTGTGTCCGCACACGTGTGTTTATGTTCCTCCCTGTCTCCTGACTTTTTTTTTTAGTATGCGAGTGTGTGTGTCTGAGCTCAAGAATGCCTGAGTGCATGTGTTTGTGCTGATAGACTACGCTGCGGTTTGTGCTTGTCCGTCTTTCATCTGACGTTTTCTTGCGTGTACTACATTTTAATGCAGTTTAAAACTGAGCGCATTTGTGTTTGATTCCTCTCTCTCTCCCTCTCTCTGCAGGTGTTGACTCCCGAGCTGCATGCGGTGTTCTGTCGCTTGACCGCTGTCGCCCACGGTTTCCTCACCCGCCGGCTGCTGAATACAGAGAAAATGAGACACCTGCGGCAGACTGTGCAGGTGAGACACACTGGAGGAGGAGAAAGAGGATGAGGACACAGCATGCAGCACAGCACAGAGGAACACAGCATGCAGCACAGTACAGAGGAACACAGTATGCAGCACAGTACAGAGGAACACAGTATGCAGCACAGTACAGAGGAACACAACATGCAGCTCAGCACAGAGGAACACAGCAAGCAGCACAGCACAGAGGAACACAGCATGCAGCTCAGCACAGAGGAACACAGCAAGCAGCACAGCACAGAGGAACACAGCATGCAGCTCAGCACAGAGGAACACAGCAAGCAGCACAGCACAGAGGAACACAGCATGCAGCACAGTACAGAGGAACACAACATGCAGCTCAGCACAGAGGAACACAGCAAGCAGCACAGCACAGAGGAACACAGCATGCAGCTCAGCACAGAGGAACACAGCAAGCAGCACAGCACAGAGGAACACAGTATGCAGCACAGCACAGAGGAACACAGTATGCAGCACAGCACAGAGGAACACAGTATGCAGCACAGTACAGAGGAACACAACATGCAGCTCAGCACAGAGGAACACAGCAAGCAGCACAGCACAGAGGAACACAGCATGCAGCTCAGCACAGAGGAACACAGCAAGCAGCACAGCACAGAGGAACACAGTATGCAGCACAGTACAGAGGAACACAGTATGCAGCACAGTACAGAGGAACACAGCATGCAGCTCAGCACAGAGGAACACAGCAAGCAGCACAGCACAGAGGAACACAGCATGCAGCTCAGCACAGAGGAACACAGCAAGCAGCACAGCACAGAGGAACACAGCATGCAGCACAGTACAGAGGAACACAACATGCAGCTCAGCACAGAGGAACACAGCAAGCAGCACAGCACAGAGGAACACAGCATGCAGCTCAGCACAGAGGAACACAGCAAGCAGCACAGCACAGAGGAACACAGCATGCAGCACAGCACAGAGGAACACAGTATGCAGCACAGCACAGAGGAACACAGTATGCAGCACAGTACAGAGGAACACAACATGCAGCTCAGCACAGAGGAACACAGCATGCAGCTCAGCACAGAGGAACACAGCAAGCAGCACAGCACAGAGGAACACTGCAAGCAGCACAGCACAGAGGAACACAGCATGCAGCACAGCACAGAGGAACACAGTATGCAGCACAGCACAGAGGAACACAGCATGCAGCACAGTACAGAGGAACACAACATGCAGCTCAGCACAGAGGAACACAGCAAGCAGCACAGCACAGAGGAAACACATGCAGCAGCACAGCACAGAGGAACACAGTATGCAGCACAGCACAGAGGAACACAGTATGCAGCACAGTACAGAGGAACACAACATGCAGCTCAGCACAGAGGAACACAGCATGCAGCTCAGCACAGAGGAACACAGCATGCAGCAGAGCACAGAGGAACACAGTATGTAGCACAGTACAGAGGAACACAGCATGCAGCACAGCACAGAGGAACACAGCATCCAGCTCTGAACAGCCAAACACAGCATGCAGCATAGAGTAACACAGCAAGCAACACAGCACGAAAGAACAGCGCATTTAGCACAGCACAAAGGAACACAAATATGCAGTACAGTACAAAGGAACGGAGCATCCAGCACAGCACAGAGGAACACAGTGTGCAGCACAGCACAGAGCAACACAGCAAGCAGCATCCTGAAATATACTCAGGTGTGATAGAGATGTCATCTTTTTGTGGACTGTGAGTAGTGGCATTGATTTCATGTTTATATGCACTGTGAGTAATTACTTGTGACGATGTTGTTGTCTGTTTGCATTGTAAGAACTCAGTAGTGACCGTGGTGTCATGTCTCTGGTGTTTATGTGCATTATCAGGACACACAGGAGTTCATCCACTCGTTTCGCACTGAGGCCCCTCTGCGGAGGGGTGACTCTGTCTCTGCGCAAGATCTGTCTCTACAGGAGAGGGTCCGAGCTCAGGTACTGCACAGAGCACTGTGCTAGTGCGCTGTTAATGAAGCACTGCCTGCGCTGACACACCGCACTGACACACCAATTTTCTGCTTTTAACACACTTTCCATTCTGACTGTAACATACCATTTACGCACTACTTACATCTGACCTTAATGCTCTCCCAGCATGTTGACATATGTTGACATGTGCTAAAATGTATGTGGACACCAAGGCACTCTGGTGTTACTGCATTGAGAAACACTAACGCTATGGCGTTAACTCTGAGACACAGTCACACACTTGTATTAATGCACTAAGACGCAGCAGATCACACTCCAAGGCAGAGTTCTAGCGCACTGGCCTTGTGAGTAACGCACCCGGGACCCTAACGCTCCCGATCTCTGTGACCTGCCCTATACCTCCGCAGCTGCGGGCGGCGCTGTTCGATGTGCACGACATCTTCTTTGAGATGCCCCTGCTGGACCGACTGGCCCTGCTGCAGCAGGACAGAGAAGTGCGCTTGGAGAGGAAGCTGAGAGAGATGGTAAAGTGGGCGGGGCCCCAGTCAATCAGCCAATCAGTTCTTCCCATTGGACAGAATGCACTAGGGTTGCTGAAATTCTGGCCTGAGTGTATTTTGAATTATTATTATAATTATCAACTGCAGCCGTAGTAAAAGGCTAATATAATTTTCATTTTGCATCATTTATAATAGTCTTACATAATAATTATTGATAGAAGTCATTAAAAGGGATAAAATATCTCTGTTTTTTTTTTATAAATAATCTGTAATAATTTTTGGTCCTGACAGTACTTAATTAGTTATTTGAATGATGATCATAAGGCCAATCGCAATTTAAAAAAAGACATCGGCACATTGTAGTTCAGCTTCTTAGCTGTGCTTCTGATCAGTCTGTAATGTTCATTTGACTGCTGACGGAGTCTGTGGTCATTTTCCCAGCATATGGGTATTGATTGAATTGACGAAGCCTCTGCTCACTGCTTGACTATTTTGGTTAATGGGCACGTGTCATTTCCTGTTCTGAAGGAGAAAGCCAAGAGCCCCAGAGATAGGGTGACCCTGTCAGCCGCTACTCAGAAGGCTCTGGACAGGAGGAAGCAGAGGTGAGGAGGGGGTCATCGTCCTTCGCTCTCACTGCAGTCACAATGAAGCGTACGAGCAGTCAGAGACACAGTTCTGCTGTCAGTTCAAACAATGACAGCAAAACAAGAGATTTCAACGCAAGAGGTCTTAACCCATAAAGTGCTAATCACTGCTATAGTCACGCAAGGCGCAAAATAATCAAAGCAAAATTTAGGATTTCAGCCTTCAAAAGGTCAACAATTTTGTCAATTTTTTAGTCGGCAGTGGCCTTCAGAAGGGTTTGCAGGTGCCTGTGAGTCTCTCTGAAGGTCATTTGTCAACTACATAATGAATGATTAACGTGTGGAGTGAAGCGGTGAGTAAAAATTCAACACTTTAAGGGTTAATATATCATTGCAATGTGCTCTCCGGTGACGCTAACTGTGTGAATGTTGGCCAAGGAGATGATACAGGACTGTGTCCCTTTGTGTCTTTCTCCAGGGTCATAGGAAGCCCAGGGCACACCAGGAGGATGCAGACAAAGCCAAAAAGCCCTCCGTCCAACAGGTTAGAGCATACATCCCCCTGCAGACACACACACACACACACACCAACACCCCCCCCCCAGCCCCCCAGCCCCACTCACAGCCAGTCTCTCCCCAGGGTCCTGAAGCCCTGCCAGGGACAGAACACCCCCAACCCAGGACAACTGTTGCGGCAAGGGTGCGCCTTTTACACTCACACCTGTCTTATACCAGCTTCTGATTTTAACTGTGCTTCTGCTGTACAAGCTGCAGGTGCAATGAATGAAAATGAGAGGGGTATAGTGCTGGATCGATCTGACCTGTAGTTGCCAACTCTATTTCTGAGGATCCTCCATTCAGTATGTTTTTATTGCAATCTTACATTTTAATACATTTGACTGTAGTAATTGGCTGCTGAACAGGATCTCACTGAATGAGGAGTACTTTGTTTGGGTTGGAGTAAACACCTGCTGGGTGATAAATCCCCAGCAGTTTGGTTGGTTCCAAGTGGATTAAACAGATTGAAAGTCAGTCAAATTAATATCAATAGAAATCGCCACAAATTTTGACTGTAATGTTTTGGCAGTATTTTCATGAAAATGATTAATGTCTCTTTCCTGCCGTCTCCCTCCTGTTTGACAGGAGTCTGTACAGGAAGACCCCGGAGGATCGCGTGAGGCAGTCGGTTACCCTGCGGAAGCAGCACTCTCTCGGGTAGTCATGGGCGATATCGCTCAGCCGCTGGAGCAGAAGGCATCCCGCACCCTCTGTCCCACTTCCTGCGTCATCATCCGTCCCTTTTTAAATTCCCAAACTTCCATATCCCCCGTGTTATCGCCCCCACCACCTCATGCCCTTTCTAAAGGACTCCGGCTGCCTTCCCAAAATCTTACCCTCCCACCTATATCTCCACCCGAGTCAGTCCACAAGGGGGCGCTGGGGCTGGGCGTAGTGTCCCTCCGGCTCTCACTACCTGAAATGACACTGGTGAGGATGATGATGATACTTCATCTGACCGTTATTGGCATTGTAAAACATGCATAAACAAACAAAAAAACTTGAATGTTAGTCATAATTCACTGAGTTGTCTTATGTTTTTGTTTTAGTGTGTTTTCATTTAGCTGACGCAGTTTCTGCGTACAATGAAGGACATTTTAAATACTTACGATTTTGGATTTTAGTCACTGAAGCCTCTGGTGTCCTACTTCGCTACACAATGACTGGTATTGAAGCATTTGGGTTTCTAAGTCTAATGCAAGAAAATGTGTTTTGAGTCATTCCAAAAAGGGGTTTCTTCTGTTGCGTTTAGTTTCCAGAGTGGTGCCTGTGGAATTATCCCATTAGTTTTTTTGGTATGAAGATTTTCTCATAGCGCGTGCGACTTAAGAAGGGTAGAGCTATGGAGACAATATTGCGAAAACCGTTTTTTTGTATAACTTTTCTTTGCTTTAGACCACGTCACTCAAATGGCCCTAAAGCCATCATAATCTGCTTTCACAATTTCTAAAATTTTCTCCATTTCAAACAAAAACTGGGTGAGGAAACATAAAAACATCGAAAAACACAGGTGTAACGTCAAAAAACCTACAGGAAACGAACTGTATCTGTAAGCTTCTTCAGAGGCAACAAGGCCTCTGTTTGAAGCCAGTTCAGCCCATTAGAGCCACATGCAGGCGAGGGCCTTTCAGTGTCTGGAATTCAGCAGTGACCCGGCGCCACGAAAATCAATCGACTCGCACTTTGTGGATGCAAGCAGAAAATGCCGACTTGTGCGCTCTCTCCAGAATAGACCGCGAGTACTTGATTGGATTCGGATCTGGTGACTCAGAAGGCCGTGGCGGACTGGTAATTTCTGCTTTGTGGTCATCAGACTGCTGTTCTGTGGATAGGATAAAATTACATCTTGAAAAACACCCTCTCCCTGCTACAACAAAAGGAGACATAAGCTAAGGAATGCTGTATTGCGTGAGTTGAAGACGAGCACGTAGTTCAGCTGTAAGATAAATTTGTGAGTGGAATGTTCTTCTGCCGATGCACTAGTACTGGCGGCCGGAAACTATGGAGTTCAGAAAAACCAATTTCGAATTTTCAAAAAGTATTCCAAAAAGCCCACTGTTCTAAGGCTCTAAGGATTGTGCTCCGTGTTGCATTTTAAAAGGTACAAGTGCCCCCAAACCATGCCGACATGTGCCATCCCCTGCTCAGCATTACACGAGAGTCCCCCACAACTGGCTGTTCTGAGGCTTCTGTTGTAATTGTGCTCTGTCCTGCCTTTTAAAGGGTTCGAGTGCCACCAAACCATGCCAAAAGTACAATGCAAAGATGTACCATCCAATGCTCAGCTTTACACAAGAGCCCCTAAAGCAACCAATTGCGACTGCATTCCTGTTTTTGTTCACTTCCAGTTTGTTGCAGTAAAATAAATGTTTTACACCAAGTCAGTTAACCCCCCACTTCGTAAAGTGCTTCCTTGACAACAGATCATTGAACCTATTCCATTTTTGCGCTCAGCCACGGAGTTGTGCGTTCAGTTGCCTGCCTCTGTGCCTAAATCTGAAAGCATCTTCTCGTCCCGCGACATCCCGTGCGCAAAATAGCTTTTCTCGGCCACAGGTCGCAAGACATAATCAGTTGGAGTGTGGATTCTTAGTCTCGTGCGATGAAATGTAGTTTAGAGGTGCCTTGTTGTCAAGGGTTATTCTTGGTAGTTTTATTGAAAAATACACGGAGACAGACGTCTCGCGCCTTTCCGCCCTCTGTGGTTTGTATAATGTGACAGTTTCATTTCTGTTTGAAGCCAAAAACCGTTCTTCGTGACAAAATTGAATGTGGTAGGACATGAAGTTAGGAAGTTACCTAAACCTACTGTGTGCGGTTTTCATTTGACAGTGTGTTGCTATTTATTATGATTTTGCACTTTATAAAATATAACGGTATTTTTATTTCACTCCAATGTTCGCAGTTCCAGCTAACATCTTTGAGGAAAGCGTCTCTGGACGATAAAAAAATCTGACAACAGCTGGTCGAAGCAGTTTGTTTAAGGGCTTGAATGGCTGCGATAAATAGTCTGAACGACGAAAAAAAAAAAAAAAAAACCCCTCATCATCAGTGCTACTGTACATTTTACTGAATACCTCTGGCCCCTTCTAATGGGTGAGTCTGGAATTGCAGCATATTGCGACTGAAACGCACTGCGCCCCTCGTGTGGCCAATATAGCCTTCAACTGCTGTCGAAATGTTTGAGTTATCGTTTTCGATAGTCGATTTGATTTTTTTATTTTTACCTTGACTATTCATCACTTGCTTGTGTTGAATATGAGTATTTATTGTAATTTTATACATTTCCTACATATCCCTGTTTCTATGCATGTTTAGAAGTGTACTACTGATACAAATAATGCTAGCCATAATAAAACATAATAAGACATCTGATATCGGCTCCTATTTTATATTTGAGATGGGGGGGAGGTAAACACGATTGAAGTCAAACCTGATTCGCACGACTTACTGCATTTCAAGTTCAGTGATCATTGTCATGACACAAATGCATATTACTCACGTCTATAAAAGGCCATATTGAAAAGATTTTTCAGTGACACTAATGGACAGTGTGAGACGAAAATGCTTTGCCAGCTTAAAACAGGCTCAGTGAATAATGAATGGGAGTGTAGTGATTAAAATTTGAGCTGTGCCAAGGGATTAATCTAAGAGAAATGCGCAGTGAATAGAATCCAGTGTTACAAAAGAAAATAAGCATTCTCAGTGCGGACTTTTAGCTTTGGCTGCCTGTTTCCCTTCACACACAACCAGTCATTACATCATGATGTTGGCTTGCGAAATGCAGAACAGACCACTCCCAACTGCTTTTGATATTTATTGTTTTAATATACATTTTTGTTTTGGCTCCAGGAAGAGACCATTTTGCTTGGTTAGCCAGTAGTGGTATCCCATTGAGTAAACCGACTCATCTTTCGTGCAGTCTCCATTTCAGGGAAAGCTCTGTATTTTTTAAAGGAAACTTGTTTATTGGAGCCACTGTATTCTTCAAAAATGGGGTAAAAAGACTCCAAAAAGTGGAATTCACATCAAACTACATTTTTATCAAATGAAATTTGTTGGTCTGATAAAAGAGCCATCTTTTTACTCACTTGGTCTCAAGTTTTAAGCAAATTCCTATTTTGCAGGAATATCACTCAAATTGATTGCAGGAAAGTGGCAGTTGGACTTGCTCATATTCTTCTTTATTCATTTTAAGGAATTTTTTGGTGATTTCCTTTATTCTTACTGAGTCAAATTATATTGTCCTGAAAAACAATCAAGTTTAAAGGAAATTTGAAATTTTCTTCCGTCCGGTTTTTTCAACTCGTTTTCACAATTGCCTTTTCAATTTTTCTCTCTTGGAAGGCCAGTTTTGACGACAACTAATGGTCCCATCGTACGATACCTTTTTTAGGGTTCTACGGCCCCGAAAGCACGAAATGCCGTAGTAGTAGGCCAAATGAAAAGCACGGCGTGCCTACCGACCAGATGCGTGCAATATCACATTTTCACCCCCAGAGGGCAGCAATGGCCCGTAAATAAGAACAGTCAACTGGGGTCAGCTGTGGGTACTGTGACCATATAATCCAGGTCAGTCGTGAAGAACAGAGACTGTATCGCCAAAAAAAAAAAAAAAACTGGAAATGGATTAGTGATCTGTATCCCAGCATCACATCGGACAGTGCAGGTGCTGCCGCAGGCGTCTGGAAGAGTGCACGGACGCACCTGGCCTCCACGGCAACGCTGAGAGCCAGACAAGGTCCTACTGTGGCCGGCCCGATCCCAAACGTTCCCACAGCAGGAGCGCGGCATGTCAGGATTTGTGCCTGTCGGGAAAACGCATATAAATTACGCCGGGGAGACGGTGTAAGATTACCGGCGAACTATAAAAACAGCCGGTACTAAATGAAAACTCGTGTAAGCAATCTCTGCTTTTCTCCTTTGCCCTTTCTCTCTCTCTGCTCCCCCTCTTTCTTCCTCTACAGACTCCCTCTCTCCCAATCTCTCTTTCCATAACAATAATTCTCCAATACAGATGCTTGCTACTGTCAATGGCTCAGTCTCACAGCTGTATCGGGTCTCATACTAGGTTAAGAAGATTTACAGGAATTATCAAGTGGATGTAGGTTGCGCCGTACTAGGGAGGTACTCATATTTGAACCCAAATATTAAGCGCTCATGCAAGACAAGATCACCATTGTTCACACACAGCCCATTAACTGATTCACCTTTGTGCCTAAGTGTTTTGATTAAGAATACAAGCCGGAAACATCTCCAGGACCTGAGTTGCCAACCGTTACCCCGACCATGCTGCACTTCACTTGGTAAAGCCAGCGGTAACACCTGACAGAAGTAACTACCGCCAAAGAATTTTGAATTACTTGCCATTCAAAGTTGTTTGTGCTATTTTATATTACTACATGAACGTGTTTGTACAATAGTAAATGATATGAAAGAAACTCCAAAAGTTTGATATAGTCGTATTGTGTTAAACTCACAATATATACAATTTAACATGTTTTATATAGCATCTCAAGTACTCTGGGGGTTGGGGGTCTCAAATGATACACAACACTCAGTTATCACTTTTTTCGATGTCTCAAGAAAATACACCTTTATAAATTTTAGACATTTGGGATATTTCTCTCAGATGTCATTCTCAGGGGATTTCCGCGAGGTGTCCCTGAAGATGGGCACACTTCATGATTCATGATTCAGGTGATCCCAGAACAGCTCTTTGCGTTTTTAACCTAGTGATCGAGCTGAACACTCCATACGCTGTGATCTCCTCTCCTACCTAGAAAATCCCAGCATTAGATAGGACTTGATTTTTGGATCATTAACTTGTAATGACACAAACTTCCTTCCATTCAGTCTAAGAGCGAATAACTACTGATTCCAAACTTTTTATCCGCGGTGTGAATATCCGAGGAAGAACGATAGAGCTGGCTCGCATTATGTTGGGCCCGAGCAGAACTGAAGGACACCAGTGGAATTCAGTTTACAGCAGCTTGGAGCGAAGGAACTTACTCTGGCAGGCACCTCTGATGTGCGTGGGATTTCTCGCACGGATTTACGGAGAAGTTTCCTGGCGACCATTCAAGGCTCCGACCGGTGACCGATTCACTCCGGATGGTTGAGCAGAACAAGTGTTTTGCCCGGGTCCGGTAATCCCTGGCTCCTGTTCACACTCATGGGTTAAAAGTTCAGCCACCACAGCTGGAAAATCAGCTCAAACAGGTGTGAGGATGAACGTGCTTCCACCTGACTTATGTTAGCACAATGCTGGAGCCACATCGCATTGATACCACTGAAACAACTGGCTAGGTGGTTTCTCAGCGCCAGTTTGAGACGCAACCCAATGCGTGTCACAGTTTGTTGGTGAATTTGAGACGGAAGCTAAGGCGGTGGCATGGCTAGGAGAGTAAACAACTTGCAGGAACTCGACTCTTCAGTCTCTCAGTCTCACATGAAAGTACTACAGCCACACACTCGTGCCCAGACGCTTCGACTGGCACGCTTAGGCAAAATGAGATGTTTTTACCATCACGATAGAGCCAACCTGAGCATATTGAAGGATGGCGGTAATGGTTGGGGGTTTAAAGAAAGAATGTGGATGTTATTAACTAAACTAAACAAATGACATTGTTTGAAATTTAAGCACAATAATGAGTGGGTAATTGGGGGGGTTGTGTGTTTAATAAACACACAGGGAGTCTGTCTGAGCTCCCTAAAACCCCACCAGCGCTACTGGACTGCCGAAAACAGGCATTACTCAGAGCCACGCGCCGAGACTCTACTTCCGCCAACTAAGAGCAGAAGGGTGTGTGTGTGTGAGCCACCATGAGAGAAGCAGTACCACAAGGGCGATGCCATGCCGATGAGCTGTGTGTGTGCTTTCGATTGTGCCGGCGAGTGCACTTCCTCTTTATCCCTCTCATCTTCCGAATAAATCATCCTCAATAACATTATGGAACGTTGTGTATCAACAGATCAAGAACACCATAGAGTTTTATCTTCCAACAGCCCAGAACACCATGGCATTTTAAGTACCAACAGGCTCAGAGCACTATAGACTTTTAAGTACCAACGGCGCCAGAACACCATAGAGTTTATGAAAATACAGGTCAAGAGCTCCGGAGTTTTATGTACTCACAATTCCAGAGCAACATAGAGTTTTATGTACCGACAGGCACAAACACCATAGAGTTTATGTACTAACAGGCCCAGAGCACCACAGAATACAATATTCTGCTCAGTCTTTCAAAGAGTAGGTGAAGGTACCTGTGACCCCCCCACCCAATAATCATTCCACAATCCGCCCCCCCGCACAGGGACCTTATGCCCCATTCTGTCAGCTTAGGGCCAGGTTCGCACAGTGACCCATTAACCCCGTACTGGGAGGTGCTGAGAGAAGGATGGAGGGATGAAAGGAGGGAGGGAATGAGGGAGATGTGTGTGCGTGTGTGTTGGGAGGGGGAAGACCACACACAACAGCAGGGCTGTGGAATGCAAAAAGGAAGGAAGAAAGGATGAATATCTAAGAGAGCTATTCTTATGCTGCAAGTCACATAAACACACGCAAGCCCACATCAATCCGTCGCCTCCCTCATGAATCAGAGCCGGTTAAAAAATGATGATCTCCTCAATAAAGGCCGTGCGAAAGAGGAAAAGAGACAAACAAAAAAAAATATCAAAGAGG
Source organism: Gymnothorax javanicus (assembly GCA_029692085.1). Lineage (NCBI taxonomy): Eukaryota > Metazoa > Chordata > Actinopteri > Anguilliformes > Muraenidae > Gymnothorax > Gymnothorax javanicus. Next base: position 47,340,685 of record CM056206.1, on the reverse strand, counting down.
ATGGTGCGTTGCAAACTTCCTCATCCGGACACCACTGTGTGAGATCCAGTGTGTGATCACACAGGCTCTCAGTGTGTGTGTGTGAGAATGTTTTGGTGCATTTGTGAGTGTGTGCAGTGTGTACAGCATGTGAGAATGTGTCTGTGTATGTGTCTGAGTGAGAGTGTGTGAGCGTAGGCGTGTGTATTCTGGCCCTGCCCTGCCCTGAATGCAGTCTCTTCCTGACCCCAGCTGATATAACCCAGGCAGCCCCCGAGCAGCAGCAGCGGCCTCGCCCGTCTGGACCAGGGTTAGTCAGCCCGTCTGCCCAGCGGTTCCAAGAGGTCACGGTAAAGGAGGGAGCAGACAGGAAGTGGCCCGGACTGTAGTGACCTGTCCTGCCTCAGCCTGGAGTGCAGGTACAGCTCTCAGACGTTAAGTTTCAAGCAATCTCGACTAGTGATACACCAGTATTTCATGGTTCTCTCTCACGCACTCCGTAACACATGCACATGTACGCACGGGGTCCCCCTCTCCCGCACAAACACACTCTCTCCCTTGGTGTTTTGTACACACACTCTCACACATACAGACTGATAATCTTTCCCTCTCGCTCTCTCACACACGCAGACATGCACTCTCACCACCTACATCTCTCACACATGCAAACCTACATATGCACACCATGTCTCTCTCTTGCACACACAAACACACATCTCTCTCGGAAACGGAGTGGATTACACTTGAACAAGCAATCCAGCTCCTACCCCCACCATTCCAACTCTGCCCATTCTCCATCATCAGATCTGGAGGTCTATAGTGTTAGCTGAGCGATAGATGAGGGACAGATATAGATGGACGGTCGGGGGTTCTGCGAGAGGGACCAAGAGCAACAAACGAGGGTCCAGGATGAGCGTACAGTGGGCTGCAGCAGGTCACACTGGGGACCTACACAGAGAGACGGGGCTGTGCGGTTCAGAAGGGGGAAAGGCTGAGGATTTATGGAGAACTGGAACAGAGACCTCATTGGGGACAGTGAGCCACTGGTCATGAAGGGACAGTTTCCTCACAGTTCTGCTGACTCCGCAGTCTCTCAGTGGAGACTGACCAGACCTTTCCGTGACCTCGCCACCTGCCCCCCCCGACTGCTCTCGGGCCGAACAACGGACTCCTTCAGGTCTGGAGCAGACTGGACACACTGAGGCCTTGGACATGGGCTGACTCACCCCAAACCTGAACACCAACCCCCCCACCGCCTCCCAGCTCCACCTCCAACCATGCTTGTGCCAAACACTGAACCCATCAACACCTCATTCTTGTAGCCCGTCTTACCCTCCTGTTTGTTTGCTTTGGATAATTCTGTTCATTAATTCCCCTCTTATTCCACCCCTCTGTACATAATATAGAGCCTCTGAAGGCCTCTGGGAGTTTTCCAAATCTTCAACTGGGAAAGTTCCAGAAAAACAGACATCTCTCAAAAGCTCCGCCGTAAATGGGTGGCTCGTCTCGGCCAAACCCTGAACTTGACCTTTAGGTGTTTGCAAACCCTCCCACTTCTCTTGCTGAGGAGACTCCCGGCAGAGGGGCCGAGAGCTAAAATAATCGTTAGCTCGTTAGCCGAAACCACGGCGCGCCAACGCACCTGTGTTTGGACGCTTCCTGTGGCAGCGCTGTCGGTGCAGTCGGTGACAGGCAGGGGCTGGTATCTTGAGTAAACCGACCAGAGGCCAAATGGGCAACGATTAATGCCTCCACTTCCTCTTCTGTCCAAGACAAACAACGCGCTCATTCTGCTCTTTATCGCTGCTTTAAAAGATGGGAAATAAAACCATCGGTGTTATCCCACAAAGGCTGAACAAACAGCGGTGCTATGAAGGTGTGTGTACACACATGCCCGCACATGCGCGCGGCACACACACACACACACACACACACACACACACAAACGCACAAACTCTTGCCACTGCTTGTTATTGTACTGAGTCTAAAAATGTACCTTTGATATCCGCTGGGCTGTTAGTGCAGCGTATTTAAAGCCACAGACTGCAGACATGACACATACTGCTCAGGCATAATGTACCAGCCACATTCCATTGTGCCTTTTCACACTGTCATTTCTGCGTGTGTTTGGGGGCACAAGTATATGTGAGAGTGATGTGTGTGTCTGTGTGTGTGTTTGGTGCGAGTGTGCGTGTGTTTGTGAGTATGTGAGCATGCACGTCTGTGCCCGCATTACTTTCAGTGTTCTAGTTCATTCATGAGGTGAGTGGAAATCACTCAGATCCCTCCAGACTTCGGCATCTCACAGCTAACCAAGGTAGTCCATTCTTATCTTGTTCACTTGAGAATCACCAGAGTCATCGGCTTCCTTTAAAGAACTGAGAGAATGAGAAAGAGGTGGGGAAGGAGAAAAAAGACCATTGGAAAGAAAGAGATTCCCTGGGAACTCTCTAAACAGTCTCAATTGAGAGGAGGGCCAAGATGTTATAGTTTTGATACCAAATGCTTTTCAGACCAAATATAGGCTAATTGTCGTCGCCATTTCGTAGATTATTACATAACAGCTTAATGTTTCAGCAGAGAGATAACAAGGTGTTATCTTAACTTCTTTAAACCAACAATGAAAACACATAATATTTGTTGGAACTTGCACCCACCTCTCATTACTGTCTATTTATACAGTTAATTACTATTTAGAGAAGGTAAAAACAGGGAGCTCTGTCCTCATTAAAATGTCATCTTCTGTCTGCCAGCAATCTACTCCACAGTTTATCCACTTTTAAAAGCGTTCATTGGGCATGAAATGACAGACTCACTTCATGATGGGTCTAAAAAAAATAAATGAATAAAAATAACGGGAATAAACGTTGCTGCCAGGTTACTGGGGTAGGCTGCCTTAATGAGCTAAAAACACTGTAGTCTTAATCTGCATGACCACTGGTCATTAATAATAGCTGCTTGTGCATGGAACAGGCAGCTTATAACACAACTTTGGTTGAATTAGGGCCTCTTGTATCTCAGGGAATAAACTGTGGATGAGAAGGTGGGAAGGACATTATCGTTGTCCTCAATGCCATTCTCTCTCCCTCCCACTCTCTTTCACTCAGTTTGTCTCTTGGGCTACATCGCACTGCACACCGTAAAACGATTCCGTAAATAACAGTCTATGTGTAACGCAATTTGAATGGCCCCATATCATGTAGCTTTTTTCTGAAGGTTTATAAACTTTTCAGCAAAAAATGCCCATAAAAATCTGTTATATCCCGACAATTCACTGTCATTCTCTCGCCTCAGAAGAACAGGCTGTTTTGACTTGGCATCTCCTTTGATTATAAGTTATGACTGGCAGCAAACAGAGCTAAACACACAAAAAAAACTAACATTATCCAATTTACTTTTAACCCTTACGGCGCTGAAATAAATTATTAGGAAATATAAATTTAATGATCTTGCGCTGTGGAAAACCTATCATGTGGCGACTTGTTTAAAACAGCTCCCCTCAGGAAGCTCTTTTAAACAAGCTGCCACATGATAGGTTTTCAACAGCTTTGATTTTGATATCTTACATCATTGAGCAACAATAGCTGCATTTAGTGCTCTAAGGGTTAACATGAAGAGAGAGGTGAGGAAGTGGAACAAGGCAGTGGGAGGAAGCAGGGCACACGGATAGAGGTGGTGAGTGTGAACTATGCCAAGCACTCAAATTATGTTTGTGACATAGAAAACAGCAGGACATTAAAACCACACATTTCAAGCCCTGAACTGGGGGAAGGTAAAACAGCTAAACTGAGGGGTTTTCAATGGCAACCTTCTCTGGGCTGTTAGATACAGACACCTCTATACAGGTGCACTAAACTTGGATATAGTATCAGTGTTCTCCACTTAGCTTTTCAATGACTGGGTGGTTGGTGTCGTGTTTTTGCGGAGGTGTGGTGCACGTTTCATTTTGTTGACTGGAGAGTGGGGGATGCGTCGTTTTCTTTTGTTGAGCGGGGGCGAGAGATGCGTTTTATTTTTTTGAGCGAGGGGGAAGACGCACTCAATCGCGCGTCATCCAGTACTTTCTAATTTCTCCGTTTTTTTTTTTTTTTTTTTTTTTTGACGAGTGGCACAAGCTTCTGAACGAGCGCTTATATTATGAACGGGCGACGATGGCACAATCAGTCAGACTGAACGGGCGGCCCGCCTGGTCATTTACGATAGTGGAGAACCCTGAGTATTTATTGTGTCAGTGCCCAAATTCATATGGACAACATTTTAAGACCTCATAGAAGGATAGGACAGACTTATTTATCACAGCTGTTTCTATTCTATTGCATTATTTCTATTTTTTATATTTGAACTTTGCACATAACTTTGGGCATGTTGCAGAGTTTCAGAAGATAGCCAAAAATTGGTGCAATTCTCTTATTGCTCAAACTTGCACCTCAGATAAAATGCTACCATGAAGTTGTCTTCAAACGTCATTCGGCGATAAAATTTAGTGATAAGTTCATTCTCCTCATAACACTTAATGCTGACATTCAGTGAGACATTTTAAGCATCTCCTAAATGCAGGCAATCTACCAAAACAAGATAAGATAAAATATTCAAAGCCAAATATTTCTGAAATGTTGCTACAGGAAAATATGAAGAGTTGAGTTCAACATAATATGCTGAGTGAAAAAAAAAAAAAAAACTCAATTTAAAACAAAAGAGGTTGAGTGGACTTTGTGGGTTTTGCATTCCAACTCTTCAAATGACAGATTATAGGAGAAAATAAGAGTACAGTGGCTCGTTGCTACTCTGCCTGTATGAACACAAGCTCTCTTTCCTGCCTGAAGGAGAGTTCTTTCCCTTTTTGGAAAGAGTTTTTCCTACCATCAGACACGTTGGGAGTCAGGAAACATCCCCCGAGGCCAAGAAAAGGCTGTTGGTGTTGACTTCACTAATGCGACGCCACTTTCACGGAACATCTCATCTCCAGTGAACCTGAGGGCATGGTGGGGGAGAACAAACTTGGTCATTTTTATAGATTCAAGGAATGGAAACGATTGAATTTTATTATTGTTATAGAAGAGAATAATGAAGTCTTGAAATGAAAGCAGATCATGGGACATTTTGAAATTTTTTAGCGGATTTTTGACTTCATTTGAGACCAGGACAATGCAGTCCATTGGTGCACCGCAGCAGTGCTTTAACAACATACACTGCCCGGCTGCCCCGCAAGTACTGACAGTCGATGTGCCTTCAGTATCTCAGTCATATCTTCTTTGTATAGACTCTCTGGCTCTATGCAGTGAATGTGGTACTAACACTATGGGAAACAGATTATAAACTGCAAGCTCAGCCATGTTAAGCTCAGGCACTGAGCTCCAATCAGGAGTGAGAATTCACCATCTGATTTGAGTTCCAAGGGCGCAGACCTGTGTAATATCCAATGCAGTTACCAGGTAACCAAATACACACACACACACACACACACACACACATACACACACAGTAACGGGGCATAACTCAAGGACCAGCCTGGCGTATAAGAACAGGCAAGGCGACTGCACCTCTATCACTCACGCTCATACACACTGACCCCAGGCCAGTGAAATGGTGTAATGGATGGCAACTCCAGTGCCTTTGGCACCCTGCCAAATCCCCCCACACCCCCCACATAATCCTCAGGACCCTTCCTTCACTCACTCCCTTCCCACACACCCCCCAAGTCATTGAAGTATTTTTCTGATAACAGTGTATAAAACGGACATTCATGTGGCAAATGTCTTCATGGAGGCCCATGCCCAGTGCAACGGTTTCCCTCTGCCATTTTGACAAAAGAGGACCACCCATTAGCAAGTGCTGTCCTGGTGTAAATATGTACCCCCTCCCACCCCAACAATGGTTGCCTCTATCACCTCAATCACTGTCTGGCAAAGCCACCATCCCCTTACACATCTCCAAATATTTAACCAACATGACAACCGCCAGGCCAACAGCGATTCAGATAATGGGCCTGGATGTAATGTTTGGCCGTCTCTAAATCCTTCTACAGCGCTTTCCCCAACCCCCACCATTTATCACTTCGAAAAAGTACAGAATCTCATTTATTTACCCCAGTCTCTCAGGGTCTTTGATGTCTCAGGGAATAGAATAGTGGATGAGCGGGCTGGTCAAGCACCAAAGTCCAGAAAGTGATCTTTCACTCTTTCACTCACCTTTCTTACCTCCACAAGTCTCAGTTCCCACTTCCTGCAAACAAATCACACATTAACACTCAGAGCAGCTAAAGGAAAAAAAAAACTCCATAGTAGTAGTAGTAGTAGTAGTAGTAGTAGTAGTAGTAGTAGTAATAAGTAGTAAAGTCAAGCAACGAACAAAAAGCATGGTATAGGTGCTCAGTCAACAGGTTCCATCCAATAACTGAGTGGAAGATTAAATCTTTAGGAAAATAAGAGAAAGGTCTTTTTTTGCACGTGTTTATAATGGAAGCTTTTTTCTTTTTTTTATCTCTTTACAAAACCCTCCATCATATTTGTGAAGCGCATGAAGGCTCCAATATTGTACAATTTAGCCAGACAGAGAACCTTTGAACTAGATGGGATTTGTCTACGGCGGAAACCGAAGTTCCTCTACGGTTTCCGTACCTGTTCCTCTAGATCTATCAACCTGGTGGTTTTAATTCCAGCCCTACAAAGTCCAACTTACTGAAAAATGTGAGAACTTGTCGAGAAGCTAATTAGTACAATGTGATGTGCTAAATTAGGGCTGGAGTGGAAACCTATGGTAGATCACCAAGACCAGAGCTGGAGACTACTGCTCTAAGGCATTACCAGGGGTGGACAGTAACAAAGTAAATCTACTTAACTTTACTTAAGTACATTTTTTGAGTAGTACTATTATTTTTGGGGGAAACTTATTACTTTTACTTCACTACATTTGAAAGACAAATATAGTACTTTTGACTCCACTACATTTGTACGAATGTTCTCGTTACTCGTTCCTTTTGCTCTGAAGTCAGCTGATGAATTTTTTTCCCCCTAAAATTTGAAAGACAGCATAGCCTATATTTGCGTAGTTCCGCTTGTTGTCTGTTTGTGGTGTTGCTGTACCTCTACGCCAGGCATCTCCACGGTTGAATGTATACAAAGCCTCACTCACATCAGGTAGTTCATTTAGTGGTGTTATGCATGCAAGCCTGATGGCTAAGGCTGAGAAAGATGAAGATTCCCCCCCCTGAGCACCCATGGCCATATCTCAAGCCCAAGTTTGAGGCTTTTGAAGAATGATTCGTATTGTTTTAAATGCTCGCTCTGTTTACCGTGCACAAATTTTTTCACAGCCTACAAGAATTCGCCGTCCAACCTGAGACAGCATGTCGAGGTTCAAGCATCTGTTTTATTCCATACAAACATTTTAAACGAAGTTGCCTGTGCCTGTAGTAACTTGGCTCATAAAGAATTCTCCATCCAGCCTCCACTTTATTTGGCTTTCTATTTGCCAGAATGATTTTAAAAGGGGGCGCCAGTATATTTTGGGGGGTTTTAATGGTGAGAAGGGGGTTTAGAATTTTATATGAATATTTAATATCGCGAATGCATATGCTGGGTCCTAGCAACGTCTTGTGTCATCAGTAACGTGGCTGTTGCTGTTATATCCTATTATCACATAGCAGCGCTAGAAGTTAAACTCTCATTTTCTTAACTGGATGTAAGCTCGTCGTTTTTTACACACCCAAATGTTTCTCTGGGTACCCAAATATCAAGGTAAGCAGAAAAAATACCAATTTCACTCAATATTGGTGGAGGTTGAATACGAAATTCTTTCACTTAGCTCTAGTTTTATCCTGTGGCTGGTTGTTCAAATGACTTGTTATGACTGATTAAAAATTTTGAATGTTAATGTAAGCCTAGCTGACATTTTCTTTCGTGAGCAATTTTGCGCTGTTCTATTATTGTTCCTATTATTTTGGATCTGCAAATCTATGGCATTTGTTAAAAAGTAAATGATGTCCAAATAAACATGATATAGCCAAATGTACACCCATGTATTCTTTACTACACTCATGCACTGTGAAAATATATTTTGAGATTTTTGAAAAGTACTTTGAATACTTAGGTATTCTAAAAAGCAAGTACTCCAGTACTTCAACTCAAGCAATAATCTGACTGTGCAACTTTCACTTGTATTGGAATAATATTTGACCAGGAGTATCTGTACTTTGACTCAAGTAATGAAGTTGTGTACTTTGTCCACCACTGGGCATTTCAGCATTTATGTTCACAACTCCCCCAAAAGCGAGTAGGTCACTCCTAGAATGACAGCAGCATGCATGAACCCACAGGAATGCAGGTAAAAGATAGCTTCAAACCACTGTCCCCATGGATCCACCCGGGTGTGTTGTAAGAAAAGGATGGGCACTTACTTTAAGTGTTGGCTGGGCCCTATAATCACAGAGCCCATCCTTGGCTATGTCATTAGCGGAGTACCACTGGGAGTTCGCAGTGGTTGAATGCAGTTGTTGCCGCGTGACCACAGTGATGGTAAGTTTTAAACCAACTATGGTTTCTTAGGGTACCTCTGACCTAAAGCCAGGCACCCACAGACCGCTCGCTGTCAGTAAAAACACACATTGCTGCCAGTAAGTATTTGGACAATGATACTGAATAAAAAGGGCTGCAATTCCAACATGGCACACACAACACACAAACATAAAATTAAAGCAGACAATATCTGCTTTATCCTAATGTACATTGCCTTCAAATCCAAAGCGCAGGAGTACAGATACATATAGCCAAAACTGTGTCACTATCCAAACATTTAAGCTCGGCGTCCCACTTGGATCAGTTCTAGTTCCACCTTGTAATGTCCTAGTGCTTAGACTTGGCCTGTAAGATGCAAGATATCACAAGTTCAGAATGGAGTAGCTCAAATGGGCACCCATCTTCAGCCACTATACTCCTCGTGGCCCACATCAGGGAGACAAAAGAAGCTGTGGGAGGTATATGGGCCAGTAGGGATCACATCATATAGTTTCAAGCTCGTAGGGAGAGTTTTTCTGATTTTCGCTGTGTGGTCATTCCACATGACAGACGGCGAGTGCTGATCCCCCCAACCACATATCACAGTCAGAGACCCGACCCTCCAGGTGGAATACAGCCCTGGGAGATGGGACTATTCATCTCATAAATCCAGGCCTTCCTCCCTAAACCCCCCTCATTTAGGGTCTCTGAAGGCCATTAAACACACCCCACCCTACAGCCCGGCTACCATGACCTCTGCAAATCCCTGTTCGATACAGCTAATTATGTTCCTTGCCAAAGAAATGCCACACATGTGCACAAACACACACAAACACACACACACACATAAAAACTGACACGTGCTTGCCAGGTTTCGACAGTAGATAAGTAGTCCACACCAGATCTCAACAAACAAAGTTGTCACTGGGAACATGCATTGGTGTCTGAGGACGTGGCGCAACGGCGTCAACGACTCACTTATCCCAAGACGACTCAAGGCCATTGACTCAACGTCAGTGTAACTGGCGCACTATTTATGGATATTTATCCATACACATTATGGGGGTGCACACGCGTGGTTAACAGCCTGTCGTTGCCTCAGTGAAAAGGTTTACACAGTACGGTGGGGGGGTGATGTTGACCGACCCTAGAGCCCCCTCTCTGCTCCCCCACCACCTCTATAGGAATATCAGCTCCTCTGCACAGTTCTCAACCTCCACCCCTCTGCTCCCACACCCACTCCTTCCCCTGATGAATCAAGTCACTTTTCTCCATTTTCCATGCGCTAAATGTCAGAGGGCTATTTCTTTTGAAAGACTGGGCCACCACTCCCCCAACCCTCCAAGCTCTCCGCCTCCAGGTCACCCACCGGCCAGCTCGTGCCAGTGCTCCGGAGGACGGAAACAATCCCGCCGGGCTTTCAATTCGTGTGAGACGCGGCGACATTGCACGTGTGGGGGTGTAAGGAGGTGGGGTGGCTTCTTCGTAACCTTCTGGGAAAGACAGATGGGCACCTGGAGGCCTTCACCATTACCTGGGCCTGTGTTGTCTCACAATGTGGTCAGTGAAGATTGGGGTTAAAAATAATGGGAAAAAAGTTGTTCGAGGGACCTTCAGAATGCACTTATTGTCTGACTTTTTGGATAAAAATGTCTTCCAAACAAATGTACTGTAGTGTAATTTAAAAATAACTGTCACCACTCCCCTTTCTGCTTCCGCTCTTGACCTTTTGCGGTTTCCCAGGCCTCTGGGTTGTGCTGGTGCGTTGCCTGAATTCTACTACTCAAAGTGTTGAGCTTGTTTGGTGTGTGCTCTAACATGCTTGCTTCGCTGCAGGGGTCTAGCCACATCCACAGTGTACCAAAATAGATCAGTCTGACGTGGATAATTGGGACAAATTAGCCGCAAATTATTATGCTCCAAAAAAATTTTAAATGCTGTTCAGACACCAGACATTGGGCAGTTCCTGGCAGGATGTGGGTCGGGAATCCAACCATTTTAAGTTTGTGGAGCAACCCATTCTTCTTGTACATCTGATGCAATTTAAGGAGGAACCATGCAGGGCTTGGATCAGATGTTGAGTGATTGGAGTACGGGTCAGCGAGGGGAGATCTAGGTCCGCTATCGACCGGCATAAACCAAGCAGAACCGGATTCCCAGATGGGCCTCAGAGTTTCCCCGAATCTGTCATACAGGAATTTCAATTTGGAACCAAACTCAAAAGAGTCCATCCAAAGGGGAGTGAGACAGAGCAGGTGTAGCGAACCAACCATCCCCCCTAACAAAAAAAAACTCAAGATTAGCCACTCCCTAGCATTGTACATCTGCCAAATATTTCAGAGGAAATTCTTCCATGTCATTTCAAGGAGAGTAGAGGGGGAAGTTAACGATGAGGAACCCAAATTCTGGAGGCATGGGGTTGTTAGGACCTGAACTGCGAGGCCTTAACAAAGAGGGAGACCACACAGGAAAGTACGGGTAAAGAATAGTTACCTAAGAAACCCCCAAAAGAGGCAGGAGGAGGAGGAGGGGGCAGCAAAACTAGCTACAAGCCAGCAACCCGCCGGTAAAAACAATTATGAGTCTGAGCAGACGCCAGACACAGGACAGGCAGGCAGGCAGTACTGCAGGGCTGAAACAGGGCTTCCTTAGGGAGGCGATTCGGTGTACAGGAGGGGGGAGGTTATTAATAAGTGGCAAGTAGCCAGCATTTTCTTAACGCGTTAGTACTGGCGGGCTGGGGGGGGGATGTTGCAGGGCATATATGAAGCGGAGTTGTGAGACTCACAACCATCACCTGACAAACATTTGAGGAAAGGGGTGGGAGGAGGGAGGGAGGAAGGGAGCAAGAGAGGAAGGGGAGTTGAAGAAGGGATTTGGGTGACGCTAAGGCACTGCCGCTGGCCTGTTGTGGAAATCCCCCTTTTTTAAACATCTGCAGCTCCCTTCCCAGCCCTTCTCAGGGGCTGATACTCTGATACTAATCTGATTACCGCTCACCATTTCAGGGTGTATGTTTGTTCCCTCTGGAAGTTGAAGACGCTAAAACATGCAACACGCTTGGGAGCAAAAACGTGCACAAAACATGTACGCGAATTCTGGGTCTCCTTCTCAGCAGAAATTTGTACTGCCATAGACGTTGAGAAATGGCTCGGGGGGCAGTGGGGGTAATGGTGTGGGAATGGTCCAATTCCTCGTCATTCCTCGTCAGAGTTGAGACAAGATTGGAAAACAGAAGCCTTTAGTGACGCCAGTATAGTTGAGGGGGCTAATGTTATAGAACTGGGGGGTGCCAATGTAAAAGATTTGTTCTAAATTTTCCTTTCCTGGTTTAAATAAAGGTTTTTGTCCATCCGTAAATAAGTGAACTGTTATTTTGGATTATGTTGCAATATGCTGGTCCCACAGCTCTTATTATCTAATTACAATGTCTTTAGCACTACTGTAATAGTATCCTTACCCACCCATTTATGATAAATCATCACAATTATCAATATCAGCATTTCGAAAATCCCAGCAGGAAGAGGGTGGGACAGGGAAAACAATGATAGTAGCATCAGTAAGTCTTGTGTTTCTGGTGCCCCCCTCCCCTCGCCCCAACCCCTCTGTGGGGGTCTGGCCGTGCAGCCCCGCGCCTGTGCATGCATGTTTATATCCCGGAGCAATGCTAATCCGCTAATGGCAGGCAGAGTTCCTGGATAACACCAGAGAACTGTGAAACCGTCGCCTGGAGCTGGCGGTAAGACAAAAGAATGTAAACAGTTTTGTCCCTCTCGAGGGGTGGAGGTGGTGGGGGATGGGGGTGGAGAACAGATCAGGAGCTGGTGGCAAAAAAAAATTGACAAAATTAAAGTGTCTGAAAATTTTACATTTTTCTGCATATTTTTTGATATGTCAAAAGGGCTGTGCAAGCGCTTATTTGGGTGGTCTTTGGCTTGGATTGATTGCTTTAGTGTAGAAGTAGATAATGTTAGAGGTGGGGTGGTTTTGGGGGGAGTGGGAGTTAGCAGTTGCCCTTGCAGTTGACCCCCCCATACCCAGGCCTCAGATGCAGGACTGCCCTGTGTCAGGTGAACCCAAGTCTGTCAGCAGGTTGACAGTTGTGGATTTAGCCAGCGGAGATGGGGGTGTTTGGGGGAGGAGGAGTCTGCTGTCTGCTCATCCAGTCGGGGGTTTTCAGACAAGCGGAGGGGAGGAGAGGAGAGGACGTCAATCTCGAAGTGTAATTTCATAGCTTAATGAGCCGCGCCAAAGGCGCGGAGGGAAGAGGCGAGGCGCGGAGTGACTGACTGACAGGTCCTGTCCTCCGCTCCGCTCCGGCCCGGCAGTGGGCGAGTTTGGCTCGACTCTCCAGACCTGCCAACAATGAAAAGGCTCTCTGTAGTACGACGGCCCCCCAAAACCCCAACCGCCATCCCCTCAACCCCACTCCACTGCCTAACTGTCTGAGTGACAGGTCCATTAAACCTCCACTCAGCAAAAACTGCGAGAGACGAGAGGAGAGAAGAGGGGATGATAGGGAATATAGAGATGGGAGGAGGGGGGGAGAAGAGTGGAGAGAGGAGGAATGATGGAGGGAAGGAGAGGGCAAAAGAATGGAGAGGAGGAGACAGGGAAAACAGTAATGGGAGGAAAGGGGGAAAGAGTGTAGATGGGAGGAGAGAAGGAGAGGGAGGTGGGAGGAGAGAGATGGAGAGGTAAAAAGAACAGAGAAGAGAGGTCAAGAGGGGGAAAGGAGGGAGAGGGGAGGAAAAGAGACCAGAATAAAAAGACTAGAGCTGGACTCGCGAGAGCCCATACCTCCGCCAGCATAGCTGGATTTGAACCTATATCTCAGCTGTACTTCACTGCCAAAATTTAATCACTTGTTCCTCTTGTGCTACTTTAACATCCTACAAGGTTTGGTTAAAATCTATGCAACAGTTTATTACATATCCTGCTAACAGACAGACAAACAAATGAAAGGTCATTCATAGAATGACGACTTTCCGGAATCATGCACAGATCTCTGAAACAGAATAAACGGAATGGAGTTGGTTTCAAGTCTCTAGCTGTAATAGTAGCGAAGTTATGAACCAAAATGTGTTTTTGACCTTTCTGGTGAGCTTGACCTTGACCTTTGACCTCTGGCCTCCAAAAGAGACTGGTCTCTAGCCACAAGGCTAGTCAATGTTGTCACCAAGTTTGGTGAAGATAATGTGAAAATAGCGGCCTGTAGAGTGCACACAAACAGACAGACAGACAGACAGACGAGAAAATAAACCAAAATAGAGTGCTGCTTAGGTGACCTTGACCTTTGACCTAGTTTCACCAAAATAGAGCAGTACCTAGGTCAAGTAAGATAGACCTTTCGTTTATCAACAATATGCACTTGATTTGAAGTCTCTACGACGATTAGAACTGAAGATATGGCTTCTTATGTTTTTGACCTTTTGTGTGACCTTGACCTTGACCTTTGATCTAGATTCACCAAAATAGTGCAGTACCTAGGTCAAGTAAGATAGACCTTTCGTTTATCAACAATATGCACTTGGTTTGAAGTCTCTACGACGATTAGAACCGAAGATATGGCTTCTTATGTGTTTTTGACCTTTTGTGTAACGTTGACCTTGATCTTTGATCTAGATTCACCAAAATAGTGCAGTACCTAGGTCAAGTAAGATAGACCTTTCACTTATCAACAATATGCACTTGGTTTGAAGTGTCTGCGACGATTAGAACCGAAGATATGGCTTCTTCTGTGTTTTTTACCTTTTGTGTGACCATGACCTTGACCTTTGACTTAGATTCCTAGGTGAAGTAAGATAGACCTTTTGTTTATCAACAATATGCACTTGGTTTGAAGTGTCTACGACGATTAGAACCGAAGATATGGCTTCTTATGTTTTTAACCTTTTGTGTGACCTTGACCTTGACCTTTGATCTAGATTCACCAAAATAGTGCAGTACCTAGGTGAAGTAAGATAGACCTTTCGTTTATCAACAATATGCACTTGGTTTGAAGTGTCTACGACGATTAGAACCGAAGATATGGCTTCTTATGTGTTTTTCACCTTTTGTGTTACCTTAACCTTGACCTTTGACCTAGATTCACCAAAATTGTGCAGTGCCTGCCCAGTGCCTGTCCTACGTTGATCATGAAATATGAGCTAAACTGAGCTGAAACTGTGGACGCCACAGTGCAAACAAACACACAAACAAACAAACAAACAAACAGAGTAATATACTTGCGGAATCCGAGATAAATGAAATCACACTAGGGTGTGACGCTTTCGAAAACTTCTTAGAGCCAATTTGATCCGGATCTTCACCAAAATCTAATCACCTCTTCTGAGGTGAGCTTTCTTTGAACTACGAAAATTTCAGGATGATATGACAAAAACTGTGGTCTGTAGAGTGTAAACAAACAGACAAACAGACGAAGAAACATGACGACCAACATAATTTCAAAGTTTTCGAAAGTAATGAAATCAAACTAAGGTGTGACACTTTTGGAAACTTCTCAGCGCCAATTTGATCCAGATCTTCACCAAAATCTAATCACCTCTTCCGAGGTGAGATATCTTTGTACTGTGAAAATTTCAGGATGATATGACAAAAACTGTGGTCTGTCGAGCGTAGACAAACAGACGGTCAAACATGACAACCAACATACTTTCGAAGTTTTCGAAAGTAATGAGCAAGCAAATGGAAGCAAAAACATAATCTCCTTGGCGGAGGTAAAAATGTCCTGAGACAGAGGAAAAGATGAGAATAAGAAGAAGAAGGGAAGGACAGGAAAAAAAAGAGCACAGAGGCTACATAAGCAGAGAGAAGGATGCTGGAGGAGAACAGCAGGAGGTGGAAGAGAAAATGATCTCACTCCATCGGCTACATTCTCTTGCCTAACGGACGTGCAGCGGTACTGACGGTGGAGGAGAGCACTAGGGTCGCGTGGCTGTAGCACACGGAGCCATTCATGAAGCAATGTGAGAAGCCCTTTCATTTCCTAACCTTCCTCACTCCCTCCTTCCCTCTCTCCTCGTCAGTCCCTCCCATCGTTAATATTAGACTAGAAATAACAGGCTGCGCACAATTTATAAAACTAAAACATGTCAATGGAAGTTTATGGAACTCAGGGAAACATAAACAACAAAGAGGTGAGTTATTCATCTGGCTCAGGAAGGAAATCCTAGTCGACTTTTTTTGTTTTAATTAACTTCGCAGTTTTAATAAAAACACATATACATGTATATAAGAATTGTAAAAACACTCTCCACTCCGCAGAGCAGTGCTTTTGGAAACGCTATACGGGGCAAAGTTGTTGGCCATGGTCAGGTCAGTACCTGGAGTGCTGTCCGAAATTCTGGAAATAATTTGGACATCCCCAAACCTGTCAATCTCCTGCAGGTATCACACTCAGCAAACCTCGGCCGATTCGTTCCTCATCAAACCTCGGATGTGTGATTGCGGAGGCCATTAGCCAGAACTTTTTTTTTCCTGGATAAACACGGCAGCGTCCAGTGGCAGCAGCGCTGGGTTCGATGTTGAAACACCAGTCAAATTGGTGAAAACATCATGTTGCCTCTTGTGTCAAGATACGAAGAAGGGTCGCCACACGTTAGCAAAGCGAAGGTCATTTTTGCTTCCATTTTTCGGTGGTGATGTAGTGTGCGGATAAAGACAACAGCATAAATCGCTCTTCCGGCAAAGAAATGTCAGGCGGAGCAACATATCAACTTTCTGCCACACATCCAAGGCTTGATGAAGAGTAGCGGAATCTGCCGGAAGTTCCAAGTGGCAGGTATCAGTGAGGCAGGACCTCACCCATGAGTACAATGCCCAGGGAGTCCATCCATGATCTTTAGGTGTTAATGGGAGAATACGTCTGTGCCTGTGGTTTGGATTATACTGCGTGAGTGTTTGTGCAGCCGTGTGTGGCTGTCAGACAGGAAACGTGTGTACCCCCACGTGTGTGCCAGTCAGTGTCAAAGACAGCGATTAGAAAATGTATGCATGTTGTGTGTCAAGGAGTGTCAGACACGGGTGCGTTCCCCAAGAGCGTAGTCAGCAACTTACATAGTTTGTCCATTCACGGTCAGTGGTCCCAACTATGTAAGTTAGCATCTGTGCTTTTGGGAAACGCACTCCAGTTCGTGAAAGTGTCAGAAAGTAGAAAGAATGTGACGGCATGAGTGCATATGTTTATGAATGTCACCGAGCGTGAAAGAGAACATTCACGTGTGTCTTAGTCAGTGTCATTGAGTGCAGTTATATTTTGTGAGTGTGTGTGTGTACAAGAATAAGAGTCAGATCACAGCTCAGACATGTCCATCTGTGTAAGAGAATGTGTGTGTGAGAGAAAGAGAGAGAGAGAGAGAGAGAGAGAGAGTGCGATGTGGGTGTCAGAGTGTCTGTACTGTACAGTCACGTGCATGTCCCAATGGCGCCTCAATTATGGCTGGGGGCTTCTATTTCGAACAAAGCGGTCAAACTCGGCCGTGTCAAACTCCCGTTAGCCTCCTTACTGTGAGACATAGTCACCCCTACATGCTTCACTCATCTCCACCCCTTCAGAGCTCAAACACGCGGCCACAGACTTTCACATTTTCCCTCGATGGTCGAAAACAGAGCGCGCCTTTGAGACAATGACGTCCCGCACTTCGCAACAGTAAACGGTTCAGATTTTTCTTTACTCAATTAGCTATGCACAGAAGGCGGCGTGAAAAGCTTATGGCAGGCAGTCAGACATCTTCTCATCCCACAGCTATGCCGAATGCCATCAAAACGGGGAACTTTAGTCATGTAAAACTTCGGTGAGAATAAACGTGTGATCCCCCTCCTTCCTGTTTGAGACACCCAGCGTATTGTCTTTTTTTTGTCTTTCCCTCACTCTCTAAGAGCAGGTAAATCCTCTCTTCACCACACTGAATATAATTAAAGTAATACACTGTGGTCTTACGGTATATTATGCGCCTTCCACAATACCTCACTGACGTTTGCCTACATTTTTGTTCTATGTTGATACTTGCCTACAGTATATGTTTGCAATAGGATACATACGCATCCTGAAAGAAGCCAAGATGAGGTGGCATTAGACATTGCAATTTTAAAAATGTATTCATACAGTGTACTCTGATGGAGTTTTCTTTCAATAAATGATACCAATATTGCAATTACAAAACAACTTTTGGTTCCCTTGCTCAGCAGAATATCAGCACTATCGTGCAACAGAAGCCAACATAATTTTCAGCAAGGAAGAACAACAAAGTATATGCAAGACCTTATCTTGTCCTACAGGTGGCGCCGGACACCCAGTGCACCGGATATGTAGTGCGCACGGCTGGCTCAAAGCAAACACCTGCTCAGGACAGGCAGACTGTCCCAGATTACAGATCTCGTGGAAGCTGTCAAAGGCTGTAGAGAGAGTGGCTATGTGTTTGTTTGTCTAGAAAAGTACAGAAAAATAGCACCTTTGCTGGATTCCCCGGCTATGTGTCACCCTCTTTCAGTCCCTGGGGTGCAGGCAAAAAAAGGAAGCGTGTCAGTGGATGTGTGTGTGTGTGTGTGTGTGTGTGTATCCTCAATGCCGCATCCACTCTCATTGCAGTGTCCAAAACGAATGCTGACTAACAAAAAGGCAAAATCACTTGCTCTTTTCCTGTCTCTAGTCGCCATGACAGCCCCAAAAATTTACACAACACTAAGCAAAAGTGGATAATTTCTCAAGAACAGAAAGCACACGAGGCCCCGACTTCTACTTAATTGCAAAAAAAAACATGACTCTTAGAGGAGGGGACTTTTGGGAAAGTTTTACATTGTCAAAATTCTATGTTGGTGTTCTTGAGCTGGATTGCTCTCCCTTATTGTGACATCAGCATCAGGACACTCAGACAAATTCATACTTCATTCATAATCAAAACCGAAAAAGGTCAGAGCGGGTGGAGCCAATCAACACTGCTGGCCTCAATGGATGATGTCATCAATTTCAGTAGGATTACCTGCTGGCTGAACCCAGATTTTTTGGACATAAGATTTATCAACTGGGCAGGATGCCTACCTGAACTTCCACTAAAAGCTAAACTCTTACAAGTGTTTACCGTGGCGCAAAATGTAGTCCTATGCTATCCACTTCTGCAGAAATAGTGCAGAACAAAGATCTGAGACTTTCTAGGAAGTGGAATGGAGAAGTTTCTCTCCTTCTCCAGAAGAGGGAAAATCCATTGTTGCCTGAATTCATTATTACACACCGTGTGCAGTTAGGTCATCCTCCTCCACGGAAACTGGGCAAAGCACTGAGATAAACAAAGGAGATATGAACAGAACAGGAAAAGAGTTGCTACAGTTTCCCTCTTTCTCACTTGCTGAAAGGGGACACGAGATGCTGCACGAGTCTCTAAACACGACGGACGTCCACAACATCCGCTCTCGGACGTCAAAAACAGAACGCTGCCTTCAGGGTAGCAGCAAGTCACCTCTTCCCTTTAGTTCTCGATGTAGCCGCCCACCCACCCAACCTGCACTGCTGCACCAGATAAATACAAATATTCAATGTACCGAAGCTGCTGGTTTCTGCAATGTTGGGCCCTGGAGGAAGGGGGGAGGACATTACGGCTCAAACAGCCTGACCGTTGGCGCGGGCGCAGCTATCTTTAAACAGGAGGAGAGGAAAAGCTCCGTACGCTGCAAAAGCCACACCAAAGCACTGCCCTTTCGATGAGTCAGCCTCACCGTCAGCAGGCGGCTTTCCTGCGAAGGCAAATGTTCTTACCTGCGCGCCCTCTGACCTCAAAACCAACGGTCACTGTCAATGAAGAGTACTCAAAACATCTCCATCAGAAGGAGTTTATACACCGTCAATGGAGGTACTGTACTAATTACGCAGTCCGTAAACTTGCAGAATTAAAATGAAAAGACTTTCGTGAAATTAAATCCAACAGGAAAGAAGGAGATTTTTAACTAAGTTATCCTTTAGCTAAATAGCAGAAGAGATTCAAACTACATGAACATTTGATTTCAATGACATTTGAATTAGATTTAGACAACTCCTCTGAAGGGAATTCATGAGATGAGCAACAGGTAAGAGGAATAGTTATCCCATTTGAAAAGCCAATTGACGCTTGGCAAGAAAGACATAAGAACAATGCTGTCCTCCCTGCCAGCTTAAGGGCCTCGCAGGCTCGGCTAGTCAGCAGGAAAGTCAGGCTTTGGGAGGAAGCAGGCCGTGTGGGATCCTGAGAAGTATATCAGGGGGCAAGTAAGTGCATCTCGCCATGTCATAAACATTTGGCTCACTCCAATCACTTGTTTTTTACAGCTTTCCTGCAGTGTCTTCCTAATATTTCTTGCTCCCAGCTCCACCCTTCGGACCAAGAGAGAAAAGCTAGAAAGAGAAGATGAGAGTTGAAGGAACGTGAATCAGCGACACCGAGTGCGCTCGCGCCTCCAAACAACCTGACGTCAGTTGCAGGCTGTTACAGGTGTGGTTGAGACGTGGCAGACGGGGGAAAGCGAAGATACACAGGTTAATTATTTACACGTCTCGCATTCCAAGC
The DNA here is from genome assembly GCA_029692085.1 of Gymnothorax javanicus. NCBI lineage: Eukaryota > Metazoa > Chordata > Actinopteri > Anguilliformes > Muraenidae > Gymnothorax > Gymnothorax javanicus. Next base: position 47,320,680 of record CM056206.1, on the reverse strand, counting down.
AAAATACTTCCAGGAAGGTTTGGTCTCGACGTTCCTGCAGCAAAATTGTTGTGGCAAAACCCCATTCCTTTCCCCAGACTCAACGACTGAATCTGAATCTCCTCGGTGATGGCAGACCTCAATTGATCTCTGGGTCGGGCATAAAGGTAAATAAAAGAAAGCAAAGACAAGAGGAAGAAATAAAAGACAGCAATGAGCCTAGTCTGCCAGGTCATCCCTCGCGAGCCCTACCTGGCTGACCAACATTCCTATCGACACTCCCATCTGCCATTGGCCATGAATACGAAGTCTGGGAGGTGGAGAGGGGCTGGACAGACACAGACTACTGTACATCGCAGAGTACATACTAAAGCAGGCTATTAGCAAGTTCAAATTCATTTTTCCATCTATATTTCTTATTTTCTCTTTCTGCTAAGGTAAGGTTAGGATTGGGGTTAAGGTCAATTCATAAATTAAGAGTGTAGGGAAAATCTTGAGGGACAAAGATCCAGAAAACAGGATTAAAACAAGTTGGTAACAAGGTGTGCCCGGCTCGACATTCCTTGTCCGAGGGAGAGGTTTTAGACAATTTTCTGTTTTTCGGAGAGACCTTGACCTTGACCTAATTAGGTCCAAAATCTAATAAGGTGATGCTTGGACCATTGCACATCTTTCCTGAAAATTTTGTAAATTCTCCTCAAACTGTTCTTCAGCTAAACTGCTGACAGACATGCTACAATGCTACAAAAAAAAAAAAAACAATATCCATCCCCCTTTGGGTGGGGAAGTGATTGGGCGAGGTGAGAGATTGTCGAACAATCTAAAGGAAGAGATTAAGGGGAGCAAAATGACCGGGCGAAACAGGCAAACCTCTTTGCCAGGCAAACAGAAGGTCAAGAGTAATGCAAAGTCTCCAATTCCATTTAAAAAAAAAAACCCACAAGAATCCCTAATCTTCCATACATGCATGCATAGGGGAATGAGGGTGAGGAGGGGGTCTGCACTTTATACCCAAAAACACATCACAGCCAATCAACAACAGCAACATCAAGGTGGCCGAGAAGAGTTCTCTCAGGAGGAACATACACACGGAATATCAAGTTTCTTCTTGCATGTCGATTACACAAGACCCCAGAAGATTTTTTCCTCTATTTTTTTCACCCCCTGGCTCTCTTCAAAGTGGAAAGTTAAGGAGGTTCAAGAGTTTTCTGTGAGCACACCTGTAAGGGCTGAGCCACAATAGCACGCCAGAGGGGCTGTTTGTACATGCCCTTCCTGACCCCGCTCGCCGTTTGAATACTGTCCTGACAAGGCCTACAGTACAAACACCTCCGCCTCATTGCCCCCTCGCCCCTTCTCCTCCTCCCCCGCCTTATCCAAACAGCTTCACTCAACAAAAATATCGCTTGTTATTGTCCTTCTGTTGGGGAGGCAATCCGTCAGGTCGAAGTTTCTTTGCCACCGCAAGCGCAGCGCTGGTGTCGCCTTGACGTTTGCGTCTGTGCATTACCAAACTGTGACAGTGCGTCAATACATACCTAGCCGAGTATGGGAGTAGGCTACGCTGCAGTGTCAGTATGTCCCCAGAAGTGTATAGGCTTAGTTAGTAGTCAGTGTGTTCCCTGGAGTGTCAGCGTGTCCTTAGCAGTACGTGCTTACTTAATAGAGTCTGTGTTACCCCTCTGGTGTCGAGGTGTCCACACAGTGTTTGAAGCTGTATCAATGTATCCCATTGTAAATGTGTTTCCAGCAGTATATGTGCCAACCTGGTTGTGTCAGTAAGTCGCCTGGTGTAAGTGAATCTACAGCAGTCTTAGTGTGTCCCCATTTGCATATGTGTTAACATAGCAGTGTCAATGTGGCCCCCTAAAGAGTCATTGTCCTTAGCTGCGTCAGCAAGTCCATAGCTATATCAGCGTGTCACAAAACCAGATGCAGTTGAGCAGTTAATGAGTGAGAGGGATTGAGGTGCGTACAGGTGAGAGTGCGTTTTCGCAATACGCATGCAGATGAGCGAGAATTACTGCCGCTAATGACAGCCAAACTCGCATTCCAATGCCAAGACTTTTTTTTGTCCCCAGATCCTGCATGTTTCCAACAAACCTGGAAGGAACCCCATGACATGCAGAAGAACCCAAGAACATACTAAAGCCGCTTTCACACCGGACGCGAAACGAATTTTTCGCACGACAGATTACATTCAAAGTCAATGCAAAGACGCGAATACACGCGTTTCGCGTGTATTCGCGTCTTTGCATTGACTTTGAATGTAATCTGTCGTGCGAAAAATTGGTCTCGCGTCTGGTGTGAAAGAAGCTTATCTATGTGACCATTTCTTTAAAGAAATGGAGAAAAGCAAAAAAAAAAAAAAAAAAACATCGCCCGGAGCTCGAGTCGTGTCGACGCACGTTTGTTGGAGAGGAGTGTAAAAATAGGCATCGAACAGCAAAGTAAATCCTCTTGATGCGGCCACTTCTCTCTCACACACTTTCCAGGTCACGCTGGAAAAACTGTTTGCCGGGGCAACCAGCGCTTCAGTCAATTCAAAAAAAAAAACAAAAAAAAAAACAGAATTTCTGATAGCGTCAAAAAAAACAGAGGTTTGGGTGCAGGTATCTTGCCTTGTCCTCCCAGACCTCGGCTCTAGTTCAAACAGACACAGTGATGGGGGGGCTATTACTGTCAGTCATCTCGACCATAAATTTGGACCAAAGGCTTCAGCTTCCCAACAAATTCCATGAAAGGGAAGACAGGAAAAGAGAAAAATAAAGGCAACATACAGTATAAACCAAGTGAAATCACGCGGCGTATCTGGGGAGTTCCACATCATCCCCCCCAGCTATGAGGCACTCTATTGCCTGCTAAAGTGCCCAAGGACAACAAGTATTCATAATATTTATTTATTTTTTAAATAATGACTGAAGATGTTCCTTCAAAGCCTTGTGATAGGGCTGCAGGGGTTGTGTTGACGCCGAAGTATCAGGAGATGAACTCCAGGGTATGCGGCAATGTGAGTTTGATTATTGTGGAATTCATCCCCACCCCTTTCCCACATTCGCGTCCCCCGTAGACATAACGCGTGACATCACACAGTACTTAGTGGTTGAAGCGGACAATACTTACAGACTGCCTGGAGCAGTAGCGACAGTGCTAGCATTAGCGGCGCGCCGCTCCATGATAAATGATAGAGGGCAATGGAAATGCAGGGACTGGATGCTGAACTGGAGCAGGGGCATAACTATCCAAACACGGCATGAGGCGGGGGGTGCCTACAGCAGCCGGGAATGTCAGCACATGCAGAGCGGGAGTTTTTTAATCAATGCCGCATAGGGTTGTGCGAGTACTGGGGTTAGCTTGGCTCGTCCGCTAATAAAGAGCATGCAGAAGTGCGACGCAAAGGCCGTAGCGCATTCCTGTAAGCATAAACTCGCCAACGACGCAACCTGCAAATTGACTTCACTTCCCCAGGCTGGGTGCGATTCTGCCTTTGGCTGACTAACAAACGGAACGAACAAACTTTTGGGGCAAGTGAGAAGCCCGGGTTAAAATCCTACCTCAGACTCAGTAACTCCTTTACTCTTACTTTTTGACTGTAGATATCATTTGAGAGGAGAAAAATAAGTGACTTGGACAATCAGCAAAAATTGGTCAACGTATTGGTGTGAAAACACCGTTAGGTGCTCAGTACATGGTGTCTCGCAATTATGCCAACCTCTGTCCAATCTCCAGTGCGATATAACCAGTGCAATAGAACCTGCTTTTGCTTGGAGAGCTTGAACCCAAAGACTTAAAGAATTGTACGTGTTTCATATAATATGACAGGCAGAAACACGCAGTCTCACACACACACAGTACAGTTACGGCGCACGCAATTTCTGATCTGTTCTCTCTCTCTCTCACACACACACACACACACACACACACACAGTCTGAACCCTCCCCGCCAATGGAAGGACCTGGCAGAGGATGAAAGAATGAAATTAGGGAATGGAAAAAAACATTCTGGTTTAATGTTCAAGATAAAGAGGGAAAAATAGCAGGGTCAGGTCAGCATGAATATTTTCTCCCACACACACGCACACCCGCACACACACACTCTCTGACTCTCACTCAAACACACACGCACACCCGCACACACACACTCCGACTCTCTCTCACACACACAGTCTCTAGCTCACATACATTAAAAAAAAATTCTGCTCTCTCTCACGATCATTCACTCACACTCTCATACAAACACACACTCGCACACAGACATGCAAACACACACTCTCTTGCTCTGATCCACAAACATACATACTCTCATACAAACACAAGCACACACACACGTACACACACCCTCACATTTATCCCCTCTCATACACGCAACCGCACACTTGCTCTCTCTCTCTCTCACATACACATATACGCACTTGCTCTCTCACACATACAAACTCACACTCGCCGTTTACACACATACAAACTCACCCTTGCTCTCCCTCACACATGCAAACTCGCACTAGCTAACACACAAACACTAGTGATCACTCGTGCGCACTCACTCTCTCTCACAAAAACACTGAGACATTAACACACAGACACAAAGACACACACACACAAATACACACTTGTTGTCACCCATGCACACTCACTCTCCCTCTCAAACACACTCTCACACAAGCATTCACACACATACACACACTCACATACAGATGTACACTCAGACACACACACACACACAGACACACAGCAGCAGCAGCAGTTTTGCGGCGAGACGCAGCTTCACTGTCCCATCAGCCATCTGCCTCACCACATGAGCAGGGCCATCAATCTGCCGGACCCCAGAAAAGGGCCCATTCATCCCGGCGTCCCCAACAGAGGCTACCCCTCCGCGGCTCCACCAGAACCAGCCACAGGGTCTCCAGTGCCCAGGAGAGCCGCTTCTGTAGCGAGCCCAGTCCGGGACAGGGAGCGGGGGACGGGATCATGGCACCAGAGGAGGTGAGAGGAGGTGATGGTGTAACGCTGAGGGCACGGTGGAGCAGGAGCAGAGGGAGGTGAATTGTGAGCAGGAGAAATCAAGAGAGCAGGAGTTGGGAAAGACCAGTGCTGGTCAAAACCTAACTGGAGAGATCTCCTTAACACAAAAGTACACAAGATAGCGAATGCCTTGAGCAGTTTGTGAGTGTGTGTGTGTGTGTGTGTGTGTACATGTTCACATTAAAATCTGCATGGGGTTGTACATGAATACAACTACGCAAAGATGCGCGTGTGTTTGTGTGAGTGTGTGTTCATGCTTGCAAGGATCTGTGCATGTATGCAAGCAAGTTTTTCAATGAGTCGGTTTATATAGTTATGCTTGTATGAACCAACTCTTGAGAAACCACAATGTTGTGAGGACATTTAGGGTTATGAGGGCACTGTGGCGCTTTCTCACAGAGGATGAAGGCTAACTGGTAAAAGTTACAGTTATAGTTGAGGTTGGGTTCAGGTCACCGTTAGGCAGAATTTGCTTATGAATGAATGAATGCAAGTCAATACAATGTCCACACAAGTATAGCTATATAAACATACATGTGTGAGAACACATTTGCAAAGATTTGCATGCATATTGCATCCACGTATCCATAAAATACATGTGAGGATGCCACAGGGTGTGTGCATGCTTGCAAACGTCTGTGGGTGTATGCGTGCAAGGTCGAGTGCGTGAATGTGCGTTCATAAGTGTGTGTCTGAGCAGTTATTTCAGAGAGTTTTCCGAATTTGCGACTCAAAAAAATGAACAGGGGTTTCAAGGTTTCTTTGTGCAAAGATTACGTCACTTTCGCTCAGCAAAATCAACAGTAATTCTTAACGCTAAGCTGCCCCGCTCGCTGCCGGTTTGGTAATAAAATGTCTTGCGGCCCCAAGTTTTTCCTTTCCAGCAAGTGCCAAAACGCCATGCTTCCCATTACCCTTTACACCCCACCCCAACCACAGACATACACACACACACACACACACGTCCTTACATGCACCGGGTTCAAGCAGGCCCACTGCTGCTCCTGGAAGTGGAGAGATTTCCAGTGACTGAAAGAGGCTTTGACAGCAGCCGGCAAGGATTTGCCCAAATAGCCACTACTCTCCTTCATGGAGAGCAAGCACCATAATTCATTGGACACTAGACAGTGTCAATTTTTATTTCAGGTCTGTAGGCTTGCACCGTACACTAGCAGTCTGTACGCTGGAATACAATGACAGTGAGCATTAAGTGCAGACTGTTAGCCTCAATTTCGGGGTGTTTCATCCATATCAGATGAACCACTTACAAATGACTCCTTCTATACATAGTCTCCTGCCCTTCTTTGGGTGCATCAAAAAGTATTGTACAGTTTGACATAATGTAGAATGAATTAATCATTTTTCATTGCATATCCTTTGCATATAATGACTCCTTAAATTGTGTGACGCATAGAGATCATCAGGTGCTGGGCGTCTTCCCTTGTGATGCCTGACTCGGCTTGAACTACAGCGATATTCAGTCTCTGCTTGTTTTGGGAACTTTTTTGCCTTCAGCATCGACACCAGCATATAAAATGCTCATTGAGTTGGATTCAGATCCAAAGATTGACTCAGCCAACATAACCAAAATACCATAAAAAAATTGTCACAGTCCAACGAATTATGGTACTCACTGCATGGGTGCAGGTACATGCGTACATATGTGTGGGCATGCGTGTGTGTGTGTGTTTGTGTGTTAGCGCATACATTGGAAAAGTGTGTATCAGGAGGCAATGCTCATGTCCTCAGTCAGAATCACACGGCTACACCCAAAAAAAAAAAAAAAAAAAAAAAAAAAGGAGTTTGAGCTCATGAGTGTTTTGGAGATATAGCATGCAGGAGGGAAACTGGGATCCATCAAAATCCGATCCTCACAATTCCAGAAGTGAATCTATTCTGGAATTCAGGAAACGGCAAACCATCTCACTCAATCCCCCTCCCCCATGTCCACCCCGACTCTCCAACGTCCAAATAAGACATGCAGGAGTCACGTCTACCTCCCCCCCGGCAGGGTCTTTTGTTTCGGCACGCTGTGCCATTTTCCCTTATTTATGGGTTTATTAGATGCTCTGCTCAAAAGGTGAATGACCTGCAGAGCTTTCAGTACGCTCAAACCATTAGCACAATGAGGCATAAAATGCTAAAGGGTCTTAATGCGTATTTACCAAAGCCATTCAGATAACTGCTCGCTCAAGGGTACAAACGTGACGCTCCTCTTGGGATTCAATCCGGCAGCCATATAAGTTACTCGCTTGGATCCTTAGTCATCACATTGCAACCTAATGCAGGTGTGTTAACACTCTATTCAACAATTTCCCAAACAGGGGCGCGTTTCCAGAAATCACAGACGCCAACTTACATAGTTGGGCCCATGGACTGTGAATGAACGAACTATGTAAGTAGGTAACTTCGTTAGCAACTACGCTTTTGGGAAACATGCCCTAGATCTGGGAGAGAACAATCAAGCATGGCAATACGGAGAAGCAAGTGAACTCACCTGACTAATGGACACCACTTGTCTGCAATGGGGTGGCGTCATCCTGGCTAGTTGAAGCACAAGTAAGACTTTATACAAGACCGCTGACCCCATTCAAACACTTCCAGAGATTCATCAGATACCCGACCATGGAGCTTCTCCATGCATTGAAACAGAACTTTACCTGATAGCGGAAAGCTGGAGTTTTCAACATTATCCAGAAAGCAGAATGTGAGAGTAGGTTTTAATTCAAAACCATTACTAGAGTCTTAGGTAAAGTCCTTGATGAGAGGAATCAGGTGTGTGAGCGCTTGGATGTAATGAAAGCCACCACCCATACCACCCTTTCTGGGTACAGTTGAAAACCCCTGCGATAGACTGAGGTGCACATCCACATACTACAACCAGAGCAGGGACCACAAAATTTGGACCAGGAGTCCAAAACCAGCCCTGCTTTAATTTTTTCCCGAGTGAATATTTAAATCACCGGAACAAACAGAAGCTCTGACTGGCCAGACTGTCTTCACGTCTGACTCCCAGGTATAGGAACGGCAAAAAACCAGCAGTTGCTGGACCTCAAGGACCATGATATGATGACCCCTGAAAAAGAGCCCAAACAAGGGGAGCCTCCAGGCAGCACTCTTTGTCAAATCTCCGGCTTGGTTCATTCACTTTTTATTTAATTAGTCGGCCACTCCCTTAGCTTGCACACCACACCCCATAGACCCAGCCGTGTTCCCGGAGATCTACAATCCAATAGGTTTTCACTCCAACCCTAACAATGAAACAATCCAACCCTGATCTCATTCAACAGCTGCTAATTAGTAAAAAAAAAAGCAGGTAAGCTAAATGAAGGTCGTGATGAAAACCTACAGGAAGGTCGATCTCCAGGAGCAGGACTGGTTACCACTGCAGCGTAAACAATAGAAGAGATATAGGGAAGGGCAGAGGGAGAAATGCCTCGGGGTTCTGTATTGGAGAGGGCCAAAGATCAATGCTGCGAGGAGTGGTGACTCACACGATTGGCATCACCGGGATTTGGCAACAGGAGATAAGAGGGGGAAACCCTTCACTCATGGAACGCCAGACAGAATATCTGCACAACAAGATGACAAAACTAAGCCATTTATTTCCATTTTTATGTCCTTTTTCCCAGTGTTTGTGAACCAGAAGTTTATATTTTGACATTTACCACCAGAAGATCTGAGCTCCATTATGAAGGCGATAATTGAGCTGTACGCACAGACAGCTGGATACATTTTTATGTTGACAGAACATGGCCTGAAATCCATTAAAGTGAATGAACCAGGGCTTCCCATCCACATTCCTGAAGGTCTTCCATCTGGTAGGTTTCCATGCAGACAGTAAGAAAACACTCACGATTCTACTAATCAAAACCTTATTGAGATCACTGGCTGTTGAATCAGGTGCGCTTGTTGAGGATCTGAGCAAAAGTCTACGGAATAATAAATCTTCAGAAACAGGGCAGCCTTAGGATAAACCAGTTCAAGATAAGGCTGGACATTCAGCATGCTGACCTCTTTATGCAAATTAAATTCCCCGGCAGAGAGAGAGACAGACAGGAGCACAGAAGTACAGGCTGCACCTGGAGCATATCTCCGACCTACATCAAGGGTACAAACAAGGCACTCGGTGTAATGACCCTTGCTGCAGCTTGGCGGTAGGACTTGAGCACTCAAGTGATTTGACCTCTGCTCCGCCGGTCAGAGAGGTCGTTGGGTTGAAATCCTGGGTGGGACTTGAACTGTTGAACTGCTGGTCCCCCCCTCCAGGGTAAAAGTGTTCTAAGCGCAGCCATCTTTACCTGGATTACCTCATGCTTTCTAATTGCTAAGAAAGCAGGTGGGTTGTCTGAGGTCTTCCGGAACAACTTCTTTAATTTGGTGAAATGGTGGAAAAAAAAGCAAAAGCAAAAACATAGGTACACCTCGGAAAAAAACAAAGCACCTCATTCAACACGCCGAGGGATGCTCTTTGTCTGCACCTCCGGGGTACGAATTTGAGGAAAGGGGTGTTTTTGTTAGCACAACGGAAGGCGGTTACCTGTGGCAGTCGAGGGACAGTGCTTGCCAGCTCAAATCAAAGGGGATATCTAGCCTTTGAGTGAGGTATTAGTTCAGGGTTGTAAGCAAGCCAGAGATTTTTGTCCTGCAGTGTGGTAAAATTACTATATGCGATGACATTAAACATTGTAATGCTAATGCAACAGTCTCTACTGGTTATTTAAAGCAATGAGGTTGCGAAACAGTGATTTTTGGGGGAAATTTAGTGGTAAAAAACACTATGGACAGGGTTAAAACAACTTCAACATCCCATTCTTCAATATCCATTTACAGCCAGTCATCTCCATTTATAGTGTCCACTATGTTAAGCCTCCCTATTGGGTACAGGCAGCCTATCAGCGCTTGAAATTCTGCGGTAACAAAACTACAGCACCAGCTCAGTGCACTGATTGGCTACTTCTGTTCTGGGAATTGGGCGATCTTCAAAGACAACCCAACTCTGCAAGTGAAGAGGTCTTTGGAAGTTCTAGCTGAGGTAGAAGTACCTCCAACAGAGCACCAGTAATATTGCTCGGGCTAATAGGCTCTACTTACTTAGGAACCCAATTACCAGTACAAGGGTAGGATCTAGAAATGACCATCGAACTGCCCAAATCCATGAACCGTTTCGATTCTTCGAGGAAGACTTTGCCCTTAGGAACTGAAGGACAGAGCAGATTGAATGAGTGTGAATTGAGTGTATTTCTGTGAAGGCCAGTGTAAAAAGTGACAAGATTGGCTCGCGATTTCATCAGTTCAGCTCCAATGGACTTGAATGATTGAGAAGATCACCTATAGTGAAGTTACGGTCCAATCTTCCTTCTTGTGATCTGAGGTATAAGGTTGGAATCTCAGGCTCCAACGGGAGTGAACAGCTCAGCTGACCCAGACAAGGAGAGGTGTGTGGAAGCAACCACTGGGGATCGGAAAAGCTCAGACCCCGGGAATTTCCACTAGGGACAAAAACACAGTGTGTATGTAACAAATGTTGACAAATCTAAAAACAGCACACTGTATGCCAACCTCTGCGCCTGAAAAAAACACGAATGCAATTTTTCTGAAATGAAATGCCCAAACACAGATTAGATCGCTGACTCTGACCCTGCCAAGGGGGTTGCCCCGATTCCGCCCTCTACCCCAGCCCAAATTCTGGATCCCTCTCTCTCCAATGCCCCCCACTTCGAACCCACAGTTTTTTCGGGACGCATCCCAAGGATAAAGGTTATCCTGGAGTCACCATCCTCTACCTGCAATAAAAAAAGCAGCAATACAGCAGAGTACACTGTCTCTGCCCCCCCCCCCCCCCACCCCGCCCGCCCCATCTTCCATCCCCAGCTTCACCAATGCTATTTCAGGCTGAGGTTATACAGGACCGTGAACCTTGACAAAATTTAGCAGCCCATAGAATGCCTGAGTTAAATCATCTCTATTTGTCCAGCAAACGGTAAATATTCATTAGTGGGTTCCCCCCAAAAATTCCACAAATTAAGGATTTTTTTGATGTTTCCTGCAACTATCACAAAAATGGTTTTTTATCCATCCTCCCGCTAAAAATAATCAAGAGCTAATATTGACTTGTGCTAAAGAAGGCCTACTGCGGTAGGGGGTTGAGGGAAAAGTGCTGTACTTTTCAGTTCGGAAGACCCAAACCAGAGCCGCAGAGCATAGGGTCATGGGCTCGTGCAACAGTTTGGGACAACAGCAATTGAAAAAATCATAACTTTTAATCCGTCCTCCACTGGAAAACTGCACAAAGAAATACCAACCAGGCTGGTATAAAAACGACCATAATCATAATCGCAGTTCCTCTAAATAAGCTTTCAAAAAAGCCACTGTATGCTTACAGAAAACCCTGAGCCAGAACAAATCTGTCCCTCACCGGTTATATGTGGTGTGGCAGTAGTGAAGAGGTGAGGGTGATGAGGCGGTGGGGTTGAGGGAAGCAAGTAGAACATGACGCGGTGCCCATTTCGTCTTATTTGTGCACATATTTCTTTAGATCCTGCAAACTCAGCATGACATTCTGCTTAAAGGTGACTCTGTGTACACGAGAGCATGGCACCTCAATGTCAAGGGTACGTCAATTTGCAAGTGTTGGATCCCGCAAGCTGTGTTCACAAAGCCAGACACGGCCCAGGCCTCATCATCTTGTCCCATCAACAACAGGGCCCAGGTCACAGAGAAGATGGCCGCCAACGGTTTATAATTTTTTTTTTTGTCTTTTTTGTTGGGGGGCGGGGGGCGCAGAATTGGTGGGGAGAGGAAGACAGAAAAGGAATAGGATAAAAGCAGAGGAAAGGGGGTCAGGAAATCATTGATGAAAAATGCACTTCTCGAAGCACATTTTTCCCCGGACACGCTGTCGCACAAACTGCTGAGCAAAACACATCAGACAGCTGGAGAGAATTTTAAAAAATAACCATAATAATCAGAACTGCAAACTGGGGGTGAAACTTCAAAACATTTCACTGGTCTGCATGAAAGGCAATCAAGAGAAATACCCCAGCTGAATGAAAAGAATAAGCAAGGATGGAACACTCCGGAAGGATCATCACTAAAAAAAACAGTTCCATCACTGGGTTAAACTGATATACCACCATCAGCAGAAGTGCCTACTCGAGAAAGATGGAGCACCAGGTCAGCCAAATCTCACAGCAAACATGGAATCAGTCTCTTCTCTCTTTTTTTCCATCCCCAGGGGAAAGATGAAGATTAATAGACGTTCAACTATGAAAAATGGACGTAAATCTGGCCTCTGGACCGGAACTGAGCCCCTCAAAAAGCCCCCGTAGAATAACCAGCGGATCAGCGTGTCAGAGAGGGGCCTCGGCGCGCTTCTCAACACTCATTTTATCTTGATCTCTCACACGTATCGCACTTCTCGAGGGGGTCAGGCGTTTGTTTTCATAGTAGAGTGGTAAAATTTAACGGGGAGCCAGCCGACAGCAGGAGTCTCTGGACACTGAATAATGACTCGGACGGACTTCAAACGGTCCCCTGGCATCGAGGAGCGGTGTAGGACCGCCATGATGGTGGGCCCAGTCCAGATACCCTCCCACCTCTGCTGATGCTCTTTTCACTGAGAACAAGAGACCTCGCATGCCACGGCGGGCACTTCCCACCATAAAGTACCATGCTGTTGCCTGGGCTCGAGGAGCCAAAGGCACAATGCAGGGGTACTGCCCTTAACTCTGGAATCACACATTTTCTACACTAACCACATGAAGAGCTCAGTGTTTTTTCTCACTGAAACCAAAACACAGCTTTGATGCCCTGTGACAATCCGCAGAGGGTTGTGATAGAGAATACCACAGCTGGTCTGGTGGCCTTCGTCGTGTTCCAACCGGAATATTTCTGTAGGGTAATATAGCATCAGAGATCCCTGGAAGTATAACCTTCTAATGCAAGGGAATTAAGAGGATGGACTTAATAGATGGTCGTCTATTTACTTGAAGAGAACCACAATGGCAAAAGAATCAGCATTACGATCCACGGGGCAGAATCGCCCATGTTTAAAGGATGAGTGCAAGCTATGCTCATCTTTAATTGGTGATTAAAAAGTCAAGAACAAAGTAGGAGGACAGTAGCAATGAAGAGCACTATGGTGGTGGAAAACGACACTGTCGAAGCGTAACCCTACCTAGCGATGGGAAATAAAAAAAAAAAAAAAAAGCAGGCATGATTCTATAATGCAGGCCATCAAAGCACAACTCTCAACATGCATGGCACATTCTGCATTCCAAACTCCGCGAGACGTGTGCGGAGATTCCTTGGCAGGATGATGGACCAGAGCCAAAAGGAGCTTCACAGAGAAGATGAATGATGAAGCAACTGAAATGGAATGAGTGTGAGAGAGAGAGGACAGTAGAGATGAAGACGGCGGGTGTATCTATTAAAAAGGACTGTGGCCGATGATGATGATGAAGATGAACGAGAGACAGTGAGTGATGGTGGCTGCAGCTGGGGCACCCTTCCGTTTCTTGTCCGGAGATTAAAAAAACCAAAGACAAAAAAAACCCATTGTGCAGGTGCCCTCTTCAAACAAGAGGGAAGAAAGAAATGCAGACGGGGTGGAATGAGATACGTCCCATGAAATCTACCTATTCTCTGACCTCCGTCTCGCTGAGAGACAGGCCAGGGGGCCTCTCAAAATCTCCCTAATTACTGTGGACGACACCGGCGGATGGACGTTGATCAATGATTAATCAGGCAAAGCCCCCAAAAGTACTTTGTCATGTTCTTCCCTATTCACTCCCAGCTCCTCCAGATGACCCCCACTGACCGCCCTCAGAGGCTTCAAACCAACCCCAGTGCACAAGTGATTCACTTTGTTCTTCAACGCCGTCTTCCTTAAAACACTGTGATTTCATTACATGGCCTCAGCTTCCTTAAACAGTGATTAGCAAGAGCACTTGTCATCTTAAGGCAAGGAAAATGCTTGAACAAGCCAGGATGCAATGGAGAAGATCAGAAAAAAAACTCAAAGAAATTCATAAGAGAACAGAAGAATGGAGTAAAATGGATCTAAAATCAATCTGCTGGCTCTTGTTGGACGCAGTGGCTCAGCAAAACAGCACAGGAGGTGCAATGAGAGAAGTTTATGCCGACTTGTTCTACATAGGCATACCTTGGGCTTGTATGGCAAGCCAAGCAAGTATTTGTATGGTGACAATTTGAAAGGGTGGCAATTCTTGCACAGACGATTAGGCTGTATAGTACAGACTGTACTCTTTAGTCGAAGCATGGTCACCATGAAGTATCCATATCAAGAGAGTCATACACATTTGTGCCACTGACCAAATGTATAAGTACCTCACTGTATGGTTCTTCTGGGTCTGCCCATCATGGATGACAAATGGCACGCCAGAAACAGGAAGTGTTCCCCTCCTCACTAATTTCAGGACAGACAGAGACCCCAAAGACAGTCAGAGGCTCGAGAGCACTCAGGGACCAATCAGGGCTTCAAAGGTGTGTGGAACCCCCCTGTAATTATGGTCGTGTGAGGATGAGTGAGGTCAAAGGTCATGGTGGTAAAGTGACAGACAGGCGAGATTGATGCTTGCTAACAAAACCTGAGCTGTAGGCCTCGGCATCGGAGTTACTGGAGGTGCGAGTAACACGAACCAGACCCCCATAACTAACAACTCCCACGAAAAACCCAACCACCACCACCACCACCTTATCTGACGGCCCACTGTACTGTAAGCACCAACGACCCTCTGTAAATGGAGATCTCTGACATATATATTGTTACATCCAGCACTACATGCTTTTGGGGGGAAGGGGGGCACGTAGAAAGGTGGCAGGCAGGGGGTTGGATGGGGGGAGGGGGGTGTTGCAGCTGAACTGTCACAGATTTTGTTACGAAGGGGGGTACGGATTCCCGAAATGAAAACAGACTGAAGTTTTCTAATAGGGTTCCAAAGATATTGTTACATGCAATCCCAGTCCTTGTAGACATAAAAACATGAAGCCTGCGCTTTCTTTTATGGTCATGGATTGCCACGTCTTGACATTAAAAATAATAAGACATAACAACCCTAAACCCCCCCCCTTTTATTCTCCCTGCTCACATTACTTGGAAAGGCATCTGACTGAGGAACAAGAAGAGAGAGTGAGAGAGAGAAGGACTAGCTTAATTATATACCGATGAGCCACACGTTAAAATTCTCCTCATTCTGGATCCCACCATAATTAGCCCAGGCCTTCACTACCGCACCGCATTTCCAACAAATCACACTCCCTCCACCAGCTTGTCTTCTTCCCACAGTGCATTCTGGTACCATCTCTTCCCCAGGTAAAGGATGCCCACATAATGTTAAAAAAATTCTGGACTCACTGGACCAGGTGACCTTCAATTGCTCCAAGCTTCAGTCCTGACACTCAAGTGCCAATGGTAGGTGCTTCCGCCTTTGGACCAAAATTAAAATGAGCACTCTGACTGGTCTGCAGCTACAGAGGGCTGTGACACATTCTTAATGCAGCACTTGAATACTCTGTGACATGTTCCACAGTAGCCCTTCTGTCAGTTCAGACCAGATGTGGTGGTCCTTATTGCCTTTGTGCATCGATGAGCCTTGGGCACCCAACACCCTGTCCCTCCTTGGACCACTGTCAGTGTGCTCACCACTGCTGACAAAGTGCACCCAAAATTATTGCCATTTCACAGAAGCTTTTACTCACTCATCAGACCATAACAATTAGGCCCTAGTCAAAGTCACTCAGGTCCCATTTCGCCCACATCCAACACTTAAACTACAAGAACTGACTGTTCGCTTACCATCTATGGTCTGTCTGCAAGCTGTGACGTGTATGGCTGTAATGACATGGTAAACAGTATTTGCTTCATCTGTAAGTGATTTTAATGTTTTAGTTCATTGGAGTATGATGCCTTGGAAGTGAGAATGGGCTCCCTGTACAATGAGTGAGTGTGTGTATATGTGCATATAAGCATGTACATGCGTGCTTGTGCATGTGGGAGAACACCTGTGCGCATATGTGCATGACTAAAACGTGTAGGCAACTAAGTATTTGTGTTCATGCATCCACCTGTAGGCTGCAGATATGCAGCAGGCCTGCATCTGTTGCCTCTTTTATGTGACCCAGGTCAGGCGTCTGACTGTATCCACCTTCCAGTAAATACCCGCGAATCCTTCAAAGTCCCCAATATCCTAACTTCAAGGCTAACATTTCATCGTCGATTCAAAGGGACCAGGAAAATCTTCCAGCTTTGAAGATGTCAACCATATCGACCACATACCAGTTAATTCCCCAAAATAATCTTCAGAAGCCAATCATGAAATAAATACGTAGATATATTTTGTTGTGTAGCCAGCATTCATCAGTTTTCCTTTGTCAGCCAAAATTCACTCTCATCTACGATTACCATGACTTTGAACATTTGGCAGCCACGCACTGTGCGTTTATGCTATAATGCAAACTGGGTCAGTTGGCAGTATCAGTGTCGGCCAACAAAGCCAAGCAGGAATCAATTGTTTCTATCGGCCCAAAATTTCCATTTTGCACATCCCAAGTTAATTTCCCCCCAGACTTGGGGTGTGTGGGGGATGTCAACTGTCTAACAGCTGCTGGTCTCCAAAGAAAGGGGCCTCTCTTGTTGTTTGGGCCTGTTCCACGGGCTGAATTTTTGGAGGTGTAGAAGACAGGCAGTTAGAGAGGTGGGTGTCTGTGTGAGTGTATTCGTTGCTTAACTTGTGGGGACCAAATGATGCCAGGTGGGTACTATAAGGACCCACAAGTATTGTAAAGTCTGAAAAAACAGTATTGGAAAATTTTTTAGATGTCCAGAAGGCTTCATCCTGGGCTATGAGCAAGGTTTAGGTCTAGGGTTAGAATGAGGGCTATGGTTTGGACCAAGTCTGGTTTTAAGGTTAGGTATTAGAACTAGGATCCAGGCGAAGGTAAGGCATTAAATTAGGGTTAAAAATCAATCATTTGGGGGTTTACAGGTCACGGGTAAAGTTAGGATAAAGATTTGGGTAAGGAAAGGGGTTCGTATTATGGTTGATTTTAGGGTTTGGGGGTGCGAAAATGGAATTATGGCACTGTGGTAGAACCGAATGAAGATGCTAACAGTCTTTTATCCAGTTTATTTTGGTTGTCAAAGTGAGAGGAAATCATTTTGCTACAGCTACAAAGAAAGAGACTGCTGATGTCTGTGGCCCCCTTATGCCGGAAAGGAGAGCCCAAACTGGGCACTTGCAAATTTATACCAGGACAATGTGGGTTGTGCCTTACAGTAGAGTGTCGTCGTTGATAGAAAATGATTGGAGGGAAAGTCAATGAGTGACCTACAGCAGGTTTAGAGGGAAATTCAAAACATAACAACAGAAGGGGGTAGTGGGGGTAGCCAGGTACAGATATGCAATCAGGGAGGAAGGGGAGGTGAGGAATGTTTTCTTCCTCCACAGCGATAATATAATTTTTCAGCATCCACAAGTTTATCAAAGCCAAAGCTGTATGCCTATGAGTGTTTGCCTGTGCGTCTCACCTCAGGCTACATGTATCTGTACATTTCAAGATGACCTCTAATCAGATGATGTAAGAATACCCGAGTTGTCTCTCACACATGCAACACACATATGCTTGGGTACGCACACATCCACCCACATCCACACACCTGATGTCCCTTGAAGTTAATCTTCAGGCTATGAAAGTGCCAAATGTAAAAATACAAATACAAATTAAAAAGGTGAGAAATGTCCGCACTGTACGGAGATAAACTGGTAATAAACTGATCAAAAAAAAAGACTACTCTCATAAATGTAAAGACGAACATGGCATGGAATGTGAACAAGCAGCAGTGTCGGTAAGATTCCAGCAGTCTCATGAGACAGGAAGTTAAAACATGCAGATGTGGAAAGAACTTCACCAACAGCACCTACACCGTGAAAGGCTAGATAAGACTAGTAATGACTTGTTTATTAGTGATCGGCGAGAGACAGTGAAACTTCAAGATTCCGGAAGCAGATGGAATGGAGCAAATGATTTGTCAACCACTGTCTTCCATGAGCTAATCAAGGTCTTTGGTCTCAAGAAACAAGCGGAAAAAAAAAAACACAATGATCGGTAAAACCTGACTCACAAACTACACATGATCACTCAACGCATTCCGGAATTCCTGGAGTAGATGAAGCAGTAAAACGTTACCCCTTTCTAAACTTAGCACCTGACACTGGCCCTGGCAAGCCGAAGTGTCCTATTTTCGACAGGACGCCCCTTGCTTGATTTACATCGATTGGTCACGCATGTCACGTTCTCCCCATCTCCCGCAGCAACGGACCAACGTGTCGCATTGGTCAACGGGGCAGTTACTACGGTTACTCAAGGGTTTCTTCAGCACTTCGAGGGAGGGGTTGGGGTGGTGGGGGGGGGGTGTCGAATCTGGAGGAGGAAGTCTCCATGTCAACGGAGTCGAGACAATGAGCAGGTCGTAAAGAGGAACACAGCGAACACTCATAGTCACCATGTAGCGCATGTCTGAGCAGCCTCTTTGAATTCCCTGATCATCCGTTTTGAATAGCTGCTGACTGAACACTGTGATGTAATCTCTGTGAACCACTTGCTCCTGATTTGAGTCCAGCCCAGTTTGCTTCGCCTGAGGCCTCGACTACGCACAGGATCGGGCCCGTCGAGGCCCCGCCAGGCGTGTGTATGACAGCACAGGTGTGATTTAGAGCTACAACCACATGATAATGAGGGATGGTGGACTCCATTACATGTGCCCCCTAGAGGTCAGGTTGGATGGGGGTTTAAGAAGGCAGAGCCCCCCTCCCCTTTGGCTTCCATGCCGCCGCCCCCCCTGCCCCCACAGTGGCATCCTGACAGGTTGCCATCTAACAAGCCAGAGATGTGACAAATTGGGACACCCGAGTTTGAATGTAATGAGCGTGGACCCCATAGCCTTCCAGACACTACAGCTATGCCATGGTGTAGTCCGGCCTGCCAAAAAGACCAGGTTCGAGTTTCAGATTCCGGAGGTGGGTCTGCAGAATTCTGACCCCACGAGGACGGCGGTATCGAGTTCTGCACACACAGATACAAGTAGTTCATGCGCACTGATTTAGACACATACAGAAACATGCACACACATGCACACATTTTTTCCTCTTCCATTGGCATACAGAATAAACAAGCACTTCCACAAGCAATCAGTGTAACACATTGGGCAGACCGCAGATAAATGCTTAAAGCTTTGGACACTGAACAGCCGACAGCGGGTACATCAATGTTCAGATATAGGGTTACTTACATGTAAGCAGACACCTCTCTGGTTAACAAAAATAAATTAATAAATAAACAGGAAGGCTACCACGCCAGCTGAGTCATTCCAAGAGATTCCAATGCGGTTAGCATGCCTGATCCGATCTTCCTGCTAAATCGACTCCATCCTGAAGCTTCAATGCCCAACTTATGACAGGCTTTGGTATGTCAGTTTTGAGAACACTTCCCTTTCATTCCACAGGTCAACAATGCATCTGGGGAAAAAAGATGACGATTCTGTAATTTAGCTGATACTTTTATCCATAACTGGCAGTTCATTGAACTAAGCAGGGGGCTGATCTCGGCAGGGGTAAATGAGGGCCTTCCTCCGGTGCTACCAGTTAAAGTCATGTTATTGTGGCAGCATTGAGGACTTGATCTATCAACCATCAAGGTCTCAAGTCAAACACCTTAACCACAAGGCTGCCCCTAAAAACAATAAAGATGGAGATATTAAAGTCTTGAAACTGCACGATTCACCTCCTTGCTATAACTAGATACACAGGACCTTACTGGCTCTAGGACTCTTTGTCCCCTTTTTGTCCCCAGACTTTTCATCCCCAAATTTTTTTGTCCCCTAGGAATTTTCATCCCCGGACTCTTCGTCCCTGTGGACTTTTCGTCCCCATAAACTTTTTGTCCCCCGACTCTTCATCCCTATATGGTTCATCCCCAATAATGCTTTGCTCTCTTCCTGCATTATAACACTATCCCTAAGCCTAACCCTCATATCATGGGATCAGTCCGTCATCCGTTCGTCCATCCATCTGTCAACAATGGTGGCACTTTTTTTTAGCAGTAGGGGATGAAAAATCTGGGGATGAAAAGTCCTCAGGGATGAAAAGTCCTCGGGGACAAAGTGTCTCGGGGACAAAAAATCCGGGGACGAAGAGTCCTGTAACCAACTTCACTGCTGACTGAGTGAGCCATCAGTCAGTGAACACCTTCCGTTGGAAGCGTACCTGATGACTTCAGCAGAATACAGCTCAGATATTCAATGTAATTCAAGGCTGGACAGTGTCCCGCTGAGTTTGCCAGTAGCCTTGGCCTGAGTGTAACTGTCCCCTCTGTGTTCCCTCCAATCCTGACACTGAAGTGGGAAAAATCTTCACATATTGCAGACATTTCAGTGAACCCTGTGTGTCAATAGTGACCCGAGCACACTGCCAAGACAAAGCCCATTTGCACTTGTGTCCCTTAATCGCTCATCTAAACTAGCTTGTGAGGATGATTTTTTTTGGGGCGGTGGAAAAGGGTGGGGGTAATGAATGTACTCTTTCAGTGATGGGCACGTTTGAAGTGCTCCGTAATTGCGCCTCGGTCTTTCAGCTCAGCCAGCAGGACCTATAGTCATATCCCTCCAAAACTCATCCACTCACCCCCACAAACTCCACCCTACCAAAGTCTGAAGCTTTTCACAATGTCGAGCTAATAACAAAGCACCGAGAAAAGGGGGTTGGGAGGGGCCAGCGACGAATCTAAATTCGAAACGAGAGATGTCCGTCGGCCACGGCGGAGCCATCAGTTTAAGCGTGGGAATCGCGCCCATCGACGCACCAACCAGCGTTTTTTTCATCAAAAAGTGAGCAGTAACCGCCTCTGGAACGCGAAAACCACCACCCTTGCAAGCTTAAGACAAGCGTTTACAAAGCTTCATTCAAGGAACACATTTACACGAGGTAACTTCTTTTAAAGCCAAAATATCTTCAGAACAACCCTTCCAGTGTGCATAGAGCTGGTATTAGTGGGGGTGGGGGGGGGGGGGGGTTGCTGGGTTTGCGTGTTAGCAGGGGGTGCCATTAGAAGACAGGCCTCGGAAAGGAACCAAGCTCATAAATACATTTTCCCACTGGGAGCAGTGACAGGGCTACACACACCATGAGTAATGCCATTTCCCCCTTCACGCAAATCACTCTTGCTTTTCTTTCTTTGACACACACTGGGCTCCCCTCCGCTCTTTAATTAAAATCTTTGAACAATCCGGCGCACAAGGCACCTTTTAATAGGGCTACTTTCCTCTCCTGTGACCCAGGGTGCATGTGTTACAGGGCTGCTGTGTTTTTTTTTTTTTTTTTCAGTGGGGAAAACCCTATTCTGTCCCGGACTGCATTGCACGTGTCATTTCTGCAAATGTTTTTTTCCACTTTTCTTAGCTGTGGAGGGGGGGGCATAAAATCATCTGGTCTCTGCTCCACGGTGCTTGTCGGGACGGGTGCTTTCCCATTTTCTGAAAGAGGCTTTATTCTTTCTTGGATTTTTTTATTTATTTCTCTTTTTTTTCCTTTTCCTGGGATGAGGACCCTCGACAGCACACCTTGTTTGAAGTGCGGTTTGAGAAGCACAGGACTCTGAGAGTGGGCTGTTTGATGTACTGGAGTCTATGGGCACCCAGCCAAACATGCATTCCAGCTCCCCCACCCCCTCCCACCACTGCTCCACCCAGCCCGTTCCCCTCCCGCTCCCGACACCTGGCAGTGGTAAGTGCTTGTGACCTTTCTACCCAAGTCTACTGCTGTTCCAGAGGTGCAATGTCCACGAGAGTCCGATCTCTTGAACCGTACCAATCAGCAACACCTAAGCCATGTTTGCATGAAACATTTTTGTGGTATAGTACCATTAGAACAGGTACGTGACCTGTACAGACTAGTAACAACACCCAAGATATGGATTGCTTTTCCACCACAGACAATATACTTATATGTTGCTGGGGTTGTTACCGAATAGCAATTACCGCTTCAACCACGCAAGTAGCTGGTTTGCGTTTAGACCTAGTCAATTAAGAGAGACGATTCGCTCTTGCCCAATCAACAGACTGCATTGTTTCGAACACCACCTCATTACTGAATCAGTGAGCTACGGGTCTCAATAAAGAAGTAACCAAAAAAGCTGTCGGGTTAGCTCACTCGGTTAATGGGCCGCATTGCAGAGCAGTTAGTGACAACTACTGCGCGGGTTTGATCCCCGGTTGTACCAGCCGGCAGTGGTTGGCAGCTTTTTCAGAGCAGCGCACGATTGGCTGAAGCACTGTAGGGATGCAAATTGGGAAGGGATTGCCGGAATGGGATATAAAAAAATAGCTGCTTCGTTCGTTGCTCCAGCACCTCCTGTTGGCCAGCCGGGTGCTCGTCAGTAAGATTCGAAGCTTAGTCATGTTCGTGTATCCTCCGCCTTTGTTCTGAACTTGCGAAGTTTCGACCTATCAGTGTAAAGAAGCAGTAGTTGACGGGCGCGTGCTTCGGAGGAGAGCCGCGAATCGTCCCTCTCTCCCGAGTTGGCAACATGGGGTCGCATACGAGCAAGGTTGTATAGTTCTCGAATTGGGCATTCCAGATTTGGGTGGGATTAGAAATGCCATATTAAAAAAAAAAAAAAGTAGTAACCAAAAATGGGATGGATCAGAACGGTTCTTTTAGTACCATCCACAATTTTTGACAATGTATATGCAAAAATAGCCATTCTAATGTGTAACAAAGTGAATCTAACCCTGGACCGGGCTGCTTGGGCGAAACAAAATTCAAGAGACTGGAGTGTAGTAATGAACAGTATCTTTACTAAATATCTGAGTTATCACCCAGACGCCCCTCAATAGTGTATTTACCTTAGATCGCTACACAACTATCTTGTAGCAGTTTGGCCAACAGCAAAGAAACTAATGGCCAACAGTCTAATTTAAGCGCATTTCATTTCAATTACTTAGTTGAGTGATGTTAAGCCTCTTCAGTCCTTTTATATTGCTCAGACATGTAACCCATTTGACTAGCCAGACATGCAGGATGCAAGAAAAAGCCGCAAGCGTCTCCAAAGTTTCTCGCTCTGACTTCCGAGAACAAGCGTGGCCCAGTTTGTTAAATATTTCACGCTTTCCATTGCTCAAACCCCCTGTTTCAGGTTTCAGGTATCGATTTGTGTACTTCTGGTACTGCATCCTCCAAAATGGACTCTGCGAGAGAAGTTTGCGAGGGAAAAACCAGAGGCCTGGACTTCACGGCCTCCAGGGAATGAGAGGATGGATATCAAAGGGCCAGTCTTTGGTGCCGGAAGGAGAGCATCATGCCCAGGTGGTTCCGTTTTGATTTCTGATCCCTATACCGACCATCACCCAGATTTGACAGCCCACCATGTAATCCCCTCATCTTGTGGAATTGGCAGGTTTGCAGGGGCAGCGCATGCCAGGTGCAGACAGACACAGCAGTCCCCCCCATTAATACACTTCATCTTCGAGGGGCTAAAATTACAGTCACCCTACTCTATCCCCCCCACCAAAATAAAAGAAAAATCTGTATCACATTCTTCACACATACCAGAGCAGGGGGTTAAGGAGAACAGGGCGCTGCTAGCATCTCTGCTATTCCCAGCCAGGGCATGGCCAGCCAGATAATACAATCATTACAGCAGTTATTTAAGAAGGAGGACTGGGGGAAGGGGGATGAGTGTCCCAGAAAAATTAGTACATTTATATCACCCTGTGCCAAACAAACACAATCTACTATTACCCATAACTTGCAGGCAACTGTCTGTGGCAGACTATGCCAGATCATATACATACAATGCTGACCAATCAGCAGGCCCTGCCAGCATAGGTAGCATATAGGACAGAGGTGGGCTGTATCAGTTCCTTGTTTTCATGCTTACTTCTCACCTCGCTTGATTAGCTTTGCATTACCTGACATTTTAGCAACACACCTTTCTAAGTGAATGAAGGAGATCCTGAAGGAGATCATTTTACCGCCAGACAAACCATGAGTGAACAAGTGCCGATGGCTGGAAAAGCCTGTGAATACACTTCTCCTCCAAGACGAGAGATGCTGACCCCTGATATACAGTACGTAGGGTGGTGAACAGTCATTAGACTAATGAGAAATGGCCAATGTTTTTTCTTTACAGTGAAAGAACACCAAACAGCCCTCAAAAATTGCTGTGCATTGAAGCGGATCGGGTATGTAGTCAGGGACAGTAGGAGCGTGTGTGTATGTGTGTGTGTATGCATGTGTGCAGAGTAACACCATCATTGCACGGCAAAACACTGCGAGCAAATTCAGATATGGTGAGGATACATAATGCAGGACAGCTCATATCTCATCAAAGAGGACTAACTGTGGTGACGTGTGGTTGAGGGTGTTGTTCAGAGAGGGACTCTGTGAAAACCATACCAATGATTCCCCCCCATCTGTCTGGCTGTTTCATCTCAGAGTAATTCTTGAGCAAAAAGCGTTCAACAAAACACAGCGCCTCATAAAGCAAAAAAGGGGGGATTTCCGAGACTCAAGATTAATTTTCCACAGTCTGACGGGACCCGTGTGTTGAAGGAACATGCATCTAGCAGTTTATGAAACTAGAAAAGTTCTAGTAAGGCAAACCAAAGGTGTAACAAAGCCCAGTTGATGCTACAAAAGCTATAAGTACAAAAACATCGACATGTTTACAGGAGGCTTCGTTCCAGCTCATTCACAGCGACTAACGTCATTCGAAAAAAAAAAAGAAAAAGAAAACAACAACACACACAAACCTTTGGAAAAAAAAAGAACATAAAAAGGAAGATGACAGAAGAAAAATAGCTGTGAGAAACAGAGGGCCAGCACTCGGCGTCCTGTGCGTGCATAGAGCCCCTTGTTTTGACGATGCTATCTGGCGGTAAACAAAACTTATTCAAGATCACGCTATGGCCGAACCATCCGTATGGTCTGAACATCGCAAATCTCAGATGGGGCCTTTTAATACCTTCATCCTACTTTCATCCCTTTCTCTCTCCCTCTTTCTCCATCATTCTTTCTTAGTCTAATTTGTTATGTAATTAGACCTCTTCTTTGCTACCTGTGGGACATTATCGCCTCCATCTCTCCAATGTTGTGGTCTCGTTCTCTCGCTGCAGTGTTCTCATCAGACAGTGGCAGCTGGCACACTATCACACGGTTCGCCCTCACCTCTGCATTCCAACCAACCATTCAGGCAGTCATCTTCTCCAAGTACCTCAGATTCCCTTTGCGTTGTCTAATTGTAGACCCAAAGACCTCTATCCATGCACCCCTCGGCCCTTCTGACTCCAATGGTACAGAGCTCATGACCACAGTTCATACTGCCATTGTACTACCCCATTACGCACTACCAAGTGGTCACCAGTCAGTCACTGATCCAGATCTAGTTAACGTTTGCTTTTTTTATAGACATTCCATTTTTATAAAGAAATGAATGAGTAAAGCACTGTGATTAATCGCTGACAATAGGCAGCATTAAATGTGACTACGACCGAACCAACATCAGCCGTCTGGAAGAAGCGGGATCTACCAACATCAGGAAGAGTCAACTTTTTTGAGCTGCCTCAGAATGCCCGAAACATGTCTTCCGTGCCAAGTGCTGTTCCCTGAATGCCATCAAGGACACCAAACAGCAGAGGAAACATCAGTCTAGAGTCTTAGGAGGATGCCAGCCGACTACAAATTCTTGGCATAGGACTATCCAAAATGCTGGTGTGATGTTTTAACAAAAATGCAGAGAGCATCAAAAACATCTCCGAGAACTTTGAAAACAATGCCAGAACGACCCCAACACTTATCCTCACATCCAACACCCAATTCAACACACTTGTTGGACTTTTCTCACACTCTTGACCATGTAAACCACCTGAGGATGGATGAACATCATCTTCGACTACGAAAGATTGCCAATGTAGTGTTAGATTAATTGAAAGCCAGTGCGTGTGATTTTAGAATAACAAAGGTGTTGCACACCATCTAGCCCACTGTTTTCACAGAGGAGATCCTTTAACCAGTGGCATGGGAGTTTTATGATGGCCAGAGGAGATCCTTCACTGCAACTCTTGTCCACCTTCACAGGCATTCCAGAACACTCGCATTCAAGTCTGCGTCGATCAGCCGTTAGGGATTTTTACCACAACCCCGTAGCCTACTCATTTTCAGAGTTCCAGCCAGGCCTTCACAGCTACCCTGTCAGCCTGGGGAGCGTATAGTCCCTATCGCGCATCACCCTGACAGCCAGTCCTACTTGAGCATCTCCCGGCATCCGCCACCACGAGGTGGGGGGGTCGGACTTCTGCCGGACAGCTAAACTATGACAGTGGTGGGAAATCCAGGTTTCAGAAGCATTCTCCAAGGCTTTGTTTCAAGCACACAGATTAGCCAATCAGCATGATTCTTTACCCAGGAGGTAAACCTAATGAATTAAATCAGTTGGACAAGTTCATGCATGGATGAGCAATAAATAGTTGGACTTTTATTCTCTCATCCCTGGTCTTTTCACTCGAGCAGAACAGCTGCTACGAAGTACAGCAGGAGTAGCAAACCCAGCTCGTGGAGAGCTATAGCCCTGCACATTTTGGATGTCTCTCTTTTTTGATACACCTGATTGAAATGATTGTAGCTTGTCAAAGGCTTGATAACAAGGCAATCGTTAAAATCAGGGGTGTTGAAAAGAGAGAGACTTCTATTACATGCAAGGCTATGGCTTCCCAGCAGCAGGGTTCCCCACTCCTGGAGCATAATGAAGAGTTGCACACTTTTCAGTACACATTAACATCGCTAGCTCCGGCTTGGCGGGAAGAATGCGAGCAGAATCCGCAGCCAAGCCACACAGCAGACGCGCTGCCTGAGCGTGTTGCCTCCTGCTTGAGTCGATGTCTGCTGAACGCGCCGATGCGTAATGTTTACTCACGACACTTCATAAAGCTCACCACACATTTACTGTAATCCACGGCTCACCAGAGGAGCGAGGCCCCGCAATGCACCTTGCGGCCAGCGACTGGGCTACCCAGCCATCTTCCTGGACATTCACTGTCACTGTCCTATAGGTTTTCACACAAATGCTAATTTGGGACACCAGATTCTACTAATTAACAGCTCTAAAAGATCTTTAGCAGCTGAATGAGGCCCTTCCCTGCAAGGACTGAAGGGAAATTCTGCAGGATGATGCATCTCAGTAATATGTTTGGGAGGCCCAGGTCTACACATTCTTTACACATTGCTGCTCTTACACCACAAAAGCCTCACTAAAGCCGTTAATTCCATTGCACCTTTCCACAGGATGTCAATCTAAAGCCCGCTTGTAATGAATAATTCCTTCTCGTACATTTTAGCGGCAAAATGAAGCAATTATCGTAATATAGAAAAAAAAAGGAGTAAGTGAAGATGCTGCCTAAAATCCCGGCCAGAGACAGCATTGGTAACGGATCCTGTGCCGTAAGGGCATTCTCCCGCCTGTGTTTGTTCAGATCCTGTCATATTATGACTGTTTTAACAAAAAGGGGGAGGGGAAGCCAGTTTGCAAGTGGATTCAGCAGTTCTCAGCACATCTCATTTCCCTTTCAACTGCTCCAGGGATGAAATGATACGGTGAACTGAACGACCGCTCACCAGGAAAATAAAATGTAAGAGGATAACGAAAATTCCAAAAATTCATTATCCGGTTTAAAAAAATAAGGGGGGTGGGAAAGGGGACAAAATCTCATAATTGGGGTTTAAGAAACTCAAGACTTTGGTAAATTGGCTCACAATTATGCACCGTTAAGGGCTGCGATGATGTCAATTCGCTTTACATTACAAATCTCTCCATACCTCAATCCAGTCGAGTTCAAGGACCTGACAGTGGGCTAAGTCTGAACATGCATTCGCAGAAAGAGAGAGAGACTGAGACAGTGCAAAATGAGCAACCCTCCCTTTCTCTCGGTCTTGGCAGCCCAATGAAAATAACAGTAGATTAGCACCATATAGGCTGAAATTGTGATCATTTTAACAGGTCATGAACAATTTACTGTAAGGCCTCCCTGTTTCGACATCACCAAAACAAAGATATTTCCTCTGGCCTCCATTGTTTTTTCCCCAGTGTGAGAGACACATAGTGCTAAAAGGCCAGAACCAGAGCCAGGGCTCTTCACAATGGACAACAAAGGAGACCACCAAATGCAACAACAATCGTACAATGCCAAGGGAAATTTTTTGCAGAGTTAGCATGTCACGGTGTTGACATGCAAAGCATTGGTCCAGTCTTGGCTGAGGTGAATTGGCAAAGCGCTGTTGCTAACTGGAACCGTACACTCACAGTTCTACAATACAACTCCCTAGGAGCAGTAATGGCCTGGAAGTATTTAAGCTTCACTTGAAGATTCCCTCCCTCAAGTGACCATCTCAGGACTGAGATGTTAATAAAGGTTAAAACTAATCAGCATCCTAACAACTGGGCAGAATACTGTCATTTCTGAAGAGATCATCTCTGAAAAGGGTGGGACAGAGCGGAGAAATGTACAATAAACATGAGATTTAGTGACACGGAGAGGGAGAGGGAGAGGGAGGGAGAGAGTGAGAAAGTTCATGAATCCTACAGCACACAACCAGACACATCCTCCTCTCCCAAAAAACAGATGAAAAACAAACTGTCGTCAAGAGATTACAGAATCATTCCTTCAGCCCTGACCTTAAGCTGCATGCAAGAATGTCACAGAATGCAGCACACATGGGCTGTCAGTATGTCTGAGCTCAATTTCGTTCCACTCAGGTTTTTTGCCGACCGTCTCCTCAGTGAGATTTGCCAGGAATGCGTCCTCCTGAACTGTAATGGTGAGCATTCCAGTAACAGCATGAAGTCCGCTTACAACACATCGGGATTCAAACCCAAAACCTTCTGGCCCAACGTGTCATATACAAGTCTTTCTACTAACAGCACACTAGCAAAATTAAGTCCTCACATGCAGACCAGGGCTGGGGTCAATTCCATTTTATCAATTCCAAATAATATATTCCAATTCTAATTACATCCCTGATTTATCAACTCCATTTCCAATTCCAAGTCTGGAATAGACCCCAACCCTGATGCTGACCTCACTGCAGTCCTTTGGTGTGTCAGACTGCAATGTCAGACTACCAGCTCATACCCCACCTCCTACACAGATGACACACTCTCTCCGAGCTCCGTCTGAAGACTGGGACAGCAGACACCTCCAGCACGCTCACGACCCAGACAGTGTTAATCTCTTCATTCAGCGTAACATCGCTTCATCAGCACTGATAACAACTCTGTTCCCGACACCTCTCCAATCTCCTGGAGCTCAGGTTGTCAGGATTTTAGTTTTTGTTGTGTTTTCACAACAAAATACCAGCCTGTATTTTAAAGGGAGCATATATGAGTGAGTGAGTGAGTGAGTGAGTGAGTGAGTGAGTGAGTGAGTAAAAGTGTGTGCGTGTGTGTGTGTCTGTCCACTACTCTTTGACAGAGCAAGACACAAGGCCTCTGGGTACAAACCAAATGTCAGACTCCCTCACGATGTCAGACTCTCTCACAACAGTGACCAGCACACTAAGGTTTCCAGCAATGGAGTTCTGGAATTTTCAGACACCTTTCAGTTACAGAACTCATGTCTTCATATAGATGCCAGCTATAGTATACCTTCACAAACAGATACCCAGTCCTTGTAAAAACGATTTTTCTTGGGTAGCTAATGGAATTAATATGCAGCGTTTTGTGAACAAAGGGGTTCTGCAATGCTTTCAATATTTGTTGCAATTCCACGATCGGCAACGGAATTGCACAATTTTCTACAATGCACTTCTTCCTGTGGAACATTGCAGGATATTTTGGACTGCCTGCGGGAAGCAGGGAGCAGGTCCCAAATTCCCAGAGACTCCCACAACATCCAGATGATCCATTATGTCAGCGCACAGACCACCGTGGCAAACTGCCTTTAAAGAACCTACATTATTCCATATAGACTGAGCTCCTGAAACCACATTCACCGCAGAGCAACCTTTCAAGCTGGGTGGCATTCTGTATCGGAGCCACTGTTGTTCCAGCACACTGTAAAGCTCAGCTCCGTGGGGTCATCGCATAGGAAGCAAGCTCCGCCCACCTTGGATTTGCTTTCTCCCGAATTTAGCAAGCTGATACAAAAGGACAAGCATCAAATACAGATACAAGAGATTTCAAACATACAGACAAAGAAAAGAGGGTAGCAAATAGGGAATACATTGGGTATGAACAGGTGATAAAACAAGACATTCTCATCCCGGACTCGTCATATCTTGACGCTACCTGCCCAAACGTCGATATACGAGGCAGAAGGAAGCTTTTGGCGTTATTATTTGAGGGTTAGGGTTAGGGTTCGGGTTAAGGGTTAGGGGTTAGGGGGTAGGGATTAGGGGTTAGGGGGTAGGGTTCGTTTTACACTGGCATCGATAAAGGACGCTAAAACTGACCTTTTGCCTCGTATATCGACGCTTGGTCAGGTAGCGTCAATATAAGACGCGTCGGAATGAGAATGGGCTTGATAAAACTAAGCTACCCAACATGACAGGGGCACAACGTGATTTAGCCTGGCAGGAAATGTTCCTGGATCAATTCTAGACCAAAATTGCGATCAACCAATTCAAAACATTAATTAGTGGACCAGATGGATAGAGCATTGCCAGGGGCATTTTACGCCCCAGCAATGTTAGCTAAACAAATTTTGCCTCTCTCCCGGCCCAAAATTAGACTCCATGTAGACCCTGAGGATAGGTCATGTCATGCAATTACCCACCCAGTCTCCCATGAGCGGGACAACACATACCTGTGCACCATCATAATCCCACCCAAACTCTTACTTTTCCCTTTTCCTCGCGTAGTGTGTCATCACTTCTCTCTCATTCTCTCCCACTTCAATTATTCCCTTTTTCAGAGGCCTTCCTTTATCTATTTTTTTCTCCCCACCCTTAATTAGCACATCCTCAACCAAGTGCTTGTTTCACTTTGACCTTTGAACCACCCACCCCCGAAAAAACATACACATGCCAATTCTGCCCCAGACAAAAAGTTGTTATTGGAAAATAGGTATGTGTGTCTAATAAATGTCAAAGAGGGGAAGAAGCAAGGTGACTGATTAAACTGCAATGGACTAAGCTCGAAGGCGTCAGTCTGAGGACAGGGTGGGGTCAGTTTCCACACTGATAACGCAGCCTGCACCAGAAATGACTCTCGCCTTGATATTAGCCGCCTTCGATGCTATCGGAGGGCTATTACGGTGGCAGGATTATGACTGACTTCTATTTTCTTTGCAATTACAGCCGTCCTACAGCAAGCTGGCCTTTTCCTCTACTTCCTCTCCAACCACCGAGGTCATTGAGTGGTTATCTCAAAGATGATTACACCCTGCCAGCCACGGAACACCCCCAATGCCCTTCTCACATTAATCCATCTTGTTTTGGCACATCTCTTCAAACAAGAATTAATCCCTTGGTACGATTCTGCCATCATGACCTCATAAACTAAGATAAGTTGAGCTGAGTGCATCCACAGAACGTTGTAAATCACAGGTGCCCGATATGTGTTGACCTTTTCAATTCCGTCCCTCAAACAATTAGTTAACCCACAATCATCAAACCCATGTTGGAAGAAGAAAAAAAAAAAAAAAACTAACCGCATACAAAGTGGCAATGAAAACCAGCGGTGCAGTTTTCCTTTCTTCGTAATGAGTGCGATCCATGACCTGAGGGATGCAAGTGCAACACATATACAAAACAGACGCGCATGAAGACAGTAAGTGAGCCGAGGATTTTAACGGAGGCCTGACATCCCTGAAAAGAAGTTTGAGAGCAGGCGCGATCTCAAACTGGCAGGTAACGGCGGGCGAAACCTAGTAGGGCCGCAATTCCGAGGCAGCGCGCGTCTTATCGCGACTTGTGGAAGGTTGCTGTGCACATCTCCATGCTGATTAGCATTAAAATTATATTATACAACTATAGATTATTTACAGTTATATTATGAATTGTATAAGTATTGTTATTTGAAGGGAGTGAGACGTCAAACTAATCTAGCCGCAATCAAAACTTCCGTCCACAAGGTTGAGATCGAACCCTACCTGGAAGTTTCTTGTCAATCGTACACCCGGAACTCAATCGGAAAATTCAATGAAACTAACGAAGTTATCTCCATTTCGTATGGTTAATTTTACCATGTCCTTTGCGGTTACACATTTTTTACTTTTTAAGTATTCGATGGAAATTTTACCAAACGCAATATTTTAGTCTGACACTGCTCAAAATTCTTCGCAATTGTTTTCTCATCATTACTCGTTGGAATTCCTAAGATGCAGCATTTTTCTAACTGGCAATGGGTTCGCCAACCACGTGACAATCATGATGCGTGCGCAGCTTCAAGGCGGAAAGGATTGTTCTTGAAGCGAGCACTGCATTATTTGATTTTATTTGTATGACCACGTACAGGACATAACTACTGAACTTCGTTGAACTTTTACACTTGCAAACACTCGCGCGTTCATACATTTGGTTTCTCCTGAACTTTTCAAAGCGAACACAACCCGCTATTCTCGACAAAACAACAAGAGAGTCGGGATATGTGTCCTCGTGATGGGGCTTTATTTTTCCAGAAAGTCACGTTTGATGAAAATTTAGTTAAATTGTTGAATTTGACCTGAACTTGTCATAAGAACAGGGTTGAATGGAATGCTTTCTGTCTTGGTGCTCCTCGTGCGTCCCCTCTGTTTACAAACACACAAACCCATCTATAGCTCTACTCAATCGCAATCTGCATGGAAATAATACACTCTCACCTGACAAACTGGGCACTCCATTACAAAACGTCAAATGTAATTTCTCATTTACTAACCTGAAACTTCAGAAGGACAAAAGGTAATCTACTACCAATTTCAGAGCCAGTGACAAACTGAAAACCCATATGGCTAAAAACTTTATTCACCGAAGAAAGTTGGGTTCTTTGTCCAGCATGGTCATATATGCACATAGTATGATCCAGAATATTTTATTTAATTCGATTTTGGGACTTAGGAATTTAGGCTTCGGATAGCTTAACGGCTGGAAATGTTGAAGAAGTCTAGAAGATTTATAACTGACAAAAAGATTTCTTGTCCTTTTTGTCAGTTTTCTAGTTTTTATCTTGAAATGTCATGTCGTGCCATCTATCCAGTTTGTCCTTCCATATCCTCGGCTTCTAGCATTTGTCTTGCCAATTTTGTTTATCATAAGTTTCCTGGTGATATGAGTGTAACTGAAAATGATCTGCATCAGTCACTCTAGCTGCTTTACCCTAGAGGACTTAGGCCATGAGCTTCAGAGCCTCAAAAACTGACTAATGACTCTCCGTTGCATTTTGAAGAAAAATCGAGTATTTATCCACCCCCATTCCTCACATCAACACTACAGGTTTATTCATGGAGGACAGGAGTTATCTAAAGAGCAGACGCATAAAGATATCCAAAGGAATGCTACAGCGCTGTTGAGAGATCTCTAACAAGTCTTAACTGCTTTGAAATAAGTCAAAGTGCTATGATTTACCATCAGGAAGGCGCATCTATATGTGCACTGCATATTATACACTCTCATGAAAAGAAAACTGGAAATGAAAAACATAACTGGAAGAATTAACTATGTAATAGCTACAGGCCAGATGTGTGAAAAAGTTGTTCACTTAATGACATTTCAGTCACAGGTTAGTAATCTTACGCACTATTATTATGTTTACTACGTAGATGTAGGGAAGAGTAAAGATGAGATAAGAGCGTGCATTCACATCCCTTAATTCTGATTGACCATGCTATTGGACTTTTAAAAAATGTTCAGAGTATTACCTGCAGTTCTGGAGTCAATTACATCGCAGTCCAGTGATTTCTCAGAAATGAGGTCAAGAATTTAAAATGTTCTATTCTGAGATTTTACCATCTCTGAATGAAATTTTTAATATAAACTGAATTGAAAGGGCACATCAGTTTACATCACCACGGCTGTAACCTGCATGCATTAGCGGTGCCATAGAAACAGTTTGGCCCAGATATTCGATGCCTGTTTCGTCATTGACCAAAACGCTAGCTGAATGCAAATAGATCTGACTCCAGGCAATGGCATTTTGTTTTTGAAAGGCAGTTTTTTTTCTTTCCCACCTTACAAGTGTTATGACTGCAGAGTACGAAACCCCAAACAAAAACCCACAATGAACCCCAAACAAAACTCAAAACACCATGCCAGTTAACTGCACTGTCCGGCAGAAATGCTAAGCCCACTCCCCCACTGACCCCTGACCCCCGCAGCAGAAATAAAAAAAAATATAAAATACTACCCACTTCTCTCTTTCTTTCATTTCCCCTCTCTCATTGTTCATCGATGCTTTTCCCGTCTGGTTGAGGCCGGAGAGGTCAGAACCCCAAAAACCTATGACAACTGGCCTCCCTCTGGGTCACCTGACCTGTCTTAGCGGGGGTCTCGGGTGTGAGGTCACCGAGGGCCTCCATGGCAAAATGAATTAAAATCCCTGGGCAACCCTGCTCCTGTGGCATTGTGGAACCTCTCCAATAAACCCGGGGGGCATTAACTCTGCATGGCTAAGAAGGGGGTGTCATCATCACCCGAGTAATGCACCCATCGTGCACTAGCACTGCTCAGTCGGACAGGACGAGGCAGGGGGAGTGTCTTAATGTCTGCTCAGGCAGCAGCGACTGAAATATTTGTTTACAAACCCAGGGAGAAACAGTTGCGCTCTTCTGAAGTTCTCGATCTTAATGCTCTGACACTTGTGAAATAGTGGCTGCAAAAATAAAAAAGCAGGACTTCTGAAGGTGGCACATGAGAGCAATAATCTTGGCAAAGCCAGAATCGCAGTGCTGAACTGTTTCAATCCTCTAATAGCTGAGGACATTCTGAAAAATCAAATCAGCATGGATAGGCTGCCCCTACCTTTTTTTTTTTCCTCACGGCAAAACAGCAATGCGAATGGCCTTTTCCGCCTCATCCTCTATAACAGTAATTCTGCGGTCCATAGAAAAACTCTGAGAATCTAAGCTGAAAATTCTGCCGCACAGCTGGTGGCAGTGCGACAAATGCACCACAGAAGGACCCAGGAGACAGGACCACAAAGACCCAGGATTGCTGGATTCACCTGGACCTTCTGAGCTGGGACAAAGGGAAAAGACGTTTTGTTTTGTCTCACTAAATTCCACAGTCCTTTTCAACTTTAATTTGTGTTTCATTCCTCTTTCTTTCTCCTTCTTTATGTCTTTCTGCTTCCCCCTCTTTTCTCTTTCTTTCCGCCCCTCTCAGCCAAGGTGTCTCTGTTCTAGCATCACTGCGTGAGAGATAGTTAATGTTACCCAAAGAGAAACATGACTCATTAGGAAAGATGGGCCGAAGAATCTGCCACTTCTGCAAATGCAGCATTGCCTTGTAAGAAACAGTGGCACACCTTCAACATCTGGGATCGATATGCTCTTAGGGAGTGACACGCCCCGAGACATCATCAAAAGAGTATCCCATGCCATTTCTGTCAAAACTGTACTTTGTCCCAGATGCTGGGTTTCTCTCCCACATAAAAATATCTTTCAGACTTATCCATCATAACTTAGTGCTCGTCCCACAAAGCAGGATTACTGAGTGACCGGAATGATGGCACGCAGTAAAACACAGAACGGCACTTTTCACTTCAGTCCATGTTCCAACTTTGCTACCGTTTGCATTTAACTCTGTGCAGTTAATTGGTAAACAAAGTAATCAGGCTTTTTGCAGTAGTCACCAGATGCCTACTTTG
Source organism: Gymnothorax javanicus (assembly GCA_029692085.1). NCBI lineage: Eukaryota > Metazoa > Chordata > Actinopteri > Anguilliformes > Muraenidae > Gymnothorax > Gymnothorax javanicus. Next base: position 47,284,833 of record CM056206.1, on the reverse strand, counting down.
TCGTGCATGTCGTAAGCATCATAGTTCTGTTATCGTTTTGCAATTATGCAATTTTGCTACGTCTGGAATGGCACGTAGTGATTTAAATGTCAGAGAAAAACGAGCAATAGCATGAAGCGGTTAATTTAGTTATCTGGTCGAGCTTTCTCTTTGTAAATAAATATTATTTTTTCACTGTACATGAATGGTAGAGCTATCAGTTAGCCTGCTGTATTAGATTGTGGGGGAGTAATACACTTTTTTAACAGAATATGGTACAGCTACTTCAAACACAAGGATTTGTGTTTAAGTGAGACATCACATGCCTTCTCCCTCTGACACAATCACTAAACCAAATGCCGGCCTCACATCACCAGTGAAACAGCACTAAAAAGAGATTGTGGTTTCTAGGTGTGGCCAACATAAAAAGACAAGGGAAAAAATACAAAAGGAAGACAGGCTTTGGGGGTTGGGGCTATTCAGGGCCGAATGGAGACCATGTCCAACCTAAGCCAATACATTACGTCACCACAGGGCTGTTCACGTGGCAACGCTCTTAGAATGCTCAAAGACTTTGAAAGCAGTGGATCAGGAATCTGGGCATCAGAGTCTGTGCCGGCCCTGTGTAAGCGGTTATGCTCATTGAATGTTCTGTATGTGTGAGTCGGAGCAGAAGGGCTAGCAATGGCTTGCTCAGGAGCCGTCTGCAACTCCTACACAATCCTCTTTTATCACCTTAGGGGGAAAGAAAGAATATTTGATTCCATGCAACAAGCCCATGGTAGACACTGTTTAAAAAGAATGCAGTCTGTGGGACTTTTGGTCCCCATCCTTCTGTGGGAGTGCAAAATTCAATAGTGTATTCAACAGTGCAAGTGAATTCTCACTTTAAAAAAAAAACAAAAAAAACAGCAACTTAGTTTAAAAAAATGATGCAATGACTTCCAGACTCCAAGCTTACATTTCTGGAATGAAAACACAAGCACTTACATTGTTTTGACTTCATGTAGCATCATGCAGTCGCTGTTTAGAGAGGTGAAACTGCAACTGGCTGTCATTTTTTAATGGTTTAAGAAAAGTTGTGCTGCATACAGGAGGGTACAGCAGAGGGCCGCCTGGATATCTGAGTATTAATAGTGTTTAGGCCGGGGCTGTGCCAGACTGGAATGTGGCCCTCAAGGGTATCTGTTGGCTAGTGCCCAGTCTTGGCTCGCGAGCGCTAACATATACTGGAATCCCGCCAAGAATCTGCAGAGCGGAGAGGGAGAATTCCTGGTAGGGCCCGATGTCTCACAACGTTTGGTTAATTTTCCCAACTTCGGCTACACCGCTCCACTGCCTCTCTCTTCACCGACCGCAACTTTAACACAGGGGATGGAAGGAGCAGGGAAGATGGATAAAAAAGGAGAGATGAAGAGAAGGAGAATCGGTGTGGAGAGGAGAGGACCCGAAGAATTGGATGGTGGACATCCAAAGAGTGAGGACAAGAGCGGTGGAGAGCAGGAGAAGAAGGCAAAAGGAAAACCCAGGAAGAAAGGTATGAAAGAGATGAAACAAGAGAAAAAAAGGTGGGGTTGGTAAAGAAAAGGTAAAAAGAAAGAATGGGATAAAGGAGTAATGAAGGGCTGAACACCAGTGGCCCTTTATTGGCTCTGTAAAGATACACCACCTGCTTTGGATGAGCTTGTATCCAAGAAGATGTGCTTGATTTTGCGGAAGAAGTCTTTTATTTATTTAACCTTTATTTAACCAGGGAAGTCCCATTGAGATTGAAATCTCTTTTTCAAGGGAGCCCTGGGGGTTTGAGGTGGAGTAGGAGAGGGGAAATTGCATAGCCAATTAGATCAGGGGATGATTAGGTGGCAGCTCGAAAGAGCCAGGTTGGGAATTTAGTCATGACGCTGGGGAACCCCCTACTCTTGTTGATAAGCATCATCGGATCTTTAAGAACCACAGTGAGTCAGGACCTCGGTTTTAAGTCTCATCCGAGAGACGGCGTCTGCTTCAGTACAGTGTCCCCATCACTGTACGGGGGCACTGGGGATTATTCCACCAGAGGGTAGATCGCAACCTACTGGCCCACCAACACCTCTTCCAGCAGCAACTAGGTTTTCCCAGGTGGTCTCCCATCCAAGTACTAACCAAACCCACACCTGCTTAGCTTCAGCCACACAGTTGGAGCAGATTGAATGGTGGTATGGCTGCTTCACAGCAAACAGGTCCTGGCTCTCACACCGATAGTGTGCAGACAGGCACCTCCATCATGTTCCGCTGTAATGAAACACAACCACAGGCTATAACCAGTGACCATGACCCGCACATTAAAGAGTGTGTTTAAAACCAGGCATCTGAACTGGTAGTCTAATAAAAGGAAGATCACAGAGGGAGCGTCCTCTGTCAGTCTTTATCATTCACATAAAAAAGAATCAACACTTAAAGATAAGCGGCGGCGTAAACCTAAAGCAAGGCCACATCCTCGGCTAATCTGGTTTTGCGGCAGAGGACATTTATGTGCATGGGGCGCTACCATTGGATTGTGTTGAAATGCTAAGGTTAAGTGCTTGTGTAGGTGCCAAGCCAATCTGGTAGTGCAGACGTATGTGAGAGAGCCAAGCTCTTTTATCCAAGTGTGCCCACCACCGAAAACTCCTGACACTTGCAGGTTGCAAGCTACCCAAAGTCTTTTCAGAGGTTGTGGTTCATCTCGTTAAGTTTTCCAGAGAAGCAAACTATAGAAGTAGATTTTACTGGCTGTTTTCAGATGAGGCCTCAATGTTAGCATCAAAATGAAAATCCACGAAGAGAAGAAACAATCCTATCTCTCCTTTGACAGCCTATCCCTTGAAGTTGTATGCACTTTTAACTTTACCTGTATTTATTGGTCTCTAGTGGTGTTTGCTTTCCATTTGAAACTTATTTTGGGGGATAATGGTCCAATGAAGCTTGAACTCAGATGAGAAGCAGCCGCACTAACCACTGCTGAACATTAATTCACTTCAGTTGGGCACTCCTATTAGCGGATCCATACCAAACTCCAACAGTGAGCACTCACAAGCTACCCTTAGCCCTGAGGCCTCTCCACCAAAGTCTTCTTAATCCTCCACGGCTGACACCAGTGTAGCTAGCAATGAGCTAGCGAGGCTCAAACATCCATCTCTTCGGTGAAAGGAGGTTATGCTTACAAGTGTATAAAGATGAATTGACCTCCGGTAGAGCGGTTAGAAAGCCCCACCAGTGGATCTCTACTGTATATTTGTAAGCTGAAATCCCCAGCCATATGACTAAAGTGTTTGCCAAGGCTTTGAATGGCAGTAAAGCACATTTTGTCCAGCCACAGGAAGCTGAATCAGATGAAGTGGGCAGACAGGGCGCTGGAGAGATGGCTCTGTGTACAGAGATGAGGAGCCAACGGTTAAATAAGGAAATGCGGTCATCTCCATACATCCTTGACCGCGCGATGACCACAGACTGCACGCATCACCACATTCTTCTGCGTCTGACTGCTAGTCACTGTGGTGGCCTTTCACTGAAACAGTGAACTCTGCGTGGGAAAGATGGTGAAGGATCAACAAACACAGAGTGGGAGAGAGGGACAGATTTATCAGTGGTTCCCATGGAAACCCTTTTAGGTGTAAGGTCTCAAGCTTGTAATCAGAATTTTCAGTACTGAACATTCTAGTGATAACGGTGATAACTGAAAGTGATGGAGTTCTTGAGTACTAACTAAGAATTTTCCCAAAACACCCTCAAAATGTCATCTGTCAAGGATTACATGGGTTGCCGCAGCAAATAGGCCATATATTAGTAGGCGCATTGGTTCGTCTCACCAACAGGAGGCTCAATAGTTGATGAGGCCTCCACAGGTTATTTTTTGCTCTGGAAAGCCACGCAGTTCAGTTTATCAAGTGTAGGTGTATCTCTCACTGACAAGAACTGGAAACCATTGTTCAATGTACTGGTCTCCAGTTAGGAGATACAATTTTGACAATGAAGGACCTAAAACAATGTAGAACATCTTTCACTTCACTGGAATTAAAAACTGCTTGTGTCTCACCTGAGCAGTGGACCATTCATTGCTGACTGAGGACAGGACCAACAAAGACACTGAGGAAACTCTACCAGTCTTCAACAGAACCATGAACGCAGATCACGGTTTTAAAAAATAATCAAGTGGGGCGCCCCGGTGGCTCATCGGTCTAAGTGTGCGTACCATAAAGGCTGTGTCCTGCCCGCAGCGACCTGGGTTTGAATCTGGCTCGGGTCATTTGCTGCATGTCTTCCCCCATTCTTCTCCCCAACTTTCCTGTCTCTCTACACTGTATAACTATCAAATAAAGGAAAAATTCCCCCCAAAAAAATAATAATAAATCAAGTGATAATTGCCCTTCAGATCTGAAAGCCATTGCACACAATTGGTGAAGCCATTGCTCATGAGAGAAAAAATAATGAAGAAAAAGAACATTAACTCTCTTCCCCATAGACTTCCCCCTCCCTTCCCCCATAATGTCAACAAATGATGACCCTAGGGGAGGCTAGGAAAGAGGTCCATTGATATACACACAGGTGTCACATGTAGTCATTACAGGGAAAAAAGTTAAAGATGCTGTTAAAGCAAAATTGAAATAACACAACAGTACTATTGACGTTGAAAGTTGACATACACCTAGGCATCATATCAAGGGTTTGGAGCGCAGTGGTTATACGTCCATTTTAGAGGTTTTGAGAAAAAATTGATTTTTAGGTTTGCAAATGTTCTATTAAATCAGGTACATCATTTACATCATTTTTATGTCAGTCACTCTTTTATTGCATGGTTCAGAAGTATACTGAACATGTAAGTTTTCATAAGTGTGGTACTGCGACATCATGGCCAAAATTGCCAAAATGGACATGTCACCTCCGTGCTCCAACAATTCTAGCACTTGATGTGACATAACACAATGGTGATAGATTGAAGTTAAGTTTGTTTGCAATGGAAGACAGATAATTCTGTAATGCTATTCATGTTTACTCATCAAAATATCAATGTTTAATTCATATAAGCAGATTTTGTTGGACATACCACAAAATGAAAATGTGAATTCCGTTTAAAACCGAGGCGCATGGACACATAATTATTGTGCTCCAAGAATTAGCTGATAGAAATGTGTGACAGGAGGTAAAAATCTCAAAATCACAAAATTTGGACATATCACCATTGCGCTCCAAACCCTCGATATGTGATCATCATGGGGAAAAGAATTAAAACAAAAGAGGAAGAGGTTCAAAAAGAAATTAAATATTTGATAAATAATATAATAATTTTGCCTCTTCATCAGACCCATTCTAGTTACTAAGGAGCACTCGACAGCAGCAGTTTCGAGCACAAGGGGCAAACTCTAGTTTTGACTCTGGAGCCACAGTCAAGGGCAACGGCGGGATTATATCAATGATGCATGTCTGCAGGGAAGGAGGGAACCACAGTATCCTGAGGAAACCCACACAAACACACACATAACCTGCAAACCAACTGTCCAAACCCACCTGACGAAGTTTAAAGGCTCGCCTGTCTGCACCAGGCGTCAGTGACGGAAAAAAAAATACTGGAAAAACCTTAACCACCAGATTCATTACTTTTCTCACAAAAGCAAGACAAGCGTTCATGAGCCGTCTGCATGCTTGTAAAATAGCACTCTGGGCTCACAAGGTTGCCTCCGGAGCAGAGCCAGAGGCCAACTGCACATTACCTGACACTGGCTGTTCGACTTCTACAACAGTCCATTTTTATCACGCGGTAATTAAAAATAAACAGCCTCCCTTCTTTGCTGCATCAGAGTGACTTGCGATTACACTTTATGGCTGCTCCTTTTACCAGATAAACAGTCGACTCCTCTGCACGCTCCAGGATTCCCCACCGTCCCACGCCAAACCGACCGGGGCATCCCAACCGACACCTGGCTCCCTTGAAATGTTTTTACAATGTTGTAGCGACATTATCGCATTTCCATGATGTCAGAGCGACTTAATTCAATGTTATTTATTACCTGGGAGAGGTCCAGGAAGACAAAGATGTGGCAGTTGTTGCAGCTGGAATTTACATAGCAACCTTTGTTGTTGGCTGCTGGTGCAATTCCCAAAGGGGTCAGTGTATGTGAAAATAGAAATATGAATCGCAAATGGCTCCACAATAAACTTTTTTTTTTTTGGCTTGATACATGACGAGCCATCAGGCAGTCTTTCAGGGTACTGAAAACAGCTCAAGCAGAAAAGATAATGGAAGGAGAATGAGATAATTCAGTAAAGGGGCGGGTAGTGAAGTAGGAGATAAAGTGAGTGAAGACGGGAGAAGAGATTTTAAATTAGAGATAGGATAAAGGGTAAGGAGAGACGGACGCATAAATCGCCATTAAAATGAACAGACTCAATGTCGGGGCCCTGCTCGGGGTGGCACTCACTGCTGGGCCTTCCCACTAACCTGCAGTTCAAGCCTGGCCTACATCTTACAAAGAGCCCATTTACTGACTGCCTATATGCCCGTCAACACAGGGGCAGGTCATTGTGCTGAGGAGATGCAGAGGGAGGGAGGGAGGAAGGGAGAGAAGGAGAGTGATGAGGAAGGAAGAGAGAGAGAGAGAGAGAGAGAGGGTGAGAGTGCGCTACAAAGTTCTTTATTTTTTCATTTTACTTATTACTGCAAAGCTTTGGATATACAGTTCATAGCAAAATGGCATGCCTATAAAGTTCTCTTGAATTGAATTGTCTCAAACTGACTTAAGATTGATAGATAGGGAGAGAAAGAAATGGCCACAAAGGAAATTGCCCTTGTAGTTCAGCATACTTATTGTTTATATAAAGAATTGATAACACATTCTTGTGTGGAATTTGATGTGCCAATAAAGTTCTGTTTAATTGAACTGAATTAAAAGAGGGAAAGAGAGAGAGAGAAAGGGAGAGAGCGAGAAAGATGTGAAGAGGCTAATTTGTTAGGATAAATGATGCCCGGCGCCACACAGCTGGAAGGTCAGCGGAGGTGGTGGGGTGGGGGTGCGCTGACGACAGTGCCGGAACATTCCGCGGCTCCCGTCCGCCAGCCAGGAAGGCTCTCTATGCGCGTCGCGCAAAAGACGCTACGCTCGGAGGGAGAGGATAACAAAGCCGCGGGCGGCAGCGGTGGCCTGCATGAAAACACCTCTCTGTTCTCCTGGCGGCTCCACACCAACCAGCTTTCCTCTGCTCCTGCCGCCCTGTCCTGACCACCCAAACCCAACCTCTCCACCCTCACCCCTCCCCAAAAAAATAAATAACACGACAATGTTCAGACACGCTTTGTCAATGGAGAGTAGTTTCTTCAACTGACTTTACTTTCAGGGTCAGCTCACGCACTGGTATTGATGGATGAGCAGATAAAACAATAAAAAAGTAATTGTTAAGTAAGTAAAGAAACTAATGCATACGGAGGGGAGGAGAGGGAGAACCCGGGCGGATTCTGGGCTCCGCGGTCAACTTGCGACAGGATGGCGATGAGAAGAAAAGCTGGCTAATAAATAACCCAATACACAGGCAGGGGCCGAATGCGGCGGCTCTATGTTTGTGCCCTCCCGGGGTCATGGAGGGCATGATGGGATATGTAGCTCTCCCTGACCTTCGACCTCTGAACTACCCTCCTGAATTACACTCTATTATATTGCTCTTTCCTCATCATTATGCCACTCTCTCTCTCACTCTCTCTCTCTTGCCAAAAAATCTTTTCTATAAATTCACCAGACATTTTAACAGACACAAAGTTAGTATATTATGCATCTTGTCTCATCCCACTTACTTTTTCTACGTATTTAACTAAAGGTTGTATTTCACTTGTGTCTGAAAATGTAGCTATCTCCCTGTTCTGCTCCCTCTCTCCCCCTCTTCTCCCACTCTCTTCTTCTCTCTCTCTTTTTAATCAAATTCTTCTTTGACACGAGTCGGGCATGTCCGGCTACTAGGTCCCCCCGGAATACTTGTGGCCACATCAGGGTCCGATTTGGGCGGAATGAGTAACTGAGACGAAGGACTCCCCATCCCTCAGCCTTATCGTTATCGCCCGTCTGTAAGACCGTAAATCTCAAGCAGAAAAGGCCTCTAACAACAATGACCTCGGCGTACTGGCTGATGTTCTAGTCCAGTGAGGGGATACCACACCATGTTATTACATGCCATGCTTTGGCAAGCCAGAGCACGACTAATCTCACATTAGCATTAATAACCACCTCATAGTTTCCCAGGAAGAATGTTCTGGAACCAGGCCACTACACTGAACTTTTGGTGGGAATAGGAGGCTTCACGAGTTGCCCCAGTGCTGCGGTGAGCTCGGCAAGCAGTCGGGCGTCAGGAGGGAAAAGACCTGTGGTTTTAGGTTTGAACTCGCGTCTGAAGAAAGGAGGAGAGGATGAGGTGGGAAGTGGGGGTGAGGAAATGTCAGCCCAGCATATGGAAAATAAGCCATCAATCCACTTCCCAAAGCTTTCACCTCCCCTCACCTCTTGTGTCCTACTGCCTGCTCCCTACACAACTCCCCACACACAGCGGGCAAAGTGCACAGAACGCAGGAAACAGACCTCAGAGGGAAAATCCAGGTTCAGAGACAAGAAGCACTCCCTCTTATTGTCCCCAAATCCCCTTGATTTTCTTATTCATGCCTCTCAGCCAGAAGTTTGGGTTTAATGGTGGATCTCATGGGTTGAAGAAACTTGTGAAAAAAGACACTTGTACAAAATGCAGAGCGCAGACAATGTAGAATAAGCTTAACAGACCTTAGAGATCAGATGGGGCAGTGAACTTGTGGTGCAGGTTGATCTCAACCGCTTTTTTGCCAATAGAGCCTCACACAGGGCACCCCCATTTGCACATCTCTGATGCAAGCGTGGCATGAATCCAGAGAATAACGCAGGAGAATCAAAGGCGGTGGGAGAAAAGGGAAGAAATGTTGTTTCGTTCTTCTGCGGGGCATGATTTCATCTCTGCATCAACGTGTGCAATCTGTAGTGGATAGAGAGATACGAGGGAGGGGAACACAGGGGTGCGGGCATGCCCAGTGGGTCTCAGGCTCAGCAATCGCCACAATCGCAGATCCCGCCGTTCTGCGGGAGGGTTGGACGGATTCTTGATGATCCCAGACCAGAGGCTGCACTCAGACAGAAAGATTTAAAGTGCCAGAGCACTGCCTCCAGACATCATCGCCTTTATTTATCTGAATTATGAGAGTTATCCTTCCCCATCAATCAAAGAGGCAAACTTCTTTACCGTTTCCTGGGAAACAGATGTTCTGTCAGGACGGGCAGTTACATCACGTCTTAACACTGGATTCTTCTCAACCAGTTCCCATGTACTTTGCCTGACTAACTATCAATTTACTGAATAATGAAGACCAAGATAAAGCCTACAGTGATTAAGAGATGATAACGACGAAAGATAACTAGGCTACAATGTGGGCTGGCAAGGATGGCTATAATCTTAATTATCAATTAGAAGATAATCTAAACTTTCTCTGAATTCCCTCTCCCATAGCATTTTTTTCATAATACATTATAAAGGATCTATTACAAATAATGAGAAGAAAGATAGCACTTGATTTAGTATTACGCTTTATAAAGCATGACTTTAAAGCTGAACACAACATATAGATTTTCAAATTTGTGTAAAATGCCTTTACTAGGAGTAAGTCTAGCAAACTAATCTACTCAAATCTGTGCTCTTTCATGTGCGTTAAAGGTTCAAAAAGGCACATGGATATTTTGAGTCAAAATGCTTTACAACTTAGTAATGCAATAAATAATAATGCTAAATGAACATATACTGCATCAGTAAATTGGCCAGTCAGTCTTGTCATTTGTCTTAGTCATTGATCAAATCAGTTGCATGATTGTTAACCAAGCAGAGCAAACGAGAGGAGGTTGAGAGTAATCAAGGCTTTATCCTGTTACTGGTCATGCAGCAGTGCACCCCAACACCAAGCAACAAGCAATGATTGAATCATTAGACAACTGCCTCCATTGTAAATCCACTGTTACAAGTTCAAAAATGCATGTTTCTTTTTTTTCCCTTGCGCTTGCTTGTCCTGAGTGATGCTCTCTCTTAAACTCTCATGCAGACATACACTCCCCCCTTAATCTTCCAAACAGTGTAATCTACCCAAGCAGTGTCCCCGGAGCTAAAAAATGGCCTTTACCCTTTCCGATACCTGATTATCGCATAACAGGCACAGTCTTGTGCAAATTAATTGGATAAAGGCGCTTGTCAATTGAATGAGCTGAATGGAGTGCAAATAGCTGTGCCAAGTGATGGACATTTTACATAACCACCTCAGAGATAACTACATTGTACCTTTTAGCTGTGTTTAATTAATTTCCTTGACTTGTATGATGCAACAAATGTGATTGCATTATCAACACAGTAACTGTGTGGGACTGGCCTGGTAATTCACCTGACCTCAATCCCATTGAGAATCTCTGGTCCATCATAAAGTCAAGGCTGCAGCAAAAGAACTGCACCACAAAAGCCAAAGTCATCGATGCAGTTGTCCAGCTGTGGCATCATGGCAAAGAAATCAAGGCAACCAGCAAAAACCTGGTCAGCTCCATGACAAAACAGGTGGAACAGCTTATCAAGAACCGTGGAGGACACATCTTGTACTGAGTGCTGAATGTAGATGCTATTAAAGTCATAAAAAGCATGAAAACCTTTGTTGTTTGGTTTTCTCCTCTCTAGCTTACTTTATCCAATTAATTTGCACAAAACTGTATGCATAGAATATGCATAGAATATGAGAAAACAAGACATTATTGGTCACAGGTTGGAAAGATAATGAACAACAGCACAAAATTCCAGCCTCTTTGGGACTCCCTCCAACAGCTCACCCTGAGGCCATGCATTGAGCCACGAGCCCACTCACTTCCATACGCTTAGAAGAAACAAAACCTACTCAAGCACCGCAGACTACATGACAACACCATCATCCGTTCTTTGGGGGTGTAATGAATGGTCTCAGAATGTGTTTTGTGCTGCACCAAGCTTGGTAACACATGCTACGACATGGAGCAGACGCGCAGAGCACAGGGAGGGCAAATAGCTCCCCGCGGAGAGAAGACGCCATTTCGGAAACCAATAAATCACATCAATTACTGCACGACTGCCCCATGGTTCTTTTCTCGGTGTCCAACTTCTCCATGACAACAAATCTAAAGTCGAACATAAAGATAAAGAGCTGTATTTTGATATCTGGAATGGATGGGGTTCTGTTTTGAAACCATATCATTTGAAGGCATGAAGAATATGCAAACACTTTCAGCTTGAACTGAAATATGTTGCAAGATGTTTCCAACACTCTCTTTGGTCCTATTTGAGTGTTCAAATGAAGAAAAACAAAACAGCGGTTCAAACAATTGGTGTATCCTGTCACCTTGCTCAAAAGCCCCGGTTTTTCCCCCCATAAAAACACTGCTCTTTTGAATTACACGGTCTAGCACAAATTACAGGTACCTCTAACCACAAAAACCTTTACATAAGATCCACACCAAAGGCGCTTGTTTACTTGTACTTAATGTGCGCGTGCAGAAGAGCACTGGATGATGGTAGCAATTTTAAATGTCAAGACTTCAGTCAAATCAGCACAATCTTAATTACACGCTTAATTACCGACTTCCACGTGCCCGGGCAAGGCACACAATTCCAGCGTTGCATCATGAGCGGAAATATTTTTTATTAATTTTTGGTTTTGTTGCCTTGGGAAGGGAACCTAAAGCAGTTCGAACTCAGAGTCGCTCATTTCAGGATCCACTTCCTGTTTTATGATCAATTTCCTGTTTTAAGATCAGTTTCCTGTGTTTTCTTGCCTGGCCTAACCTCTTCCTCGCCTGGAGGGTGCACAGGTAAACCAACACATTACATCATCGAGTGACACCCCTTGATCCTGAGTGCAAGGCCCTGGGGAGGTGGGGGGCATTTTGTGAGGGAAAAATAAACAGAACAAAGACTGGCGACGGGGGTGAAGTTAATTACTTAAGACGATTTACAAACTAATGACTGCCAGGCGTCTGAGGTCTGTTTTAATTAGATTCACCAGGCCCCATTGGGGGGTTTGGGACGGGAGTGGTGGCTGTAAAAGAACCGGTGCGTTCAGCGCTGAAAGTTTATGCTTTGGCCTGTCCTCCGATAAGCAACAACCACCTAGCCACTAAAGAAGTCCATAAAATGAAAGAGAAACTAATAAATGGAGCTGATTGAAAGGACGTGAGAGCTCAGGGAAGTTCTCCAGTGGATGGGGGAGCGCCAGTTGGATTCGGGGGGTAATAATGAGCGTCATCGTGGTGTATTTTCATCCCCAGGGCTGTGTGTCCAGGCAGACTGTGGGGACAATAGGGTAACAGCAGGGAGAAATAGACAGGGCCTCGAGGTTAGAGCCAGAGAAACAGGCAGTGTGGATCACCTCTTTATCACCAATCAATTGCCCAAAGGTTTCAGAGCATTGTGTACAAGCGCACCCCGTCACCTCCCCCAGCTATACGCCCCGGGCACAGCAAACACCCCCCTCCCTACCCACCAATTCCATCACCCCCTCTTTCTCTGTAGTCTTTAGCATGCAATGAAAAAAGCCTAAACATCTGTTTCTTAGCCTCACAGTGAACAAAAGGGCATCTTCATTTGCAGGAAAAAAGGAAAAGAGCTTCATTTCAACCCTCGTTAATGGCATTTTCATCTACTGTCTTAGAACGGACCTGGCTCATTAACGCAGCTGTGTGAGATGTATGCGAATGTGTGTGTGTGGATATACCAGCATTCGAATATGCCTGACTTTGTGCGTGCGTGTATATGTTCATGTTTTAGGTGCAGGTGCGCATGTCGTAGTGTTTGCCTGTGTTCACAAGTGAATTGTTGTGCATGTATAAAAACAGTAGGTTAATCTGCTTGAGTATGAGTGTGTACTGATGTTTGCATGTCAGTCGTGGAGTGTGTCGGTGTGCATGTGAGCGTGTGTGTACTGTTTAACCCTTTAACTGCCTGCTCGACCTTTTGGTAGAGAACATTTTGAGTCATTGTATCAAAATGAAAGGTGTTCAACTTACCTGATTGGATTTTATCAGCACAACATGCCTCAACCGAGAGGTAGAGATGGCTCATTCAGGTTGGGTAAAGTTCAACACATCTTTCAATTAGGTACAGTGATTCACAATGTGCTCTACCAAGAGGAGCTGGTCTGTGTTCTGTGAGACCACAACATGGGCTGACTCGAGTCCTTTCCTTGAACTCTTTGAAAGGCTATGTTGAAGAGGACACAAACTGTGTTGATTTCTTACACATCTGTGAGTTTAGAGACAACATTTTTTGCCTTAATTTTGACTCATTCACTGGATTTTTCCAACCCTATTTTGTTCAATATTGACACAAAATTTGTAAACGAGAGTGCTACACATTATTTGTGTAATTTTTCAACACATTCCCTCTACGCTGAAAAAGTGTGACGTCATTTTCGCTGGGGTCAACACTCACTTCCTTGACAATGGTTCACGCTCACAGCGTAGCAACACATTCAATCGTACACTTAACACACGGCACGAAATGCTTAAATATTTGACAATCAAAAGTATAGTGAGAAATGCTTCCTGTTCTTTTATAATGAGCATATTTTGGGTTTAAGATCGCTGAAAATAAAGCTTAATTCCACACATAGACATGAGGACCATGGCAATAAACACTGTTCTAGTTCTTTACGTCACCACTTTTCCGGCGACTTAGAGGATGGGGTGGTAGCTCACTTCCAGTGGGTTGAAGCTTGCCCAGCGTAGCGCTAGCATTCAGGGGAAAGGGAGGATGCCACTGCTATCAGAGAGAGACTTGCTGACGCAGACTGCACCAGAGCCACTGCCAGATCTGATACCTCTCATCATTTCAGCCCTGGCTCCCACAAAATCCTTTTTTCAGCTGTGTTTCTGCAGTCATTTACCAATCAATCACCGCAATGAGGCCACAGCAGAGCACAAGTAACAATGCCCCCAAAAGGATTATGGGATAACATTTTAATTAGCACTTTATTGAAGAGAAAGTGACATATCATGTTGTAGACTCATACAAAACCACTCATCGTAAATGTTGTACGGTGGAGCGCACTGTAAGTGCAGTGCGGTATGGGAGTGTAAATGTAGCGTAGAGCAGAAGTGTAAATGTTGTATGGTCTAGTAATGAACTTGCAGTATTGCACGGGGTGTAAATGCAGTATAGTGCTGGAGACAGGAGTGTAAATGTTGTCTCGTGTAGGAGTACAAATGTGGTATGGCACGGGAGTGGAAATGATCAGTGATCTCGTAAAATGCTGTTAAGTCACAATTTACATGTTTTCAACTGCCAGTTCATTTGGACATACACATTTTATGGCAGGAGTGTAAATGCAGTATGGTGCAGAAGGGTAAATGCAGTTACGCGTAGGAGTGTAAATGAAGTTGGTTGTGGAAGTGTAAATTTAGTATGATGCAGGAGTGTAAATGTAGTATGGTGCAGAAGGGTAAATGCTGTTACAGTGTAGGAGTGTAAATGAAGTAGGTTGTGGAAGTGTAAATTTAGTATGATGCAGGAGTGTGAATGTAGTATGGTGCAAATGGGTAAATGCAGTTATGTGTAGGAGTGTAAATGAAGCAGGTTGTGGAAGTGTAAATTTAGTATGATGCAGGAGTGTGAATGTAGTATGGTGCAAATGGGTAAATGCAGTTATGTGTAGGAGTGTAAATGAAGCAGGTTGTAGAAGTGTAAATTTAGTATCATGCAGCAGTGTAAATGTACTATGGTGTAGGAGTCTAAATCTATGTGGGCATGTAAGGGTTAGAATGGTCTGCACACGTGTGTGTGTGTGTGTGTGTGTGTGTGTGTGTCTGTGTGTGTCTCTAAGGGCAGCATTGCTGTATGTCCTTGTAACAGTCGCATGGTGTGTTTGTGAGTAAGGGCAGTATGGTGTGCGCGCGTGTGTGTGTGTGTATGTAATGGTAGCACGGGGTGTGTGTAAGGGCACTGTGGTGTGTGTAAGCGTAGCACTGTGTGGGGTAAAGCAGAGCTTTGCAGGCGTGTAAAATCAGGCGGCTCTGAGATTTCTCTGGGGATGGGATTCATTACCGGCGGCGAGGGAGGTTGGCGATTGCCGGCCGGAGCTGAAACAGGGAGACCGAGAGGGAGGGATAGACCTGAATGTTTGCAAATTAACCTCCT